>JASFXZ010000022.1:5361091-6561091 GCA_032209605.1 Mactromeris polynyma
TAGCTGTATTATTATTATTTTTTGATCTTTTGATAGATTAGGTACAAGTGAACATTTTAGAAATATTCCATGTATACCTGTTTTTAGATTCAATTAGTTCAATTCTATTCTCAGCCACGCTGTGTTTATAAAAGCTAATGAGAAGAGTTGATATGAATGAAAAAGATTTCCATATTTGGATGACATGCGCTTTCTCCTGTACAAAATACACAATAAAACGATTGAAAATAGAAAGTACATTATTGAATAGACAGTTGATAGGTTGTGGTTTGATGCACAGCTTGTTTTTACAGATTTATATGGCTTTGAAGTGGTTTGAACTTAAAATTTCACTTTTTCTGTGAAGATAAAATGCGCTGCCTTTATTATGTTTGATTCATTTCGAGTGGTTCCTTTCCTAATTTATATTTAAAGGAAAAGACTTGGGACTACATTGTCCTGCATGAATGATGTTCTTTCAATAACAATCACATCGCATATCGAGAGTGTATGATTGTGGTTTTATCTACAGGGACAGCAATATTGCTCTTGTACTTGTCTCTTGTTTTATTTATCTTTGCTATAGAGACGACTGCTTTATATGGATTTTTTTTATTTCTATGATGAAAAATCAAGAATTTACAATGTGTATCTAGAGTACAGTAGACCGAAATATGGTATAATGAATGCTTAAATTTTAACCTTTTCTGCCAATTGGTGGGTTAAGAAAATGAAATCCTTCTTTACTTCAGGGCTTTGGCTTATATCACTGATGGATGTACTGTTGCCAAACTTGTACTAATCTACGAGTCCAAACATTAAATGCATTTAGAACTTTATAATAATATTAGAAAATGCGAGTGATTTTACCTCTTGTGTATTTTAAGTATTTTTGTTTTATGGATACTTGATATATATTGAATTTAAAGTATTTTTTATATGGATACTTGATATATAATGAATTTAAAGTATTTTTATATGGATACTTGATATATAATGAATTTAAAGTATTTTTATATGGATACTTGATATATAATGAATTTAAAGTATTTTTATATGGATACTTGATATATATTGAATTTAAAGTATTTTTTATATGGATACTTGATATATATTGAATTTAAAGTATTTTTTATATGGATACTTGATATATATTGAATTTAAAGTATTTTTTATATGGATACTTGATATATAATGAATTTAAAGTATTTTTTATATGGATACTTGATATATAATGAATTTAAAGTATTTTTATATGGATACTTGATATATATTGAATTTAAAGTATTTTTTATATGGATACTTGATATATATTGAATTTAAAGTATTTTTTATATGGATACTTGATATATATTGAATTTAAAGTATTTTTTATATGGATACTTGATATATAATGAATTTAAAGTATTTTTTATATGGATACTTGATATATAATGAATTTAAAGTATTTTTTATATGGATACTTGATATATAATGAATTTAAAGTATTTTTTATATGGATACTTGATATATAATGAATACACGAGAGGTAAAATTGACATAACATTTGTGCTTTTAGAAAAATGTCAAACGTTTAAGCGTTAAGAATTGAAAAGGGATATTTAGCTTTCTAATCTACGAGTCCTTTACTTAATTAAGAATGAAAATTTAATAGCGCAACATAGAGAAACGATATAGACCTGATATAGTAGTATATACTTACAACAAATTTGGAACATTCCAGTTCGCAGTAGTATCACATCAATTCTTTTTATTTATTCTCATGGTTGATTTTCTATTATATACGAGGCCTAATTTACGGGAAGAAACCTTGTCTAGACTCATCATTCTATCGGTTCATTCGCACCATTTTGCTTATTGAGACCCCTTTCGTTGTTTATGGTACGACAGAGAGTCAAATTTCTACACAAACCGTCATAATTTCTAAAAGTTGTGGTCAGCAAAATTGCTCAAACTAGGCAAGTATTTATACGTGCCTTCTAGAAGCAAAAATATGAGTGACATTGGATTCTTTGCATGGATTTGCGTGTTCATATATTGCTGATCAATATTCAATTAAAATACATTATAGAAATTTGTATATATCTTGGTGTTTCCCCGTCAAAGGTGGGGCTTGTAGATTAGAACAAATGTCCCGTAGAATAGAAACAATAAGATAGTTCGACTTTAGTGCAAATAATATGGCGATGGTAAGTTTTTATGTCCACTGTTGTGAGAAACATATTGTTATGAGATAAATATATACATAAAGACAGTTTATGTTATGTTTCAATCTTTCTTAATGGCAAGAAAAGTCAACGAAAGTTCATTTGAATTGGAATTTATTAATTTTCCATGTGTCACAATAGTTGCAAATATTGTGTGTTGTCTTACACTGGAAAATGATGACAATGTTTTATTCGTGTTAACATATGAACATTGAAGTAAAAAATAGCAAAACAAATTTAAGTATTTATACAACAGCATGTTCGTTTATCTGAGTGTCCCGTAGATTAGAATTCATTTGTCCCGTAATTAGAGAATAATGATCCCCTGTTTTTTTCTGTTTTGATTAAATGTATCGCACCAGATAGAAAGGCTTTCACATTAATACAAAATATTTAACACAACTAATTCAACATTATTTTATCAAATAGTTGAAAATTAGAACACTATTACATTAAGTAAGATGTATATATGCAGTCAACAACATATTTATACGTGTATTGTTATCTCAGGATGGCCAAACATAAGTCCCAACGAATGAAATATTTGTACATAATAACTGTTCATGCGTTTGTTGAAGACAAAGATAACATATTGGTACATAAAGAACCAACATGCGTGTGTCGGCTCTGATATGAGAAGACGGTACTTAAAGGCAAGAAGTTCAGATGTAGAAGGGATGGTGTAACTTTGAAGGAAGTAGAATCAAGAAATGGTGATAGTGTTTCTTTAATGTATGAAAGAAACGAAGAATAGTAACAAATGGAATAAATAAAAAGAAATGAAGGGGCTATACAAGACAAATGTTTAAAATTGATACCATAAATGAATTCATGCATGCAAATTAACGTGGAAAATGAGTTTATTCAGATTCATGAGACCGCCAAAGATTTATCAAATTTTGATCGAAGTAGGAAATGTTCTTCGTGAGGTGGGTCTTGCAGTAGCAACACAGGCAAATACTTCCCATCCTAGAAGATCATGGAACTTAGAAAATATCGATGAGCTCATTATAATTTATGGGACAGGGACGTTTTATAACATCATAATTGCGTAAAATATTCAAACTGATGATTTTAGTCGTTTGCTCGACTGCCCCGAAAACTAACTGAAACATACGGCCAAATACGCCATTATAGGCTGTAAGAATGTTCAACTTTGAAATTTAGTTAAAAGTTGACATTAAGTCACTCATGCATATAATTATATGCTTTTGACAATTGAACTTACTTACATACATTCGCATATGTATTTTTCTTTATCATACTGATATTTTAATAAGTTTAATTTGACATACTCCACACTGAAATTTGGGTCTAATCTACGGGACAAATTGTTCTAATTTACGAGGCGTAATATTGGACCAGAGTCATATTCTCACTACGTTTCCAACATAGAAAACCCCTAATTAAGTTATTTCTATGGACATAATGGTAATGTGTAACTGGGGTAATTGTATGTTTATTGCACTGTATTTATATTTATGTTTAAGTTAAGAAGCAGATAATTCAAAATGCACAAAATATAAAATATTATTTGTTGCATCTTGTATTCTTTTCCTTAGTTACGACGTATGAAAACCTTTGAAATCGATTGATTCATAAATATTTCCCCTGCTAACATGCTACAAACTGTCCATGGGATGAAAGTGGTAGATGATTGGATTTAATTGTTTTTACCTTGGGTAGGGTTAATTGAAATAGAGTCCTTTGAAAATCCATATAGGCACATGTATAATAAAAAAAAATGTACTTTACTTTTGAGTTACATTTGAACCATTTCGGAATTAAACCTAGCAGACATGACCTCAAGCAATGCTGAATATAAAACTAGCAAATATGAAAGTCGAAAATTCAACTTTGTATTATGCGAATTGGAAATTTTTCATAAGACTGAGTCTGATGTGCTACATTTTATTGGATAGTGATTGTCTATGATGATGTAAGTTTCATGACAGAAAATAAGACATTATTTGAAATACCTTATCAGATACCACCCTATGTATAGCCTGATTTTCAGTCTCAACACGGTTGTTTGAATTTATATGTTGGTAATTAAATATGTACAGTAGTCCTTTGTCATTGATAGTCTTTAATTAACATACAGAACTTAACTTTTAAATTTACCTTAGTATATCGATTAGTCCTTTTTGCAGTCTGATATCAGATGGTTGACCAGATTATTAAAGTTTGCAAGTGACAGTCTTAGTAAATTTTAGTAATTTATGTTATTTTGTTTATTTAGATAATTTATTAACAAGTATGTATTTATTTTCCAGATGGTCTCAATTTACTACTTTAGTGGTCAATATTTAGCTTGTTGTTGTTTCCATTGAGCAGTCTATTATGAATGGTGGCAAATTTTCTGTCTTCCTTAATAATTGTAGACAACTCTGTATCTATCATTGTCATAAGTAGTTTTGATTACTTCCCTTGAATTTTAATTTGTTCTCTGAATAAGTCGGCTCCTAGTTAAGTGTTTGCACAATTTGATTGTAGTATGGATTTTGTTGCCATAGTGTAATAAAGTGTCACCATAACATCATTTTTGTTGCCTTAGTATAAAAAAAAAGATTATCACTGGTAAAATGTAAAAATATGCAGATAATTTATTCAAGAAAAAAGCCATGCATTTAGCATGGTTATTTAGGTATTGATACAGTATACAATAGCATGGTACACAATTTCACAATATTACTATTTGATGAAACAATCAACAATAACACTTATACTAACATGACATACATTAATGTGATAACCATTACATAAATTGTACAAACATGTAAATACCTAACTGAAGTAGAAAGCAAAATAATTTAAAACAAATGTATAATTGTTTTGTGAGAGAAAAGTTATTGTTAAATTAAAATAGAAAGGTTAGGTTCTTTTTTCAAAGGATTTTTAAGTACATTTGTTTTCCAATTTTAACAATATCTATAAACTGTATATCATATTTGGATGTCTCCAATAATGGATATTGGTATGTAATTTTCTAAAGTTGTGTTTAATACAAATATTGTAAGCTAGAGATGTACTGAATCCCCATCTGTCTATATGTGTGCATGACGAGATGTACTGAATCCCCATCTGTCTATATGTGTGCATGACGAGATGTACTGAATCCCCATCTGTCTATATGTGTGCATGACAAAATGAGTAAGAGACTTTTCCAACCTAATGGCTTATATTATGTGCATAATCCCTTATGAATATTAGTCTCCTTATTGTCTACACTGTAAACATATACTGGTCAAAAGAGATAACCAACAATTTTATATACAGTAAAACCTCAATAACAAGACCACCCTTTGAACTCTTAAAACTGGTCTTCTTAGTGAGGTGGTCTTAATGTTGAGTTGAATAAAGAGCAAAACAGTGAAAATGGACTTGAAAAATGTGTTCTTAATTTTGAGGTGGTCTTATTATCGAGGTGGTCTTTAAGTGAGGTTTTACTGTATTTTGAATCTTAACTACATCATGACGGTGATCTGAACCTATCAACCTAACTTTGACAGTTTGGTAGTTTAATTTATTTAAGTAATGATAGCTCACTGCATTCCAACAACAGTACATGTACCCAGTAGCTTTCTAGAATCTAAGTGAAATATGTACTGGTGGGTTAGCACTTTTGAGCAGTATACGTTGTATATTTGGAATGATCTGTATTAGCCTTTCATTGGTATACATACTTTCAGGACCACCTTGTATTGTCTTGATGGAGGATGATGAAATCAGTAACTGGTCACATGACTGACGAGATGACCTTGAAGCAATACCACCAACCTTCACAGGAAGAGATAAATGCTGCCGTGTTTGAAGTCTTCGAAATTAACATTGATGACTTCAAAATTGATCAGTCTAAAAGGTTTGAACATTATATTTTCATAATCACCCAATGGGGAGCATTTAGTAAATATTTTGTCCATCCTTATATCCGTCTGTCTGTCTTTGTCCATAGTATAAATGCAAATGTACTAAAGACAATTCAGTGAAACTTAGTAAATATATATAATTATATAAATAATATGAAGTGCTGAGCCTAAGAACAATTGCCCTATTTCAAGTCATTGCAGAATTATCTCCCCTTTTAAACTGGCGAGAAGATGTATTCACATGTCTGAGGAAAAAACTCAAAAGTATGGCAAGGATTTCACAAGATTGGAATAATGATGGATGGCAGAGATAGGAAATGCAGAGCATCTGTCCGTTTGTCTGTCCCTCACACCTGCCTTGTCCGGAGCAGAATTCTGTATGTACTGTAAGGATTTCAGTGAACATTTGGATATAAATAGATGTCGATGAGATGAAGTCCTCCCTCAACGAATTGCGCCATTATTGCACTTCTTTAATAAGGAATGCTTGTCAATGGTAAATATTCAAACCGAAGGGATTTCATTGAATTTTGCTGTCCCCGTAAACAAAACACTATCGTAGAACAGCAGCGCACCAGAACTGTATATCTGTCACAAAGTGTTGCAGTTGATCTCTGAAACAATAATGTATCAGCATGCATATCACCATTGGGAAACACACAAATTGTGAGGATGTTTTTAGTGGCTGCGTTTATTGAATTTATATTTGTAGTTCAATATGATATTGAAAGGATGTCTGTTTTGCTTTTCATTTGCTTATGTATCAGGGTGATTGTGCTAGACATATGTCTTGTATCCAGTTTATTATCTATGTTTAGTCTTGACAAGGACGAATAAAAACATAGCAATTCTTCAAAGGGTAATGTAATTTTAAGTATTACCCCCCTCCTACACACACACCTTAATGTCTGACATTCTTCGTTCAAACTTATTTCACAAACCAGTAAACAACCATCCCAAGAAATTAATATAAATTGCAATATATTCTGATTTATTTTGTAACATCAACTGAAATTCTATGTCATGGTTGCATTAAGGCCACTTTTTCAGAAAGGTCAGCATTTTGTCATTGTTTTCAATGAAAACCTAATGATTAGATTGGGGGTGTACTGACTGTGGTGGGCTGGTGACCATAAACAGGGGTTTCATTCAATAACTTAAGTTAAGACTGACTGATATTTTCACTAAACTTGCTGTCACATTTAGTGTATAATTATGTGAACCTAGATTGGGGTTGTATTTTCATATAACTACATGTTTAGAAAGCTGATTAGAATTCTGTTTTTAAATACAAACAGAACAGTTCCTAGTAAAATATTGAAAATGTATTTAGTAAAATCATGTTTTCATGAGCAAATTTATGTGTATTTGATAGTCGCTAGAAACAACGCTTTCTTCAAAGAACAACTCTTTATAGTTTTTATGCCCACCATTTTTTATGAGAGGGCATATTGCTTTACAAATTTCGGTCGGTCAGTCCGTAACCTTTTCGTTTCCCATCAATAACTCAAGAACCCCTTGCCCTTTCATCCTCAAACTTGGTCCACACATTTATCTTGGGTAGCAGAGGAACCCTATCGATTTTGGGGTCACAGGCTCAAAGGTCAAGGTCACAGGGGTCAATTGTTCACAAACCGTTTCCAATCAATAACTTGAGAACCCCTTGACCTATCATCCTCAAACTTTGTCCACACCTTCATCTTTGGTAGCAGAGGAATCCTAATGATGTTGGGGTCAAGGTCATAGGTCAATATAATTAAAACACCTCCCATTAATTGAAATGTTCAGTATGACAAAATTTTGGACTCTATTATACTTGATTATCTATATAAATTTAAGGTCAGTTCATTGCATACATTACATGAGCTCTTTCATTACCTACAGTTAACAAACAACCTGTTGTTACTGTTACTGTTTCCAATATGGCACTAATAAAACTATGCATCCAAGAACCCCTTTTTTACCATTTTTACCACAAAATATTTCCAGCATGTATATTTGTGCAGCAGACTTTCAACTTGCTCGTGCAATTGTACAAAATATATGAGGGGGCGTAATGTTTTACAAACATCTCTTGTTTCAGCTTAATGTGCACTATTATGTCTTGTCATAATGTCTGACATAAATGTTGGTAAGCTTCTTCAGAATAATGATTTAATGACAAGTATCATTACATTCTTCGATGCTAATTGGCAAATAATTCCCTTCCTGCTATAATGAGCGTCATTATGTATACTATTTTGGAGGATATTAATAATTATGTATCACTGGAACAAACTTCCTCATTTATTGACCAGCCTCTCAGGACTGATTTCATGCTGTAATACCTTATCTCTGTAAAGGACTTATACATCTAAATGTACCTTGATCTCTTATGTTTATCAGGCCTTATATTATATCATAAAAATTTAATGGTTATTATTAGGGTTATTTATTTCTTTTTTAGCACATTAAGTAGACTTACTTCTTTTCAATAGGAGTTTAAATCACATAAACAGCCAGGGTTATATCGTGGGACTAAGTAAACCCCAGATTCAACTTCTTGCATTATTTTGCGCATCAGCGGGGCCCATTTGTAGAACCACCTTCTATTACCCGCAGCTGGTGGGGTCAATGGTATGAAGGTGGGGCCAATGGTTTGAAGTCAAGTGCATTTACTGGCATATATTGTTGAATACTCAAGTCTGTCAACCGTTTCAATTTGCTGTTATTGTTATTAGAATTATAAGCAGATAATGTTGACAAATAAGCGAACTGCAAAACCTAATGCCATCTTGCAGTTAAATATTTAAGGTTCGTTTCGTGCATTATGTATTTGTACTAATATAGCATCATTATATAAGATATATTTGTCTGAAAGATGTCATTATGTGATTACTTAGTAATAGGATATTATTAAATTCAATGCAACCACATCTGCTATAATGTTGTTTTCTGATTGTAATATTGACTTTCAGTGTTTGATTATAATTGCCTTTAAATATGTAGATTTTTTCATCTTGTACAAAAGTCCAGATAGCTGTTTCAACAAAACAAATCGCAATTCTATATAATGATTGTAGGAAGTCTGGAAAAGTAAGAGCTTGAGAAAAATAAAAAAAATGTCTGCAAAACCATAGGACACTGTTACATGGAAGATTGGATGTCATATAAAAGATTTGAGATATTTTCTTGTCGGGATATTGTACCCCTCTGTGTATCCATCAGGGACCATTTGACTACTTCTCTGATATGTTTTAAAGAAATATTACACACACACTACTTTAGAGTGTCTATCCAGAATAGGACCAAACTAAAATCTATCCAATCTGCTGCCTCTGTTTCAGTCGTGTGTTTCATATACAGAAAGTCTGCAAAGTTCCGGTGGTCTAAGTGGGATAGACATCCTATACATGTTCATGGTAGTGTCAGAACTGGTTTGTCTTGACTAAATGCTGATTTAAAAGCGAAATAATGGCTTTGTCATACAACATTTTTATCTAAAATTATAAGTCACTTACAGCATGATTGTTGGTACATGTTAGCTTATTTCGTGATTCTGAAAGATTATGTCAAAAGGTTACTGTGCCACACAATTGATGAAAGCATGACTTTAGAAGTTTGCTTTTTACTTCCAATATATCAAACTCAGGTTTTATAAAGGCTGTGTAGTTTGTCTCTTCCAAACTTTCTTGTGAGTTTATAACATGCTTTATATAGCTTTCTTGTTGTATTTTATGACTGTTCAGTGCAGTGCCATGTAATTGTCTTTATATGGTAATGGCTGGTTGACATTTTATCTGTGGTAGGGTTGAGTACATTACTTCACTGAAACAGTAATGAAGAATGCTCACTTCCTTTTATGGTTTTGTTCATCAGAATGTCGATACCTATTATGTTTGCATTGATGCAAATGGAGTTCACCACATTGTCAGTGCAGCATGTGATTAGATGTAAATGTTAAGTATTCTAACTAGCCCACACTGTCTGACACTAGTTATCCTTAAGGCATTATAAGTAATTACCATAATAATGATAGAAGACTACAACAAAACACTGAAAGAAGTTGTTACAAATAAAATACTACAACATTCTGTCTAAAAAAAGATAACAAGATATTGTCTCTAATAAGACAATGCAAGATATAGTTACTTATAAGACATTACAAGACATTGTCACTGATAAGACATTACAAGACATTGTCACTGATACAATAGTACAAGGTTAATTGTCACTGATAAGACATTACAAGGTATTGTCACTGATAAGACATTACAAGACATTGTCACTGATAAGACATTACAAGGTATTGTCACTGATACAATAGTACAAGGTTAATTGTCACTGATAAGACATTACAAGGTATTGTCACTGATACGACAGTACAAGGTATTGTCACTGATACGACAGTACAAGGTATTGTCACTGATAAGACATTACAAGGTATTGTCACTGATACGACATTACAAGGTATTGTCACTGATACGACAGTACAAGGTATTGTCACTGATACGACAGTACAAGGTATTGTCACTGATAAGACATTACAAGGTATTGTCACTGATACGACAGTACAAGGTATTGTCACTGATACGACAGTACAAGGTATTGTCACTGATACGACAGTACAAGGTATTGTCACTGATAAGACATTACAAGGTATTGTCACTGATACAATAGTACAAGGTATTGTCAATGATAAGACATTACAAGGTATTGTCACTGATACGACAGTACAAGGTATTGTCACTGATACGACAGTACAAGGTATTGTCACTGATAAGACATTACAAGGTATTGTCAATGATAAGACATTACAAGATATTGTCACTGATACAACAGTACAAGGTATTGTCAATGATAAGACATTACAAGGTATTGTCACTGATACAACAGTACAAGGTATTGTCAATGATAAGACATTACAAGGTATTGTCACTGATAAGACATTACAAGACATTGTCACTGATAAGACATTACAAGGTATTGTCACTGATAAGACAGTACAAGACATTGTCACTGATAAGCCATTACAAGGTATTGTCACTGATACAATAGTACAAGGTTAATTGTCACTGATAAGACATTACAAGGTATTGTCAATGATAAGACATTACAAGATATTGTCACTGATACAACAGTACAAGGTATTGTCAATGATAAGACATTACAAGGTATTGTCACTGATACAACAGTACAAGGTATTGTCAATGATAAGACATTACAAGATATTGTCACTGATACAACAGTACAAGGTATTGTCAATGATAAGACATTACAAGGTATTGTCACTGATACAATAGTACAAGGTTAATTGTCACTGATACGACAGTACAAGGTATTGTCAATGATAAGACATTACAAGATATTGTCACTGATACAACAGTACAAGGTATTGTCACTGATACGACAGTACAAGGTATTGTCAATGATAAAACATTACAAGGTATTGTCACTGATACGACAGTATAAGGTATTGTCACTGATACAACATTACAAGATATTGTCACTGATACGACAGTACAAAGTATTGTCAATGATAAAACATTACAAGATATTGTCACTGATAAAACATTACAAGACATTGTCACTGATAAAACATTACAAGATATTGTCACTGATACGACAGTACAAGGTATTGTCACTGATAAAACATTACAAGACATTGTCACTGATAAAACATTACAAGATATTGTCACTGATACGACAGTACAAGGTATTGTCACTGATAAGACATTGCAATATATTGTCACTGATACGACATTACATGACATTGTCACTGATAAGACATTACAAGATATTGTCACTGATACTACAGTACAAGGTATTGTCACTGATAAAACATTAAAAGATATTGTCACTGATACGACAGTACAAAGTATTGTCACTGATAAAACATTAAAAGACATTGTCACTGATACGACAGTACAAGGTATTGTCACTGATACGACATTACATGACATTGTCACTGACAAGACATGACGGGATACTGTCAACAATTAAACAAAAATGATACTGTCATCAATAAAACAATACGATACAGAGAAGTGTTAGATGATATATTGATAGACAATTATTTTCTTTCAATAGCTGTTTTGATTTTAATAGTTGTCCAGTTGTTTAGGTAATCAATATATTACTTTTGCCTTAATGCATTTGTATTTTGCTTCCATCAGTCTTTGATTTGAAGATACCTCCATAATGCATCATGTCACATTTAAAGCAAGGCCTTTCAATTCTTAACAATGAGTAATTGACCTGCAATTAGAATAGACTTTATCTGATTATCAATAGAAACAAAACATGTTGTTACAAAGGTGACTTAAACAAAAACATCCTTATGGTTACCTGAACATTCTAGATAGTTTACTATTTAAAACCAGTGTACCGTGAGAATATCTCTTATACTTTTTCTGCAGTGAAGGGACGAAGGAACCTGAATTGTATTGCTTTGAAGACTTTGTACCAAAGAAGACTAACAAATCTGCCAGTCCTACATCGAGCAGTCAGCCATTGAGTCAGTTTGTCAGGAGTGTATCACATAGTCCAGTACCTAGTCAGTTGTCCAGTCACAGTGAAAATGTCCTCATCAATTGCAGAGTTGAAAAGTAAGTTTTGTAAATATGCTACTTGGTGTAACCTTGTTCTTATGCAATATATACCCCTTGATATGTATTTATAACCTCCGAATGGATTGAGGCTCCATGTACAAGTAAGTGTATTCATAAATTGACGTTGTATATTGACATTGCATATAAATGCTTGTTCAAGTAAATTGTTTTAATGCCCTGAAGAGATGCTTATCATAATTGACTGTCCATCTTTGGGGAATTTCTTCTGTGTGTCCAAACCACTGTGTGTTTCAGTTTTAGAAAATGACTTCGAGGGATTCCAACAGGAACTCTAATAAAGGGGTGAATCTTGCACAAAAATCATTCTGTTGTTTATTGTGACAATGTTATGAGAATGTTCTGCAATTACAATTGCTTGATTAAGAATGATGTAGAAAGTCTAAGACATGAAGCATTATTTTTTAACAGTGATTAAGTTTAATTGCTTACCTTAGGGTATACACAGGCCTTGAAAAGCCTTGGAAGTTGATGCTGGACCTTGAAAAATTCTACATAATCGCTAAAACCTAAATCTACTTATAATGTATTTTAATATTGAAAACAAAATGCTGGCATTCTCCTGAAACTCGTTAAAAAACATTTTGTCAGTAAGCATTCTTTGTTGGAAGAATTAAGTGAAAAAAGGTCTAGAGAAAAAAACAAAAATTGAAAACAAATATTATAAAGCCACTTATCTCTCTTATATGTCTGTGTTGCCCATGTTATCTGGATTTACACAGAATGCCATTTCAACTGTAACACAAGTTTTTGGGTGCATTTCTGTTGTAAATAAATTCATGACTTGTTTTTGTTTTCGTTAATTTGTTGTTGAATTGGCGCTGAAACAGTCCTTGAAAATTTACAAAGTACTTTAATTTTTTCTCTGTGCTGCTGGACCAAATACAGCTTTTTGCTTATACCTTCCAACATATGAAATGGATTTTGTCTGCATCGACTAAATTTACAGCAGACATTTCACCAGTTTAAATTTAATTATTTTTAAGACTTCTTAGAATTAAGTTTAGTAAAGCCATCATTGGAAATGTTTTCATGTAAGAATCGAAATTCTTGAAGAGTTGAGCGCTTAGATTATAGAAGTACTTTATATTAAAATAATTTGTTGAATCTAATATCTTGGGTTATTGGATTTGTTGGGTGGGAATTGTAGTGTTATAATTGATGGATGTACTGTTACACGCTAGGAAGAGTGTGATCAATGTATAACTTAATTACCTGTATGCTGGCAGGATTTTATTGCAAAGCTTGAATTTAAATATTCTCTTTGTTCTGTCTTTAACGGATTCTGATTTTTTTCTTTAAGAGTAGATAAGAACTTAAGAGAATAAATCTTAGGGTCATGATAGCTAAGGCAAGATCAATTAAATCACTGGATTGCCCTACTAACTCGGTAGTTATGTCTGAAATTTTGCTGAAAGTTTGCACATTTACAGTACCTGTTCTGTGTCTTGCACAGCCGTCATCAAATTATCAACAAACGTTGTTTATTGGAATGCTATCTTGGCCAAATTTGTGTCTAATGTTATAGAATTATTGTCCCTTTGAATTTTTCGAAATTTCTCTATATTGCAATATATTCAGTTTTGTCTTTACCTTGGAAATCCTTTGTTCTTATTCACCAAACTTTGTCACCTGTCACAACATTTATAGGCATAACTTGCAGATATGGAACTTGATGTCAGTGGCATATTTTAGGACAGTTTGGCACTGTTTACTAGCCACACTTATACAACTTGGCAATAAACCATTTTGTGAATGGGTATTCACTCATTGTAGCATCTGATTGGTTCATGTCTTTACCATGACTTATGTGTGGAAACTATGAATGAACTCAAATTGATTGAGAAATTCTCCTATAGATATAAAACATGCAAATGCTGATACAGTGAATGAGAAAGCTTCCGCTTTCATTCCATTCAATTACTTAATAAATCAAAATAGGCAGAAGTTTCTCTCCTGATAAACTTAGATTGAACTCTTCTGCTAAAAAAGGAATTTCATTCAATAACAAAGATGTCTGAAAGCCTTGTATGACCTCTTGGTGAACTAAAAGAATGTGAATGAAAGAAATGAAAAAACACCATATATGGCATTTGTGCTATGAATAACTTTCCATATGAAATCTGTAAGTTAAACATACTTCTGATGGAATGTAATTACAGAGATTTTTAGCTTGGATGTACATATAAGGGGTTTGATGTGTACATTTGGCTTCGACCAACAGTTTAGGAGAGATATGGTTTTAGATAAACAGATTAAGCACGAGTTTAGTATGCTGCTAAAATATATAAAGGCCCCCAGTTCTGTTTGTTTTTTATGCTATTTATTGTTGTCCCCTTCCCTGTGTATGCCCCCATGTCTGTTTGTTGTTGATGCTATGTTGTTTGTGTCCCCATCCCTGTGTGTGCCCCCAGGTCTGTTTGTAGTTGAAGCTATGTTGTTTGTGGCCCCTTCCCTGTGTGTGCCCCCAGGTGTGTTTGTTGTTGATGCCATGTTGTTTGTGTCCCCGTCCCTGTGTGTGCCCCCAGGTCTGTTTGTTGATGATGCTTTGTTGTTTGTGGCCCCTTCCCTGTGTGTGCCCCCAGGTCTATTTGTTGTTGATGTTATGTTGTTTGTGGCCCCTTCCCTGTGTGTGTCCCCAGGTCTATTTGTTGTTGATGCTATGTTGTTTGTGTCCCCATCCCTGTGTGTGTCCCCAGGTCTATTTGTTGTTGATGCTATGTTGTTTGTGTCCCCATCCCTGTGTGTGTCCCCAGGTCTATTTGTTGTTGATGCTATGTTGTTTGTGGCCCCTTCCCTGTGTGTGTGTGTGCCCCCAGGTCTGTTTGTAGTTGAAGCTATGTTGTTTGTGGCCCCTTCCCTGTGTGTGCCCCCAGGTCTGTTTGTTGTTGATGCTATGTTGTTTGTGTCCCCATTCCCGTGTGTGTCCCCAGGTCTATTTGTTGTTGATGCTATGTTGTTTGTGGCCCCTTCCCTGTGTGTGTCCCCAGGTCTATTTGTTGTTGATGCTATGTTGTTTGTGGCCCATTCCCTGTGTGTGTGTGTGCTCCCTGGTCTGTTTGTTGTTGAAGCTATGTTGTTTGTGGCCCCTTCCCTGTGTGTGCCCCCAGATCTGTTTGTTGTTGAAGCTATGTTGTTTGTGGCCCCTTCCCTGTGTGTGCCCCCAGGTGTGTTTGTTGTTGATGCTATGTTGTTTGTGTCCCCGTCCCTGTGTGTGCCCCCAGGTCTGTTTGTTGATGATGCTATGTTGTTTATGTCCCCTTCCCTGTGTGTGCCCCCAGGTCTGTTTGTTGTTGATGCTATGTTGTTTGTGTCCCCGTCCCTGTGTGTGCCCCCAGGTGTGTTTGTTGTTGATGCTATGTTGTTTGTGTCCCCGTCCCTGTGTGTGCCCCCAGGTCTGTTTGTTGATGATGCTTTGTTGTTTGTGGCCCCTTCCCTGTGTGTGCCCCCAGGTCTATTTGTTGTTGATGTTATGTTGCTTGTGGCCCCTTCCCTGTGTGTGTCCCCAGGTCTATTTGTTGTTGATGCTATGTTGTTTGTGGCCCCTTCCCTGTGTGTGTGTGTGCTCCCTGGTCTGTTTGTTGTTGAAGCTATGTTGTTTGTGGCCCCTTCCCTGTGTGTCCCCCCAGGTCTGTTTGTTGTTGATGCTATGTTGTTTGTGTCCCCATCCCTGTGTGTGCCCCCAGGTTTGTTTGTTGATGATGCTATGTTGTTTGTGGCCCCTTCCCTGTGTGTGCCCCAGGTCTATTTGTTGTTGATGTTATGTTGCTTGTGGCCCCTTCCCTGTGTGTGTCCCCAGGTCTATTTGTTGTTGATGCTATGTTGTTTGTGGCCCCTTCCCTGTGTGTGTGTGTGCTCCCTGGTCTGTTTGTTGTTGAAGCTATGTTGTTTGTGGCCCCTTCCCTGTGTGTCCCCCCAGGTCTGTTTGTTGTTGATGCTATGTTGTGTGTGTCCCCGTCCCTGTGTGTGCCCCCAGGTTTGTTTGTTGATGATGCTATGTTGTTTGTGGCCCCTTCCCTGTGTGTGCCCCCAGGTCTGTTTGTTGATGATGCTATGTTGTTTGTGGCCCCTTGTATGTGTGTGCCCCCAGGTCTGTTTGTTGTTGATGCTATGTTGTTTGTGGCCCCTTCCCTGTGTGTGTGTGCCCCCTGGTCTGTTTGTTGTTGAAGCTATGTTGTTTGTGGCCCCTTCCATGTGTGTGCCCCCAGATTTGTTTGTTGTTGATGCTATGTTGTTTGTGGCCCCTTCCCTGTGTGTGTGTGCCCCCTGGTCTGTTTGTTGATGTTGCTATGTTGTTTGTGGCCCCTTCCATGTGTGTGCCCCCAGGTCTGTTTGTTGTTGAAGCTATGTTGTTTGTGGCCCCTTCCATGTGTGTGCCCCCAGGTCTGTTCGTTGTTGAAGCTATGTTGTTTGTGGCCCCTTCCCTGTGTGTGCCCCCAGGTCTGTTTGTTGTTGATGCTATGTTGTTTATGTCCCCTTCCCTGTGTGTGGCCCCTGGTCTGTTGTTGTTTTTGTGTCTTCTTTGTCTGTGTCTCTTCCCTTTGTTCAGATCTGTCTCGGGAAGTTCTGATTTGTGAATGTGTCCCTCCCAAATTCACAGACTTCTATAAATTATAATTGTTTATATTTGAATGGAGTGAAAATGGGGCCATTTAATATTTTGCCATGGTTAGATATTTGTCTTCACTTATTTCACCAGACAGAGAGCAATTAGCTTACATATATGCCATTATAAAACTGTCCCAGATAATCATAAATTTTGTCATTTGTTGGTTATTTATGATACATAAATCTGCAATTCAAACATTGCTTTATACATGATAATGAACACTCTACCATTTATGAATTCCAACCATGTTTTCTCCTGGTTTCATTCTAGTCGGGTATTCACAGAGGAAGGAAGTTCTTGTCATTTATTTTATTGCACACTGTCAGTTTTGGGAGATTTTGATCTCCGGCAGACAACTTCTTGACATTTATCCCTCTGTGACTTCATGATCGCATAAATTCCTTCATCCTGATAACCTATGGGACGTTCAAAATAGTGTGTCATATTAGTTTCTTTCTTGTACAACCTGTGATGTAGTAAGCATCATATTCTTTCAAGCTTGTCTTACTGAAAATAGCATCTTCTCTGTCTGTCTTTAAAATAAATATTGCAAACCTGACATTATGCTTCAGAGATTGTAAATCAATCCGAGTGTTTAGTACATGACATTTACTAATTCTGTGTAGTTTCATTTTTTGACTGTTTGTTTTGTCCAGTTGTTCAGATCTCTTAGTGATGTACAATATAAATTGGTATAAAGTGCAACCTCTCCAGAGTGACACCATTTGGGGGACACAAATGTTAGGTATTGTCAAAACAGTTTAGAGGTTTTTGCTTTGAGAAGTTAAATTGGTAGTAAATTACTACTGGACAAATTGATATTGTTGTTGAAAAGAGGTTGCTGCTCCAGGAAGAGGTGGCTATGTTTTATGCATTATTAATTCAAATAAAGCCTCTACTGATACTTTCTGTATACATCTACGCATGATAAATTGACAGTCTTGTTGAAAGTAGATACAGTGTAACCTCCCTAAACCAGACTCCTTCGGGACCGGTTGAAAATTCCGGTTTACAGAGGTTTCTGGTTTATAGAGGGTTTTGTCATTTTGATGCCATTTCATACTCTTACCTAGGTTCAGGTCATTGATTTCATTGAAAAATTGCACATATTTCAATTTTACATTGTAACCACATAATGTTTCTTTATTTAAGAAGAAAACATAACACAGTTATAACAAACATGACTGCCTTTATTTTAAAAAGCAAACTTGAAGAAACTCATATCGTTTACTTTGTTATGCATGAAATTTTTTTATATCTATTTCAAACAAGTACATGTACATGTATAATATTCTGAAAGATATTGCATCAATATTACTATATTGTCACCAATAACTGTTGCTAATACAGCACAAATGCTCAGTGCATGTTTTCCACTAACATTTCTTTGGAGTAAGAAATGAGTCAAGTGTTGTCTGCTTCTTTGAATTGCATTTCTCATCGTATGTTTGAAACAAGCTACATTTGTATTTCAAACTCGATATTTCACTCTTTGATCTTTAATAATTACCCATTTAGGATTACGTATTCGATAATAATCCAATCATAAACATAATCAACGGATTAACGGTCAATCAGTAGTGTAATTAATCGGTAATTAAGTATCACACCCGACGTCCATAACAATATGTGATTTTCACACTTGTGTAGTTAAACCGCGCCACCGCCTATCGATGTAAATCAACCTGTCAAACTATTAATAATAACATCAGAAAGGAATACACAAGGTGTCAACAACAGATTGCAAGTCGATTTATGATGACACGTGCTACCGATAGTCGTTCCGGTTTTCGGTGGTGAAATTATATAGAAATGGAACCAAATTATGTTGAATTTTCGTCTGGTTTCCGGAGTTCAGAGGTTCCAGTTTTCAGAGTGTTTTAATACAATAGAAATAGAACCAAAAAAATCGGGACCGCAAAAATATTCCGGTTTCGAGAGTATCCCGGTTTTTAAGGGTCCGGTTTTGGGAGGTTACACTGCACTGCAGTTTTTCCCTATGATCATATCCGGAATGGTCGGCTTACCCAACATGGCAATTCAACAGTGTTGCAAGAGAATATGAAGGCAGTTGCCAGATTGTTGTAGACAACAATTCACCTTTTAATGTCAATTTGACATTATCCTTGTGCTATATCACAGCAATTTCAGGGCTGGAAATAAGGTAGGTGACCCTCAGACAAGTCTGTAGAATGAATCACCTTTTTGATGGAAACTAATATGTTGCTGGCAAGCAGTCCGGGTATCAAATCTGGCTGAAATCTTGTTTCTATTTCTGTCTCTACTTAATTATTGGACACTGGTACATAAGTTGTTCTGTACCAAAAAACATTCCGCTGCCAATATTTGTGTTATTGTATATTCTTCTTACAAATTGTCTGAGTGTAAGTCACATATTGTACGCAAGTAATTACGAGACCTTCTTGAAGTAGTATTGATGATGTCTATTTACTGGACCTGTTGAGATATTTTTGATTAAGATTAGAATATTTTTGCTGGATTCGTGATTTAGATTGGTACATCTAAGCTTTTTATAGAACATTTTGATGACATTGTTAAGTCATAAGGACGATGTTCTGTCAATCTGCCGACTATATAGAACATGAAGGGTTTGGCTGATTTCCTGTTGGCTGAATCAACAATCTCTGGTATATAGTGACCATTGAGTAAAACGTCTGTCCTACATTGATGTATGTTGCAATTCTAAGGAATCAAAATCCTCCTGATTTTCCAAATACAGCTTAACATTCTCATGCAAATCTTAGTTTTAATATTCCGTGGGGAAATTCTTGGTGGTGTTTAAGGAGATTACAACTTATGATCTTGCTGAGATAAATCAGACTTAAATTCTGTTGAGTGATGCATTTGTCTACATCATCTCTTCATCCTGTGGTGGAGATAGATGGACTGATAAATGAAATCCTGGATTTATTTAAGGGATTCTTAAATTTTACATTTTCTACTGGTGATATTTACTTCAATTTTTACCTCCCCTTTATTATGAAAAATGACATGTTGCATTTAAAGCTCACATAAAATACTTTGTTGTCAAAGTTTTAGGGCATGATTTATGAGTATGATTACGCCATTTCCCAATTGAAAAAAAATATTTTGTTGACATAGTTACGTATTTTATTTACAAAATAGATCTACTACATTTGTATATTTTCACCAAAATTAGATCTTCTTTTTTTGCTGGCATATAGAGGAATTATTGCCTGGCTATAGTTTTTTGCATACCTAATATACCGAGCCTCATAACTGCTTAAACAATAACTCACAAGCCAGCTATTCCCACCCGCTCCTCCAACCAATGAACCATTCTGATAATCTTTAATACACTGGTTTATTTTCTTAATAATGATAATATTCATTGGATATAATTTTGACCATTGACAATTTACAAGAATTATACCAGGGTTAGTACAGGTCTTGAAAAGTGCTTAAATTTGATGCCTTCTCCTTGAAAACTATTTGAATTTGTATCAGTCAAAAAGTCCTTGAAGTTTGTAAAAGAAATAATAAATTTGAGTAAATTACCATTAAATTATTCTACTTCAAATAGAAAAAGGAACAACAAAATAACAAACAGACCAAGAATGACAAAACAGGCGAAACAAAGAGTAATCTTCAACAGGGACTACCATCGAGCAGGGCTGGCATTGTCGCTTGCCCATTGGCTCAAGAAAATAAAAAATTGGCTCAAGAAAAATCAAATTGGCTCAAATCATCGAAATAAATGGCGAAACAAATTACTGTTTACAAATGTTTTATTCCACTCAATTTTAATGATGAATACAGTTATAAGCGGCTGAGACTGGTTTTCAATTTCTGTGTAATTCAGGATCACATATAAAGTGCAAAAATTGTTTGTGCACAGTCGTGTGAATCACCTGTGAATAAAAAATAAATATTTCATGAAGGTGATTTAAGTTGTGTTTCACAGTGTACTGACTTTCGAGGTAACGTCTGGTGTAAGGATATTTTGAATGTTAAAAGAATATTGAATATTGTCTTTATAATACAGCGTTAACCAGCCAAATCAGTTCTAAAGTTACATCATAAAATTGCTCATTATATCATTGATTTCTGGTGTGAAAACCTGGCATTCACAAATAGAGACTTGGTTTTAATGTCAGTGCCATAAATATAGTTTCATGTTATCTGATTATGTTCCATTATTAGTTTGTGCTCAAATTGAGGTGTTTACAATTCTTACTTGTGCCATTAAAAGTACATGAAACCTAATACTTAGTATTATTGTTGAATAAGAATGCATCTTACAATGAGAATTTTTGTTGCAATGAGCATTGATCAATGCTTAGTACATGCTTTTGGACTGGAAGGAACACGTGGTTGCGTTGTTGTTGTAAACAAAACATGCGAACAACTCATAAAGGGCTCTTCTGTCAGTCACAATGAATAGTTTCTGAGGTCAGAGTCTAGTCATTTACTGCTTTGGCAGTTATGATACTGGTCATAGTTTGTTAAACATGAAAAATCTTGTCTGGAGCAATTTTCACTGCAACAAGTATTATCGATGGGGTTAAAAGCGTTTACTTGGCCTATAAGTATGTTATCAGTTGACCCTGTCAGGCCAATGTAGTAATTTGGTCATTAGTGCATTGCAGCTGTCTACCACTTAGATTGACAGATTAATGTGATGTTAAATTGTGCATAAATTCTCAAAATTATGTTTAGTATTTGTGTTTCAAGACCCCTAAAATATCATTAAGTACATCCCCTATTCAGTTATAAATCCACTCTAAGTAATAGTGGTACATTTTGTATTGCCCATGCATATGAAAATATCTGTTATGATAATACAAACATTTGCTCCACTGGTGTCCCTATATGAAGGAGTCTGCATAACTGAATAATTCTAGGATATTTACAAATGCATGAATATTATTGACTTCAGTCAGTCCTGAACTTGCAAAAAAGATCATCAATACTGTATATGCCGAGCGCTGTATAAGTGGTGGGTGTATTATTTAGAAGGTTTTTGGTGTTCTTAAATTGTTGCGGTCCCGAATTGGTGATACAGTTCTTTCCGCCAAAATAAAACCACCTTTGTTCAACACAGCCAAAAAAGAACATTGATGGAAAAACAGCCACCAATTTCATATCTAAAGGGAGATTTATAATAACATTTTAGATTGTCAGTCAAATCTATTTAAATTTTAGCAATGGAATGCCTCTGAAATACAAAAGCAAATTATCATGACTTGTAATACTTTAGATGTTACAGTTGATTTAAGAACATCATTCATCAAACCATTACATGCATATAGTGATTGATATATTTAGGTCCCTTTTTAAGGTAGATTATTCTGATGACATTGCATTAATATGAAACATGATATTCGTTTGTATATTGGTTTACATGTTACATTGCAAAAACTTAATGTAATTCATACATTTGAACCTTTTCTGAAGTCAAATCGGGAGATAGCACCTCGAAAAGCAGGAGATTGAGACTCAAAACGGGAGATTTTTTTGCTTGGCCGAAATCATCCGTATTATAGGCTATTAATAGCAATATTCTGTGATTTAACTCGTAATCTGGGGTCATGCCTTTAAACGAGTCGCCAATTAACAATTTTATTGCCAAATGCCATATCTTAATACAATAGAAACGTGTGAAACTTGAATAAACAACATGACAAGCGAGGGTCATGTCATATTTTGATCAGGACTGGTATCACGATTATACACTTACGGTTATCAGTTTGACAAGTAATTTCAGCAAACCAGTCGGGAATGAACTAAATTATACCCCATAACAAAAATTAACGATGTTTACTTTGAAAATCGTGAGATCGCGGCTCCCGGCCCGTAGAGCGGGAGTTGGCTGTCAAAAGCGGGAGTCTCCTGCAGAAATCGGGAGACTTCACATGTGTGGTAATTACGCACCTGTGACAGTTTTAATTATACCAAAAGTTACAATAGGAAGAAACGACATTAATATAGTTGTATTTATTTGTCACAGATGCATAATTACATTGTCTGTTGACAATTTATATTTGTATTTCATGGAACACATGTATACCAGTACATAGTTCACATAACATGTAATTATTAGAGCTTCAACGATTCAACTGTCAACCGATTCGATTTTTTTCCCTGCGATTTCGATTTTTTCAATTCGATTTTTTATATGTATATGTAACAGCATTCTCATTCATCTTAAGGCTTTTGCATTATTTTCTTGCCAGTTGAAATTAAGAGTTTTGCAAATAACACAAGCCAATCACGTGCAAGAAGCAATACATGTTTAAAATAGTCAGCTGTACTAAAACAAGAAATATCTTTAAAAAAGATGGTCGGCGCAACTTGAAGCTTGCAAATTGGTTGCACTCTCTAGGTTATAGTTTGTTGTACAACATAAAAAATGCCTAAATGTCATTCAATAACGATATACTACAAATACTTTGAGACCTGTAAGGGGAGATCACTGCGTTTGAGACTGCATCAATCGTAACTTCTTGGCGGTATTCGGGAGAGCCAATAATGCCGAGGTGTTCCGAATGAGATGGCATAATAAATAACTCCGTTGTGTGATCATAGACACAGTATAGTCTGTTTCAATATAGTTCAACATTACTTATTGCGTAAGTCGTGAACTCACACATCCATGTTAATAAACTTGTAACATAGCGATTTATCTGATTAAAAGAATATAAATGTTCGCGACTGGTACATAAAACCAAGAAAGTCTTCTTAATTCCAACACCAGAGAATTCCCCGTGGTGATGAATAACAAGGCTACTTACTGGATAAATCTTGAAATACACTATAGAAAATGTTAACCAATCTGCTTCAAGGTTACAACTATTTTTAAATTGAAGAGAAATTGCGCGAAATTGCCTTGGTGGTTAACGTAAGATTTGATTGGTTTACAGAACACTGAATATGTAATTAGCAAAACCATGTTAGTACGGCTGCGCCGAAAAACTAGGCAACAAATGAAACATAAACTTAACATACAGTGAGGTAAATTATATGTGAATAGTCATAGCATAGAGTATGAGACATAAATCATCAGTTTATACAGGCAAAAATAATAGTTATCTGAATTTATCATAATAATTTTCATTCCTCGTAAAATTCGGAGCGGGCGGCATTACGGACAGTACGGTATGGATTTTATCGTATACTAGACACAAAAACGAAAGTGATTGCATGGTTATCACAGACATTGAGAACTAGTCTCAGCCGCTTTTAACCGCATTTATCATCAAAATTGAGTGGATTAAAACATTCGCCAAAGGTAAATTTAGAAATTCATACAGCTTTTTGACTTTTTGATTATTCTTCAGCCATTTTCCGAAAATAAACGGTGATGACTGAAATTTTTCACTGGACAATGTGTCTGACAAAACAGAAATTCCATCGGTCAAAATGAAAATGTCTGACGGTCATTCGCATTGACTGTTAAAGCGTGGCTAAAACCCGTGATTACTGTACCAAATAACAGTTTGGCGAACTGGAAATAAAAAAGGCGAATCAAATCGAAAATACCAGGGTATGAATCGTGAATCCAATCGTGAGCTCTGTAGTCGAATTCCGATGCATCGCATCGAATCGTTGAAGCTCTAGTAATTATATGTGCTTGTGACAATGTAAGAATAACTAACAGTAGCAGTTTATAATGTTTATTTACAAACAAAAATATTGTCATATGACACAACAAGCAATTGTAGGCCACATTAACACATTGAAACAAAATTTACTGTTTATATGTACTTGTAAATAAAATGACGATTAAACTGGCTAACTTATGTAATTTGTTTAGGAGCATTACAATATAACTGATTAATTGGCAGTGTTCAATATTGGTGCTCTTTTTTTTGGCGCAGTCTAGATTTGGCGTAATTGTAAAAAAGGCAAACATAAAATTAAACACTGCCAAAATTTCCGCCTTTACAGTAATTCATCCAGCTGTATGAAGACAATATAAGATGGCACACTGAGATGCCAATTTGTTATATTATTTTAATTTTCATCTTCTTTCATTGACTTGTCAACACTATTCTAATTACATGCATAGATTTGACAAGCAGACAGACAGCTCAAGACAAGAGAAATAATAAGCTGGCAATAAATTGAAATTTTGAGTGATGAATGTGGAACTAGTCTGCATAATTTTTATAGATAAGGCCATATCTAGTTGGCTTCTCTTTCATCCTTCTATTTATAATAATTTGTCACTTCAACATTTTATGCATCAATTAAGCATATTTTGACAAACTTTAAAAAAATTGATGCTTGGTTAAGTGGGTACAAGCTTGTACTACTGTAATGGGGTTCACATGGATGATAGCGACTGTAATGGGGTTCACATGGATGATAGCGACTGTAATGGGGTTCACATGGATGATAGCGACTGTAATGGGGTTCACACGGATGATAGCGACTGTAATGGGGTTCACCTGGATGATAGCGACTGTAATGGGGTTCACATGGATGATAGTGACTGTAATGGGGTTCACATGGATGATAGCGACTGTAATGGCGTTCACATGGATGATAGCGACTGTAATGGCGTTCACATGGATGATAGCGACTGTAATGGGGTTCACATGGATGATAGCGACTGTAATGGCGTTCACATGGATGATAGCGACTGTAATGGCGTTCACCTGGATGATAGCGACTGTAATGGCGTTCACATGGATGATAGCGACTGTAATGGGGTTCACATGGATGATAGTGACTGTAATGGGGTTCACAGGGATGATAGCGACTGTAATGGGGTTCACATGGATGATAGCGACTGTAATGGGGTTCACACGGATGATAGCGACTGTAATGGGGTTCACACGGATGATAGCGACTGTAATGGGGTTCACACAGATGATAGCGACTGTAATGGGGTTCACACGGATGATAGCAACTGTAATGGGGTTCACACGGATGATAGCAACTGTAATGGGGTTCACAGGGATGATAGCGACTGTAATGGGGTTCACATGGATGATTAACTAGAATAAGTCGGAGCCACAGGTAAAGTGTAAAAGTTGTGTACTTTGTTTTTTTGTTTCCGACTATGCACCGATATTGATCAATATTCAGATATCGCAGGACTGTTGTTTGACCTAACCAGTGCTCCTGGGTTACCAACCAGTACAAACCAGTGCTCCTGGGTTACCAACCAGTACTAACCAGTGCTCCTGGGTTACCAACCAGTACTAACCAGTGCTCCTGGGTTACCAACCAGTACTAACCTGCTCCGCTGCAAACAGAACTACATAAATCAAAGTTCAGATAAGTTGTGTAGTCCATTTGTGACATTTTCTATTGATAACAAATGAATACAGATCACATTGATACTCTGTTGAATAGATTTCATTATAATCTTCTTTAGTACCTAATTATCTCTTTGATATTTCCTTTCTGTAACGAATCTGTCCTAATTGATTGTCAAGGTATTAGAATGTTCATTAGTTCTTTCATGTATGTACTCTCCGATATTGATTATCCTTACATGACAGGAATTGTCCATTTTGAATATTGTTGCTAAAGTGATATTTTGCTAAAGTAAAAGTGGGATGCATACAAGGGGTTTACGGCGCAGCCGTACTAACATAGTTTGCTATTTGCATTTATATCAGTGTTGTGTAAACTAATCAAATCTTACGTTAACCACCAAACAAACTTCTCTTCAATCGAACAACATTAGTAACTTTGTCGCGGATTGGTTAACCTTTCAATAAGGGGTATTTATTATGTTACCTTACTGAAATCCACTGAATTTCGGTACCGAAATCCATTTTCCATAACCAAAGTCAACTTCTTATTAACAGTCAGATTGCAACTAATTTGCTTGCTTCAAATTGCGCCGACTTTCTTTATTCAAGATATTTCTTGTTTATGTTCTTTAGGAAGTTGTTTTAGGAAATAAAGCATTAATTTATTATTATTTCTTATAAATATCCCTAGGGGCATGTAGGTGTTTATGTCATGTTTATTTGAAAGGGAAGATGTGGTAGATAATTGAGGTTGCTTATAATTAAAACAATTAAGCTTTTATTTATGCATTCATTTCTGGAACTAATGTTATATTAGAAGTGAACCCAGACTTCTAACACAGAGTCTTTTAATTAACTTAGGAAAATTTATATGAAATATTAATTGACTGATTATATATTTTACCAATCCTATGAGTCTAAATGTGCCCACGTTCTTTGCATCTCGTAGAAGCAATAACAATTGTGCAGAATATTGTAGAATATTGACAGACCTCTGTTAGGATAGAATTGACTATCTTAAAGCGAAAACTAAAGCAGAATGTTAAAATCTTAAAAGTCTTAAAATGTTTGTAAGATTTAAACATCAGTTATTTTGACAACTACTTGGAAATTCTGACATTGCATTGAACAAATCTAATTGAGCTCATGATATTTGTTGCAACATGTTCAACATGGCTTTTCCCCCCAAAATAGTTCTAAGCTTATAAGAGATTGTGTAACTGAAAACACCACTCTTGATTAAGATATCCTCTTTTACTGTGACATTCAAAACTATCACTGCATGAACCTAAATAATTCATGGGCTTGACCTTCGCTGCATACATTTTTTTGCCACCACCATATATTTATATGGAGGCTGTAGGGGGGGGGGGGCATTAAGAGTTGCACCTGTTTATGTGTGTGTGTGTTCTGATTCTTGTCCAGGCTATGACGTCATTATGGATGGAGGGATTTCAAAATAACCTGGCAATAGGTCATAACAAGATGATGTGTCGCACACAACACTCGGGCTCCTAGGTTCAAGACGCCACTGTTACTAAAAACATATATGAACTTTATGATCATGTATTGACTGTCAAACATGTTCATGAAACATGATTAGCCAACATGATCATTGGGATGAAAAACATGTTCAAATACGTATAAACATGTTTGATCATCAAATATAATATTCAGTTTGCTATGGTATAATAATAAGGCTTTGCCAGATTTTCAATCATGTGTTACTATGATCATAGTTATCCTTTGGGATGATCAGAAAATGGGAATGAATACTCTTTGTTAACCATTGATAGACTAGAGAAGAATTAGCCAATTTCAACTTGTTCTCCATTAATTAATATTCTTTGGTATTTCAAAAGATACAGATTCAATCCTAATTTTAGAAATAGTTATCTTAGACAAATTGTGACGGATATTGTCTAAATAACACCATTTCTCATTAGTTTTATTGTTTTGTAGAACTTCAGAGAGAGCAAAAGTCAATAAGATATTGTGAAGGAATCTAATTAAGACTGCAAGGCTGTCTGAAGATGCTATTATTACTTTCTATAACTGTTCATTTTAATGCATGATAAGAAATCATTCTTGTATAGATCTTCTCAATTTTTCCTGATAGCAATTGTACACAAATTTGGAGACTGTCAGCCAAATAGCAATTGTACACAAATTTGGAGACTGTCAGCCAATGAAAAGATGTTTTGGAAAATATTGGCCAATAGACAACGGTACTCTAGAATATTTTTGAATCCACAAAACCTGATATTGCAATAAAATACAAAGCGGTTTTGTTTGATATTAAGTGGTGACTTTTTATTGAACATGTCCAATTAAAACATGTAGTAGTATTTTTTATCATTCTCTTATTAATTCTTGGAATTCCATTGTGTTTAATAAAGTTGCCCATGTTCCCTCCAATATGGCATGCGTATGCTTTAGTTAACTGATTTTAATACTCTGCAAAAAGTGCTTTCAATATTCCCCAAAATCTGACACGTGCCATTTTACCTGTTTCTCATCGGTTGATTGATGTAAGCAAATTATTCCCAGATGGACAGACATAACCAATCAAACCCCAAGTATTCCTTCTTCAACGTTATTCCGACATCAGTGGTGTAAATTAGACAGCTGAATTATATTAGACTGCCAAAGATTGCAGTATGGAAACGAAACCATGACTGGGTGTAATAGAATATTGACATTTTCTTCAATGCCCATAAATGGCAACTTTAGTCACAAATTCTTACATAGGAGAACTTGGATAAGAAACAATGCTAGAACACTTGGCATGTTTCCAATTATATGTCCTCGAGTTGCAGAGAAGTTGCTTGAAAATTGTCTTAATGTGGGATGTTATTCTTTGCTTTTACGTATAATTATGACCTTATATGCATTACCTATATTTTGCCACAAAATAATTAATATATGCATGTAGGATGGCATAGTGGTCGAGGCATAGAGCAACTGCTTCCTGAATCAAAAGTCATGAGTTCAAATCCAGCATTGAATGTGGTTGAACTATACTAGAAGCCCACTGGGAGCAGTCATTAAGTGGGAAGTATATAAGTTGCAAATGTGTTTCACAATTGATGTAAAACAAGTGAACCTGACAAAATATACATACACAGAAAACTTGGCTCCATTTTGTAGATGATATAAACTTCAGATTTTAGTCTCATATCCTATGTCTTCGGTGTCATACTTTTACTTTTAGCATTCTGGTATCAGATTATTTGGTCAATGACTGTTGGTTAAAAGGTAGATAGTCTTATTTGCTGTCAATAGGTAATAATTTAAAAAATGTCATGTTGACGCCTTCCTACAGACATACTCTAAAACAGTGCATCGTAACTTTGCTTGAAAGTTTCCTGGAATGCAAAGCACAAGTTCGATACAGGTATTTCCTATGCTAAGCACTAACTTGGCACATAGGTCTGGATAGAAAATACCTGTATCGGATATATATATTTGTGGTTTTTGGAAACATGTAAGTGAAGTGACAATATGCAGTGTTGTACATCAGAAGGAAGGCAAATATATAAACCACCGTTTTTCTCATATTTATGACTAAGCATAATTTAGTAAATCAAAGCACCGAAAGTGCTGACAGCAAGGGCTGCCTACTAAGGGCGTAGGCAGACATTTTTTCCCGTAATTTGCAATATTTAATCAGCAAGTTTCTTTGGGGTTCTTTCTTTCGCATAAGTGATGTCAGCTCAAATCCGTTTTCTAGCTGATATCACAAATGCTTACCGCTATTTTTTGTTAGACATAGACTACTTTCTTCAGGAGTATGTATAGCCTTTTGCGGTTCAGAATGAAATAGTTGGGATGACTCATCCGACGAGTGTCTGTGGATTTCGCCTACTATAGCAATTGGCTCTGAAGAGCCCCTTGCTAAAAACAAGAAATATCTTGATAAAAGGTGGTCTGCGCAATTTGAAGGTTAAGATTTGTTGTCGAGATGTTAGTGGTCACGATTGCTGGTCGCTCCAGATCAAAAATGAATTTCGGTGGATTTTGGTCAGGTAACGTACCCTTTATCGAAAGGTTATACAATCTGTATCAAGGTTACAAACGTTTTTCGCTTGTAGAGAAATTGCCTTGGTGATTAAAGTAAGATTTTATTTGGTTTACACAACACTGATATGCAAATAGCAAAGGCATGTTAGTATGGCTGCGCTGAATAAGACTATGTACCTTTAAATGAATAAACATATAGTAATTAAGAATTTCTGCAATTGGTTTTCTTAACCTACAGTTCTTAGCTCAGTCCTGTATGGAGACTCCAGCTTTAAAAGTATTCGCAAGTAATCGACTTGCACATTTCTGCATAATATCAAATAAATGCACAAAAACATTTTTAATGGGGAACTTTAATAACCAAAAATCCAAATTTGATCTTTCTTAGTATGTCTGAATGGGGGATTAATTCTAAAATTAAGATTAATGCCTCGGTTTTGCTGAAATGTACACAATTATTATGTTTGATTCCCCTCTGCAACAGGGATATGTTTGTTCTAACATTAATCAAATCTTTGTCTGGATATTTTAAGCTTTATATGTCCCATGTTTATATCAACTATTTTGTATGATGATAAATGAGAGAAGGCTGCGAGGAGCAAATTGTGTTACAAGAAATTGAGTTGTATATATTTTGATCTGAACATCTATATAAACATCAAATGCATTGTGCATCATTGGTGCAAATTTATATTCAAATAACAATAATAAACATTCAATAACAATGAGAGAGTCTATAATGTAGCAATGTTTGACATATCGTAATTTCTACTCCCAAGTTTTACTGGACATTTGAATGTCTTCCGTTCATTGTGGAGAGCAGTAATGGACCTGTACTAATATTGTTGTAAGAAAGACAGTCCTTAGAATACTTCAAGTACTTCCTTCTCTCCTGTTCCTTGCTTTCACACAGAAGTTATACATTATCTACTCATGTTGTTCCTATTAATACTGTCTCAATTGTGACCTACTACCATTTTTGTAATCTACTAGTTAATGCACGCTGAATAACCTAATCTCTTGATGCTAATGCTCCTGAACACGACATATTTCAGCTAATGCTTCTGAACACGACATATTTCAGCTAATGCTCCTGAACACGACATATTTCAGCTAATGCTCCTGAACACAACATATTTCAGCTAATGCTCCTGAACACGACATATTTCAGCTAATGCTCCTGAACACGACATATTTCAGTAATTGCCACAGAAAATGACATATTTCAGCTAATGCTCCTGAACACGACATATTTCAGTAATTGCCACTGAACATGACATATTTCAGCTAATGCTCCTGAACACGACATATTTCAGCTAATGCTCCTGAACACGACATATTTCAGCTAATGCTCCTGAACACGACATATTTCATTAATTGCCACAGAAAATGACATATTTCAATAAATGCTCCCTATCATGTCATATATCAGTTTATGCTCATAATGTTATAATCAAGAGCCTACAACTAATGTCTGGTATTGGTTGTATAACAACTCGATTAGTAAAGTTAGACTCAAATCTTAAAGCTAGTTCAATAAAAGAGACTGGGAACACTCGCAAGTTATAGGTCTTGAATGCCGCAACATGTTTTAAGCCAGGCTAACACCGAAGGAGTTTTCTGGCTATAGGCATCGGCGTATCAACTATTGCGCAACAATTGGTTTCCTTTGGACAGCCAACTATTTCTGTATTCGTGCATGCGTATAAAATAGTCCTGATTTTTTTTCATTTCATTGTCAATATGTAATAAGTCTTTCAAATAAAACTTAACAAATGTGTTTGATTTTCATCAAACAAATCTGAATATGATGTTAATCGGCCTTTCCCGATTATTTGGAAAAAAACATAAACAAGCGTAGGGGAGATTACTGCGTAGGAGATTGTCGAGTTGTAAACTTTTACACAAAACAGAAAGCAGCAATTTTTGAAATCCACCAAGATAGAAGATAAACAAGAGATTCAGACAGAAATGGTAATTAAGCTTCAACTCCAATCTAGCCTTTGTTAAAGATCATTAGTACATTACTTACACTTTGTTTATTAATTTGTAATGTGTTAATCATAAGCAAAGTTATAATTGCTAAAGACTGTTATTTCAGAACATATAAATTTGACTATGTGTATCATTTTATGAACATTAATTGGTTTTAAAAGTTTTGTTCTTTAATGTAAAAATTTATTATGGTCTTAATTGAAACCAGTTGATCAAGATCAATGTTTCCAAACAGATCTGGGAGTATCATGATGTCCTTTATTTGTTTGAGTATTGTAAACTTCTTGTAGCAATTCCTAAATTAGAAAGTGCAAAAAGTTACACAATTTCACACATTTCTTTTTTTCATGATTAATTGCATGTCTAGTTATCGTAACAATGAAACTCAATTTATGCTAGGAAATGTACTCACCAAATTGATGAACGCATTTGGACTTTCATTAAATTCCTTTTAGGAGATAGTTGGGCGAAAGTGCTGGTAATCCATTTCCTGTAGAACATATCATCACCTTTAAAATTGATACCATATTGTTTCTAAATAAAAGCCAGGCAGTATTTTGGTAATGGTGTAATGTTTCATACGATATAGGATTACCAATAGGATGTAACGTTACTCCATGTTTTTCATGGTCTGATAGGCATGGTTATTTTCTCAGTATTGTTCATTCCTATCTGTAGTACAGCACACTATGGTATTTTATAATTTAGACAGTTTCATAACTTACACTGTAGGGAGAACAAATAGAATATGGTATCAAAAGGTGTTGGTTAAAATTGTGTAAAACTGGTCTTCTTTTTTCCAAATAGCCTTCATATTATTTAATAATTATATTTTCATATGAGTTATAATTTATCATACATTCATCAGTATAATTGATAATCTGTCGGGTCAATCAGTTGATTGGATCTATCACGCATCAAACATGCAGTAACCAATACATTATTCACACCCGTTTGACACATATAAATGATCATAATTTGTAATACCACTATCTAGACTGTTGACCCAGGAAGTTTTGATGCTGCACGTTAGAAGTTTTGACTCCTGCATCAAGCATATTGTGCCAATTCTGAAAAATCTAGACAGGATGACATTGAAATCTCGGTTGTACTGGAGAGCTGTAGTGAAGTGACACTATGGTGTTTACTGTAAGAAAATTTAATGACCATGTCAACAAAATTCATGAAACAAACATTTATTTATTATTTATTATCTCTGAAACTTTTAATGACAAATAAAAGCAGAAAATTGAATGGCGACATATTATATGACTAATACTGGTGTATATATTTACATGTTATTTTTAGCGGAAATAAAGACAATTTTATGTTTGAATGTTCAATATTTATTGAAAATACAATCAAATGAGCATGATTTTATCTTATTTGAAAAAAAATGTCATCTTCATCTTTTTCATATTGGAGGAAAACAACATTCAATTTTCGATTCATTGTTGTTCAGTTAGCACAATTTCAACAGTACATTGTCATTGTGGTTTGCCCTGCAGGATTAGAGGAAGCTCCATATTTATAAAGCAATCTCAGGAGTATAATTATCTACTAACGAAAACTTAACATAAGAAAATAGTTTTGGTTTGGTACAATCGATTGCGCATTGAAAGACTTCAAATCGACACAGTTAATGTTAACTTACAAATCAAGGACACTTGAATGAGAAACACAATATTCTGCTGTAAGTTCTCTCTAGTTGAATTATCTACAGTAAGTAATTCTGTTCATGAAAGTGTTTTAGTCTGAATCCATTACTTACCTATATCATTCCTGGACTAATGAAGCTTTTTGTTTCTTAATGGCCTTCTACTAAGTGATAGTACTTTGTCTAATTTAGGATCAAAATCTACTACATCAATCTTTATTGAAGGAAATTCAGCACTAATGCATCTTCTGTTTTATTACTCTAGTATAGAGGGAAGCACGAAATTAACTTTACAGAAATTGTTGAAAGGAATGCAGAAATAGAATCAATACTATGCTAAGTATTTTTAGCCTTCTTTTTCGTTGTAGTACTTTTGAAAGACAGAGTGTTTGTTTACTGAAACAAAGCAAGTAGATGTGAAGGTTATCAGAAATTTCCATTTGTTTTGTTATTACCATACATATTGTGGAGCTCAATTTAAGAATTGCAATTCCGAGATCATTACAGAATGAATTCAATATAATTATAGAAAGTTATACTTCAGTGTAATGTGAGAAAACGTAATAGCATTTAGACTGCACCATGTCTTGTTCGTTTTACACTGATGTCTGGAATTCTGAAACCAGGATTCCATTTTAATTGCAAATAACCATTTTTGGATTTGCCTTTTTTTCCAATTTGACAACAGACATTCATCATTACACCATATTATAGACCAATAAATTCTAGCGGGTCTTAAAAAAGTACAAATAAATGCAGGTAAAAAAAGGTATTTTTAGCTCTGCAACGGCCAGAAGAGCTTATGCGATGGCGTGGTGTGCATACTGTGCGTCCGTAAGCAATTGCTTGTGAACATGTTAAAGTCTTCAGTTTTGATTGTATCTCAATCAAACTTATACTGTATTCCTTTCAAAACTGGATTATGGCCCTTGAAATTGTCAATACATGTATTGCTATATTATTGAGCTTGTGAACAAAACAGCACCTTCATTTATCATCCAATGTTAACCAAACTCATACAGTTGTTAGATATCTATGAGAGCTTGGTTCGAAAACCAGAATATACTCCCAATGCATGACTGGATTATGGCCCTTAATTGACAATTTGAAAAATTCCTAAAATTGAGCTTGTGAACACAGTATCACCTTCATTTATTATCGGATGTTGACCAAACTTATACAGTAGTAAGATATCCACGATTGCTTTTGTTTCCTTTAAAAACCAGCCAGATCATTCTATGCATGACTGGATAATGGCGCTTGAAATCTGGAAAAAATCCAAAAATTGAGCTTGTTCACACAATAGAACCTTCATTTATTATCCAATGTTTACCAAACTTATACAGTAGTTAGATATCTATGAGAGCTCAGTTCCTTTCGAAAAACCAGCCTGATCTGACTGTGCATGACTGGATTATGGCCCTTTAAAATTGTAAAAAGTCCTACACAATACTTCAAAATTGCACTATTATGTGCAGAATTGGCACTTGGGGCCAGAAGTACTCTATTTAGTATTCTGAATTCACAGATTTTGGTATTGTCAGAAACAGTTGTAATACATTGAAATACTGACGAATATTTTCGAGACAGAAACATTTGTTCGGTTTAGACAGAATTCGGGTTTTCTCTGATATATAAATTTAGTACCAAATTTGGAATCTTTGTAACTGTTAGTTTTGTTTACAAAAATAACACATTGGAAAGAAAGCTCAATAAATATGCATTTCCTCACCCAGTCTTACCAGTACGTAAACTGATCAAATTATTTTGGAAAGTATTTCTTGTCAAGAGATAATGAAAGTATTTTAATAGATTGTTATCGATTGTTTTCCCCAATTTTTAATTTCAATCATTTTAACTGAGATTAAGAGTGTGAGATATCTTGACAAATTTGTATATTGTGTTCAAACCCTTGGCATAAATTTTGTACTTTGTTAATATAATACAGACCAAATGTGCCTTAAGGGCTCTGTTGCTTGATTTTGCTGGGAAATTGGAAACAATTTCTTCAAAGAACATGCTTTAAGGTCAATCATTTCCTGATTTAGTATCATGTGGGAGTTTGTTAGAATTTTATGACTGTTTCTGTACGGGACGTAAATATTTACCAGAATGAATATTAGAAACGAAAGGTGACATATTTTAGCCCAATAGTTGTGTTGTTCTTGAAACATGAAAACAGTTGGAAGTTATTCTGTGTAGGTTTGCCTTGCTATGAACATTCCCTCGCTCATTCTGTATGGACATGTTCATGAAGAATGGCTCTTCGGGCTGCTTTCCAAACAAACTTCGAGTGTTTTTGTTCATGGCAATGTTGACTGAATGGGAAGCAATTTGTACCTTGTTGTTTGTGAGTTCTGTCCAAGGTGTATTACAGTACATCAGTGTAGGATGGGGTACGAAATTAGCTTTCTGCAATGACCAATGTTGAAGGGTTTTATTGTTGCCTGATTGTTATTGAAAGACAAAATGAATGAAGAATGTAGGTTTTAATTATGATTATCCATATTGATTTAATTGAAGTGATAAATAGTGATGCACAGTGGTTTAGGTGTAGAGAACCTAGCTGACTCCTGATTGGACGGTCATGGGCCGGAACCACAGACTTCACAATCCCTGAATTAGGGGTGAGCGCTCAGGTTGGTAACCTGGACGAAGTTGTTGAGAGTGAATTATATATAAGTTGAAATAATTTGTTTCAGAATCAATGTAAATTAATGAGTTCAAACTGAATAAATATTTTATAATTGACTGATCAAATACTAGGTGAAATGTCAAGTACTGGTTTGTATAAAGTGGCTACTTTTTTTACTTTTCTTTGATCAGTAAAATTGAGCAGTATGTAAGAAATCAGTTTTATATTTTTAGTGTTTCCTAAAAGTATTGAATACATTTGCTGTAATCTGCTAGCATACTTCTTTAATTGGTTTCTTTCTCAGCATTGTTAATTACATATCCTAGACAAAAAGACATTTTTATAGATTTAAAGATAGATGCGCACTTTTGCATGAAACATAAAAAAATCGAATGTTTCTGGTGGAACTGTACAAGTTTTTGAATTTGCCAGGCATGGAAATTACTCTTTGTTGTACAAAGTGGATATTTTCATTGTTGGCAAGAATTATACAGAGAGATACCAGAACCAATGTAAAAGTTCAGGAAATGAAATTAACAGCATCAAAAAACTATTTTGATAGAAATCATTCAGTGCAAAAAGTTCCATATGAGTTTATTAAGAACATTTATTGATATTGAATGCAGTAGCATTGTAAAGATGAGGCCAGAAGTAGGATGCACTAGTATCCCTGTTGGTGTATTTACCAATATTCAAAGGTCAAGTCAAGAATAGTTTGTCCTGTTTCCCCGTTAATGTTTTTGACTAATTAAAATCCATTGGTAGCTAATCTGTTGTTTTTATTTAATTAGCAGCATAAATACAGAAAACCGTAGGTCAATAATATACAAAAATAGTGTTAATTAAAAAGTAGTGAGGGTTTTTCAAAATATTGTTCTGAGTTTTGGCAATTTTGAGTATTATGTAACAATACTGCTTCTTTACAAGATGAATGAATGTTATGATGATATGAATTAATTGTAGAATAAAGTTATATAATGTTTGATAGCCCCTAAAATGCTGATGGTCCTGAAGCATTTTGATTAAGTTTTAATTGTGTTATAATCATTGCAATGGTTAGAAAATCTGCAACTTCAGAATCATTGTGTATCTGTTTACATTTTACTCCCACAGCGAAAAATGTACTTCTAACTGCTCTGCTGAAATTAGGAAGACCCCCTGTGAAAAAGGTTCATGAGCTTCATGAAGTTAACTCCTAAATTCATGAAGTTCGTGAAATTATTCACGAACTTCACAAACTTCATGAACTAGTTCATGAATTGACAAAATAATTCATGAATATCAAATAAATATTCATGAACTCCAAATTCATGAACTAGAAGTTCATGAATATATTATTAGTTCATGAACTGTTATGGCAACAAAAGTCAACTATTCATGAAACGTGTATTAGGTTCATTAAGTCTCTGGGACCAATAATACGCCATAGCGAAAAGATACATTTTTATATTAAGTATTAGTTTTTTTCTGGAAAATTTAGCATAGTGTTGTTGTAAAACATAATAATATCGACTGTGCAACAACATCATGGTAATTTTTGGTCTCTTTATATTACTTAATTATTTATTTTCAATATATTGTCACTGAATTACCTCCCTTTATGAAAAGTTACAGTTTTTTTTAATTATTGCAATTATTAGTCTTTAGAAAAACGTGTTGAAGCAATTTTGAATGTGATTTTTACAATTCAAATAAATTATAAATGATAAAATATTTTGATATTAAATTTTGTTACAAGTTTTATATTTTGCCTACTGAGCAATACATATACAATGGAAATGACCCAGTTCAATAATGGAAGGTGGCCCTGTGGCTCAGTGGTTAACGCTGCTGATTACGAATCCGATGGTCGTGGGTTTGATCCCTCGTCTCGCCGGATAAAACAGAATGCTTTTCAGTGTTTCCCACCTAACATAGTACTGGCATGTAACTAGGAAAGTACTGGGTAGATTCCAGGAAAGTACTGGTTAGATGCCAGGAAAATGGTAACTGTACGATAGGTCTCATTGGCGCTGTGCAGTAACCGTCTTTGGCTTCAAAAATTGTCTGTTTGACCTATACTGCTCTACTGGCAGGTAAATTTCCCCCTTCAAAAAGTCTATGTATGGGGTGCGTGGGACATACTGGGTCGACCAAAATACCATAAAGTGCATTATAAAAAATGTGCGCGGCGACCTCATAAACACAGTAATACATACAGTTCAATAACGTGTGGAATACCATAAGTATACTGATCACCTGTCATTATGTTTAAACATGATCCATCATGTTCACAAAAGACATGTTAACCATGATCTTGTGTGATTTTTAACACACATGTTTCATTATGTTCCAACATGATCATTACAACCTTTCATGAATTTGTTCATGAAACCTAAATTTTGCTTTTCATGAATTAATTTATTCATGAACTTATTCATGAACTTCATGAACATTTTTCATGAACTTATGCATGAACTTTTTCCCAGGGAAATTGTTATAACATGATGTTAAATTTGTTAAATTTGATTTTAATTTTTTGGTTAACAGTCATTATGTAACGCTTATACAGGAATGATGCTGATGCAGATTTCTTCAAGCAATTTAGTACAGTAAAACCTCAGTAATAAGGCCACCTTCTCTCTTTTTTTAGGTTGTCTTCATACTGTTCTTAATTTTGATAATGTCTTATATTATTGAGGTGGTATTTAAGTGAGTGTTTACTGAAGTTACTTGTGTAACTCATTAATTAGTGCATAATGAATAACATGATATGTAAAACTAGTTTCAGTTTTTTTTCTAACCATATGCAGATATTTAATTAAATCAATCTAAAATTTTTTGGTCTTTTTCATAATTATGGTCCTTTAAAATGTCATTCAATTAGCTTTGGACACTATTTATAACCATTCATTCCTTTTTTATTGTAGTTTAAAGGGTAAACCCTTCTAATACTTTATCCCATTATTAACCAAATTTTCATTATATGTGTTACACCCTTTTGTATTTTTTCCTGCATATCATTGAAATTTAATTACCTTAATTCGTATGATAATCATATTTTTTTGGACAGAATTCCCGAGCGTGCTTCTTTAAACTTCCCAATCAGGATTTTTGATAAAAAAGTCAAACCAAAGCACAGAGCAAGTTAATACCCTCATTTCTTGATGCGGAAATCTTTCTGGATTAATGTTATGATTCCAATTTGTGCATATTGAAGTTGATCTTTAACTTGCTCATTAGGTTTCTTAATTGCTTTCAGAAGATAGAGGCGGTTGTAGTGTTGGTTGCTTTAATTCTGTACGACTGGATGTTATCAGAAATAATGGGAATAGTAGTTCAATACTTAAAATAGGAAATTATATCTTGTACTCGTGTGCTGGAGAATTATATACAAAATAGTTTCTTGTACTCGTGTGCTGGAGAATTATATACAAAATAGTTATGATGAATATTTAAGTTTGTTTATATTTGTTTTCACTGAAAGCCTTCTGCATGACTGACAGACTATAATTATGGAATAATTTGTGTTAGCTCTTTGAACGCAATGTTTATGAAGGGTAGTGGTTCATTATGATCCGCATGGGAATTAAGGTTCTGAGTTCAAATCCTGCCTTGGACAAAGTTGAGTGTTGAAATTCTCAATCTTTTAATTAAGTGACAGTACTGCCTTCTACCTTCTAACACAAGAAGCAGCCATTGAGAGTAAATATTATAAGCTCTTAACAGGTTTCATCATTGATGTGTAATTAAAATGTATACTATAACCCTGCAAAGATACCAGTGCTGACCATGCTTAACCCAGGTTAACCATTGTCTTAACAATTACAACAATTGGCACTAAGGCTGACCCTGGTTGGCACCACAGTCTACCATGGTTGGCACCACAGTCTACCATGGTTGGCACCACAGTCTACCATGGTTGGCACCATGGTCTACCATGGTCAACACAACCATGACGATGGTCAACCGGTAGTCCATATAAAATTTCATTGGTAATTGTATTCCACAGAAACAATATTCCATTAATTAACACCACAATTTAACTGTAATTGAATGTAACATTATAAATGTTTCCAATATGATTGGACTGTCACATTTTTTCAACTGCTTAAGGTAATCAGTCCATCATTGGATAAAGTATTCAGTTTATAAAGTTATGTGTGTATGTATTACTGTGTTTATGAGGTCGCCCGTCGCCGCGCACATTTTTATAATGCACTTTATGGTATTTTGGTAGACCCGGTATGTCCCCCGCACCCCATACATAGACTTTTTGAAACCAATGGGAAATTTACCTGCCAGTAGAGCAGTATAGGTCAACCAGACAATTTTTGAAGCCAAAGATGGTTACTGCACAGTGCCAATGAGACCTATCGTACAGTTACCATTTTCCTGGCATCTAACCAGTACTTTCCTGGAATCTACTCAGTGCTTTCTGGTTACATGCCAGTACTATGTTAGGTGGGTAACACTGAAAAGCATTTCTGTTTTATCCGGCGAGACGAGGGATCAACCCACGACCTTCAGATTCGTAATCAGCAGCGTTAAACACTGAGCCACAGGGCCACCTTTATTTACTTTTGTAATTTCCCTTCTATATAATATATGGTAACTTAAAACACAATTAAAACTATTTTTAAATTGTATAATGTATGTTAAATTTAATTTCACAGCAGTTGCAAGTTATAATATTCTAGGCAATCATTCACTGTATATTTTTTTTAATGGTGCTTTTATTGGGAAAAAAATAAAAAGTATGTAATTTTTTATAAAGGGAGGTAATTTACTAAAATACTTTAAAAACGTTATTTTAAGTCTTGGAAGTGACATAATTTGGCAACAATATCAATTTTCTTATGTTTTACAACTACAATGAACTTCATTTGCCATAAATAAATCATACTTTTGAAATAAATTAGTAAACTTGCTTATCATGTGTATGTAAAATTTAGGCAGCATTCTGTTCAAAATAAAATTTTGAAAAAACCAGTTGGTAAATGTCTCTGAAAATTGAGTGTAAGTAGAAAATGCTTCGATGAACTTATAATCTGTACACATAATTTTGTCTTGAATGCATTAATTGTATTAGAATAATTATTACTTAAGGATATGGTCAGATGACAGTCAACCATGGTCAGTCTATATTTCAAGACTGACCATGGTTAAACATAGTTGACCATGAATGTTAAACCATGGTTAACCTTAGCGAAACCAGACTCAAGCATTGTAACCATGGTTGGCAATGCTTGAGCCTGGTTTGTTCAGCATTTTCGCAGGGGTAATGACATTGTCATATTATGATGGAATTAATGTTGTTTTATTTTCTTGAAATAATGATACATCTTTTAAATTCATCTTGGCTTTAGCATGTAATACTTTTATTAGCTTGATTATAAGATACATAGATAGAATACACTGCAAGTTTATAAACACTTTAGATTTTGCTTTGGATTCAAGTCAGAACAAAGACAATAACTTCCTTTTGTAGCAAAACTTGTATTTACAATAATCACAATGTGAACTGGTGACTGCCGTTAAACTAGAGATTTGCGAGCCAATTACATTTCACCATGTATAAAAAAGATTACAAGTTCTTAGAATGCAATATAACAAGATAATTAACCAATATATATAAAGAGGTTACTAGGCTAATGGTTGCATTTACGGACTCACTTAATAGACATGAATTCATGTTTTTGCTGTTATTGAACTTTCAGGCAGACTCCTTGAATGTTAAGATGACTTCTGTTGTGTAACAAATGGCATTGTGTCTTGTATAGGTTTCCGCAGTTTGCATTCCAAGCAATGAGTCGATGCATGTTTTTCTCCTTTTCATATTTTACCAATATTTGCTGTTTAATTTCTTTATCAAGGCATAAGATCCACTGTGGACAAGTTTTGTAATTACAATGTAGAGAATTTTGTGACTTAATGAGTTGGCAATCACTTGACGTATACTGTCTTACTTACTTGACTGTAGGCTATTACATTAGATAGTGTGGATATTTCTAAGTTGCAGGATACTGTTCCCAAGGATTAATAATTCCGTTGGCTTATGATTAAATGATGTACTACTACTAAGAAAAGTGGGAGACATTTGAATACTGTTGTTAAAGCTCAGCTGTATGATCGGCAGATAACGTTTTTTTTATCGCCTGTGAACATTTTGTTAATGATTTTTTCCTTGAGACAAATTTTATTGGTGATAGTAAATGTATGTAACCATTTGATACCTTGAAACTAAAGATTTTCATTTGGTATTTGCATTATTTAACTACTTGTAAGTTCATGACTACTGCAAGAATGAGTTTGTTGTGGCAAAGATTATACTCGAAATTGAAGGATTTGAATGGAGAAGAAAAAAATAAAAAGCTTGATTTTGCTAGTGCTGCTTTCCTACTGATTCAGTCCAAGAAGAAAAAAAGGTAAGTGACAGGCTATTACGTTTATTTCTTGAACACTTGAACTGTGTGCGTCTCAATATAAATATGGACGAGAGATATTACTGTTTATTTGATACCACTTGCCTCAGATAATGAACTACTTAAATGTCTGTTAGATTAATATTGCTAGAAACTAAATAAAATTGTCTGAAGGGGAAAAAATGGAATTTCCATGGTATTTAATATTTTGTGTCATTATAGTTTATGAAGTTATTCCTACTTGCTGTTTTTTCAGACTTAAAGTTGTGTGTGTAAATTTGATAAAATCATCAAACTTTGCATGTTCCGAGATCTGTTATGTATTGTGCTGGCATGTATGAAAATTATTTTAAAGAATAAGAAATAGATTCGTAATAGAGAATTTGGCTAAATAGAATTCAACTGCATTAATATCAATATATCTATTTACTGCATTGGAATTCATTCTTATGCAAAGTTTTTTTAAATATAATTGTGATATTTATAGACAAGCACAATTATGTTAATACAGTTATTGACAAGACCCACACATGTAAATACTGTACACTATTGTTGACTGAAGTATTTTCCAAAGATCATACAACATTATATCACTTATAAATTGGTTTCCGTAACCATTACGCATGTAGAATGAAAATGTTTTATTTAGTAAGAATATCAAAAAATAGTATTACCGGGTAATTAAGTAAAAATGTATTGAATGTTTAATTACTTGTGTGTGTTAAATTACAGGCTACCTTGCACCTATTAATTGAAGGTGACCATCCACCATCTAGATCCACCATCTTAATTATTCATGAGTTTATATATTCCATATGTAATTATGGAAAGAGATTATTTTTTGTTTCGTATACATGCTTTTGAATGTACATTTTATTTACTTAACCTTGATACAGCTCTTTCGTACAGTTAACATTTATTTTCTTAGAATTTCAATAATGTTATGGCAAGACACACAAATCAAATTGGACTGTCTATAGAAATTACAGTTCACGCAATATGATAATCTGTTTTATCAACAACACTGAGTTCTCTTCAGTTCCTGTCTTTACTTATCTGCGTACTTTTTCCACTTTCCCTTGGTCAATGTTAAACTTTGTTCTCATTAGGTGTCACTAATGTTGTTAAAAAGTCTGAATTTCCGCCATGTCAAGTTAATTGTGTTTTTTTGCAGGTGCATTGTCTCCAATTTCAGTGGCAAAACAATGTCACTGTTTATTGTTTGCTTTAAGCGCAAGAATTCGCTGAGAACACATTAGCTATGCAATGATTACTAAGCACTTGATTGCAATTAAGACCTTAAGGGCATATATGGCATTTAAAATCAATTGTCCCGTAAATTTTCATTAGAATTATTTACTTAGTAAAAATAGCACCTCATGAGATATAAAGTAATGGTTTCATTGTGATCATCACCTTGTCATTCATTGTGATCATCACCTTGTCATTCATTGTGATCATCACCTTGTCATTCATTGTGATCATCACCTTGTCATTCATTGTGATCATCACCTTGTCATTCATTGTGATCATCACCTTGTCATTCATTGTGATCATCACCTTGTCATTCATTGTGATCATCACCTTGTCATTCAAAATCTGGTGTTTGTATAAGGAAGGTTATGAAATAAATTGCTATCTTTCCAGAATGGCCCTCATTTGAGCAATAACCTCTCTTCAACACCCATGATAGTAGATTAATTTTACTCCCAGTATAACCTTTCTTAGAACAACCAACTCTCCACAGCAGACAAAACTTGTATATTCCTAATGGTATTTCTCTAGAGGTTGCACTGTAAAATATATTGTGTACCTGTGTAGGATTCCTTGAAACTTAACATAAACAAGAAATATCTTGAAAAAAAGATGGTCGGCGCAATTTGAAGGTTTAAAGATTTGTGTGCAAAATTTAAAAAATGCTGAGGACTGTTACGATTGCTGGTCACAGAATGGATCTCTGTAAATTAACGTACCCCTTATCGAAAGGTTACACAATCCGTGTCAATGTTACAAACCTTCTTCGGTTGAAGAGAAGTTGGTTTAGTGATTTAATAATATAAGATTTGATTGGTTTACACAACACTGATATGCAAAAAGCAAAGCCATGTTAGTACGACTGTGCCGAACAAAAAAATTGTGTCTGTTTAACTAAATTTAATTGCTATATGAATACTACATGATTGTTTTATCAGTTGTCCGAAATATTAATGGAGTGTTTTATTATCAATTCAATTCAAGATATAATTTGCATCACTATTTTAATTAAAAGGAATGATTGGTTCTTTATAAAACAGCTTGCATGCTTGCTTGTTTTAGCTGTTCATGAACATATCTGCTATCCACTGACTCAGCCCAATTAGTAGGTACAAGAACAAAATACCCCTAGGGACAGTTGTTTAGGTGAACAAATCTCTACCATCACTTCTGAAGACCCTACAAAATCCCCTCATCTATCTAGCAAAGCTGAGTGGTCGCACTTCATAATCCATTCAATTTTGAATATTGCATTATAGCTATATAATTAATTATAATTACATTTTTTGCCTCATATGATGAAATAAAAGTATCAAACAAAATGCAGTTACAAGACATTCAGTAAAAAATGAAACCTTGAAGTGTAAAACACATGCATTTAATTATGATATTTTGTAATATGTTAGTTTTGGAAACTATATAATTTGCGATTCTTTTTTAGTAATTTTTCTCTAACTCTGTTTGTTATTTTTAAAGTTTCTGGACCTTTTCTGCCTCTATCATTTAAGAAGAAAGGCGAAGAGGCACAACATGCTACCAGGTCCATCTGTCCATGTGAAAGAGTGGGTTCTGATCAGTAACTTTTGAAGGGATGGATGGATTCCATTCATATTGGGCACATAAGCATAGAATAATGTAACATTGGTTCCATTTTGGTTAAAATTCACATATTATTGAAGGAGTTATGGCCCTTTTTTCGACTTTTACTTAAAAAATTGGTTTCTGATCAATAACTATTGAAAGGATGGATACAATTCATATTGGGTACATTAACGCATAGGATAATAAAATATAGATCAGGTTCGATTTCAGTTTCTGTGCACCAATTTTTGGGGGAGTTAATGCCCCTTTTCAAGTTTAAATTTGGTCTCGGGTCAATAACGCTTGAAAGGGTGGATGAATTCAATTTGTAGTGTTTCAAATTATGTAGATTTTTAACTCAAACTAGATATTTTCATTCTACTGAAAAGCCCATTGTGGGGCATCCTTGTCTTTTAGACATGTCTAAGTTTCACAATTTTGTGAATACTTCCAACATGGACAGAATTGGGAAAAGAACATCATCTTGTCTGGATTGGGAAAACTTCTTAAGATAACTTAATATTTTTAAAGGAAATCAGACCTATCAAATCGTTTTAGACTTTTGACATTTTGGTCCTGATCCAGTATGATGAAGCTTGAATTAACTTCTGTCTATAATTTTAGCTTCCTGATGAAAATTCCAGAATGATATAAATTCCAAGCAGATATCAAATATGCAGAATGAAATCTTTTGTCAGCCTCGCAAAAATCACCATGGTCAGATTTGTCCTTGCAAAAATCACCATGGTCAGATTTGTCCTTGCAAAAATCACCATGGTCAGATTTGTCCTTGCAAAAATCACCATGGTCAGATTTGTCCTTGCAAAAATCACCATGGATAGATTTGATCTTGATAAAATCACCATGCATGGACAGATTTGTCCTTGCAAAAAACCATTGGTCAAATTTGTCCTTGCAAAAATTATGGGTTGATTTGTCTGTCTTGCAAAAATTATGGATTGATTTTGTTCCCCTACAAAAATGATGGGATTGATTAAGTCCAATCTTTAAGCAAGAAGGTGGATGGAAATGGTCGGCGTTAAGTCAAAGTTGAGCAGGAGGGATGAGGTCACTGATATTTAGTCCAAATGGAAATATAAAGAGAAATATTTATTAAAGGCAATCTCCTAGTATATCCATCTTGCAGAACTATTGTCAAGAGACACTAAAAAGACATATTTTAAATACAGTCTTGGAGTCTGCAGCACTAAACTCTTTTCCACAAGCACTTAATTCTTTGCTTGTGTATTTCTCCTAAGATATAATTGAATGGATGAGGGATGTTGTACCCACAGTGAACCTATTTTGACTGAATTATTCTCTGAGTATTATTTATGAGAAATTGTAGAATCATTATTTCATCTGCATGCAGTATTGAGTTCTGTCTGTAGCAGTAATTTCATGAATTAGATTCACATATCTAATTTACAAGCTCAATAACATTTATGAATTTTTTTTCAATTTGCTTTTTTATGGTATAACAATATACAGTGAAAAACATAATTATGACTGCTAATATTACATGTATAATATATCATAATTAAGTTCCTTATTACAATACATATCAAATTGCTCTGAGACATCTTCCTTATTTCAATTCAGCATTTAGTTAAGTGGCCTTACTATCCATATATAGTGATGCATAATTCCTCTGGGAATATGTTAACTTAAGTACAAATGGCTTGAAGATTAGATTGGTGTACTGTGTGAACTGATGTAATTATAAGCAAGGCTATAAATGGAATTGCTTACAGGTAGGTCTGATTGCTACTTGGCATATTCTTAACAACAAACTGACGAGAATATGATTCCCAGGGTTCCCTTCCTTTTCTACTATAGTCTAGTTTGTGTTGATTAACATTTGTCTGGTTTTCACCTTGAGGGGAGAAAATGTCTGATGGATTAAACAGAGATTTTCTGGTGCATTTGTTATGTAACTTATTTAATATCTATTGTTATTTATCCCCCATCTCAATATATATATAACCTGTAGATTTGTTCTCAAAATTTATCTATTCAAATTGTTGAAGTTTCAGTTCAGAAAATTCTCTAGGAACTTGTTCTTCTCTATCAATAGTTAAGTTTCATTATTTAATAATTGAAACACTGCTTCTGAGACTTTCTTTCCTGCTGTAGTGAAATCACATTTATCTTCCTTTTTTGTTCTTGAAAGAGATGAAGATACTTGACAAACAATATGACATCACCAATGTCGTGCCATATATTCCTTAACAGCAGTATTGGTATGGTTTCAATTGTTAATTTATATCTTGTGTTGGTGTACCTGCAGCCCACTTGTTGACAACTGCGTTATGCATACTGAGTTACTGGCAGTATCGACACCTAGGGTAGCATGAGGGGTTTGCCTGTGCAGATAATTATGTTAGTTAGCATAATGTCATGTGTCAAACTTCCAACAAATGTTTCGTGTTGAGGCTTCCATGCTTATTTGTGGCTATCTTGATTGTTGTCAAATGTAATTTGTATTTGAAATGACATAAGGCAATAACAAATGGCAGATTGTGCAAATGTTTCTGCTTATCTGTTAATTGAGATATCTGCTGGGATGATTTATAACAACAACAACTATATATAAGAGAACTGGGCCTCTGAGCTATCATTCAAATAGTTTCAAATCAAATTAATACATTCATGAGTTTAATGTGAATATATTTTCAATAATCTATGTTATGAAGATGAACTCTGGTTCCAAGGTAACTGTTAATATCCCTCCGTGAAATTTATAACTCAGCTCTCTTTGCCGAAAATTTAGTTGGTATATATTTGCTCCCATTGACTGGAGTGAGTGATATTACTGAACTATAATCCATCTGTGGGAAGCAAAACTTTAGTTGGTATATATTTGCTCCCATTGACTGGAGTGAGTGATATTACTGAACTATAATCCATCTGTTGGAAGCAAAACTTTAGTTGGTATATATTTGCTCCCATTGACTGGAGTGAGTGATATTACTGAACTATAATCCATCTGTTGGAAGCAAAACTTTAGTTGGTATATATTTGCTCCCATTGACTGGAGTGAGTGATATTACTGAACTATAATCCATCTGTTGGAAGCAAAACTTTAGTTGGTATATATTTGCTCTCATTGACTGGAGTGAGTGATATTACTGAACTATAATCCATCTGTGGGAAGCAAAACTTTAGTTGGTATATATTTGCTCCCATTGACTGGAGTGAGTGATATTACTTAATGAACTGTTTCACTGGTCTGTGCTATCTTATTTAACCAATCATAAAACACAGGGGTGTCACTAATTCTTGAAGTAGCAGGAAAATCTGCAGCCTTCATTATGATCATTCATACCAGTAGTTTTACCGGCTCCCAGCTCTTATTGACACCCTGAAAACATGTGACCTGTCCACCATTTTGTTCATATCCTAAGGGTGATTGTGAATGTTATTGAGAGCAATTGTGTAGCACATCATTCCCAAATGCCTACTGTTGTATGCTTGCAAGTGCATTATACTAGCGATATTGAAGCATGATAATATTCATTGACAGAAACGTTTGTTGATTCAGTCATTACTTATAATTTCCAGACTCAGCTTTACTCATTAGAATTGTTAGGATAAATATTTGCTACAATTTCCACATTGCGACACATTGTTGTTGACAAAGTTATTTTTGGTTCACATTTTGTAATAACACAGGATTGTGATTGATATCTGTCCTATGTTAGTGGTGATTATCCCTTTGTCAAGCAGCAGTTCTTTCACTCCCTAATTGGTCCTTTTCTTGTCCCCAAGATTTATAGCTGATTTATGTCTGATTTGCGTTAATAATACTTCTGAGAGGTGTGCTATATATGCAATTTGTGGGAAGATTTGTTTTTTTCTCTGGTGGATCATTCTGAATAAATGAATGAGTAGAATTCACAATGCCTTCGTAATTACTTCACACTTGACATTGTATTCCAGACTTGACAATCCATGGAGATATTTTTAGAGAATTATTTGTTCTATCCCTAACTTAGACATTCTGTCATGACCTGTCTGTTTTAAAGGGAATGTAAATGGAAAAGTGAATGTTCTGATGCTTTATGTGCAATCATGTAATACCCATAACAAACCGTACACGCTGTATTTTGTTAGCTTACACGTCTCTCCTGAAATAGACGAAGCAGTAGCCAACATCTTAAAATAAATACAGACATTAGATGAATAAGCTTAATGCCGAAATACATATTTTTGACTGTGTAGAATACATAAGTCTGGGTTAGCTGAAGGCTGTTGCCCATTCATTATGCATGTCTCGCCAAGTCGTGACAAGGGCTTATATTTGATGTCTTAAAAACTCGTCCATAGTTTACCAACGTCCATTACAGTACTTTTATCTCAGACTTTAAAAAGCATTTAAAATCGTCCTGAAATACACTAACATAGTGGAATGGTGTAGTTTTGAATTTCTTTGTAATATTCTGTGACCACCAGAAACATTGACTATATCACCAAGTAATGACTAGAATAATGATGTTTATTGTTTCAGTCAAAATGCTGTTTGGAATGTCTAATTTGGTGGACAATGTTCATATGTTTCACACTGCGCATACAAGTCTGATGAATCAGTTCATGGGATATTTCAGCAATGAACAATTGAATACCTTGAAAAATAGGACTGAAATAATATCTATGTCCTAAAAACTCTTTGAAACGTCCGAAAGTTGTTTTCTCTAGTTTATACCAATCCTGCATTGATATGTTGATGCTCAGAATGCATTCAGTGAATGAATCTAATGCTTATCACCACCCTTACCAGTAAGAAATTTATTGCGAAGGCCATTGCTACTCTGCAAAAAACAGTGATGGCAATTTGTTGACACTACTATTGATTGAAGCATTCTCACTTTGATTGGAATTGAACTGATTCCTCCTTTATTTGTTTCATTTAGAGACCTGTTTCGTGACAGGAATATATAATAATGCTCTGTCTTGAGCAGTTAATTCTCTTCAGCAACATTATCAAGTTTTTCAATGTAAAATATACTTCCATTTTAACATCTCTAGAAGATCTACCTCTCTTCAACAGCCAAGTTGTGCATCTCTCAAACGATGATGCCCTGGAGAGGTTGCACTGTATTTAGGTTCTACAAACAATTTTATCCATAATGAAACCTTGTTGTTTTCATAAACATATTGTTTTCGTAATAACAATTTGTCATTCAGATCTAATCAATCTGTTTAATGTTTGCTATTATGATGGGGAATGTTGGATAAATGATTGTTGATCATTGATTGAATGATGATGACTATTAAATACAAAGTCTCCAGGTTCGGCTAGATTATTGTGATGTCTCTACAACGATGAATTTGTCAACTTGGGAATTTATTTGTTGATGTTTTTTACATGAGCTCTGTAACGTATAACGTGGCTTAAATCACTTCCAGCTCCCACAGGAGCAGCTTCTTGTTTGTTGCTTTCATTTTATCCAATACTATCATTGTAAATCAACGAAAATAATATAATAAAAGGATAGGATCCATATGAGGGGCAGTCTAAGCGCCGTATAATTAGCCCTGTAACTTTAATTGATGTTACCAGTTGACACATGTAGACTGAATTATACTTAGTACATTTAAAAACGCACAATTTTTGCCAACCATTATATAGAGGATATTTGTTGATTTCGATGGAAGATCGAATTTTATTTCACGAGTGGTCAAAAGAAATATATATTTTCACACGCCTAAAGTGAAATAAAATTCGATCTTCCATCAAATTCAACAAATATTATTTTTATTTTATGCTTTTTTAAAGAATTAAACATTATTTTAACATATGAAGAACACCATATCGATTTTTCATCAACCGCTGACAAAATAGTGCAAACTTTTACCAATTTATGCAAGAACACAGCAACGAAAAGTCGATAAAAAACAATATGATATGAAATATTGTGACAATCAAATCATTTTTTCACATGAAATTATAAATAAAAAATATTTTCTAGAAATTATTCAACAAATCATGGCGTAGTAAATTTCATAATTATGTTCATCGATAATTGATCGAAGTGCGATGCCATGTTGGGAATGACAGTGACAACACGTAAAAAAGATGTTAACAAAGAACTTAGAAATTTGGAGAACGCTTTTAAACAGTCAGTGAGTTACGGACGAGTTTTGCACAGGAATATCAGTCACTGAAACTGTCAGAGATGATACAACTCTCTTGAATGGTCTAGCGAGGGGGGTTTCTTCGCGTGGCTACGCTTCATCAGATTGCATCAGGTTTTCTACATTCGAATTGTTGATCATTTGGGAGAGTCCTATTGATCTAGATTCCGTGCGGTTGAAGTTGAAATTGACGTTTCCATGAAAATAGCTGTTCCATGTTAACTATATTGTTAAATGAATACCCGCATGGCAAGATATTGCTATGTAAATAAATATATAATGTACATTCATTTGTTCGAAATTATGTGAAATACAAGCGGAAAACAACCGCATCTTTCTTCTAAATGTCAAAAAATATACCGTATAATGACGTCATGGTTTTCTAGTACATGTACAAAAGGGAGGTAATTTTGTGATTTATTCTCATTTCAATACAGGGAGGCAATTCAATTTAGTTTCTACACAGTGATTTCCCTTTTGGGGTTAGCAGTGGGGTAAAAAATAGTCCCAAAAATAAAAACAATTACAATTTTTATTTCACTGATAAATCTCTATAAACAGCTGGAAAGCAAAAAATAAACTTCATTAAACGTCATTTTATTACTTCTGAAGCTCATTTCTTTATGAAAATACTTGTTTATTGTCATGAGATTTAGCAGACATGTTGCGTACACGTACAATATTGTCGTGTAAAGTTCTTTGTTATGTATTCTAAAAGAAATTACTTGGAACATTTAAAAATCTCACATTGCGCGTTATTAAATGTATTTAGTATAAATAGTTCTTCAGCTACTTACTGATGCCTGTTTTTCATGGGATAGTCTTTTTCAACTGATACTTGCTGGGCCTAACATTTTGGAGTAACATAATGAACCAAGGTAACACGTCCCCTTACAACATATAATGAAAATGACTTCAACAATGTGAAAGATGCAGTCGATGAAGTTGCTAGATATGCTGTTGAAGAAATATCTGATATCTGTGGTAATTTAGTTTGCATTTATACAAATAAATGATAATAATGAAAACTGATGAATTTTTGAAGTTATAACAGGTCATGAAACATGGGTATTTGAACAGGACTGTTGTTACAGTCATTAACATGGCACTAACTTTACACCACTTCTTCAATAGCTCAGGTATTGATACATTGACACAAGTGATGTCACACAAGTTACTGACCTTTTATCTTTCTGTTGAAATTGGCTAGAGTTTTATATAAACATTGACCAGCTTCCTGACACTGTTCACAAGTACTATTAATATAAACATATTCCTGTTTATTATACTTAAATAAGGGAGTCGTATTGGATTTTATGTATTGACCTTAATGAACTATTGGATATTCATAATTGGCAGTCTAACAGTGTTTACTGCACTTAGGTCATTTAGTTCAATGTAATTAAATATGAATCCTCAATTTGCTTCATTATGAGTGCATATATACATCAGTATAATAATAACGTAACTCTTTGTGTCTTAGGGGGTCTGCAATTTTGCATAGTAAGTCAGACCTTGATATTCAATCACCATTCCATTATAATTGTGTCTCATTATTATTGTGGTTTGCGGCAGAACTTGAGAAAAAAAAACATCATTATTCTAATTGTTTTCTATTTCCACATGCGAAAGTTTGTTGTTTGCAATCAAGTGTTCTAATTAGTTAGAGAGATATTTTACTTTGAAATTACTGATAATTAATGATATCTGTTTCATTAGTACTAGTGTATATATAATTATGTACCTCTTACTACGTTTTATTCCGGCAAAATGGTACGGTTAAGTGTTAAAATTTCCTCATAAGGCCATCCTTAAAACATTTTTCTAGTATGGGTCATTTTCAAGAGGAGGTAACAGTAATGCCAAATAGACAACTTCTTAAGGATGGCAGAAATTCTCATTAGCTACTACCGGAAATGTATACTTTCACAAGAAAACACGTAAGAACACTACAACAACACTGTGGAACCAAATGATTCACTGCTTTTGTCCGAAAACTTGTACAAACAATATTTCGATCCTAGACTTGGCTATTATCCTAGACATGTCTGTTTCACTGAAACATGAAATTTTTATATCTCCTAAATGGTTCGAGTCCAACTCCCTATAAATCCCCATTTATGACCTTGAATGATTCATATTGATCCAGAAGAGTCTTTCCATTTTAGAGATGTGTTGAATGACAGATTTAGTGTCTTTTCTCCCAGATCTTGGAAACCTGGCATTGGATGTAACAATAAATTGCCTCCGAAATACGTCATAAGGTTGTCATAAGTTTGATTCCATCGGAAATTGAGTCAGGCCCAGATTTCCTGATCAAACATTATGTGTGTTTAACTCGCTACCATATTTTGGCTAAGGGTAGATTCCAGTCACGTCTGGCTGATCGATGGGCTGATCGACTGGCTGATCGTGATAGGAATTAAAACAAGACCTGTCATTGATTACTTCAATCATCTTGGGTCCTATAACTTAAAGACGCGCCATCTGTAAAAGTGATGGGTCTCATTAAGACTTCCAATAGCTTCTACTTGCTTACACATGATTTTATGCCTACAAAGTTGTTGACTGTTTATATTCGTGCAGGGTATTAATGTGAAAGCTAGTTCTATGACATGTCGTAATACCTGAATGTGTCCTGTTTACGTCAACAGCCTCCACATAAATTTGTTGTTATTTAAGGTTTTATTGAATGAAAGTAAATAAAGGATTGTGACACTGTAATATTTGATGAAAAACAATACAGCGTCATAGTCACGTTGTCATCTGTCTCAGATATCAGATGGAATTCTGTAACTTATTATGAAGCAAGCTACAGAACTGAGTGCTACTGCTGCATTAACAAACTGAAGAACCTGTAACAATGCTCAGGGGGGATGCACATATTTAGTTATTATTGGCTAATCCACAGTTCGAGATTGCATTTATTACATTGTAAAGCTTTACATTTGAGATTGTTGAATATAATATAAAGGTTATCTCAAGGCGACTGTATCAGATTTACTTTTGACTTTAGATGTTTTGTGGCTTAGAATGTTACTGTTGTCGCGGCAGTGAATGTTACAAATTATTTTGTGATCGGTTAAATTTATTCGGGACGGTGATTTATATTTTGATGTAATATTACTTTAGTATTGAAGGAATTGGCAGCAACTGTGTTTATTAGTGAGATATTGAACAACATTTTTCAAAACTTTAATTGTTGCCTAATTGTGGTAGTTCTCAAAACTTCAATCTGATGATCAAACAAATGCGTTTTAGAACAACTTGTAGGGTAATCACTTACCTTTTGGGATTACTGAAACATGGACGTGACAATGCAAAAACTGAAAAGGGGAAAAGGTAAGAAATTTCAATAGAGAAATCTGTTTAAACTTATCGTTATGAATTTTATAGAAATTTGATGTATACATGTTGTTGATATGTTGGGGTTAATTTGTTATTCTGAAAGGAAAAGGGGCTTATTTCTCCGCAATGAAAGGTGCACATATTTATAGAAAATATGATGGAATTGAGCAGTCCTGGTATAAGAATAATATCTTAAACTGTCAAAATATTTTTAAAATTTAACGACAGAAACTAGTCATTTTGTTGGTAATTTGATTATGTGTTTTGTATTTTAACTGCTTAAATTGTGATTTCAGATGTTGCAAAGTTGATTTGTTTGAGTATAATTATATTCTGTTAAATTATGCTTGGTAAAATGACATATATATTTTATCTATTTGTTATTGCGCTGTTTGTTGAACATTTCTACACGTCATGTGAAAAAGGACATATAAAGTTATTCAAAATCCCTTAAGTTTGTAGAATTATATTTCCATTGAAAAGAAATTGTAACTTTCTGTTAATTTAATTTATATTCTACTTTTAGCCATTTTAAAAATAAAAAATGCTTGATGAGTTTAAACTTATTTTTTTTACATCAATTGTGAAACAAGTCAATACCACAGATATTAGTCAATGTCAATGACTGCTTCCTGAGTTACTAAACTAATGCAGTACACATGCCTAAATTTAGTACTATGAATTCCACGTTTCAATCTCACCCAAGGTGTCTCAATCCTGTGATGGCGTTCGATTCAAGAGTTAGGTGCTCGATATAGATCTACGACTATACCACTTTGCCTCCCTGCTGCATCAGTAGATTTTCAATAAGGCGGAGAATTAATTAATTCTTCCCTGAAAATAACTATCTAATTCATACATCTCTGATGCCTTTGCTTATATAAAGTCATTTTTTTATTGTAAAAGGAATTAGAAATTGTCAGGATAATTAAAAGATTATAAAAGCCTGCATGCTACATCTGTATATAACTGCAGTTGTTTTGTGTATGGAATAAATTACTGTGTTTTATCCAAAAAAAATAATTAATATGGAACAGCATAATTGTGTTTCTATCCTGTCGTTGCTTTAAAGGCATAGTTAAGGTCATATTGTATATTTCTGTGTTTTTTAAATTAAAATAAGTTAAGTTTTATTGTAAATTGGTTGAAAAATATAAATATAGTATATACACTCATTTGCTAAGCTTTTATTCTTGAAAGATTCAAGCTGTATATGTGTGGGTCCTATTTTTTCCTTAACCATGTGGATATTATATGTTTATGTATTAAAAGTCATGAAATATTTTTTACGTTTTCCTGAAGAGAATTTTGATATTTATTATACCTGGATTTAATGATGTTTACATTTAAAGCATGCATGATTATACAAACACTTCAAAAACTATTTTGGTTTCTGGGCCTGGGATTAAATTAAAATGGATACTTCCACTCAAATCACAAAATTTCCAAGAGATTTGAGTGTAATATGAAATCTGGGAGTATTTATTAAGTGTGGAGTGTGGAGCGTAGGCAGCACTAAAATCTTTTCCCATATCTCAAACTCAAACTTAACTCTCAAAAGAGAATGGACCATAATATATTTAGCACTAATTTAACAATTTCGTGCAATTGTCACACCTGAAGTTCCACAATTGGTCTAATAAGAGTAAATTTTATGATTTGAGTACTGAGTATTATTGTGTCCGTTATAATGGGCCCTCACCGTCAGGTTACGAAGAATTCAGTATTCTTTAGGTCCAACTATTATGCCAGATATGTTACTTCCAAACCTACAGTCATGTTCTCGATTGTCGTGAGTTTGAACCCTAAACATCAGAAGCAATTGTTACCTCTGGCACAGTCATTAATGTATTGACTCTTGTAGGGAAATTACTGTGGTTATTTCTGGTAGAGACTTGGGATCTCAGATGGAAGGTAAACTACCTCTACACTACAGGTATAGGACCGGAATACTAGAGATTAAGGTGTAAAACTCCAAATCAATTGATCAATAAACAAAAAGATTTTTTTAGGTTGTCGGTATTCACTGATTACAAAAAGTTGTTACATTGCTATAATCAAGTATTTGTTTTATGACTTAAATCATTATTTTAGCCATTTACTTTTGTTTTTATAGCAAATTCTTCTAGTCAGGATAAACAATTTCCAAATTGTTTTTAGTTATTAGAAAATCAATATGAAAGGAATCTTATTTGTCAATAAAATATACCTACTTTTATGACAGTGGAAATATAACTTTGCAAAATGATCATGATTATTATGTTAATGCACCTACAGTAACGGCATATTAGTATTACAATCTTTTCCATTTATTTTCAACCATGGGGCTGCTGATCTAACATATGTTATACTGTAATAGGTCTAGCAGTTGAATTATAATTCTCTATAAATCAGTAAAACTCTCATTTGATATGTCAGTCTTATAGCATCATGTAGTTGCTTTATTATTCTAGAAAACAGCCTAAATCATCTAATACAATGTAATATTCTTTGTACTATAATGATGTTACTGTACATTGGGTCGCAGATAAGTGAGACAGCTAGTTCAAGTGTAGGGGATTGTCCTTGTTTGCAAAGGTTTGCTGTGTGTCAGGGATTGTCCTTGTTTGCAAAGGTTTGCTGTGTCAGTGATTGTCCTTGTTTGCAAAGGTTTGCTGTGTCAGTGATTGTCCTTGTTTGCAAAGGTTTGCTGTGTCAGTGATTGTCCTTGTTTGCAAAGGTTTCCTGTGTCAGTGATTGTCCTTGTTTGCAAAGGTTTGCTGTGTCAGTGATTGTCCTTGTTTGCAAAGGTTTGCTGTGTGTCAGGGATTGTCCTTGTTTGCAAAGGTTTGCTGTGTGTAAGGGATGATGTCCTTGTTTGCAAAGGTTTGCTGTGTGTAAGGGATGATGTCCTTGTTTGCAAAGGTTTGCTGTGTGTCAGGGATTGTCCTTGTTTGCAAAGGTTTGCTGTGTGTCAGTGATTGTCCTTGTTTGCAAAGGTTTGCTGTGTGTCAGTGATTGTCCTTGTTTGCAAAGGTTTGCTGTGTGTCAGTGATTGTCCTTGTTTGCAAAGGTTTGCTGTGTGTCAGGGATTGTCCTTGTTTGCAAAGGTTTGCTGTGTGTAAGGGATGATGTCATTGTTTGCAAAGGTTTGCTGTGTGTCAGTGATTGTCCTTGTTTGCAAAGGTTTGCTGTGTGTCAGGGATTGTCCTTGTTTGCAAAGGTTTGCTGTGTGTCAGGGATTGTCATTGTTTGCAAAGGTTTGCTGTGTGTCAGGGATTGTCCTTGTTTGCAAAGGTTTGCTGTGTGTCAGTGATTGTCCTTGTTAGCAAACGTTTGCTGTGTGTAAGGGATGATGTCCTTGTTTGCAAAGGTTTGCTGTGTGTCAGGGATTGTCCTTGTTTGCAAAGGTTTGCTGTGTGTCAGGGATTGTCCTTGTTTGCAAAGGTTTGCTGTGTGTAAGGGATGATGTCCTTGTTTGCAAAGGTTTGCTGTGTGTCAGGGATTGTCCTTGTTTGCAAAGGTTTGCTGTGTGTCAATGATTGTCCTTGTTAGCAAACGTTTGCTGTGTGTAAGGGATGATGTCCTTGTTTGCAAAGGTTTGCTGTGTGTCAGGGATTGTCCTTGTTTGCAAAGGTTTGCTGTGTGTAAGGGATGATGTCCTTGTTTGCAAAGGTTTGCTGTGTGTAAGGGATGATGTCCTTGTTTGCAAAGGTTTGCTGTGTGTCAGGGATTGTCCTTGTTTGCAAAGGTTTGCTGTGTGTCAGTGATTGTCCTTGTTTGCAAAGGTTTGCTGTGTGTCAGTGATTGTTCTTGTTTGCAAAGGTTTGCTGTGTGTCAGGGATTGTCCTTGTTTGCAAAGGTTTGCTGTGTGTCAGGGATTGTCCTTGTTTGCAAAGGTTTGCTGTGTGTCAGGGATTGTCCTTGTTTGCAAATGTTTGTTGTCAGTCATGTTGCTGCTGGCCATTGATGTTAATATCAGAATCCTTACCATTGACTTTCTCTTGTTTCTGATTCTTATTAAATTGTGATGTGTCATTATTTGGGGTTTCCAGTAGATATCATAGTTCAGCTTATCTTATTGCCAAATTGAGTATATTATAAGCAAGCTTATGTGGAGACCTTACTATAGATTGTATTTGGGGTTGCTGGGGTCAAAATTGCGTTTACTGGAAATAGAAAAGTAATTTAGCTAAATAACTGTAATTAGGAGTAATATATTGCTAAGGTGATTTGTAATTTGGTATATTGGTTAGCTTAAGAGAAGACAAGGATTGGGATAGCATGGTGGACAGCTGGGATCAAGGTCAATGTCAGCTACCATAAATAGACAAACAGGTACAAGCCAGTTAAGAATGTATAATTCAGCTCTAAGTTAATGCATACAGCATACTTATATGAAGATCTAGGTTTAAGGATTGTTATATTTTAGGCCACCCAAAATATTATTGTTAATTCATGACCAGTCATTGTCATAACCTGACCAATGGAAGGCTGACCACTCTTGATACCTGCCAAGAAGAGTGCATTCTAAGCTGTAACCTTTACATCACTGAAATCACCATCATGTTACATTGCTATATATTGCCATCTGAATGATCAATAAAGTTAATAACAATATTGCAAATTCCGGTATAAGAAATCAAATTGAACATAACAAAAGTGTATTAGAACCATTTATGTCCTCGTAAACAATCACCCAATCACTCTTGTAGCAATATTGTTTCTACTTTTTGCCAATTAAAATGTTATTTTGTACAATTTAGTCCAAAAGATTTTACGATCACATTGTTTTCCAATATAAAGCATAGGTTGCTGACACACAACATGTAAGAAATTTACAAAACAAAGCTCAGAACCAAGGTTGACATGTTGAGTATATTACCCAGAAGTCACAGATATCTACATCAAGCACTTAACAACTGTAATTCATGATGTTTTATTGTGTTAAGGTATCTCAAGTCATCAGATTTGATAATTAAATCCTTCTGCTATTATGATGTGATCATAATTATGCAGGGCCATATATAGCTATAAGCTCCTATATTCATTGTCTTTAAGATAGGCTGGATATGAAAAAGGGGCAACCAGAGTACATATAATGTTACATAAGATATCCTTTAATTCACAAACTTTAGTTATAGAATCCAATCTAATCAATTGATTACTGTTGAACAATAAATTAAGGTTTCCAACCAATTAAGAACAAATTGCAGCCTTAAGTGTGATTGCTTAATAACAGTGATGATAAACTGTTAGAATGCGAGATGTTATACAAATTACATTCTAAATTGAGCATCTAAAATGGTTTGTAACTCAATTAATTAAACAATACTATAATTAATTGTACCAAGCAATAGTCTTATTCCTCTTCAAACAATTAAAATGGAAATTAAAAGAACCATGTGCACAACCCAATATTAAAAATCTTATGGAATTATCTCCCTTTTTGCAATATTTTAGCTCACCTGAGTTCATGGCCACTGTGAGCTTTTGATATTTCCCTGTGTCTTTGGTCAGGCGTCCCTCCGTTTTGCTTTCAATCAGTTTTATACAGGGCAAAAAATATTCTAGCTGCCTTATGGGGCCAAATATAGGTTCCGTTCCCAATTCCAGGTGAGCTTTTCTCAGTCTCTAAATATTTCCAATTTAAATTATAACAATGTTGAGAGGTGACACAGGAAGAGGTTTGAGACAAAATTGCCAATTTTACTGGGGATCATATTTAAAAAAAACTAGAAAGAGTTGTGTTATGTATACATGAAAACTCTATACAGAGGTGGGATCTGAGTAAGGGCGAGAGTGAATTATGTGTTACATACTTGGATGATTGAAATCATTCTTTAATTGTAACTGTAAACAAGATAATATTTGCAGGTGCCCAATTGTAATCAAAGGACATAATAGATCTTTCTTATTCTTATATAGAATTAGTGGAGCTTTTTTTTGAGAATAGATCGTCAAGAGTTTGTTTCATAACATGGTACTGAATAATAGAAATTATTCAATTTTACAGAAAAAAATTATACCAATTTTGTTCACGTGTTGGTATGATATCTATATGCTTAAAGTTTTATCCACTCAACAAAGTTGTTTGTAAGGTTTTATACTTGTTTTCGCATTCCGTGTATAATATCACAATATTCTGTTGACAATTCATTGTTGAGAATATAGTCAATTCCATGTATTTGAATTTAAGCTCTGTAGTAATAATCTCTCACTAAAACCTTTTTATTGTTGTTTTATGGAATAACCAGACTATTTTGTACCAATTTCATCTCTTTGTAATTACCAACAAGATTGCAGAATGCACTTCACTTGAGAGCTATTGCTTCTATAAAAGTGTAATACTCAGAATTGTCTGTTATAGAGGATTTCGAACCTGATCGTTAATAATTTTAATTAGACATGCTTTTTTGCATTGAAATGACTAATTATCTTAATTCAGCCTGAAATTACAGTCCGCACAAAAGATGTGAATCTTTGGCAAAGCATTCTTCACATTGTTAACTTATTTCATTGAAAAGTTACAGTTAAGCTGTCCATGGGAGAATTGTTAAGAGAACCAAATAATAATTGATTCGGCTTTTTACTAAACAAAACATGCGTAAATTAAAAAAAAAATTAGTTCCAGTTCTTTGCGAAGAAGGAACAATTGCAGTACTATCAACATTGTGTTCCATTCTCTGTTCTGCAGACTATTAACCTTTGATCACTGATGATATACATTTCCTTACAAAGTAAATACTGCTTATAAGAATGCAAGACATCATTATGAACATTGGCAGTTCACGGAGTATTGCATTTAATTTTTTAAAAGTTTAAATCAAATATCGTTGACATGTTATAATGTATTTTTTTCTATAATTCACTAGTAAAATAACCAATGATACCAAAGCAGGTTAAATAACCAATGATATGATGTCACAGTTGCCTTAATTAATTACAGTGATTGCTCCTGCACTTATAGATAAAAAGTTATTGGCACTCAAGTGAAAGATGTCATGTAGAACATTGGCACTCAATGCAAGATGTCATGTAGAACATTGGCACTCAATGCAAGATGGCATGTAGAACATTGGCAATCAATGCAATATGTCATGTAGAACATTGGCACTCAGTGCATGATGTCATGTAGAACATTGGCACTCAATGCATGATGTCATGTAGAACGTTGGCACTCAATGCAAGATGTCATGTAGAACATTGGCACTCAATGCAAGATGTCATGTAGAACATTGGCACTCAGTGCATGATGTCATGTAGAACATTGGCACTCAATGCATGATGTCATGTAGAACATTGGCACTCAGCCTTTGGTGTCATGTAGAACATTGGTACTCAATGCAAGATGTCATGTAGAACATTGGCACTCAATGCATGATGTCATGTAGAACATTGGCACTCAATGCATGGTGTCATGTAGAACATTAGCACTCAATGCATGGTGTCATGTAGAACATTGGCACTCAATGCATGGTGTCAGGTAGAACATTGGCTCTCAATGCATTATGTCATGTAGAACATTGGCACTCAATGCATTATGTCATGTAGAACATTGGCACTCAATGCATTATGTCATGTAGAACATTGGCACTCAGCCTTTGGTGTCATGTAGAACATTGGCATTCAGAACATCATATCACGTAGAATTTGAAGTACTAAAAATGCAATTATTGACTTAAAACCGTCTGAAATAGCATAAAATATAAAGAAATTTGGTTTTATTTTGGTGAATAATCAAAAATAATTGCATTGAGTGAACATCAGACAAACATTTCCGGCATAGCCACAAGATTAAATTATTTTTTTATCTTTCACCAAAACAAACAAATATCTTCTATATATATTATGTTAATGTTCATAAATTAATGAATATATTTTTGAAATTGTTTTCAATAACTTTTAAAAACTCTAAAGGCTCTTTTTTATCATTTTCAAACTTCAGATTTTATGAAGTATATTAATGAAGTCATAAAGTCTCTTATGACCTCTCGTTTAATATTCTACATACAATGTATAACTAATTTTAGCTAGATGATTTTGAAATTAATAGCATTCCGTGAAGAACCATACAGACTAATGTCCATGGGGAACTATAAACTTATTGGTATATAATGCAATCCTCAGTACTTAATTATAACTGATTCTTCACAGTACAATGTAATTATCATTGAAAAAGTGCAGTGAAAATTATTTTTAAGGACTTTGGTTATAAGCAAATTATTTTTAACACGGTAACATTTTGAAGTTAATCTATAATGGTAAAATTAGCTGAGAGTATACTTAATTTATGTACACTGCTGAAATGTGTTTCAGTATTTGATGAGCTGTAATTGTATAAGGGAAATAACTCTGGCGGCAATGTACATGATATGATGAGACAGAGTGAAATTACTTGATTAATCTATGATATGAGCTTGTCATAAAATATGCCATCTCTATTTTAGTCTAACACTTGTTGGTTGTACTACATTAGCCAGTCATTATGCTGTAGTTTGAATTGCTGATATAGAATTTGTGATTTACATGAATTTCTTATTCTTAAATTTTCTTGTAGGAGTAATCTATTATCTCTGATAAATTATTCAAAGGTAATACTTTTCCAGAACTCTTGGTCTGGATGTATTCTCTAGAGATGATTTATTTATAGTCTGTTAAGGAGGGCTAAATGTAGTTTCACATTGATCTGAGTCCAGGGTGTCTGAAAATCCTGTATGTCAAAATTTTTATTAGATTTGTTGAAACTTTTACAGATCATTGGTCATGTTGCTTGTATTGAGTTGAGGATGTATGGAAAGCAATCTCATTAAAATCAGATCCAGTCGCACGCTCCTATACTATACGCTAACTGGATCTGATGACTGCACAATACAGGTCACGTTCTTGTGACCTTTGAGTAGCCAATCAAATTGTTGTCTGCAAAATGCTTTGGTATAGAGTTATGAATATTCGTCGATCTCCGACGAGCTCCATAAATTCTACTGTAGCGTAGATCACCAAGACATTCCGATTACGTATTTTCGCCAATTTCAAAATGGCTGCGCCCATGGACACAACCACAACTCCTTCACGGCAACATTATTTGGTTAATCGGTGTTGTTTGTGTGGTGTTTCGTGATTGGAAATATTTATAACCGGAAGCGGCAGGAAGGACGTTAAATAACAGTATAAACAATACTATATACAATATACAGTACAAAATACTTTATTTTGGTCATGGTTACATGTGTAACAACACACAATGTTATGACAGACAGATAACATGTATGGGTAATCAAACAATTCACTTATAAGTATGCAATGTAAAAACAAAACAGAAATAGTTGGCTGAACATTTACGTGTGTTTAGGGGACAGCGGTGTTTATTTATCCGTGAATGGTTTAAAAAGTTGGGAGAATTTAAATATTTACAATGAAATCACGAGAAAATCGAAGGTCTCGTTGTAGGAATTTCATTGATGACTTGGAGATAATACAATATGTGTGTATAATTGTAGATGTTGTTTTGTTTTCAATTAGAATATTTTGTGATATAACATGTGAATAGACTTGTACTTCTATTAGTACTCCGAAAACAGAAACTCCGAATAAACGATAAAGACATTTTGAGAAAGATAACAAACACGGTTTTGTAAGGAGAAATTTCATTGGACCACAAACGAGCACCTGGTTACGCATATCTATTTTTAGAGAGGTTATATGAATGTGACCTCTTACAGAGTGTAGTCAGATCCTAACAGCGGAAAATAATGGAGCTAAAGTTAGGGGCTGATTTCAATGAGATTGTATGGAAAGCATTCTATAATGATTGAGCCTATATGTGGCCTTGATGAAAATGTCTTGCTTTTCTTGATGTAAATGTCTTGCTTTTCTTGATGTAAATGTCTTGCGTTTCGTTTTCTCTTGAAAATGTAACTCATCTGTTAAGATCGTTTTAATTAATGAAGTTGAAATTGCCTTTCTGCATTAAGAATTAAAGATCTTTGCCAATAAATTTTCCTTTGCAAGTTTTATGCCTCTCTGAAGAGTTCATTATTTGTTAGACGTGACTTTTTGCATTAATTATTGAATTCAACATTTGAAAGTTAATGAAGAATACTTTCTGCTTCTAAATCAGCCCTGAAGATCTTACCTAAGTATTATAGTCAGGTTGTAAACAAACTTATAGTAGTGAATATCTTGGGGTCATGGTCTGTGAAAGACATTTATACTCAATTTAAGGCATTTGTGTTAATCCATGGACTTACAGACATACTGTAGGATGCTAAAGCTTTATTTGTTCTCTCTTCTCCTGTAGTACTACAAATAACAAAAAGAAAACAAAGACAGGATTCAAAGCCTGACTCAACTTCATAGGATCTTAAATTTAACTTTGTCCCCTAGAAAAGCAACACTGTAATAGTGATTTCTGGACTTCCATCTATTTTAGGACACATCAGTTAACACATGGACCTGAACTAGATACTAATTCCATCAGTATTTATTTGTTATTTCTCATTTGAAATGCTAAACTCCTAGCATTAAGACTTTTAATAGCATTGACCCACTGTTAAAGAAAGTCGGTAACTTTTGAATGTTTTATATAGTCATTAACCACTGACCGATATTTGATATTCGATCTGTCCACGATAAGTATATGGATTCCGTAATGCCTTTAGGGATGACTTTGTATGCAAAATTTATCAGAAGTACGTAGGTTTAGTACATATTTATAGATTATCCATAATCTCCTGAGCATTGAAGCAATTGTGATCATTATTATACAAAACTAACAATTATTACAAATGACACTACACACTACTGCCTATTCTCTGGAGTCACTCTAACTGAATGCTCGGTTTTTGTCCACTAGATGATACTTGTGCATTGTGTACATTGTACATGTCCTATTGAAATCGTCATTATTGAAGTTATGATATTGATAAAGTTATTGTCCTACAAGTTTTGTTATGTCGACAGTAATATAACATGGACTTGAAACATTGATTTTAATATTTCTATTTGCTTAAGTACATACATGTACTCTTTGAATGAGGATTTGATTTTTTTCTATCTTGATATCTTCTATGAAATAACCATATTTGATTGTAACAAGAAGTGAAAGTTAAATTGATGAATTTCCATGAGATTGATCTATTACGAACAATTAGTTTTGCCAAAGACACTTAACTTCTAAATACTCAGGTTGCCCGAGTTATGTTTTTGTGAGTTAAGCGCACTGTTACTATGACAGATTGACTAAAATCAGTTAAAAATATTGTCTTAAATGTCTATGGTTGTAATATTGTTTTTTAGACATTTGATTTGTGGATACTTACTGTGCAGACGTCGTGACATAGTTCTTGGATTTTATTGAAATATATGGATGAACGACTCCTGATCAAATAAAGGGAATTAATCTGAATTAATCTGAAAAATTTAGATGCAGCCTCTTGCATTGTCAGTCGCAGGACCAACTGTCTTAGTATTATTGTGATAACTTTATGTGATAACATCTAGACTTAGAAATTTAAAACTATGTTCTCAACATTTTACTATATCTCTCTAGAACTACAATCAATTAAGTGCTGAAGTATTTGTGGTACATATTTTAGCATATTTATTATCATATTTATTATCAATTAAGTGTTGGAAATAGTAAACCTTTCCCAGGCTGTTCAGTTTGAAGCCTTTTAGCATGTTGCAGAAGAATATTTCTGAATGTATCTCTAAGCTTGAAATGTAACATTAACCATGCTTTTCTAAATACAAAATTGTGGAAGAATATGAAGGCTTTTTGTTCAAACCAAAATTATCCCTAATTGTTTTGATAATAAAATTGTCATGAAAATGTCAACACAAGTTTGTTCAAAGCCAGCAATTATGTGAGAGAAGACATTTTGCTGGAGTGGTTTATTTGGGACGTTCAGTACAAATACAAGATTTTGATCAGTTTAATGGTGAATTGAAATAATGTTTAAACACAAAATGAATCATTTGTGGGGTGCCAAGTCTGGAAGGATTTTATTGGGTGATGATCAGAGGTAAAACGTCTTCATTTGATAATTTTCATGAAAATTTCAAATAAACCGTTTCATTATTACATCCAATCCAAACTGTTAAAATATTGTTTCAAGTAATGTAATTATAACAATATAAGTTGTCTTGATGAACATGGGCATTTGCCCTGAGTGGATGGCAGAGTGGTAAAGATGTCGCCTCCAGTGCAGGACCAGGTCGCAGCTTTGTTTCCTGGCTATAAGCTATAGAAATCATTTAAAATGATAATGTAAGCTTCCTTGCAAATTCATAATAGTCAGTGCTACTGGAGTGCCTGGTGTCAAGTAAATGTGACTAGGTATGGTATCATGTCACATGTCTATGGTGTAATATATCACAATGTTGCAGCTTTATGGCTGGTTGCTTCAAGTAGCCATTGTACTATTGTGGCTTAAAATTGTTGGTAAGAGGTAAAATCACTTAATACCTGTACATGTATACACTCGTGAACATGGTAATGTTGCTTCTGTGTTATGTGGCATCTTGTTTGCTGACATTGAGCAAGGCCATTTGATACAAATATCGTCCTCAAAATACCAGTATGTTTGTTGTCGATGCAAAGTAATTACAGTACTCGGATTGGTTTAGTGTTAACATAGGAGTCCTGATTCTTGCTTCAATTATAAGGAACCTGAAAATAGCCACAATGTGCGGGTACCCGTTGATATGTCATCCATAATGCAATTAGGGTTTCACAGTATTATAGTCTGAATGAACACTCCTATCTGCACATGGAGGATTTTTGATGACAGTTCTTAACATGCTACATTTTTGTCTGAATAATGTTTTTTACAAATCACTGCTATATGAGCATTTTTCAAATGGAAGATTCATTATAATTAATTATTAATTTTAATAGATCTATGTTATGAGTCACTGAGTAAATTCAGCCATAAAAATGCTGTATCCAGCCCTTCTGTTGCTGTTTCCTGAAAGCATTCGAAAGCACCAAATCAGGACTAAAGAATCCAACCATCATGTATTGAGTTTTATTTTATAAGTTTTTTCTACTTTCAGTGCGAAGAAGGAACTTCACAGATCAAAGACCTTGCCGATAATACGACCACCTAAGGTGGTGCAAAATGAATCTCTCTCCCCCAGCATTGATGTGGAAAGAACTCGACTCAACCGGAAACAATCTGTTCCAATACTGAACATCCTGAAACGAGGAAAATCAAGCAATGGTAACTGTTTTTTTATATGCATGTGCTAACTTAACAGGATAATAATCTGTTATTTATTTATATTCTTTTTTCTAAATTAATTTTACGTCTTCTACTTTCTTGAAACAACAATCTGTTTATTTGTGTCTTACCTTTGACTTATGCAATCTGACTGTCTTGTTGTTTCGAATTATATTACAAATACTGTTTTTGATTGTACAATGATGTGACTGAGTAAATAATCTACTCAATTAACTACAAACTTGGTAAGATCACAACATGTATTTAAAGACCTTTCAGATATGTTGGCCTACAATTAGTTCAATGACCAAGTATTTCAATCTTATGCCTGGTTTTATAGCATCATAGTTTGTGAGGATTGGTTCTTACTCATACTTTATCTGCATTCATTATACATAATCTTGTCCTTTCAGTACAGTTCTTGTCACATTCACATTTGGTGGAATCCAATCTAGAGTAGGTCCTGAGGAAAACATATAATTCGCGTTTTAGTCATTTTCTGTGTGGTAGTAAAATAAATGCAATTACCCTGATTTCTGTATCTCATCCTCGTCTTAATCAAAATCTTCATTCAGTACCAGCATGCTGTGATATAAAGCCATAAATTCTTGTAATTTCAATACCATAAAAGGATATGCACTATTACAGAGTGTTTGCTTTAATGTTCAATATACTTGTGTATTGTTCATGTTCAGGCACATGAAAAACATTATAAAATTATGATATAGGACTATGATAATTACATAATAGTGATGTTTTTTTGCTGCACTGCTGTTGTAAGTGTCGTGTTGTAAGTGTCGTGTTGTAAGTGTCGTGTCAAAGTCAGTATGGCACTTCAAAAGTGGAAATTTACAATCATTAACAAATGAAAGAACATTGATATATCTATGATAAATCTGCCGCCTTAATAATTAACATACAGTACTAGTGATGTCAAAATGAGTTTTTTTCTCAAACTGTTGCTGCTATTATGAATGATAAATTATATTAAGATAGAAATTACAGATAATTGGGTTTGTACCAAAGAACTCAAGGATGCTGCCTTCATAAATCAGTCTCTAAACAATTGTTGACCTTAACAAAAATAGCAGCGTTTTGTGTCTTACTAATATTTGCTTGAAGAGGTTGGCATATCTGCCAACAGATGTGTGTTCTTTACCATTATGCACTGAACTATATATATTACTATATCTCTCAGAATGTTCATTCATTTTTAGCTCACCTGAGCATGAAGAGCTTAAACAAATGTCTGCTGTCTGTCTGTTGTCATTTACCTTGTGAACATGATAGAAGCTTAATGAAACTTGATCAGAATGTTAGTCTTGATGAACTCTAGGTCAAGTGCGAAACTGGGCCATGTGGGATCAAAAACTAGGTCACCAGGTCAAATAATAGGAAAGCCTTGTGATCACTCTAGACGCCACATTTTGCATCAAATCATCCTGAACATTATGTCAGAATGTTTTCTTCATAAATGTTACGTCAGGTGAGAGGTATAATGCCATCTTGGCCCTCTTGTTAGCCTGCCCCAGCCAAAGGCTTAGACAAGCTTGTGTTATTAGTTTTATTTTGGTGTGTGCACCTTCTGTCAACATCGGCCTTAAATTGACATCTTGTCTTAAGTCCAGACAAATTAGCCAATCTCTCTCAAATTTTGCAGGAAATTGTGATGATCCCGACAAGGTCATTCACCAAAATTACTCGAATTAGCTGGATTTGATAAAAAAGATGTTTTTCTGTAGCAACCAAGTGGAAAAACTGCCCGAGTCCAAGTTATTTGGTAGTATTAATCATTGGGTCACTCTCTTCAAAGTTTTTCCATTAAAAAACATAGCCACCAGTGACTAAGTGCTAGTTTTGTTACATTTCACTAAAGGGGAACTTTAAAGTTCTTCTCTGAAACCATTGGTCAGAATCAAAAATATCAAAAGTGTGTTCACCAATGGTAGGGTCTGGTTACACTATATGGAAGTCTTTATGCTGCGTATCTGTATTACTCAGGTGAGTGATATAGGGCCAGGATGGTACTCTTGTTTTCTTAGTTAGCAATCTCACGCAAATATCAAATAAATCCAAGATTTGATGAGGCAGTATTTTAGTGGGTAACTTTACTTTTCTTGCTCATTTGTCACTACTGCAAGCACTGCGGAGTGCGGAGTGTAGTGATAAAAAAAGGATTTTTATTAAAGACACTTTAATGAAGCGCCATTTAAAATGCCTTTAATCTTCTTAATTTAATTATCAAATTGATTGGTTATGTGAAAAAAACTCTTGAATTACTTGTTTACAAGCTAGTTGAAAGGCCCTGTGGTAAATGGTAGTTTTAAGGACTATTGATGTTCATTAGGTTTAAACTTATTTTAAAACAAGAACTTTCCTTAAAAGAGATGGTTGGCACAATTTGAAGGTTAAGATTTGTTGTGCAACATAAAAAAATGGCTGATAAGTTACGATTGCTGTGACTCCAGATCCAAAATGGATTTCGGTAAATTCACTGAAATTCAGTGGATTTCGGTAGGGTAACGTACCCAATGACGGGTTAACCAATCCACGTCAAGGTTACAAACGTTGATTGGTTTCAAGAGAATTGCCTTGGTGGTTAACGTAAGATTTGATTGGTTTACATGACACTGATATGCAAATAGCAAAACCATGCTGGTACGGCTGCGCCAAAAAACATGAAAATAATCGATTAAAACCATTTATATTTGATGCCATTAAATTTCTATTAATGGCCATTCCTGAAGACTGGTAAATCAGGTCACTGGCACAAGTCAGGTCTTTGCCTGTGAGGTCAAGGTCACAGCTAAGAGGGTTTGCTGATTATATCCACACTTGTTAAGTTATTGCCAAGGTTACAAGCAAGGTCCATTCACCACAAGAAGCATAGTGACATGCTGTCAACCAATTCATATATTTTCATATATTATCAAAAAACTCCTATATTTCTTATATTTTCCTATATTGTGCATATTTGTCCTATATATTTCTTGAGAAATGTTGTCGATAGCTCTTCAAAAACTTGTTTTGAATTGATACTGCCCTCTGATACTATTTATTTACTGTTTAAAGCTGTCCTATATCAATCAAACCATCACCATCTTGCAGAAGGTTGCTGTACACTCATGGGTCTTCTTAAGGGACACCTTTGATAGGATGAATGTTCAACTTTAAATCTTCAAAGGTGTCCATTTAGATGAACACATGGGTGCTGCAACTGTTTTTCGAGATGTTGATGGAATGTTTTGGTAAAGTAAACTTATATAGAAAGTGATAAAAGTTAACATTAAATGTTTTCCTTCAAATGAACACGTTCTGTTGTTGAATTTCCTATATTTTTTTCAAAATGTTTGCCTAAACTCCTATTTTTGTGCAAAATTTCCTATATTTTTCCTTTATATTGTTGGCTTACTGGTTGACGGCCTGATAGTGACATATCCTTACATCACTGTCCCTTTGCTACCAGGGAGACAGTGTTTTGTTCTCTATTTAAGGATCTATACAAAATTTCTTTTCATGGAAGCAGACAGATGTCTGAGGTTATATTGATGTATTGGACTGTTTTCTCATTTTAAGTATTAGTGGGTGGATATAAAGTGCATTAAGGAAATCTATTACAATCTTTATGTGTTTAAAGCAGCCAACTTACAATGAATTGGGATATGCTTTGGTATTTATGCCTGCCTACTTGTTGTACTTCCATTCATAAAGCAACAATATTGATCAGAACTTTCCTCTAACTTGCCTCTTATCATTGATAATGGTACGTAGAAGTTCGAAGATTCATCACATACTTCCATTTGCTACAATATACTAGTAAATTGGCTGGCAATAATGCATTAATTTTAGGGTATGGTGTCTGGTTTACTATCAATTACTGTCAACCTTTTTTAACTAATGAATACCATTTTTCCTCATATTACACTTCATTGCATTACTGGAACCTACAGTACTTTTCGAGATGAAAGGAACTATTTTTAACCAGGTTCTTGAAAAAAACCAGGTTATTAGAATGGTGTGTGTCGTTGGGCGGGCGGGCGGCTGGGCGGGCGGGCGTCAAACTGGGTGGTTTCCGGCGAATAACTTGAGTTCTGTTCATCATATTGTAACCAAACTTGGTGTACAGTAAGAACATATGGAGAGCTCGCTTGGGATTGCTTTTGGGTTTGGTCTGACAAAGGTCAAAGTCACCGTACCTAAAAATAGCAATTTGGTTTCCGGCGAATAACTTGAGTTACATTGATCATAATTATTGACATCAAACTTGGTGTATAGTAAGAACATGTGGAGAGCTCGCTTGGGATTGTCTTTGGGTTCGGTCCAACAAAGGTCAAGGTCACCGTTACTAAAAATAGCAGTTTGGTTTCTGGCGAATAACTTGAGTTTCGTTGATCATATTGACATTAAACTTGGTGTATAGTAAGAACATGTGGAGAGCTTGCTTGGGATTGCTTTTGGACCTGTTCTGATGAAGGTCACGGTCACCATTACTAAAAATAGCAATTTGGTTTCCGGCGAATAACTTGAGTTTCGTTGAACATATTGACATCAAACTTGGTGTACAGTAAGAACAAGTGGAGAGCTCGCTTGGGATTACTTTTGGGTTCGGTCCGTCAAAGGTCAAGGTCACCATTACTAAAAATAGAAATTTGGTTTCCGGCGAATAACTTTTGTTAAGTTGATCATATTGACATCAAACTTGGTGTAAAGTAAGAAAATGTGGAGAGCTTGCTTGGGGTTGCTTTTGGACTTGTTCTGCCAAAGGTCAAGGTCACCGTTACTAAAAGTAGCAATTTGGTTTCCGGTGAATAACTTTAGATTTGTTGGTCATATTGACATCAAACTTGGTGTGTAGTAAGAACATGTGGAGAGCTCGCTTGGGATTGCTTTTGGAATCGTTTTGTCAAAGGTCAAGGTCACCTTTACTAAAAATTGCAATTTGCTCTCCGGCTAATAACTTTAGATTTGTTGGTCATATTGACATCAAACTTGGTGTATAGTAAGAACATGTGAAGATCTCGCTTGGGATTGCTTTTGGGTTTGTTCAGTCCAAGGTCAAGGTCACTTAAAATTTAAAAATCAGTTTCCACTTAATATCTTTGCTATTCGTGGGTGTATTGACATCAAAGTTGTTGCATATATATATAATATAGTGTGAGTGTTTGTATGCATGTATCACCTCTGGCACCTTTGCAGCATTGATGATCATCATGTATTCATTATACAAATAGAGCCTTGGTTACAAATAACTACGTACTAAAGCCTGGTTTGGGGGCATTGCCCATTTCTTGTTTTATATTTTAACACTAATAAAACACAATATATTCAAAATTGAACATTTAAATTTATTGCTTTAAATGTCATAGAGTATTTCATTGGGGAATAATATATAATGGTAAGCATGGTAATGGAGGGGTAGAGTTTCTGACTCCTGACCCAAAGGTCATGAGTTTGAGCCACAGTTTGATTGGGCTTTGATAATGAATTTTACTATCCCTTCTTGGGCACGAGTATTGGTTGGTAACCCAGAAAGCAGTCATTTAGAGTGATAAGTATATACATTGCAAGAACTTGTTTCACAATTGATGTAAAAGAATAAGTTTAAACTAAATAATTTTGTCAGCATAAAGCTTTTATAATTATGTTGAACATACTAAGAGATGGTGCTAATGAAACTAAACAAGTTATAATGGCTTTCTAACAAAACATTTACTAAGGTATTTCTCCTATGCAAACAAACTGTACATGACTAGCTATTATTGTCTATATTGTATGATTCTCAATCAATCATTTAGAACTTTGTCTACGTTGTCCGCCAACGTTAGTTTTTTATTAGTTATTTATTAATTTCTGTGCAGATGCATTATATATATCATGTGATATTTATTGTCGATTTATGGCTTACTAATATTGTTTTACTACATACAGAAGTGATATATCATTGACACTGCATAAGGTTACATTCTATGTCACATAGTTTTCATGTCAAATTACATGAAGTTACATTATTGCTGTATTAGTTGTTACTCTCCTGAAATACTTATTGCAGCATGATCATCTTTAAATCAAATATAATAGTAATGACTTGAACATAAATATTCAAATATCAATTTTTAGCTCTATGGCTAAAGGCCAGAGAGCTTATGTCATGGTGAATTGTCTGTTGTGTGTGCGTGCGTCCGTGTGTCAGTCTGTTAACTCTTCATTCAAAGGACATCTTCCCTTACACAATTTGGCCAATTGCAACTAAACTTCACAGGAACGCGCATTGGGTGGTCAATGTTCAAATCATGTCCTTTGGATCAATATTGGCCCTGCTGCAGGGGTCTCATGCTTTACATGGACTTAAATAGGGAATATCTTTGAAAATCTTCTTGCCAGAACCAGAAGACCCAGGGCTTTGATAGTTGGTATGTAGCATTATCTGTCCAGTGCTCCCCTACCAAAATTGTTCAAATCATGTCCCTTGGGTCAATATTGGCCCTGTCCCAGTGGTCACATCTTTAACAAAGACTTGGGTAGTAAAATTATGTCCCTAGGGTCAACACTGGCTCCGCTTCAGGAGTCGCAGGTTTTTTATAGAATTACATTGGAAAATCTTTATAAGTCTTCTTTTCCGAAACCAAACGGCCGAGGGCTTTTGATATTTCGTATGTAGCATTGTAGAGTGGTCTCCTAATAAGATTGATCAAATTATGCCTCTGGGGGTCAAAATTAGCCCTGTTCTGGGTTTCACACGTTTTCTTCAGATTTATATAGGGAAATCTTCGAAAATCTTTTTCTCCGAAACTGCATGGCCCAGGGTTTTGATATTTGGTATGTAGCATTGTTTAGTGGTCTCCTACCAAGATTGTTCAAATTATGCCTCTGGGGTCAAAACCCACCCTGCCCAGGTTTTCTATAGAGTTGTATAGGGAATAACTTAAAATTGTCTTGTCCAGAAAAATGTTTACCAAAGGTCTACGAGGGTTGATCCAGAATTACGTGGACTTTTTGCATAGTTTTTGTATTCCTTGGCCAAATGATATCAAAAGTTATGTATATCTTATTCGAAGTGTTCGGCATTAACTTGTGAATTTCATGTCGGTAAATTGAATACATATTGAAAAAAAAATGTATTTATGTAGCCAAGAACGTATGGCCGGCGCATCGTCTAAATGTACTTTTATAAACCTTTTAAATAATCTTTTACAACAAGCTTTTTTCCCACATTTCTTGATAAAAGTCTGCCAAATTACCTCAATTAATACGTTGACGTCACACCAATACATTGTTAACATTTCCGACGTCATTTCCGGTCAAAAGTTGTTTTTTATGACTTGGTTACATGCACTGTCTATCTAAGGACACAACATGTCGTCATCGGACTTTGTTGAAGCTCCTGCAGTGATAACATTTGCATTGGGTTGGGGAAAACACCGACACTAAAAATGATGGCCAAGGCGAAATGAAACAACCTGTGTACCAGTCATTAGGTTTTTATTGGCATCAACGTTTTTGAGAAGGAAGATATTACATAGAAGGCGATAAGGGAAGAGGAAGGAAGAAGACGAGGGACACGTTGTTGGTTACGTCTGTGAAGAGCGTCATCGATGGTGATCGCCGCTAGACAGTCTGGTATATAGCCAGCCGTGTCGGCTACGAGGGCATCAATTAAATTCCGTCCATGAACTGCAAGTACATATGTGCACAATGTTATCTCCACATTTAATAGAGAGTGGAACTCGGATGTTTAGACCCAGTGGATAAAACATCATGAAAAGTGTGTGAGTGCTATGGGAAAATACTCTGATGTGACGTTTTTACAGGCTACATCATTGACGTCGTTGGGCTGCGCCGGTCGCGTTCACCCATATATGCTTTTTATTCAGTGTAATTCAGCTAATTGTATATGTATTGCTGCGAAACTTTCTATATTTGTTTATGACAAATACACTGTATATAAAATTTCAATGTTCTATGTGGAAAAATGTTTCATTAACTAAACATGTCCACATAATTCTGGATCAGCCCTCTTATGTGCACAAGGTAGCCAGTAGAGTGTCAGGCCCTCTTGCTTTGTTGAAGTATCCAGTGTCCGTACATTCATTTTGTGATGTTAATATTTATATTTTCAAGATATTTATTTATCGTCAAACATTATTTTATCCATTATTCATGGCTGTAAATTATTGGAATGCCGTTGTGCTGACATCTTGAATATTGTTAGACAACCGTCTTTGAAATAATACTGAGATTAAAAGATGCTTTGATGAAATATTTGTATGCAACAGTAATTAACCTTTGTTAATACCCAATTCTTGTTAAATGTCTGTCTGAAATGCCATGTTCGGCTTGCTATGGGATTAAGAGTTTGTATAATAATTTTCTCCTTTGTCCATAATTAATCTTATTCTTTAACATTGCAATAAAACTCGGAATAAAACTCTTTGATCAAGATGCCCACTTGGGAACATGGGTAATAATTGAAGATGACCAAGTAGTACTCAAACCCTACAGTACAACATATCCAGAAATAGCCAATTATAGCCAGAGCACTCTAACTTCAGTGTTAATGTTACTGTATATTCCTGTCCGGTCCTATTTGTTGTCAGATACAATGTCCCTCATTAGATGAAGGTTGGACCTTCCTATGACAGAAGAAAATAACTTGGGGGGAAAAAATTAAGCTTGACTGCTTCCGTGTCAGATTTTCTGATGAATTCTGTCGCACAAGTAGGATTGCCTCTAGCGTCTGTAATCTAGTAGGATTAATAGATGTCCTTGCTTAGTACAGCTTGTACTTTTTACATCCTTAGTTTGACAGAACAATATTGTCATTGCCTGTAAAATAGTATTTAAAAAGTATTTAATTCATTAAAATATCAGTACTTAAAAAGTTTATTCATTACATATACAGTAAAACCTCACTTAAAGACCACCTCAATAATAAGACCACCTCGAAATTAAGAACACAAATTTCAAGTCCTTTTTCACAGTTTCACTCTTTATTCAACCTCAATATTAAGACCACCTCAATACGAAGACCGGTTTTTGAAAAGTCCCCAGGGTGGTCTTATTATTGAGGTTTTACTGTATGTACAATTTTTTAAAATATGATCTGCTATTATACACCTTAATATACCTCAAACCTGCTTGCGAAATAAAAACTGTCTTATCTATATATAGGTGCTGGTGATAAAATGCAGACTAGGCATTCTATCAGGTAAAGGCCTATGATATATAGATTCATACAAGCTGAATGGCAGCTGAAAAGAGTTCAATATTTATAAATGAAAAATACGAGTTAATTGCGTTATAATTAGCAAATATATACGTTGGGGAAAAAATGGCCTGCAGAAGTGATTTTATAGCATTCAACTTGTCCACATATTGTCCTGTTTGATTCCTAATGCTGTATCACTCAAATGTTCAAAAACTTTTTAATTTTAATCCCTTTTTACATTATGAACAATGACACTTGTTTTAGGGGTAGGTAACTTAATCTTTATGTCTTTAGCTTTGTTAAATTTTACCTTTTATGTAACAAGTTTTAAAATATCAAACTTGCATTTATTTCATGTGTCATGGTTTTTTGTTACATTGGAAAATGAACTGATGAATACAAGCAGCATTAAAATTGTTCTCTCAACCATTTTTTGTGTTTTATCAGATTTCAATTTATCAAACATTCAAACAATAGGCTTAACTGTTTACACCAGTTTGAGTTAAGTGTTTATTTTCAGCTTTGACCACTATCATGTGTCAGGATTTCAGTGGGGGCATTTTTAGTTTGCTATGCCTATTCAGATGTCAACATAAAATCCCAAGATTGACACCTAAATACAGTAAAACTCGTATTGTAGACGTCTTCAGTACTTCTTATAATGTAGTGTTTAAACAGGTGGTTTCAATTATCATCAGTATTCAACATGAGAAGCAACACTTATGATAATTAAAACAACTGATTGTGATTAACGAAATGAAACTTTCTTGATTTCTTTATTTGAAAATATAAATGGATATTAATTGGAGGATGAAATGCTCCATCGCGGTTTCTCAGTTAAAGTTTCAAGGAAATAAATTTGTGAATGGCTGTATTTTGTTGGATTTAATATAAAATTTGTGATCAGCATGTTGGGTTTTGTTGACTCTTTATTGGAAATTAATGTCTCAGCAAAATTTACATTTTTGTGCTGTGTCCATAATGCAGAATGGGTCAAATCATGACAATACAATTATTGCAGTTATTGGCGTTGGTCAGCCATTGATGGATGATGTATCGATACCTGTCATTATCGTTCCGTGCACCATTAAACAAAACCTATTCACACTTAATACATAATTCTGAGGGATGATTTCAGTGTAATACAAGAAATCATTATATTTTTGTAAAAAGTTTGTTGTAATATCAGATAATTATTATTGTTCTGTGTGTGCTGATTATTATATACGATATTGGTAATAAATATAGGGTGATGTCTGTATGAGGGGTTTGTTTACCTATTAAATCAGCTGTAGTATTATTGCGCTTTTTGATAAGTGATATATAAGTGATATATACGGCAGGTTTATCTGTCCAAGTTTTCTCACAGCATGATGATATTGCACAGTGTTTAAATGACTTATAGCAAGTTAAACAATAGATTTTTCTTCTGTTCATTTGTTTGACAAAACGTTTAAATACAGATTTAAAATTACTGCTTTGGAAACATTTGTATGTAGCATGAACACTTTCCTCAGGGACTTGAATTGACTTCACTGGACTTATAACTGAGGTTGTTCTGAGATCTGAACTAACTGGCCAACCCTGCACTAAGAAACTCACTAGGGAATAGATGAATGAAATGACTTTTAAATGTTTGAAAAAAATCAACTATATGCATATGTTTTAATGGATAATGTGGATGTGATATATAAGACAGTGTTTAATTAAAGTAACTTCTGGACTGACAAAGTGTTGAATGGTGAATATAACAATAGTTAAAATGTTGAAAAAATCACAGAGGCGTTGGTCATCAGCCGAGATTGATACAGTTCCGTTTTTGTTAGGATATCGATTATTTTCTTCAGATTTCCTGTCGAATGGAGCTTCAAGTGGCACCTCGAGCCAGTATTATCGTAGTAAGAGTTGTGAACGACGACGGAGTACCGCCATTGGGAAACAGTCACCATCCAACCGAGGTAAGTCTTTGACAATATTTGGAAAAGGAGAAAGTTCTTCAAGGAAAGCAAGAAATGTTGGATGATTTCCACACAAAATTAATTGTGATTGTTATACATGTATAACAAAATTATTCAGTATTGAAAATGCAATGTCCACTTGACACAGTATAAGATCTTATATATTCTTGATTTGCTGCTTTTATTGATGTTGAAATCAGCCATTGTAGACAGGTATAATATTAAGAGTCAATTATGATCAACAAAATTGTCAGTTGCGTCCAATTTGGATGACAAAGTTCTTTTCAAATTTTGATTCTGCTACATCATCTATGAAAGGTCTCATTCCATTGCATAAGTCGTTATTGTAATGGCTTTGTATTACCATGATATGTACATATATTTGTCTGTCAGTCAATCTCCTTTATTGTTTATGTCATACTATGGTTATTTATTCCCATGCCATTCACAAAATGGCAAAGGGGCATAAAGTGTTACCCCAGTCCATCTGCATGTCTGTCCATCCATGCAAGAACATAGTTTCTAATCAATAACTCTTCATAGGATGGATTCAATTCATAAGGGACACACAAGCGTAGTATAATAAAAGACAGATTCGACATGTTCAATTTTAGTTACAATCTACCAATTTTTGGAGGAGTTATGGCCCTTTTTCAGCTTAAAAGCCCATAGCAATGGTATCCATGCCCTATAGACACATTGAGGTAAAAGTTATTTGTTATAATTGCATCAGTGTCAGGTACATACCTTTAAACCTGTTAGAAAATCTATACTTAATGAATACATAAAAGTGGATAGTTATGGGGAAAGTGTTGCGTATTTCAAAAAGACAGACTTGTCATTAAATAATTAATGAGTGGTTAAGGCACTCGCCTTGGAAGCGAATCTCAAAAGGGATCATTTGGTAAATATGCTCACAAAGTAGAGTTATCATAAATCCGAAATAACTGGCCCTTTAAATAAGAGTGACACTATTATAAATAAACATACACCTTACATGTATCCCATAGTTGGCTCAATGTGTGTCTTGCAAAAGGTCAATAATGATACTTTTTTTAATTTATTAAATGCAATCCTCAGGTGAGTTTATAATAATGTTGTCAGTGATTTTGATGTCTAGTATATCTATAACAGGAGTATTTACTATGATTCCTGTACGTGCCAGTTGTCAGTGTATACAGTTGCTACTGCCTCGGCTTTCTGGAGGTGGCTCTTTGATTCCTTAATTAAATTATGATGCAATAATGGATGTTATAATATCATTAATCAGGGATTCTTTTGTTCTTCTAATGTTTTCTGTAATCATATTACTCGCAAGATGCTTTGATTCTTTCCGTTTTTGATTTGTTTATGGATCTTATCTAAGAAATGTTTTCATAGAATTCTGTTGTTTTGCAATGTTTTATGATTAGGTTGTCATATAAATCTCAGTTATAGTTGGTTCAGTATGAGAGAATGCTCTCTGTTCCAGACAGTTTTTATTATTTAAGTCATTACTAGGCTTCACTATGAGATAGGTCAGCATCAACCGAATTCTGCCAGTGTATAAACAATGGTTGTCATGGCTGTCTGTTTACTGAGGCAGTGAACCTACAACTAAATTATGAAGAAATCCTTGAATTGGGTCATTACAACAATGGAACTGTCAGTTATTGACTGTGCTTGATATTTACTGAAGTTCAATTGGTACTGTTGGTGGCAAAAGTTGAAAATTGGGTTAAATTTGCAAAATGTACTTTTCTATTTAGGCAAATATTTTTGCTTCATTGAAAACGATTTTCTATTCAAATAATTTGTAAAGGATAAACATAATTACCTGGCCTTGGATATAAATACTTCCTTATCTCAGTTGGAAGCCAATAATGTATTGTGGTGATCCTGCCAGACATTGTATATACTGGTACTCTATTACCATATCAGTGCTAGTCCATCCAAGAACAATAACTGAGAATGCTTAATAATTAAGTCTGTTTAGGTTGTCTCCCATAGTTATTTTTGTAATGTATAAAGCTGTGTGTGTATTTATTTACACATTAAAATATTTCTCTTTGAAAGTTTGAATGATTCACAAGAGGGTACCTAGGTTTTGTTTAGTATAATTTTCTGCTGGACTGAGCAATTTGAGAAATTTGCTGAAAATTGACAATTATTTTGTAGTATTGACGAGATAGCTCCAATTGTTTGATCTAGATTGTTGTTTTTCAATTTCTGTCTGAGGTTATAGTCCATGCTATTGTGTGGCTGGTTTTAAAGGTAAATAAAGTCTTTTCACTGTAAAATTCTTTGTTTGCTCAAATGGACAGAGAAGCTAAACACATTTATTTTTTCAATTTGCATACACTGTGTTGTCATTCGTTTTGAAAGGGGTTAGTTTGTATTTTTTTCTTTACCCTTTAAAGGTGTCATTGTACTTTTTGAGGAACATTTATTTGAAACTTAATAACCGTTTATCTGAATGGAGACTTGATCATGTATGATTCATCCACTTATATGTTACGGGTCAAACTGTCTTGAATTTGATGACACAAATATACCTGCATTTTTCCCTAAGATTTTTCAGCTAGGGGTCTTGTGACCCTGGTATTTGACAAATTGGGGGTCCTTGGTAAATTTTTAGGGTCCTAGATGTGCAGTTTATATTTTACAAAGGTTTACTTTAGGGGTCCCAGGGATGCACAGTACGTGGAACATACAAGTCCCTAGAAAGAAAAGGGAGTCAGGGACTCAAGATTTCTGCGTCAGGGAAATTCCCAGCCTATGGGTTATCAATATAATACACTGGAATCAGATCTATGCAATACATTCAACTGCGGTGACAACATAATAATAAGGATACAGTACAGACTTTGTCTATCATTGTATATTTTCAGTTCATATTTCTTTTAATCGTAAATATAAAAACTTGTTCTTAAGTCTCCATTGTGTGGTATGTTGACACTAAAAATGATTGTTGAATTTGTAAACATTTGTGATATATCATGAATTCGAAACATTGAGCTAAATATTGCATATATGTGTGCGATATTTAATTTTGTGCCTTCTCTGGCATGGAGTCACAAAGTATTGAATTAAGTTTGTGACGCAAAATTGAAAATGCAATGTCAATGTATATTTCAAGCTCGTCTTTTATCAGGAAGATTTTATTCCCTGTAGCTATGATAGCTAATACATTCTCAATATAGTATCATCCTCTCATATATTGTTCATTCAATGTTGTGAATTCCCTCTGTTTTTGTATTTGCCATTTGCTGACATTGAAATCAGCTAATTTTTTCCATAGACTTATAAATGTCAAATAGATAAACCTTATATTCGAGGGTTGAAAGTGAAACAATCCTACCTGCATATAGACAAATAAGCTGTTAAGAGGTGTTTTTTTTACTTTTGTCCCTTGATATTGTCATAAAGAAAATAATAAGAAGGGTTTATTTCCATTATCCCTCCAGGCGAAAGCTTGGTAACATAATTGCGTCTTATGTTACAATACTGCATTTCATTTCCTTGTTCCTCTCTTTCTGTTGTTATAGGAACTGTCACAGGGAAGTAATTTAAGCTGTGCTTGATTCTTCTTATATGTTCCCTTATAAATGTTCACCTACTTCTAGCAGACTTATATACAGTTCACATACGTTTTGTGATCTAGTGAATTGATCACTCCTCTGTCCTAGATATTGAATCCATTGTCTCTGTTCGTAACTGGATATAAATCGGAGAGGATGAAGGATGATATTTAATTGACTTGGAGACCTGCGGCCTATTCAATCTATGTCAGTAATGTCTGGGTATGGTTTATAAGTCAATACCAGGCATTGTTATGACAATGGAGCCTCTGAGAGATCAGAACTCCCAAGCTTTACTTTCCATTACTTTTGGAGTGGTGTCATTGACATAAAAATCTATCTTGAAATAAGTGCGTGAACTTGATACATGGTATAAAACATTGTGACAGTTTTTCTGGAAATAGTGTCCTGTTTTTCACAGAGATTGTGTTGATGAAACAAGAGTGTCTAACATAAGCAAAGCATCCATATACTATTACATGTAGAGCACTTGAAATATGTACATCACCCAAAAGACTACTTTATTTACAAATGTAAATCACTCTGGAAGTAACCCATATCATGAATAATCTTTGTATTATTTCCATCTGAGTGCTTAAAGTTCCAATTTTTGTCTGAACATTAACTTCGCAACATCATAGAGGACATAAGCATTTCATCTCAATAGATAGCATTTAGTAGAAGTACAAGAACCATAACTCTGTCATAACAGTTCAAATTATCTCCACTTTTTTGTACTTGTTTGAATGGTGACTTTAATACTTATAGGAATGTAAGGAAACTTGATGTAGTGATAAGTTGCTGTGATATAAGAAGTGTGCAGCACATTGACAGTTCTTAAGAACCCTGACTTTCTCTTAATTTGTTTTATAATTTCCCTTCAGTTTTTTTCAGATTATTATCTGGACTTCATTTTTTTGGAGAAAAAGGACTTTGCAATGGACTGACGAGATTTTTCAAAAAAACTTGCATGACGTTATCTTGATAGGTAACTATGAGAGGAAATGCAGATTGCAAGAACCATACCTGTATCTGTATTAAGGGAGATTGCAAGAACTGATTTAATGACACATAGTGATTGAAATAAGTGAAAGTGCAGAATCATGAATCCAGCTTCATTTATGACTATCTACTCACACCATTAACACGAGGGTGAGGGGTATTACTGTCAAACTTCACTCCTTGCCTCTGTGCTATCTTTTTCTAGAGACAATTCCTATGCAGGGTTGTATTTTCTTGAGCTACCTTAATACCACAGCGATGTATAAATAAGAAGCAGACAGACAAGACTTATTTCGCATTCACCCCGGGACATGTGATTCTATCAATATTGCTGTCACAAATGTCTTATACTGTAAGCCTACAGTATCCATACATTGATGTAGGAATATAACATACAAACCTTCTACTTCACTTTATGATTATCTCCAGGCAGTGACAAACTAAATTTGAAAATATCATATAGTTATCACTTCCAATTCAATATATTCTTTCTCAATTGTAATTACCATCATTTGAATATAAACTTTAAATAGTTTTAGCATCAACGTCATGTATATGTCCCTTTTAAATTTTGTCTACATTTATTGTGAATTAACTGTAAAGTATTCCCTAAATTCCTTATATTAATTTTGATGCAATTTAATTAAATCATATGTTTGACAGGTGCCTGTCATGAATGTTTTCACATTAAATTTTGATCAACTGACATTCTCATGATACTGCAGCTTCTGAGTGTCCTTAGACTTATAAATTGATGCATGGCATGTCATATGTATCTCTTGATGGAACAGTAATTCATTAAAAATTTAACTTGAAACATGGTACATACTTAGCAGCGACATACCTTTAGTCAAATTGGATACAATTTCAAACTGATTTTACCCCTTACTCCGTTTAGCCTTAAATTTTTAAAGCATTATGTTACATATTCCTGCTGTGTGTATGCCTTGCTATGCCCCAGCTTAGATTGATTGATTATTTAAATAGTAAACCTTAAATTATTCATTTCATTTGCGTGTATCAGTTCTATCACAATTTGTAACTAATGTAATACAAATCTCGAAAAAAGAAACTTGATACTCGGGGATTGTGACAATTTGTATGCAAAACACTGCAGAAAATGGTGGTCGCATTCTGAGAGTTTCCCTGCAATTTGTGTGATATTTAAGGAAGTGCAGGGTTTGATAATGCTGGAAAATGTCTCCTGCACGTTCTCTCAGGCTCATCAATTCTCATGCATCATGAGAAAGGAAATGGCAGAAAACAACGTGTTTGACATTCAAATCACTAACTGCTTTCATACAATGTGCAGAATGCGATAAATCAGAGCCAGACGAAACTTGTCTCCCTGCCTGGGTCACTGTGAATGGTTATATCAAGTGTATATCTATCACATCAAAATCACTCATTGAACATGTTCCTTGTCTGAAATATTGATTTTGCATAAACAGGTTTAAACTACAAAATGGGCTAATGGGGAAATCGTTAAATTTTGCAGTAGTTTTATTGAATAATGTTTGTATTTGATCACCAACTTGATGTACAGTCAATTCTGTAAAAATGGTCCCTTTAATGATCTAAATAGTTGTTATCATGGCTATAAATAAAGCATTTCAGGCCTTATTAAGTTTACTAACAATGATTGGACTTACACAATCTTATTCAGTTAATAAAAGATTTTTGTTTGACTTTATAATTATGTTCATTTATACTCCAAACCGTCGAGGTCCACAGGGTTACAAATCACGCTACAAAGATGAATAAACTTGTGTAATATTATTTTCACTTGGCTTATTGTTAACCAGAATTTCAAACAAAACCAGGTTATTAGAATGGTGTGTGTCGTTGGGCGGGCGGCCGTCAGACTTGGGGTTTCCGGCGAATAACTTGAGTTCCATTGATCATACTGTAACCAAACTTGGTGTATAGTAAGAACATGTGGAAAGCTCGCTAGGGATTGCTTTTGGACATGTTTTGTCAAAGGTCAAGGTCACTGTTACTTAAAAAATAACAATTTGGTTTCTGGCGAATAACTTGAGTTCCGTTGATCATATTGACATCAAACTTGGTGTATAATTAAGTAAGAGCTCGCTTGGGATTGCTTGTGGACTCGTTCTGTCAAAGGTTTAGGTCACATATATTACCTACGGCACCTTTGCAGCATTGATGGTCATCATGTATTCATTATACAAATAGAGCCTTGGTTACAAATAACTAGGTTGAAAACCTGGTTTGTGGGCATTGCCCATTTCTTGTTGAATCATTTAATTGAGATGCAACTGCACAATGATGATGTAAATTTCCTTGTTCATCATGTTTTATACTTTAATAATCATAATTCTCGGGATTTGATTTGTTTTAAGAATGTTATTATTATTAAAGTTCTTAATAGACCAGAATACATAGCGCTGTAATGTTAAAAATAATTCCTCAAAGAATCGTAAGTTTAAAAATCACTTCAATTTTAATTGATTTTGAATGAATGTTGAATTGAATTTTTTGTATTGCATACAATATGAGTGAATTTATTAAAATGAATGAATAGTATATATATAGACAGTCACTTGATTTTTGTTTGAGAATGTCATTCTAGATGTTATTGATGAGTTTAATGAGTTTAAATTAAGACTTTGCAGGGGGAGTTTATTTGTCTGCTTAAGTAATCCCCACCCCTATGATTGATCTATGATATCTGCTGATTGCCACATTGTATACATTTGACAAGATAATGTTATAACTTAAGGTGCAGGGGGTACATAGTTTGTCATGTATGTGTCCAATGTTTAGAGATAGCATTAAGTATATAGTTTAGTTTATTTGGATTTATAAATCTTTATTGCTCATAGATGGAATGTAGTGGTACCTTCCTTATATTTGTATCAAATATTCAAAAATATTCAAGTTGGACTTCAATGCCTTTTGTCAAAAGTGAAAGTAAAGATATTCAGACCTTTTTGTAGTCACTTGCTTTTATAAATTGTATATATGCCTTATAATTTGATGTGTTGGGATTATTGTGGGAAAAGTCTGTAAAAGGCCCTTGAATAATGTTAAGGAATCATCATAGAGGCCCCCCATTTCATTTTTGATTCAGTCATCCATCACAGATTTGTAATGTTTGCTTGCATTGACTTTTTACTCCCTGAAACCCGACCTGCAAATTACTTGGCACAATTTACTGCCTGAATCATGTTCAAAATACTTCAAATGCATACCACAATGAGAGGAACACAACTTTTGGCCATGTTTGTTGAAGTTCAAGGCCTTATGGTGAGATCAATAGTCAAGTATACTGGCAGGCAGCCTTATGTTTGCTTCATCTTATATTTTTACTTCCTGGGAATGAATGTCAGATGAGTTGACACATAGGTGTGCCGTAAAGAGATAATTTACAAAAAACAATTTTCAGCCATTTTGGGTCAAGGTCATAGGATGTCATCAAAGGTCATCTGCAAGTTTTGGGGTATCATATTATTATGTACTTGTATGAAACACAACCATCTTGTTGTATACAACAAATTGCGACTCTAAACCGCAACATCCAGAACTACAGACTATCACCTTGACCGTTTTCCTTCTAGAAACATAATTTTTTCAATATTGATCCAGAATTTTCCCTTCCAGCTATGGTTTATTGTTATGAGTCTCTCTTCAGTTCACATTACCAGCGTTCTAAAGGTGCCTTTAATTTTGTTCAGGATTTAAACATCAGTTTTTTGAGGTTATCTGTAATTAGTTGTCCCGTACTTGCAGAGATTCACTTTCCAATTTCCAGGAACTGGGTTTCAGTTTATGACTTTTTGCTGATAGTTTTTTTCCAAATATTTGCAGAGTTCAACTTTAATGAATATCATTGTGTAAATATCCTCTACTACTGTAATTGTAATGTACCCCTTACCGTACAAAAGCTAACTATGGTGCATTTATAAATGAAACTGGTAAAATAGGTCATTGTATCTCGATTAATTATGCTATTTTATGCAATATAACACAAAATATACTACAATAAGTTTTGCATGTATTTTTTTGTATGCACAATTCCTTGACAGTAGGTTGTTTGAATTACTTCCCCTAATTATTGTGGGTTTTTGTCATATCTCGGGGTTCACTGGTTCAGAAATTTAAAATGTTGGCAATTTTGCTTTTTGTACAGCAAATTATCTTGTCAGCATGGTGACAGCATCTTCAATAAATAGTTTACATCTTTGCTGCCTATTTCTCTTCATGTGAACAAAGTTTGACAGCTATGACCTTAAAGTCTAACAAGAATGATAACTACAATGCTGTGGTAATACCAAACAATGAGCGTTGTACAAAAGGCACAAATTCGAGGTGGGGAACCATTTCATCATTTCAAAAAAACAACTATATATTATTATGAGTTACAGCCCTTTCACATGAATAATTATTTTTGTTTTATAGATTTCCTTTTCCAACCCTGCTGTTTACAAAAATAATAACATTATGGAAGATGTCAGTGATTCCCTTAAAAGTTATTTGTTATGTCAATGGTCAATTGGGTTAGCTCAGTTGATTTGACCACTGCCAAAGTGGAGGTCTTAGGTTCAGACCCCGGGTGGGACGTATATTCTTCATGACAAAGACTGAAGATTATACATGTATATACCTGAGTTGTTTGATCTCAGTGTCTGATTCATGTGGAAAAGCTGTAAGTTGCTTACTGGGAGAACTTAAGGGCTGTGGATTGGCTGGCCAATGGCAAATCACAAATCGATTCACGAACAACAATGGAAGCAATACATCTTAAACACTTAATCATTTCTGAAAATGAATTTTACAAATAACTTAATTAAGTCTGTATTTTAAATAAAATTCACTATCAACCAAGCCAACTACTCACCGCCATGTTTATTTACGTTTGTATGAAATACCAGTGTAAAGGTCAAAAGACATATTTTGAAATTTCTACTTTATACTTGGTTGAACAACTTTGGGATGTTTTGCTAGCACAACCAATATGTAAAATGAACTTTGTGACAGTTCGAAACTGTGTTATTCAAAATTGCAATATAAGCGAAGGTGCTTAAAAAATATAACATCATAGAAAAAGAGGTATAGAACTTGTATATTGTTTTGCAATATAATTTGTCAGCAAAAACGACAATTTCCTACGGAAGAACTAAAAAAGACGTAACACTACGATGTTAACAAATGTGCGACGAAAACTACGATGTTAACAAATGTGCGACGAAAACTAGCATAGTAATCGGACATTTTTGGTTACCACCGGTGTTCAGTGCCCACAGGTATTCATTGTCATTAGTATACGCCATCAGACCTAAGTCTGTTTTAGAAACAGCTTGTTTGTCCCTTTCGACGGAAATACCGAAGTATTTCCACACGTTTGACGTGAACTAGTCAGGGGATTCTTGTATGCAGACGAAATGACGATATATGCAAAGTCAACAAAATTAAGGCATTGGTTTCGAATTTGAAAAACTACAACAACTTATTTTGTACATCAAACGATTATCAATGTTATTTAATTGAAGTTCAAATTAATTTTAGTATTTATTAGATCATAAATATTAGCTATTTCGAGATTCCTTTGCTTCGAAACTATGCTTCCTTTAGCTCTACATGTGACACGTTACCTCCTTTCGGTTTTGTTGTCAATGCATACCAATGTGTTTAATGTTTCTAGAATTATCTATCGATGAAAATGAAATGGTAACGTGAATTATTTTGTCTTAAAGTATTTAACATGTTCAGATAGTATGATTCGTGAATCGACAATCTTATAGTGGATGAATCTGGTACTCGGATTGCTGGCCTTGAACCGCAAGTGCTCAGATATTCGGATACTCGTTACAGCCCTAGGGAGAACACTGTTTACATCACCTGACTGCTCATAACTGACAACTGCTGACAATGGCATAAAACACCCAACACAACTACAGTTATGCCAATAGTATATTAAACTACAAAATAGTGATAATCATCTATTTTACATCTTGCTATAATTACGTTTAACTGGTTCACTGGACCATAGAAACAACATAATAGTAGTTCATTAATGTTCATGGCTACACGTAATTTCATGCCTTCAGCTCTTACGTGATATATCAAATTCCTATTGATCAATTGTTGATGCCCGCAAAGGCTGGCATATAGTATAATCACAATGGACGTTAGTTAATAATGTTATTTTGTCTGCCTGTCTGAAACAGTCTTTATGTCCCAGCTCGAACCTTTTAATGATTTATCATCATAAATGGAACCTGATTGTAGATACAAAATGAATATGACGTTTCTATTACTTAGATCTATATTGGGGGTATTCATAATAATGTCATATGTTGAATTTTTGTATTGAAAATGTCAAATTTTAATATTTCACAAAAGATTTATAAATTATATATGTAATTTCTAAGTGTATATAGTCATTGACTTTGTGGATTTTCAAGTACCAGGTTGTCAACATTCTTTCATTCATTGGTGAACTTTTGAAGTGTATCACATACTTACTGGAGTTCAATATAAAGACGAAAACTGATACCTTATTTCTCATGAATCTGCTGATCTGCACTTAAAGTGCTTCCTACCACGTTAGAATATTGGTGATAGTTTGTTAACAAGATTGTAGTCATATTATAAGAGGATAAAGGTATTAAACCCTAAAACATTGTGTAAATGTTAGAAAATTACCAGATTGATGAATTGCCTGTGTGATGTCTTAATTTAATACTGAACATAATGCACTGATGTAATTATCGTCTACTAATTAGATTAGTGTTCTAAGAGCCAGAAATATATGTATCTTTGTGAAGAACTAGTTTGCAGAGGAAAACTGTCTAAGACAAAGTTGATGGAAGTATTTATGTTTGTTTTTTTCCCAAAATATAGGGCACCCTTATAGTGTATTAATTAATCAAAATTACATTAAACTATATATTATGGTACTTTATTAATTAATGCACAAAAGCCATATTCACGGGCTGTATAGTTCAGGGTTTGGGTAAAACTGTTGTTTAATAAGCCTTGGTGAGGAAACAGTTACAATAGTGGTGTGAGAGATCCTTGGAATATATGTGTGTTAATAAGTGCTGTAGTATATTATAAGACTTTTAAGTGCTTGGTTAACCATGATTTTGTGGATCAATTTACCACTTATTTGAAGATTGGCAAATTATGTTGTAAATCATATCAACTTCAACAGTCATTAACATTTTTACAAATTAAGGATTGATCACCAATATTATTAATCCAGTTTACGTCTTTAAAATACATAACATAGTTTCTCCACATACAGTCCCGAAAGAAATATTTAAATGGCATTCATCAGACCATTGCACTTTCAGGATTGATGTATTCCTGCAGACTACTGTATTCTATTATGGTTGTTTTACTATTTCAATCCCTGTGCACTTTTTCTCCAAATTTAGATGTGGACCTAAGCCTTATCATTTGGGAAATCATAATGACTTTTGGGAAGAAATGTGACATTCTGTCACAGAATTGATAAAGTGGAAAATTTGCAATGAAATCAAATCATATACTGTTTGATAGGAATAATATATTGAATGATAGGGAAAATATACGCTGTTTGGTTGAAATATGACTTATTTCAATATTTAAAGAAATTAAATTTAAGTCATTCTTGGAGGAAAAATTGCTGGGAAAATTGTGGTAAATTTCAGAATTTTATGAAATCAACAATTTTATTTAGGTGACTTTTTAAAAAGTCTGAATGAATTTTGGTTGCAATTTTTCGGAAGCAAAATATGCCAACATGGCTTACTGAAATTTCAATCTTCACTGCTAAATGGAAGTATTAGATAATATAACTTTATACCTTTATTTCACAAAGTCTGTACATTTTAATATGAAAGTAATGGTTTTGTTCTCACTAGTATTTTATATCTTATCATTTATTCTGTTTAATGACCCCTTCTTTCTGCATTCGTTTACATCATATAGTTGTCCAAATATCCCCCCCCCCCCCTTCCGGCTCATCAGAGCAGCTGGCACTCGGGCAGGAAAACATATTCTCACAATAAAACTAGTTATTGGCAAAATGCATAATGTGGTGTATATAGGGATTAAAAATTAATCAAGTCACATGTAACCCAGTCCCAGCATGTCACTGGATAATACATAGCTTTTGATAGGATTATAAAACCACAAATTGTAAACTGTGAAAAAAAATCGGGGAAAAAAATAACTTTTGAATGAAGAGGGATTATCTATAATCATTTCTAATGTGTGATATAATTGAATTGATCAGCAGTTGAAATGATTTGATCTGACATTCAACCAGGGACTTTTCATTAGTGACATATTTTCCGATATTAAATGTAGATCTATGTATGTTTGCTTTTCCTTGCTTTGGTGTATTTTGGGACTACAACTTTGTTCGATTTTGATAAAATGTAAAATGTGTGTGTTTAGTCTGTGATAACGGTGAGATTCGATATTGGAATTTAAATTGGTCTTAAAAACTTGTGAAGGAGGTTCTTTGGATTTAATGTTAGGTTAACATTTTTGCCGGATCTAATTTAATATATAATAAATATTTTTTGACGATTGTGAATTGTACTGATATGACAAAAAGTATATAGTGTGATTTAAAGAGTTGAAAAATGATTTATATTTCATGGATTGAAGTTTAAGAGTGTTCAATATCAACTTTGATTAAAGGGGGGCATAAGGCAACTTTAAATGGTTTAGATTTATATCGGTCCTTGAATTGATATGCTATCAAGTCTTAGGATTGGATTGGTAGAAAGTAAATAATGCCCCCAATATTTTAACTGCTGAGTGTACATTGAATGAAGAGAGATCTAGATTTTTTGTGCCGTGAATTGTTTGTGAAATACCGATGATATAGTGTGAGCAAGGTATCAAGTAGTCTGTGACCATCTTAATTCTAGCTTGTGCGGATATTCTTTTGCTGTATTTATATGGAAATATATCAAGTTACCTCGGTGAATTCCTTATGGATATTAGATATTTTCAGCCATACGTATAAGAATGGCCAGAGAAAATTCAAGCAGAGGAACTGTGTGTCGTTAAATTATATAAGCTGCTGAGTTTATGTCAGAGTTATGTTCAATTATTAACGATAATGTGTTCAAAGTTTTATAATAATTTGTAATTATACCTCTGTGAGTCGCAGATATGTTGTCCAGAAAATCTAGGACAAAAATGCAGGATTTACGCAGAGTTTCCTCGTGGAAACCCAAAAAGGAGAAACGATTATCTATTCTGTCGCGAAGTAAAAGTGATGGAGGCAATGCAGAAAGCCTTCCTCCAGAGTTACGATTACCAGGACCCGGGCCCCCTATGATACCACGTAAGTTTGCGCTTCAGTTGGGTAAAACAATGTGAGACTGTTACATTTCATCTGTATAGTTTGATAAAAAATGCATTTTTGTGATGTCACAGTGTTTTGGTAAAGGCTTCATGTGATGGCTTGCATAATTTTTAGATGAAATCATTAAAAACATGTCAAATCATTGTGAAATACATACCTGGGTTGTTTTAGATATTGATGTGATCTGATCATAGTGTAGAGATTATGTCAAAGTTTTATATGAAAGATAACAGAAAATCTACTTCATGTAACTCATCTATATATATATATATATGTATAGTTCTACTTGATTTTATCCTACATGCAGCAGATTGTCCCAAATGAGTGCTTATCATTCAATAGGTTTGGACTAAAAATTAGATATTTCAGTTTAATTAATTATTATTACTATAAATGTCAAGGTAAGATGACCACCCTGTTAGCTCAAATGGTAGAGTGCAGTGTTTAGTGGGTTGTGGGTTCAAGCCCCACACCAGGCACACTTTTCCCCCATGATTTGCTTCATTACCATACTTGCCTTGGATTATGTCAAGATATTAATATTTCAAGAATTAAATAAACTGAGAAACCGTTCTGTGGGTTGCTAGCAGGTAGCCATAATGTAATGTTCAGTTGCATTGTGGCTGAGGTACACCTGATCACATATTGTTTCATACCATGTTTATGAAAAATTATTTCTTTTATTCATAAAATCATAAGACTTCAGTATGTAAAGTTGGTAAGTAAAAATGTCAACTATTCCTGTAAATCCTTATATCAATCTCTATTAAGATGTTTACATTTGAATGTTTTGGCTTGGTTATTTTCTAAGGGTTTCCTTTGTGAAACCGCGAGATTAGGTTCTCCAAATATTATTCCTACGGATAGTTGACTTGCCGTCTGCGTCACATTGAGATAGATTTCTTAAATCAAGATTGTCAATATTTACGATTAAATGGTAACACTCAAAATAAGAAATGGTACCAATTATTTAGACTTAAAAGTAAATATACCTGTTTTTTGGAGACTTAAATGTTTGCTTAAGAATCAAGTTTGCACTTATTCATTACAAACAAATGTTTATTACAATGTACGTAAGCTGTTAAGACTGTAGGCCACTACAGTCTAAATCGGGCAGTTTAGCATGGTGTGCTGCCATTTATATTTAGCAGATTTATTTAATTCAAATCAGGTCAAAGGTGTAAAACTCAAAAATATTCCATTTATGCTATATGTAAAAATGTGCGTCTTCTGTATACATGTAAAAATTAAATTGATAGAGGAAACTGTACACATCTATTGAAGCATAAATTCACCATGAAAGGAAGGCAAATAATATGTATACTTAAGTAATTGAAATGTTGTTCACACCTAACAGAAATAACGCACTTAATTGAACACATCAATTCATGCTATTTCTATGCACTAATCATGGTAAGTGATTTGTTTGAAAAGTGCATCACGATTGTATAATGCACATAGGAAATTATCAAGTACCTGTGTACTGATCGATTGTCTTGATTGTATATTTATGTAATTTCAGTGTAAATATAATGTAACATTAACTTTCTAATGTATACCAGTCCTGTGTTTAGCAAAAGTCTATGATAGGTACTTGTGTTCACCTCCCTAATGGACAACATGGCACGCTCTACTTTCTTAAGGTGTTGCAAATATACTTGGCTAACTGCTTAAGGTCCTTCAGTTATGAACGGTAACCATGCATTTGCAAATGTTTGGTAAGGTTTTCTATAATACACATCATGGGCTAGTGTTTGATTCTTCTGTAGTAATGACTACAACAATTTGTCTATCGTAGGTTCCTGGAGCCCGTTCACCCTTTGCAATAATGGATGTTATACTCTTTAAGGCCCAGGAAATGTCATAAATATTGCTTAACTGGGGTATGCACATATTTGAGATCACCCTAAATCATCAAATTTTGGAGGATCTTTCAATAAAGCAGTGATTCTTTTTTGTTGACTAGTTGGTTTTTACCTAGTTTCTGTATTTGTTTACGCTTGCTGCTGACAGTAATATCTGATTGCCTTGATAACGTGTAAATTTAAAGCTTTAAGTGCTCATAAATAAGTGATCATATCACATAATTTAATTGTTCTTCTGAATATGATTAGTTGTTGTGATTTGACGTCATCAATACTTGTGCTCACATAAATAAATATTGACATCACAGTGGCACACCTGCAATTTATGGAAATAGCGACAACGTCAAGCATGACATACAATATATTTTGTAAACAACATCTGATGCCTTTCTAGGTATATTTTCAAAGACAAAATGAAAATTATTGATTTTTAAATTTGAAATTGTTTATTATTCAAACATTTAAAATTTGCAGTTTAGTTTCAGAAAAGTTACCCTTATTGGGCCTTTACATTATTGACATGGTAGAAGTAGAAATATTAGACAACTTAAAGTATACTACCGTTCAAGCAAGGTGACACGAAGTAAGAAATGCATGTACTGGCTGGGTATACTGGACAAAATCCCCTTTGCTCATGTTGTACAAGGTGTATACCTTATATAACAGATAACCACTGTTAGTCTGGAACATATTGCCTGCACACAGTTCCCTGTAAGGGTTAATGTTTTTACCTACATGTATTTGGAAAGACTGTCTCCTTATGATTGCCATGAACATTCCTCAAGTGTTGACCTTGCAAAACACAATGATAACACTATGATCGATTGCAATTGTCCTCCGAGCTTATCTGATTCAAGTGAGATAGTTGTTTGTTGTTTGTTAATTAAAGAATAACCTGGTATTGCTTGGAAACTCTGGAGAGTGTAGGTTAATTGTTCACTGTAAATAATCGAAGAAATTTTGAACAAAAAAACACAGCATTATCTCAACCAAAACAAACAAATAGCAGTTTGAAACAATATGTAAATATAATAAATACTCTATCAATCTGCATGCATTCTTCCAGCTGCTAGATGAGTCATACTTTATATATACATATAATACTTTTAAAATGTTTTTCTTACCAAAATTGCTTATTAGGTTATAAAAAATGGCAATAAGAAAAGAAATTACTGCTATTACTTGTAAGTAAGACCTTGTCAATTGTGTCAGTCTATAATTATGGAATAAAATTTTGCACTTGACAAAATATATGTCATAAATGATAATTATTTTGATATCATTAAAGTTTACACACATTCTTGTTGAATCTATGTGAATATATTATATAGGTTATAGAACTGATCCAATAATTGCAAGGTAGCTGAGATAATTTGCATTATTATAGGGACAGTATAATAACCACACAACTGACAGGTATATTAATTATTGAATTATTCTCTGGCTATATTAACTTTAATATGTCTCTTTATTGAAGAAGAAAAACTGTCGGTTAAGTTGAAGCCAATTAATATACTCTGATTTCAATGGAATCATGGAACTAATCTAAATATAAGTTACTCGATCCGACTGTGAGTCCATACGATTGCCTTATTATGTATTGGTACAGTCACACACACGGAAATGTCCGTGCGTTGAGGTACGGCGCGGATGGGATTGGTCCGTGGACGTGGATAAGTACGGATAGGTAAGGCGTACTATATTGAACTACATTTTACTGCGACAGACAACTTGCCAATCGTGTGGACGGATCTGCGGTGAACTACGTTTAAGTACGGGCAGCCTCGGAAAACTAAGTTCAACTACGGATCACATATGACTACGTTTCAGTACGGATAACTTCGTTTTAGTATGTTTAACTACGGATGAATAAGATTCAACCAAGTTGGACCAAAGTCACCCCCAAATGGCCAGGGATCGCTCCAACTTTTATGCATGTTCAAAAGTTGGAGAAACTTGTAAGTTTTGGATAAGTCTTGAATATGTTTTGACAAAGTGTTGGTATAGATTGATATTGATTACTCCGTTGGCATACGGCTCAGGGACGGATCGATACAGATTACTACATTTCTATCCGTGGCTAGACGTAGCTATCCGCGCCGTTTGTGTGACTGGTACATTAATAGGACCTTTGGGGGCCCCATGCCTGGGTCAGACTTTTGAATCTCACAGATGTGAGATTAGCTTCTTGTCTGTGTTTCTTTTTTAGCTTGCTGTACTTCGGTAACTGTTTTAATTTTATTTACGATTTAGACCTAAATTGAAATATTCTTCGTTTCCCCTCCCCATACCTTAACCAACAAGAATTTCTCCCTACTCTACCAACAATATTTACTCACATATAAAAAGTGTTATTTTTCATACTACAGTAAACTCCCTGAATACCGGACCCCTTGCGGACCGGGCAAAAAGTCCGGTTTTCTGAGAGGTCCGGTTTTCAGGGGGTTTACTGAAATATTGAATATTGAATTTTTTCAGAAGCAGACAGCTTGAATGACTGTTTCAATTGAAACAAATAATGCAAACAATGTTTAAGTAAACAACAATATATTTTATTTTTGAAAACAATGCCAAACCCAATAAAACATAAATACAAATGTACAATGTATACAAAAATGTACAGTACATGCATATATATATACAGTTTACTCCCTCAAAATGTACACTTAAAAAGTGGATATTAAATTTCGGACTTTGCAGGCGTGATAGCAGAATAAATCTAACTTCAATTGCAAATTCAACAATCACACAAAACTTTAACGACTTAATCGTATTGGTTAAACCAATATGACCAATCGTAACGATCAAGTGAATGTTCACAGGACCCATAATTTGGCGTTAATTACATAATTAAAAAGAAAAGAAATATGCAAGCTGAGACATTTTGCAAGAGCCAAAACATATTAGGGGCCGATAATTTGCACGATCAAACGATGCGCTAATTGTTAAGTCGTGGACACGGGAGCAACCACGGTTGTAATTAGTCATATAATAATACATACCAACAAGTGTTTTTCACGCCTGTATCAATTGCACGCGCGCCTGTAAACAATGTTTTCACAACACTTGTCCGAAACTTTCAATTAACAGTAAACAGATTGACACCCGATAAAAAAACAATCGCGTCCGGTATTCAGGGGTTAATTAACGCATCAATATTGATTATGGGCCCTTAAAAGCCGTCCGGAATCCGGAATTCAGAGAGTCCGGTATTCAGGAAGTGTTTTACGTTGAATTTATAAGAGAAAAAAACGGGACTTAACAAATCGTCCGATTTTCTGAGAATTCCGGTTTTCAGAGAGTCCGGTATTGAGGGAGTACACTGTATAATTTTCAGGAGATCTGTGCAGACTAATTGAACATTCCAAGTTTATATAAAATGCATATTTTTATAGATATCTTCCCTACCTACCAGCCCAAGTTTGAGTAGTACTCGGGGTACTCGGGGCCTGGGATAGTTGTTATGTTGGACCTAAACGGACTTCAGAAAGGAAACTAGTGGCAAACATATTTATGAAAGTACCAATTAGTGTATTTCTTCTACCAGTATATAAACATAAGAGTTTTGTCACTACTTTCTAGTATTCCCATTTGGTTGCCTCCGTTTATTTCTGCAATAAAAACAGTGTCTGCTAAAAGCATCATCACTATGTCGCCATATTCACAGAGAGACATTGCAGTATTCGAAGATGGTCCATATAATAAATTATTCATAGCAAGCGATTGGTTTTGATGCCGATAAACCCCTCCGAAAAAAAGTGCTATGAAATATTGATGAAAAAATCAGCAACTTAGATGCTGGGCGAAGTGCTCAAAAACTCTTCATTTTCTCATTTACGTTAACACAGTGTCTGAAATGATGATGACAGTTCCTAGTTTCCATTGTCTCCTGTGGCGTTCACCTCTGATGACATATTTAATTGTCTGTTACAGATACAAATTGATTGGATTGGATGACTTAATTGTTCTCAAATGAAGGGCGTTTGGTTCAAAATTGATTTTCGCTAATTGCTTATTCTAACTGCATATCCTAGTGTATGAAATATTTAGAAAACACTTTGTTATTTAGAAATATTGCTGGTGTATTAAATTTTGTTAATAATGGCTGATGTTAATTGTCCCTGTCAGGGGAGTTAATACTTGACAACAAACTGATAATGAAGCTGTGTTTTTTATTCACAAGTCCTAGTTGACATTATTTACGTTATAATACATGTATAACTGTTTTTGTATTTACCCATGCATCACATTTGTATTGATTTGTGATTCAGTATAACTTGACTTTCAATTGTACAATTTATTACTCAATTATTTATATTGTATGTATAGAGAAGTCTGCACTATGATTAACTCTAAATACTGCAGTAATACTCGCCAGCTTAGTTATGTAATTATAATCTTTTAAGCACTTCCTATTTTTCCACTGTTGTGACACATACAACATTACCAAACTGTAGATTTCCTGTTATTACAATAACTGTAAGGATTGTATGAAAATTGTAATTTCCTAAACTGCTCCCATTCCTTACTTAATCCTTTCCTGTATTCATACCTTTCATTCCTTCATATTACCTGAAGTGTTTTGTAGAATATAGAATAAACTTTGGTGTGCCACAGATGTTCAGTGAAGTTTACATTTGTTGTCCACTTCAAGTTTAATACAGATGTTTTATTAAAATGGCTCATGTTTTATTGTAGTGATAAAATCTCATTGTGACAATACTCCAGATGTACGGACTATCTGTATAACCACTTGCTTTATCAGTGGCTGTTTCAAATTGTGTTTGTTATTTTTTCCATTAAATCTTCATAAAACTTGCACATATTTTGTAAGGTTACATGATCTAGCACAACTGATTAGGATAATAGACATGACTGAGCCAGTATCACAGGAGTTGTGGCCCTTGAATTCATAAAAAATGCCTAACTTGTCATTGGCTAATATAGAAACAAGATCATGATCAAGATTGATAGACAATGTTGCTTTTGTAACACTAGTTATCTGCTTGACTAAAATTAACATTGTAAACATAGAGTAATCTTCACGATAGTTCACACAAAGTATGAATTTACTTTAAGATTTTGTACACATTTGATATCAGACAGGATTGCTCTGGTGATTCAGGAATAAGGACCCTGGAATTGCTCACATTGTTATATACAACACTGGTAACATTTTAGAAACTACCTAATATAAGCAGTCAACTGTAAACATGTCCAGAATTAATTGTATGAAAAAACTTCTCTATTTTTGTCTCACATTTACCTGCTATTGCATTTAGTAAGAATGTATTGACCATATATTTTATACTGTGTGGGCTGGTTTTAATATATTGGTGACAATAATGTGGCTAATTAAAATGTGCTGTTGCCCTTGGGTAAATATTTAGTATGATTTATTTAAGTGACCAATAATTGTAATGGTCAAGCTGTCAGTGGCCAGAATTTAACCAATCAAAGTAAAGCAAATTAATAGTTGTTATTGTGTTGATATTCTACATGATTGCAAGTGCATTGAACAAGAATCTTTTACCAAACAATTACCCTATTGTCAGTATTTTGGGAAGTATTTATGTTTTTGGCTAGGAGATAGAGGAGCTTGTGGTAAGCCTTTTGCTCCATGTTTTTTTCTAATGATGCATGCAATGTTTACTTACCATCTGTTTGATTAGGAGTTTTTGGCAGTAATTTGTGATTTATGTTTAAGAGTTTTTTCAATGTGGTCAAAAGTTGGCATCAGTTTACATGAAATTGCTTCCAGAAAATGTTGGGTTGCAATTTAAAGAAATTTGCAATCTGTTTGATCATGTAAAATTAGATACTTTCATTTGTATGGTTGTGGATAGGTAGTGGCAAATAGCAAGCACCTGGGTGATTGGGTAAAAGTTTCTCACAGTAGTGCCACCTGTTCTCTGTTTTCTGGCACTTATCTAAAGTGCTGTTGAAAATCAAGATCTCAAGCATAATGTTTGGAAACAATGTCTATTTGTCTAAGACTGGTTTCACAATTTAATGAATAAATACTAAGGTTAAGAGTGCCGACTTTAAAATATCCTATCTGTCTTCACTGAAATGAGTTTCTTGGCTCATTGTTCGATTTGTTTTGACTTGCACTAAATCTTGCCAGTAATTGTAGTCTGAACACACTGTTGAGAGCTCTTGGTGGTCTCTGTAGGAGGTTGGTGATCAAGTCTGGAAATGTTACATGTTATTATATTCAAGTCTTTTATTGATACACTTTAAACCCTTGGCGTTGTTCTTAATGCCTCATCCATTACTGAATTGTCACATTAACACGACCATACAGCTTACTGCATGAAGTTCGTCTTACATCCAACATTATGAAACTTGAGATTGATGAGATTTCTCTTCAAGCTCGAATTCATATCACACCTTCATTTTGCATTTTAATTTTTCTTTAGTTCATTCTGGCAATTGAGTAAAATGTAACTGATCATACAGTGTTTTGTATATTGATGTGAGTATTTACTTAAAGTACCATAATTTCTTTATTACAAAAATATAACATTCTATCAAAATGAGTTTGTATTCAGCATGGAGACTGATCTCAAGTATTATAATCTCAAATCCTAGTTTCTTGCATTTGTGTTAAAAAAAGGAATCCTGTCCAAAATATTACATTTTTACTTGTTCTAATGCTTATTAATTGACAGTGCATTTGAGTTATATAGCCTTAAATCCACTGCAACTCAAAGTATTCATTCTTAGTCTTGACTGACTGTAGAAGTTATCATATAAAAAACTCATTGCAATATCAAACAGGAACAGGGGACTGATGATAAAACAATTTTCGATGACACTTTGATATTTAAAGGACACAAAATTGCTATCTGATATTCGAGAAGCATGATCGCTTGTGAACCACATTTAACCCAGACTGAGTTTTCTAGATGGCACAGAAAAATCTGCACTTTTGCGTGCTTATGTTCTTGCGTACTTATGATATTTTCGAGCAGAAACTGATGAGGTCTCGTTTAGAACATTTCTCACATGTTTCCTGTCATTATTAAGCTTTGTTTTCATAAACTTGACAGCCCTGATAAAAATAGCTATCTTACTAAAATACACAGGCTTAAGTTGCGTTTAGCTTTAACACGTGAAAGTTGTTAGAGTGCAATATCATCTTAAAGTTCTTCTGAAGATTGAAACTGTGGTTCAGTAAATGTTCTCATTAGCAACCTGCTTGTGATAATTAGTTTCAAGTGTAAATGAAAATAGGAATCAGCTGGTGTGCAGGAAGTATTTTCTTTGTACACCTGTTATCTAGTAATAAGCTGGAGTTGTAATCTAGATTTGTAGGAAATTTCTTAAATTCTCATTGAATTTGATTGCATTGAAGTGCAGTTTTATTTTATTTCCATATGCTTCCTGTGTATGAAGTTATTGTGTTTCTCTCTTTGCCTGCAAACTGTTGGTAATATTAGCGAATGTGATTATATCGTGAGTCATTGTGAAGACCCTTCAATATTTTCACATTCTGATTTTCATATGAAAGCACATCGCAATCAATTCATCTGTGATTGGATATCAGTTCATCAGTTTTGATGATATAATACATTGAAGTACAGTGCTTGCCCCACATGTGCCCTGGTTTGAAATTGAAAAATACTTAATGTATTTTATATCCCCAATCTATATAAACAGGATAAATTGCTGGTACAAATTGTATTGTACTTTACAACTGATGGTATCTGATCTATTGCAAACCGTTCTAGCAAATTGATTTCAGGTAATTGGAAAATTGAGAGAATTCCGACTGTCTCCACTGTGTGTGAGGCCCTGCTGTCTCCATCATCTGTGTTACATCAGTTTTTAAGCCCTATTTTGTGTATACAGCTGTTTTATTTCTGGCTTTCATCCCTTAACTTGTTGGTGCGGATCATAGTTCTTTTTATCACATACTACTGCAAACTGCACTCTGGTTCTTTTCATTTTGAAATTGACCCTGTGCCAGCCCTTGTAATTATTTTCAAGACTTTTTCGTGTGTACATTCATTAACTTTTTATATATTTGAAATGCCTTCAAGTGCAGACATGGCAAATGCTTAATCAGTACTTAAAATGATGTTCATGATCAGTTCTTATAATTATCATAGATTTGTTAACGATTGGTCAATGCTTGAAGTTTTTAACATGGTTTTCAAAGAAAACCAGGTTATTAGAATAGTGCGTGTCGTTGGGCGGACGGGCGTCAAACTGGGGGTTTCCGGCAAATAACTTGAGTTTTGATCATATTGTAACCAAACTTGGTGTACTTACTAGTAAGAACATATGGAGAGCTCGCTTGGGATTGCTTTTGGGTTCAATCCGCCAAAGGTCAAGGTCACCATTACTAAAAATAGAAATTTGGTTTCCGGCGAATAACTTGAGTTTCGCTGATCATATAATAACCAAACTTGGTGTATATTAAGAACATATGGTGAGCTCGCTTGGGATTGCTTTTGGGTTCGTTCCGACAAAGGTCTAGGTCACCATTACTAAAAAATAGAAATTTGGTTTCCAGCGAATAACTTGAGTTTCATTGATTTTGGACTTTTTCCCACAAAGGTCAAGGACACCGTTACTAAAAATAGCAATTTGGTTTCCGGCGAATAACTTTAGTTTCCTTTGATCATATTGTAACCAAACTTGGTGTATAGTAAGAACATGTGGACAGCTCGCTTGGGATTGCTTATGGGTTTGGTCCACCTGAGGTCAAGGTCACCGTTACTAAAAATCGAAATTTGGTTTCCGGCGAATAACTTGAGTTTCGTTGATCATATTGACATCAAACTTGGTGTACAGTAAGAACATGTGGACAGCTTGCTTGGGATTACTTTTGGGTTCGTCCGTCAAAGGTCAAGGTCACCGTTACTAAAAATGGAAATTTAGTTTCCGGCGCATAACTTTTGTTTCGTTCATCATATTGACATCAAACTTGGTGTATAGTAAGAACATGTCGAGGGGTGAAAGCGAAACTGGTCTAAGTGACATTTTTTCAGAAAGTCACTTTTTTGCATAAAACAATTCAACACATTAATACCCATCTTCTGTGAAAAGATTGTATCCATAAATTATCAATTTTAGATAATATTGTAAAAATGTCCAAATGGTCTAAGTGAAATGCAATAATTTTTGAATGCGAAAACAGTCTAAGTGCATTATTTTGCACTTAGACTGTTTTCGCATTAATTTTTGAACTAAGAATTACTAAGTTACTGTGACACTTATTTTTTAAACAGTATTTTTTCTGCTTAATAAACTATTTTATTGATGTTATTAATTTAAGTATAAATGCATGTGTTTTTTAAACCATTTTATTTAAAATAAACAAATTTTTATTCACTTAGACCATTTTCGCGTTCAAAATTTTGGTAACGTTTGGCAAATTATTAAAAATGTTTTCACTTAGACCATTAAATTTTTCAGTTTTGATATTTTCTGTCTTAATGGTGTACATAGATATTGTTCACATGTATTATTAATAATTAATATTGATATTAATATGATTGAGACATCTTATGTCATGATGTCATTAACTGAAGATATAATGCCATGAAGGTAATATCATTATAACAATTATAATGAGATTTTCAGGACATAAATACTAACAATAGGACATGATCTGTAGCATTGACTTAGTCTGTTTGTATTTAAATGATATCATTCCTTCTCAAAACAACAGTTTCATTTCATTGCTCCCACATAAGATTGAGTAAGCTGTAATTTCTGAGCACAGTGTGCATCACATGTGTATTTCATGTACTGAGAATAGTTCCTGGTTCCTGAATTATGGCGATATTTTATAAGTTATTAACTATATGTTAATATTAATTGTCATCACATTTAAAAACTGATTCCCTCCCGCATCCCTAATTGATCAAAGCTAGTGGAACAGTCAAATGACAAATAATGAATTGTATAGAATACTAGGTAATATCACACAACAGTAATTTATGGATGAGGACCTTTTAACAAATTATGTCAAGTACATATGTAAAATTTCAACATGTATTGAACTTACATATCAATGTTCAAAAGATTATATTCAAGCATTTTGTAATGAATTGTGTTTTATAAATGTTTAACATAACTGTGATATAAAGTTGCAGACAACTGTAATGTTCTATCATATAAGTACTATAACATGAGAGATAGATAACCATTATAAGCTAAAGAAATGTATTTTTTTCTATTGTCTGTTTTAAAGTTCTATACTGTCTCCTTGTGGTGTACTTTTCTGGAAATAAAATGTGTTGAATAAGATGAGCAAATGACATCAAATTGCATTTTAAGAGTTGTGAGCACACTTAGAAGTCATTTTGAGTAAATAAAAAATCCTACAAGAAATGGTATTTATAGATGTTTTATAATTAATACAATTTTAATGTTAACTATAATGATAACAACTTGGAACTTCAATGTATAAATCATTATTATTCAGATTTTTAAAAATAGCTTTGTGCAAATCTACATAAGCTGCACCAATGGCATGTTATTTCTGTATAAGCAAATCTTAACAGTAAAGTAAACAAGTAACTGTTTTCAGATATATTAATTGCATAATTGAAATGGGTTACTAATGATGGCTTCCTAAAATGTCAATTTTTTTCATTGAAATTCCTAATTTTCATGTTTCTTTTCAAGGTGAATGTTGATTAAGTTGGAATAACTTTACTTGCTTTAAACAATATTTTTTTGAAACATTGGCTTTTCATACAGTTTACCAGTGGATGTTAGCTTCAGCTTGGTACTGGCTGTGACTGGTGTTCAAAGATTTAATTCTTGAGTACACAGCCAAGGCCAACTGAAGACTATTGACTACTGGTAAAATACTATATGTGTAAGTTGATACAGTCTCAACTTTTCAGAGGTAAGTGGTTGCTGAAACAGCCCTAATATTTTAGAATTTAGCCCTACTTTTTGTCAGAAGCTTCCGGAAAGCCTGCAAGACGGTATTTCGCTCACCTGAGTACATTGACATTTGGCTGAAAATGTTTTACCCAGTTTTGAACTTGACCTAGATTTCATAAAGACTAAGTTTTTTACCAAGTTACACGTTAACTAGTTTGAAAATGTGACCTCTACAAGCATTAACAAGGTTTTACTTTGATTTGGACTGTTGACCTAATTTCTACCCAAGGTTACCAATCTTAACCTAAATTTCATAGAAACATACATGGTGACTAAGTTTCATCAAGATTGACTAAAATGTGTGAATATAGTTAAATACAGTATTTTTTATCAATGTCAGGTAAATTTCTTTTTTTAATACATGCCTGCTTTAAAAATGAAAAACGGCTGCATATCCTTGACAGCCATTTCAATTCGCATTGCTAAAACTTGGACAGGTTAAAATTCAATCGTATTTATTCTCGCTTAATTCCATCAAATAAACATGTACCACTGGCATGTATGAATACATTTACCAACACAATTGTACCACTTTATCAGTAATCCAAAATTGTCTCAAAATGCCTTGATTATCAGAAGGTGAGCAAAACATAAGTAATAGAAGAAGGCATTTGTAAGTTAGTTAAGCTGTAATAGGACAATGTATAAACTGACAAAACAGTTTTGTCTTACAAGTGAATTATTCAGGACAGTCCAAGATCAGATATGCCATGTGCAAGTTGCTGGCCAATAGGAAAGTTACATCATTGAAACATTTATTTGACAAGTTTAGTTCAGCGATGCTGACATCTCATCTATATAAAGTTTGACCTCAAACAAAAAGTAACCGATTACAACATAAAGATTGTTTAGTAAGAGCATGTCATTGATGTACTGAAGTCATCATGTCACTTTGCTGTAGTTGGGAACTTTTACAATAGGCACATTTGCATTGTCACACATTGTCAGGAGTAGATTATTTTGTTTTTGGACAAATCATATTAAAAGTTAAGCCATGTGGATGGTCCAATATGTTTTTAAGCAAAACATTGATTCTGATGGGATTTCTCCAAGATCGGTCCAAAGTTGTAACCTATAAAGTGTTAACAAGTTTACTGTTGATGACAGACAGATCACTGACAAAAAAGCCAAGCCAACCACAATAGCTCACTTTGTTCTCAGGAGCTCAGAGAGCAACAGACATTGCTATAGATAGTAATTGTTCATGTATTTCTGTAACCGAGTCGAATAACTGAAAGGGTAGTAATCAAAACCGAACTTAGAAACCTGTATCGTTGCAGCCCTATAAAATATGTATGTGTCATTATCCCTGAAAATATTTACACCAATCTAACCCATCAGCTTGGTCAAATGTCTTTGATGAAAATAACTAATAATTCCTATAAATTTATTATAAAAGAACTAAAGCAGCGACAAGTTGACACTGCCCTAGCCCCGCAAACGTGTCTCTGTACTCCGACTTTTACATGTGTCGCCGTACAGCCGTACGTGGCTGGACAAACACTGCCCCTACATCAAGCATGTAAACAAATACAGCATACCATAATTATATGGAAACTAGAAAGTGAGTTGAGTGAAACACATACTCAACCTCTATATCATTGTTCCAAATGAAAAGGACTCCATCAAAACAAGGACATTTGTGTCTTTATTTTCGAATTTCATGAAAATGTAGAATATTTTTATTTAATTCATAACCCATTATGCACAAATGTAAAGTTCATACTCATTCTATCTCCCTTAAAAACTGAATAATTTACTACTTGTACTAAATTTATCAACCCACTGGAAAGAACGAGATTTATATGTCTTACAATGTTTAAAAAAATTGTTGTGTAACTTTGTTCATTATTTGATCAATGGATTAATAAACCCTTCATTGTGATAATGTACACAATAATTATGTAGTTTGTTAGATGCACATGTACACTGCAACTCCGTTACACCGCGGTCGGATATAGCGCGATATCCATTATAACGCGATGTCGTCGTGGCTCCCGATGATTTTTAAGAAAAATCCTAAAATTTGTCAAAAAAGGAAGAAAAATTGATCAAAATCGTATTTTTTCGCGATTTGCTGTCTGCTCTTTCGCGAAATCACGTGGTATTACGTTTACAAGTTTATTTTACTAAGCGATCGCGAATCAACAAGATTATTTAAACTGAATATACACACCATAAGAGATATATGTCCAATTATGATAACCATCAATATTTACACAAATGTCACATTCTAATGTTTTTCAACACATTTCATAAACATCAACGTAATTTGACCTTGAATTGTGCTGAATCTATGACGTAACGGGAGTAGCTGATGTTGAGTCTAACACGCCCACGTTCAATTATTCTCCTTACCTTGACCAATTAGATGATCGCGAACCGGCGAGATTTCTTTCAATTGAATGAATGACAGTAGGGGATGTCAATCATGGAACAAAGCAGTGTTAATCCTCAATAAACTAAATGGTATCCCCGGATGCGCTAATTACGATTAATACAGCACTTGTTGTTCACACATATCTACTAGATGTGTCGGTCGACTATTTCTCAATCTGTCACAAAAAGTAGTTAAGTCAATGCAAAAGCGGACAACTCGGCACGGAATGTTTGCAGACTACAAAGGCGCCGCGTCTTGACTTGTTAGTCGGCCCAATGTTTGATGCGACGCACGTGGAAAATGTTCTACTCGCAGACTTCAAAGGCGCCGCGTCGTCTTCTAGTTTCAGAGGTCGACCGTCGTGGGTGGTGATTTTGTCAAATGCACATTTTGATTGACATTGAAAGCTTTATGAGACGTATGTAATATAAATACTAGGCGTGGTGCAAAAACTGAAGGCTTTGCATTTTTCACGCGTGATTGTTGGTCGAATCAACATTTATACGCGATGGATTATTCTTTTGTTCTGGTGAATAACGGATAAATATCGATAGGTACGAAAACACAATTAGATATAATTATTGAATTAATTCTCACTCTAAATCTGCAATGTTCACATGTATTTTGCGAGAGTGTCACATGGGGTAATTTTCACGGGTAACAAATTATACAAACACCGCCAAAATATCGCGGTTCCGAAAGAGAAATGATCATATTTTAGCTTTGTTTTAAATAATTAATGAGTTTTGTTTTGAAATAGTTTCAAATAATAACCCATAAATACATTTTATATATTATCCTCTACCTATTTATTAAAACAAATACGAAAACAAATACGAAATATATGAAAACATCGTATGCACAACGCTATATTGTGTGGGTGGGGTAAGTTGGTATTCTGTCTCTATACCGCGGTCGGATATAACGCGATCGCGAGTCTTTGGACCCCACCGATCGCGGTATAACGGAGTTGCAGTGTATTCAGGTTACTGATAAGCCTATCAAGGGATTCTGAGTCGATATGAAGTAGTTATAAACCACTGTCTTTTATAACAATATGTTGATGGAGGAATTATTAAAAAATATGTATTTATAAACTTTAAATAAAAAATAAGGTATCAATGTCCCTCATAAAAGTATGAAAGAGTAGTAGTTAACATATAATTGCACCAAAGGGCCTTACACATGTAGTTTAAATCAATGGTAGAATCTTTTCTAGTTCATACACAACCAAGGTACTTCATAAAGTTCATAATTCATGAATTGGATACTTTTTAGATGAAATACAAGAATAATGATACATTTTTATAAACTTATGAGTGTTTAACTTGTTGACTATAAGCCCCTTACATGTCCAATATACTTAAAATTGCCTTAAATGAAACTATTATGCTTTATGTTAACCATAAAGAGTTATTTAGTACTAAATAATATATTTGGGAAGAATCTAAATATCATCATTGGTCTATCATACATACTTATTTTGTTATTTTCACTCCTTAATTAAGTGCGAAAAAAGACTAAGTGAATATAATTTTAAGATTTTGTATTTAAATCACTAAACTTCAATTATACAATAAAGAAGAAACTAAATTGTGGTGCAAGCTTATCAATATTCTGTATCTTTTAAAACAATTTTGTCACTTGGACTATTTTCGCATTCAACAAATGTTACAATTTTGGTCAAATATTGAGCGCGAAAACGGTCCAAGTGCATTTTTTCACATAAAATCTTTTTTTCTGCTTTTTCTCAAAATATTCAACATTGAATGTAAAACATGAGTAATTTTGATTATACATCCAGTAAATCAACATTACAAATTGTGTCCAAACAAAATAAAACAGTTTTTTCCCTCTCCTGAACAATTTACTGAAATGCACTTAGACTAGTTTCGCTTTCACCCCTCGATGTGGATATCTGGCTTGGGATTTCTTTTGGGTTTGTTCTGTCCAAGGTCAAGGTCACTTAAAATTTAAGTCAGTTTCCACTTAATATCTTTGCTATGCGTGGTGTATCGTTGTTGCATATATATATAATATATCTAAGTGTGAGTGTGTGTATGCATGTATCACCTCTGACACCTTCATGTATTCATTATACAAATAGAGCCTTAGTTACAAACAAATAGGTTTAAAACCTGGTTTATGGGCATTGCCCATTTCTTGTTTATACTTATGAATATTCATGAGCTGTTCAAGGAAACAGTTTATTTGCGGTTCATGAACAGATAATAACCTATTTTCCTATGTGATATTAATGTCTCATTTTGCAACTCAGGATCTGGTGTTACAACCAGTTCATGACTACTTTTTGTGAACAGTTCATATTCAGAAGTTCATGAACACACAGCAAAACATGATCAAGACCACAGTTCATGAGCTGTTCTGGAATTGCTTGAAATATTCAGAATTATATGGAATGCTTTTCACAGGGGAGCTCAGTGGTTTTGTGTATGATACTGTATATACAGTTAGTCACTATCCTTCAGCATTTAGATGACTGCAGGTCTATTCAATACCATGACATTCCTTTTCATGAAGAAGTAAATGTATGCTATGCTTATACTTATAACAAAGAAGTAATTTCTATATTTTCAGGATCAGCATGGAACTTTGATGATGATACAGATTCTACAACTTCATCAGAAACCATGACAACGGGCTCAGATGATGTTTCAGTACATAAAGCACCAATGCCAATGTATTACACCACACCACCAAAAGCTGTAAGTGTTTGTTAACATCGGACAACCCAGTAACAGTTGTACCTTTTCCTCAGTCAACAGAGTATCAGATGCAGCATGTGTTTGTTATGATGACTGTTTAATTTGCTCATTTGTTAGAATAAACTAGCTATTGTCATGGCTAGACAGTTGCTATCTGCTCCCACAGTTATACAGTTGGTGATCAGCTCAGTGTCTGGGAAAGTGGAATGCTCATTTCCATCAAACTTGAATACAAATTGCAGTGTGGCTTAAGGAATCAATACTGACCAACCTACTTTGCTTCAGAGATAGTGAAGCAGAGTTAACTTTTGCATAACTCTGCTAAACAGCGGAATTCCCATGTTTAACTCAGTTTCTGAGACAGTATGCCATAATTCCCATTGCCATCAAACCTGAACATTCACTTTGAGAGATTAATATATAGGGATTGCAATAAGAGGTTCTTTGAGGTCAAGGTCACTGTTACTTAAGATAGATTATGCTCAATAACTCATGCCATTAAGGGTTAGTTTTGAGAATCTTTGTACCCATGTAGCTTCCATTGAGGCAAAAACGGTTGTGTATGAGATCACAGGCGTCAAGGGTTGTGTATGAGGCCACAGGGGTCAAGGGTAGTGTATGAGGTCACAGGGGTTAAGGGTTGTGTATGAGGTCACAGGGATCCAGGTTAGTGTCACTAAAAGTAGAATACTGGTTTTCACATAATATCTACACATATCTGAGACAAGGTATTGGTTTGTGAATGGGGTCAAGGTCACTGTTTCTCACTTTAGAATATCAATTTTCCCAAATATCTTTAACGGGGTTATTTTGCATTAAATCATGTCAACTTAATACATGTGTAACTTACACTGAGAATTTAAGGACAGTGATGCCTTCAGGGCAACAGGGGTCAATGTTGGTATCCTAGAAAAAGAATATTATTTACTGAAATATTTTATTATAGATTTGCCCTTGTCCGTCCGTCCTTTCGTCCGTCACAAAATCTTGTGTCACTCATATCTCCAAAAGAATATGAGCCAGAGTCATAAAACTTTACAGGAGTGTTCACCAGTCTATGTAGTTTGGGGTTTCATGTTTGGCTGTGTCCAGTAAGTGCAGAGTTATGGCCCTTGACTTAGTTAAAATATAGCCTACAGAGTATGCAATCTTGTGTCACCAATATCTCTAATACAATATGAGCCAGATTCATAAAACGTTACAGGAATGTTCAACAGCCTATGTATTTGTGCACCTGGGATTTCATGATTGGCTGTGCCCAGTAAGTGTAAAGTTATGGCCCTTGATTTCGTTAAAATATAGCCTACAGAGTATGCAATCTTGTGTCGCGCATATCTCCAATACAATATGAGCCAGAGTCATAAAACCAACCTGTATAGTTGTGCACCTGGGGTTTCATGTATGATTATGCCCAGTAAGTGCAAAGTTATTGCCCTTGACTTATCACTATAATCAGTACAGTTGTTCACTTGTTATTTTTTGATACACATTCACAAACTATGAATAGAATAATGGCATTAGCTTTTGTTACAATTTAAGGCTGCAAGTGGGGGTACTGTGTCCTATGGACACGTTTCTAGTTGGAGTTATTTTGACCAAACTTGCACATGTCTAGTTTATTATACCTTTAGTGATAATATAATGATATAGAGGATATTTGTTGATTTCGATGGACGATCAAATTTTATTTGACAAGTGGTCAACATTTTTTTATATTTTCACATGTGGCGTAGATTGTATAGTTTTAACTGTACTTGTTAATCTATAGCTATATTCACTTCATACATAATGTTAATGTCTATTACTTCTAATTAAATTACCTTAGCAAATGAATCTTACTTGAAGGAAGTAGAGAAATTAAGGAAATTATTGAGAGAATGGTTTCTGAAACTCACATATTGTCTGTTTCATTACTTCTTACAAATAGACATTGACTGTGCCTAGATTTAATGTTTCATTTCTGAGTGCTCTGAAGTCAATATTATGTCAGACTGATCTAGTTTCATTACATTGTATATTATGTGGAACCAGGCTCCTGACAAATTATTCCCCTTGGGCATAATTGTTCAAAGTTCCATATGGCTCTAAATTACTAGGAACAAATGGTTAATTTTCTTGAATTTATCTTTCCGGTTGCTATGAGACCAAGACAGTCTCAGAGCTTTGGTCTCATAGCTGAAACTTATTGGTGAAATGTCGTACTCGAGTTCTAGAATTACCAAATTGAAAAATGCTGTCTGTCAGTGGAAGTGAATATTTATGTGACATATTACTTCTTTTGCTAGATGATTGAATGCAGGTTTATGTAGGTCAGCTTTGTGAAGTATTTACATTTAGATCACATTACTCTTACATCATTGTAAATGATTATATTGCCATATTCCTCTCAATAGAATACATGTATTGTCAGACATTCGATGAAAAGCACCTTTACAGCTATGCTGTTTAGAGTGAATGAACACTCTTAAATGTCACTCTTGCTAAAAATAGAATATTAATGTCCACGCAATGCCTGCATTTATAAGGGAGTTACTGGATCAAACTTAAAATGCATTTTGCAAACTCTGCAGATACTGCATGGCAGGAAAAAGGTTTATTTGTGGATTGGGTCACTGGGGTGAAGGTCAGTCTTACTTGAATAAATGATTAGATTTCCTCTAAATAACTTTAATATATATATGCAGCTTACAATGAGGCTGAAGACTGAGGGCTGATAATGGGGGTCAAGTAACTGTTACTAGATGAAGAAGATTGGTTTTCACTCAACATCTACATAATGTAAAACTGCTATTTGCATAAGAATGCTTGCATCCTATCTAAGGGTTGACAATTAGGTCAAGGTCACTGTTACTCAAATTAGAATTTTAGTTTTAGGACACCTTTCAAAGCTAGAGTTTTTATAACCTCCCTAAAGCGAGACTTTCATTGAATTTACTCATGATGGTTGTATGAAAAGATTGGACTCATTTTCCAGTATTGCGGATTTTAATGTTGTAACTTATACTCATTGAGAAACAGCTGCACCAATTTCTCTTTAATCCCTATTCAATTGAGAATTTCTGTATTATTTGAAATAAAATGAATTTGTATTTGAAAATCAATCAAATACAGTAAAACTTCGAAACCTCGAACAGTTTTGGGTCGAACACAGTAGATACCTCGAACAGGTTCTTAGGTCCCGGCAAAACCCCTTCTTATTTCATATTAACGAACAGTAGATCACTCGAACGGAGATAGGTCGAACACTCGAACAGGTTGTGCGGTCCCTAGATACCATTTCATTCATTGTTCACCCCAGATAGGTCGAACAATACAATAATTCACACCTTTTATGGACCGAGCGATATTCTATTCTTTGTTGACAGGGAAGATTGGTGACACGTAGTGATAATTACTTGATTGTTGCACTATAAACAATACAGTGTACATGTACTTATGTGACAAACAAATCACTTAAGGGATCCATTAAATATTTAATGAAGTCCAAACGGGAAATTTTAATTGTAAATTGTCTATTGATTGCCGAGTGAATAAAATTCAGAAATAACAAATTATCGTATTTTATAAATATCTTAATCAAAAGCGCAAACATCATTGAGTAAAATCCTTCAAATGTTGATATTGATATAAATACGATCAGACATTTATTACCCTTATCATTATCAAAATGAACAACAACGAAAAAAAATAGAACATCGTAATTGTTTACTATCTCGTCTGTATATTATTCTTGTGTGTAAGAATAAACGAATCAATTAATAAAATATGTTTTAGTTTTCTTTCATTTCTTTTTAAATTATTATTATTATGAATAATGCTGTGACTATTGATCGACGTGCATTCAGTATGAAAACACTAACAACACACAAATACCATGTGTTAAGCATGCTTAGTACACTTGCACCGGTGACAGTTCGTACATATATACGTATACGGTAGATGCCTCCAACAGGTAGATGGCTCGAACTAATTCCTCGGTCCGACGGCAGTTCGAGGTTTCGAAGTTTTACTGTATAAACACTTGTTACACTATTCTATGCACAAACCATTAAAATTCCAATAAATTACCATGGAATATCTATAATAACTGTTTAACAGATTAGTTAACATCTAACCACAATTGAAGATAAGGTAATTTGCAAGCTTCAAGGTTTTAAGCAGTAGTGAAACATTGTTCATTATATTAGGATGTTAAGTTAATTAGGACCTCCTAATCAGTTTGAATCATCCAGGTAGTTCGAAGTTACAATGAAGTAACTGGGGATTCCATCCAACAAGATTCAACTGTAGTATCCATAAATGCAATGCATGGGAACAAATTTAAATTTAAAATAATAAATGCCCAAGAAAGAACCATGGAATTGTTCGTAGGCCATTCATTTCTCTCCTTGTCTCGTTCTCAACATTTTCTGTCAAAGTTGATTAGCATTAAGCTTGTTAAACTGACAGATGAATTTTGTTTGTTTTCGTGTGTTTGGACCTAAAACCTTCTTATGATATTGAAAAGCATTCAAGTCTTGTTCTGAATCTTCTTGTTTTTATTGTAACTTTATTATTTTTCATTAAACCTGCGTGATTGATGTACTGTAACGCAATCTTGTAAATCTTACATTGTGTGTCTGAGTATTTCCTATCAGCACTAATGGAAAACAGAAAGTCTTCCGTAGAAAATTGCTTTGCTTACCGCAAATTCTTAAAAAATTGATGGTGTCCCAGATATCTTTCTTAATATCTTTTGACTGTCAGACATTCCTACCTCCAATCTGTTGTTTTGAAGAGTCTGTTAGATATTTCATCAGGTATGCTATATTTTTAATTCGTAAATTACTCTCATAGTGTCTGTCTCAGTTGACTTTCTGGAAGTATGTTACCAATTAACTTGATGTTTTAATGAGTACATAGGGGTTAATGTACTGCTGTAAGGTCGTGCATGGTCTACAAGTTATGTAATAGGATGCAAAAGTTGTAAATGTAAATTTATGATGTTATTTTTCTATATTATTACAAGCTTAAATTAGCATTCTGATCTTCTTAGTCTGCGTTATTCCTTACATTTTATGAATGATTAACTTGAAACGTCTTAATTTATTTGCACACACAGTGCTGTTAAACTTTACAAAGAAATTTACAATAATAATCAATTTACAAAATGATATAATTATGTACTATGATTGAAAGAGACTGTAATTTCCACTAAATGACAATCTTGTTAAAGAAACTGAAAATCTCTCGCACATTTTCCAGTTTTTGTCATAATTTTCAACTTTGGTTAAGTACCCCAAACATTGATAAAAATGTTAGCCCATTTTGTTGAACAGATTATGCAAGAACTAGGAACTCATTCATCTTTGTATTTGTCAGAAGTATGTTTTGTTTAGATTATAAATCAGTCTGTTGTAAGAGTTTGCTGTAAATTCTGAAAGAGTCTGTATAGATATCAGTGTGAAATGTTGTATGCTTTACTACACAGAAATGTTTATTACCACTTCAGATTTAATATACATAATTGGCATTATGTAAATTCAGAGTGTTGCAATAAATTTAATTGATTTTTGTCACACTTTAGGTGCACTTTATATTCCATTTATATATTGATATTGAGCCAATTTCTTAACACATTTAATCTTTAAAGAGGGGAAGTCACTCTTGGTTGTAAGTGAATGTCATTTATGCTGGCAGAGTTATCTCTCCTGTTAGTGGTAATATGAAAACAACTGAATTTCAGCTTGATTTCAATTCATTGCTCTCCTACCCCCTTCAAGGACAAAACTTTTATTTTATGACTTCAAAGTACTTAAAACTTACAATAAATTATTAATCTTCAATTACTGTTTGGTAAATAGAGTATTTCATACCAATCGACTTGTGTTAAGTGTCAATAAATAATCTGTTTATGGTTTCTTATATGGTGGTATATCTTAATGATGTTTTCTCAGATAGATTGTTGTCAAGCTTATACTTGATATGACTATGTGATCATGACCTTAGATATGGTGAAATAATGATGTTAAACACACATTGAGTGCTAACTTGTAACAGTAGCTACAATAGTTTAAAGGAATCCTTCAAAAATGTATGTTTAGTCCAAACTGATTTATTTTATACTGATTGTGAAATAAGTTCTTACACTTTATACTTATCACTCTCAATGACTGCTTCCTGTGTTACTAACCATGCAGTACTTGGTCAAAGTTGGGGACTGTTAAGTTCATCAAACCCTTCTCAAAGTGGGGCTCAAACTGATGACCTTTGTATCAGTAGTCAGGACCGCTCTACCCTCAACCACATAGTGTTTGTGTATGAACTCATTATTATCACAAACCATCTTAAAGTTCCATTTTTAAATCGCTGCTTATACTTCACATACCCTTTATTAATATGGCTACCTATGATGTGTCACTGTTAGAGTCATGGTTTCAGTATGGTATATGGTGTACTGTGGACAGACTAACATCTTGCGGGTCATTTAGTTGAAACTTTTCCCTATCATGTTTCTTTATACTTTCTGTGTCAATACAAATGATTAATGATGACTTTTATCTGTGCTTTAATAAGACAGAGAAAAAAATGAATTCAAAGTTTTTTTCTTAGCCCTAAGGAGGCACAACATGGTACTTTTTTAGTGTTTGACATCTTTTGCTTCTTATCTAAAATATTTTCTATGGTCAAACAATCCATAATACTCCGACGTCTTTAACTTTTCTATTGAAGTTTAAATACACTGAAAATATATCTGTTTTTAAATCACTTACAATCGCTTTTTCTTTTCAATTCCGTGAAACGTGCAGGATCGGTACAAGCTTGTGACTGCTGCATTTGTTCAAGCTTTTTTTTAATACTGTAAATAAAATACATTTTGCGAGTTGTTTTTTTAGGCAGAAGGTATTCTTATTATTTAAATGCAAAATAAAAGCTATATATAGTTTTTTCCCCTACATTACATGTATATGTTTATATTTAAATAACTCCCTATATTTTGCTACAAAAATTATATACTTGATGGCTCATTCATCTTTTCTTCTTTACAAATGTTTGCTGTAAAGATTTAAATATAAAAATGTTAAATTTTGCCAGTCACAATCAGCTATGAAATCTGTACAATAAGGATCACCTTTATTTTTTAAAGAAAATGTTGAACTTTTTAAGCAATCTGTCCACTTTACAGTACATCGACAAAAATCATTTTATGACTCACACTAGTTAATAAATATATGAGCATCTTGTTTGAAGGCTCATAAATTCATAGTGGTGAGTTTATGATGATGCCTTTACTTTGGATATATCCTGTAAGTCTTTAACTTCTTTATTGTATAATATTGATAATGCAATTGTCTTCTGTAGAAATCGCAGTCATTGTCACTCACTAGGATTCCAAAATAGGAAGATCTATTAAGGGAGGTTTTCTGTCGTCTCTCTAAGGAGCTGCTATTTTCAAATCCTTATAAGAAGTCATTCTATGTGATTTTAACAAGATGTGGTTACATTTAGAATTCCCTGACTACTGATCCAAACGTAGGAGCTCAGAATGACAAATCTGAGGCCTCTGAGAACTGGTGACAAGTCGGTTAAGAAATAATTTCATGATTCTCTATAGAGTCTTGTTTAACCTGGTAAATTACAGTTTTATGAGTGAGATCCTCCTTTATCATATACAAATGATCAATGTTTTGATTGCTACACAACTGCAATGTAACGTAACTTTTCATCTTTTCCAAACGATATAACATTGGAAATTTTACAACATAATACGGCTATAACAACTTTATTGTAAACCATTGAATTGCATGGAGAATGATGTGTTCTGTAATATATAGCAAGGCTGTGATGCTGTAACTTTGGAATCTTTGTACTAACCATGCAGGTTAATGCTTGGTCACGTTGTAATTACCCAATATTGTTGGTGACAAATATGGCCAAAGTGAAGATTTTTGACAAAGGGAGACAACTCACTTTAGTTTTCTTTGTAGCATACAATATGTCATGACAATTGTCTCTACATATATAATATTATATGTAACCTTACACTGCAATACTGACCATTGCAAAACCGTTAGTCATCAGACAACGTTTAACAATGACATGACACCTGTTTATGAGCTTGTCAATTCATTTACTCCTTATTTGTGGCTAACATAAAACAATTACCTGAGTGATGAAGAATATTCTGAACTGAATATCTGTCATGTCACAGCTCAATTCACAGTCTGTGGTCAAATGAATACAAGTAAAACAGAAGACGAAAGTCGCATAATAATTTTAGAGAATGTAGTTTCGTCAGATCTAAGTGTTGTATGCATGACTTCAAAAGGACGATAATACATTATTTAAAAACTATTAAATGTATTAGTGGCAGTCATACGTTAGATTGTAGACTTAGGTTGGGTAAAATGAACTTGATACATCATTAGATGTGATTTGGGTGTTCACATTTTCTTTCAAGTGATTCAAACTTGTAAATTACTTGGCTGTAAGAAATTCAGTGTTATATATAGCAGCTACTTCATTGATGTTTTACAATGTGCATTCGTGGTATTTTTAAGTGAAATAGAGTACAAATGTATCCAGTTTTCATTCTTAATAAAATAACTTAAATATAATTGTTGCCAGTGTATTGAAACTTATCTACTGTAAAACTAATAATAGAACCTTTTGAATGTGTGGTTGAATAGTTCAGAATATACTGTTAACATCTGTATTTCAATAGGAAGTGTCAATACTTGGTTTTCCATGTTAATTGAACTTATATTTTAGGAAAAGAATAGAGGCTCAAGTGTGATTTCCTTTCATATTGCCACAAATATGTGCTAAATGTTGCAGAATATCTGCAGTTAACAATGGAAATATGTGTTTTATTCTACTAACTGTATTAATTAATGATTTAAATCTGTCATCCAAGTGTTAATTTCCTCTGGAGGTTAAAAAAACTGCAAGTTGTAGAGTTGTTCATATTTTTGACGGAAAATAGTGAAATCACTTGAGTGTTATAATTTGTATTGTATTCTGACTGTGTAAGTGATTATTGTTCATCTGACGGTGTGAGCACTATGTGAAATAATGGATTACATGTGAGCTTTTTTTTTATCTAAATAAATATTGAACTTGTTTTCTTTATGTTGTTAAACCAACATCTACTTCGTATATTATTAGGCTTTTACAATAGCTTCACAAATTACCTGTCATTTGGTCAGGGAGATTTCCAATTAATGTCTGACCGAAAGAGATATGCCTGATGTATTTACTGGTTTGAATACATGGTAGCTTGATCAAACTTGTCAGACATTTGGTTAGGGACATTGCAAGAAGTTACAGGATATTTTTCTGACATGTCCGAAAGTCTTGCAACTTTCAGGAAGCCTTCTTTGATTATTATTGGTTGTAAAAGATTTTTCGGCACAGCCATACTAACATGGTTTTGCTATTTGCATATCAGTGTTAAGTAAACTAATCAAATCTTACGTTAACCACCAAGGCAACTTTTCCTCAACCATACAATGTTTGTAACCTTGACGCAGATTGGTTAACCTTTCAATTAAGGGTACGCTACCTTACCAAAATCCACTGAATTTCGGTTAATTTACTAAATTCCATTTTGGATCTGGAGTTGCCAGCAATCGTAACATTTCACCATTTTTATACGCCCGTTTGGAAAACAGAACATATTATGGGAACACCCGTGGCAGGCGGCGTCCTCATGTTGTCCGCTCTCTAAGTCAAAGAGTTTTCATCAGATCTTTACCAAACTTGGTGAAAATGTTTTAGGGCATAATATCTCGGCCAAGTTTGATAACCAGCCACATCGCCCCAGGCACTTCTGAATTATGGCCCTTGAATTATCCAAAATTGGCCAAATTAGCCTTATCTGCTCTCCTAGTCAAAGAGTTTTCATCCGATCTTTACCAAACTTGGTGAAAATGTTTGTGGGCATAATATCTCAGCCATATCGCTCCAGTCACTTGGGAGTTATCACCCTTTGATTTTAGAAATTACCTAAAATTTGTCTTGTTTTAACTCTGAGCTCTGACTTATGACGGGCGTATTTTGTGACAGTTTGCCACTCTTGTTTTATGTTGCACAACAAATATTAACCTTTAAATTGCGCCGACCATCTTTTTTCAAGATATCTTTTGTTTCACTTTATGTTGATACTTGGGGAGCTTCAATTAAATTAGGCACGAAGTTGGTGTATATTTTCGTATTGATGTGTTGATTGTGCAGTAGATATGAGACATACATTCTAAGCATAAGGAGACTCAGAAATATTGTGGCATAGAAACTACATTGTTGTTGTAACTTTCTGATATTTGTAACTAATATACTCTTTTTCTTCTTTTGCAGAATATGACAAGAAGTTCTGATGATAAAAAGTAAGTGTATATTTACTCTATACTGAACAGTATCATTAACAAGGGCAGTAACTGAGATTGCCTGAAAGCAAAATGTTTTATGACCAATCTTTTGTTAAATGTCTTTTGCTTTCAATTTTACAAAATCATTTATGACATCAATAATAAGATTGCATTGCTTCACATGGCATTTTACAAATATACTTGTTTTGTTATATAGACTAGATTACATCCACTGGCAATGTAATGACAACTAATATATATGAACATATTACTATAGCGATGATGTATCACAGCTGGGCAATTCTGACATTTTGTATAGTGTTTTCATTGATATTATATTTCACTGTCATTATTATACTGTAAAAAACTTCCTTATACCATTGTTTTTATTCATAGTTTAAGTGAGACCCCACCTGAGTCACGGTTAATTGGAGGTATTTTTGTTGAAATTTGAATAAAAAGTCTCGTCGAGTTGAATAGAATTTACTTGGAAATAATGGTTTAGGACTAGATTTTATTGCTATATTTGCCATATGAAGTGTTAAGATTATTTAAGTACATGTATGGCAAGTGTTGGTATGTTGGTGTGAATCAAATAGTCATTCCTTGGTTTGGAATTGTTGCCAGTGTTGCAATACTATTTATTCTTGACAAGAAATCAACGGTTCTGCGATATAGCTCAATACTTGTATTGTTAACTTAAGGCGTTGTTTAAAGAATGTTCATTGCGGAGTATCAACCTGTATATAAATGTATGTCTTAGTCCTATACAAAGGAAAAAATCTCCAATCAAAAATCAATAAAAATGCTTGATCTTACTTGATGTTTGGTGACAAACTAGGTTTAAATTTACAATACCGTGTTTAACATTGTCATGTTTGCCTGTTTAATGGATCGTCGAATCATCTTGAAGTATTTAATTGATCGAGATATGCTTATTTTAACTTGATTAAGTTTTGAATCAAAGGTATCTATCTCGGGGATCCCATATTGTTGACCCATGTTTTAATGTATTGTTGTGAAAGAATAGTATTTTCATAGGTATAATTATTTCTTATCGATCTTGAATGATGGAATACGCTGTGGAGAATTTTTTTCGATGTTATTTTAATGGATTTTTGTAATATTTGGTGTGTGATTAATCTTGTTTGATCTATGTGTGAAATCGAAGATAAAGAATGAAATATGTTCTCTAGATATTCAAGGTAAGATAGGACTTTGTTTGCCGAATTCCAGTTGTATGAAAGCATACTTATAGGTTTCGTATCTTATGTCAATATGATATAAGAGGCTTATATTTTAAATTTCATTATTTTTTCAATACAGAGTATTCAATTCTGTCGCCAGTATGTTAATGAAGATATTTTTCAATCACTTAAGAATTGTATCTGTTTTTCAAATCTATTCTAAGTCTTTTATATGTCTTCCATTTTATTATGATCTTGTTTGTAAATGACACAAGACTCTTTCCACCAAAAAGAATAGTTTTATTTTAATCATGTCCATACAAGTTGTTTGAGTTGTGCTTTTCTTCTTTGAGTCTTTGTGTACACATTAAATGTTTGCATGTATTACAAAATATAAATTGACAAGAGTACATTTCTGTAAACATTTACTTAATCCTAACCTGTCCGTTAATGGTAGCCTTGATTTTATATTGACGCAGTTGTGAGAAAAATTCAATAAACCCAAAGAACGTGTCGATCAAAATCTTAAATAAAACTATTTACCATATTTGTGGGTGATTAAACTTGTATATTAAACTTGTTCAGGTCTGTTTACGTATAATTATAAATGTATTAAGATCCGAACAATAACCGCATTAACATTTTGTATTAACAATTGAATACCGTCATCCCAACTTATTAATTGGATTTCAAAAATTCTTTTAGAGGTTACAATTCAAATATTTGTGTTGGTCATAATGGAGTATCAGCGTAACTGAATCCGTGTAAATGTTGATGTGATTATTAATGAATCTGCATGGTTTATATTTTTTCTGTGAGTATTGCATTTATTTTGGTTTTGTAAATTGTTGTTTTTTTAGCCCAATAACCTTTTTATTGATGTACTCTTCTTAAACTTTTAAACAATGTTTATTATCAGATCATTCTTAAAAGATACTTGTTTTTGTCTAGAACGCAGTTGCCTGTTGTACATAATTGTGACTTTGTAAAATTGTGTTCAAGCAATTGGAGAGATTAGTTTAGTTAGGAAGTCAGACATAATATGTGCAGTTTTGATCTAAGGCTTTTTTAGTTGTTGTCATTATATGATTTTATTTGTGTCCCAATTGAAATATTTGGATATATTTATTTTTGAATCTTTTTTTGATATTCAATTGTTACCATTTTTCATGTTATATAGCAATGAGTACAAGCTCAAAACATTGTTACAAAGTTGATTATACCCAAATATGGTCATACAGGGATATAAGTCCGAGTTGTTGCCATTTTCAATTTTTATCTCAGTGCTGCAAGTGTTAATGCTTTTTTATGTTTTAATCACCCATTGCAAAAATAATATGTGCTGATTTGAATTCTGTTAAAATTGTATTATCATTCCATTGCATTATTCCATCTAGTCAATCCCATGTCATAACCATATAACCCGTGTTTCAATGTGATCATTTAATTTCTACTTCATGTATGAAATAAAGAGTCTCAGGTTCAAGTTCTGTTATAATTTCCCAGAATGCCACATTTCCTTATATGCTTCTTTGAAATCCCCCATGTTCTTATAGAACAATCTTATGAATTTTCGCTTTCCCTGAAAATGATATATAATTTACTTGTCCCAAGCTTCAGGCTACAGAGGATTATCTTAAGGAATAAAATAACCTTACAATGTTATAGATAGTTTATATATAAATTGTTATTTAACTGACCAGCTTTAACAGTTAAGTTTGTGGGAAGTAATGGAGCTTTTGAATAACCTGCTAAATTGATCCATGCAATAAAAGTTACATAAAGTCTGGTGTACACAATATATATGACGAGAGGTCAATAACCAACTTTTAAGGTAATATAATTTATGACTTCAAATGGTTATGAATAAAGGTTTGTTTATGTGGATTTTGTATGATTTTAATTAAGTTTACAACTGGACAGAGAATTGAATGGAGATAATTTGAATATTGAAGTGAATAAAGGATAATACTGACAGTCCTTTATGTGACACAAACTTACCTTACATCACATTGTTGTTGATAGCACACAACCAATTTATGTATATTCTCAAATATATTAAAATATTACTGCAGGATTGTTGCATAATACAGTAGTATTGTAGATCAACAGAAATTGAATATTATTTTGGTGTTTTTTTATTATGTGAAACAGTGATTATGGCAAGTTTTATCTTCCAAATTGTTGACAGTGTTAACAATGTAATTAATGTACAGAGGTAATTATATTTGTTTATCTGTCATTGTTTGAGTTTGTTACCCAGCTACCACAGCTGATTTGTATTCGCAGACAAAGTAGTAATTTCTTGTCATGTTGTAAGGAAATTGTCAATGTTCTAGTACATCTGTATGTATCGCGTAATATGCAGACATATAATTTACAAGATTCTTTGAACCTGTAATAAAACTGTGCATGTGATGTTTATTTAGCTTTTTGGGAGGAAGTAAAAAAAATATAAATATGATGAATCATGATGATATGAAAACTGTTGACTCCTATGTTGGATGAAAGGGTGAAAATTGAGATAATGTAAGGTTGTTAAGTATATTTATACTGTTACATTGTATACCTCAGTTATACTTCATCATCTCAGCTGATCATTGAACCTCACTTAATCTGGTTTGTACTGTTGTTTGCATTTAAACCTTTTTCACATTGAAGTTGTTATAGTCGGCCCAGTTGGTTCAGTCTTAAGAGCACTTGACAGCCAATTTGGAGGGCCAAAGTTCTTTACTTGAGCAAGGTGTGTGCATGATCTCCTTGTCAGTTTGACTGAAGATAGTACAGTATAAGTCCGTTGTCCTCCACCCCTGAATCATGATGAGATTTAGCTGTCAGTTACTTGTGGAAGGACAGGTTTATAATATGGGTTGTGACGCGAGAACACTGTTCAGTTTGAGGCTGACCACTGGTGGACATTATGATGTCACATTCCAAAACAACCTAAAATAATATAGCTATATATCAGTACAATATACGTATCAGTATTATGTTAATTATTACAACTCTTGCTGGCATCATCTGCCAGATATTGCATTTTTACACCAATTGTTGTATTAAATTAGTTATGATTCTCGTAAAGACCTCCACAATCCCTGAATTTGTGCTTAAAACTGGTTATAGTAACCCGGGAGAGAGTTAACACGAGTGATTAGTACAAGTTGTAAGAATGTTTTTACAATTTCAATGAAAATTGTTTTATTTCATCTAAAAGATGCTAAATTTTCAGCTCTTGATAATTAAAGAATACACATTGAGCTGATGTACTTGTAACTTATAGCACTTCAGAGATGATCTAAGTTATCTCTACGTAGTTTGTAGAAAGCTTGTTTCATTTTGATATAAAGCAGTTTTTACTTTAATTTTTCTCTGTTACTGATAAAACATGATAGATTAACTCGAGATAACCAACCTGGAATTGTTTATAGTCAGGCTGAAAGTGCATACATTTTTACAAAAGACACAATTATTTTATATCTGATCGTCTCCTTATCACATTCCTTGGAGAAATAGATGTTGAAAATAGCTTTAATATCTTGAAGTGATAAAAGATTATGCTCGATTTCATGAAGAGTGAGAAATTACTTACGCAGCTTTCTTCTGTGTATCAGACGCTTTTTTGTTGTTTACCCCATTGCGGTTGATGATCTTTTTAGTATCTACAATTATTTAATGATATTACGAAAATCATTATCATTTGTCATTGATGTAAAAATATTATCATATTTTGATGTAAGAATACACTTTCAAAATGTATGGCATGCACTTTTATCAGTTGAAATAATTTAATAATGATAATTTTGGGTATTTCGATATTTGTATATCATCAGATTCTGTGAAAGACTAATGTTCTTTTGAATGGCTTTGAGTCTTAAGAATAATGTCATGTCTGTTTATTGTTATAAAACTTTGGTTGATATTATTGGTCACAAGGTTGTTGATAAAATGAGTTGATAAAACATTTAAGATTTCACCTATACATTGATTGTGCCTGATAAACTAAAGACGTAAACCTAGTAGACGCTTTTTCTTTGTACTGATATTACACTGCTGATAGAGAGATTTAAGGGTTTTTGGCTGAGTTTTTAATACATAATCACAATGTGTCGTTCGTTTATATTTTGATATATTGATCCAGTTGCTGTCTGTAATTGTTCCAAAAACTATTCAACAATCATCGACTATATAATCAATAGTTAACATTACTATGCGCAAAACTTTATTTCATAAAATATTCAAACATACTTTAAGAAATGCAAAACATGATTCATTTTGAAGATTACAGAAGATTGTTGATTTGTTAGTGATTTATCTTGAACATGTGACGGGTGGGCGCAAGCTTACGCTTGTCTTTGGGAGTGTATATTAGCGAGGGCTGTGTCGCTATTGTCGGACACCTGGTTACATTCAATAACTTAACGATAGGTAACGTGAGATAAACATCTATCTACAGAATGTGAGATCAATCTTAATCAGAATGTAAATCTATAAATCACAAACATTTAGTCAATTTATGTTGAGATATAGTGAATTTCATGTGATTGCAAGGTTCGACAATTTATGTGGCTTTAACTTATTTTGTTAAAAATAAAAACTTACTGATTAATTTCTTTATGGATTAAGACGTTCACCTTCCTTGTGATTTATTTTTTCTTTAAAAATGTGACAGGACATATTTGGTGGATATTTTATTTCGGATCTTATAGATGGAAACTATAGAAATTTGTTTTCTCCATCACTTCAAGGATTAAACAATACAATGGATTAATGCATAACTACAAATGGCACAAAGTCGAATTCCGTGTTACAACCTTTAACACTAAGTGAGATCAGCATTATATTAATAGCAATCGAGACACCAATGGGGACTTAATGCAAATCAAATTCTGTCCATTGTTCATCAGCTATTGTAGAATATTCACTATCATTAATTCAGGGGAATATTGATTAGTTTTATAATGAATGTGAAAAATTTACAATTACTGAACATTTCAATGGTGGAAGATGTAGATACAGTTAGCCATAGAAATCTGTACCTTATAGTCATTATAGTTGTTAATGAGCTATACTATTAAATCTAAATTAATTTCAAGTCTATGAATATATTATGTATGATTAGAAGTCTCAAGTGAGATTAATTTCTGAATAAACTTTCATTCATTTGCATGGTTTTATTTAAGTAAAGAATTGAACTGTGGTTGTAGTGTGGCTGTAATAACTTGTTCATACAAATACTTTGCTTGTGTTCGGAAGCCTATATAAATTACAATGTCATAAATGAATGTGCAAATACTTTTCTTAAACACAGTGATAAAGTTGTACAACTTTTTAAGTCAAGTGTTCATGTTAATGGATGCATTTATGTGGTAGTTATAATTTAGTTGATACAATTAATTTGTGTATTCTTGGAGGGACTTCGAATCAGAGAGTATCATTAATTGATGAAATGACAATACAGATGTAATTAAGTCTTTAATTAAGTATTCTGTGTTTAATTGTTATTTTAATACTGGTATGTGAATCAAGAATGTCATTTGAATGAAATGGTGCATTTTAAAGGAAACTGACGAAGTTTATTAAATTTCTACTGGAAAAAATGGAATTATATAAACATGTAACTTTGTTCCAACATTTTAATGGATTGTTTAAAACTTTTGATTGAATTATAATTGATAAGTTACAAAATTATCGAAGTCTTTATGTTGAAAAGATTTCGTGACAATACCAGAAGATCGCTAAGAATGGGGGCTGCTGGTAGTGTGGGAATGGTGGTAACTACCACAACTAGGACACTACCTAGGTATGATCGTAATGAGATGTACATAGTATGGGTCTATTTACAATTTTGTTACACACTGTTGTTGTCAATAATTCATAAATCACATATTGTTGTCTTGAAGTGTTTTGTAATGTCAATGTATATGTTAAATTGTTTTGTTTGAAGAAACCGGAATTGGAGGAAAAGAATATGGACTGTGATACTCGACTTAACACAGGCGTGCTAATTTAGAGAACTCGGGTCCTGATTTCAAGCCTTTGAAAATCAAGTTTTCCATTTATATCTATATTATGAAATTAGGGGTCAGGCTTTAAAAAAAGGAGTTCAGGATTGGGTAGGTGATTCATCAGCCGGTCTGTTAACAGGAAGATACACTGGGAAACAATCCTACCGGTCTTTCAAAATACATTGTGGCATGTGTTGTGCTTGTGACTTTGTGATCTCAGTTATTTCATATCAATATAACTTACTGATCATCTCTTTTCAGAGCATCAAAACGACCTGTAAGCCATAACTCGGATCCCAGTCTTAACTCGAGACAACGATCTGTAAGCTTAGACTGGTATGTTCATTCTATATTTTTTAATTGGACATAAATCATCTTTTTAACTTATTAGATTACATTTGGACCATGAAATCAAAGAATTAATTTTAATATTTTATTCTTCTGTTCAAATTTATGGCTGTATTGTTATTATAATTCATACAAGCAATGTTTTATATATTTGTAAATATCTTTAATTGTAATTAAATGACAAGGTAATGAATGTGAAATTTGATTTATTGGTTAATTTTAATATCATAATACCACATTGAGATAAAGGCTGATTAAGTTCCAGCTTACAGTATTTATAATGTAGTTGATTTCATTCCGATCCCATCAAATTGTTTCTCCATAATGCTCGAGAGAGTTACGTAGAAACTCAGGCCCTCTTTGCTTAATCATAAATCAGAAAGAAAAAGTTGGTCCTCCTTGCTAGATTGTCAATGCAGTATTGGTCCATTTTTTCTCAATATAATGGTCAATTGTGAGTTGTATTAGTATTCAAATATAGAGAAAATGGGAACATTCCAATAATTGAATGGACTTTATGGTCTTTTAGCAATAGCAATGTTTCTTAATAGGCTGTCAAAAGCTGTTAATGTACTGATGCGTAATGTTTGTGTTTAGCATTGTTATTGTCTGACCTTTCTACTTTTACGATTATGTAAACAATTAATTAAGTCATTTTTGTCAATAATGTACGCAAAGTATGTGATTTGTGTATAATTATGCTAGTAAATGAATGGCTGAAAACTATTTTAAATACAAATTGGGACCATTATTATAAAAGCATAACATATGAAAAGAAAAAAATATAATTATATCTACCATGAATAATTAAAACTTCTCCAAAATACTTCAACCTGTCATCAACTTTCTTTTACTGCATTATGATACAGGTGTCACCATCATTGTAAGGTGGGTGTAAACATGTCCTTCAAATATCTTCTTACCCTGGTAGACTTATTTTAAGCAATTAATGAGATTTATGGATTATGATGACCTTAAATCTGATCAAGTTGAAATCACAGTTTTTTCTGTAAGAAATCCTTTGACATTGGTGCATTGAATGAGAAGTCTCCTTAGATATACTTAGTTCAGGGTATTATATATCACTACAATTATTTTAGTCTGATTGGTCAAAAGCTGAGCATAAGTGGGATATAAGATTTATTGACTAGAAAAACAAACTAGACTTACAAATAATTAACTACATGTAATACATTTGACATCATGTTGTCACAAAAATTATAATCAACATTTGAGTGCTGCTATGCGATTTACAACCTCTTTTGTACGTGACGTCATTTCAAGAAAATGCAACATGTGAAGACACTATTTGCAAGAAGGAAACAATATTTAATACTCCATATGGTCACTTCTTTTTCATATTGCCATATAAGGCAAATATTGCTTACTGTCAGTACATAGTGACGTCACATGTGATGTTTTCTGGAAATGAGGTCACGTAAATAAGAGGTTGGAAATCGTACAGTGGTGCTCATTTGAAGATTTTCTGCATCTTAGTTTTCCTGATGTGCATTTTTATATGAAATATAATAAAACAGCTATCTACTGTTGAAGTGGTCTCAAATGCATTTTTTTTCTTTGGAAATTTAAAATTGACCCAAAGCATGAAACTATGATCTTACTTGACTTGGTGTAAGTAGTATTGACCCTTGACCACTTAAAAGGTACATACCTGTATACAACATTTCTTTAACATGTCATACCTATGCTCTAATTTATCAGGTTTTGACTAACGAAATTTTACTCAAACATTCATCTTATAATCAATTGAAATTCATCGATTTCTTGTCAGTTTGCATTACTTATCCTAGATTTCTTCAAAATTCCTTGTTAAACATTTTCTCTTATCTATTGAACTGTCTTAAGTGTATCTAGCCATCAATAAAAGGATTGGCCATCTTTGAGTGCTTTGTAAATAAATATGGGGTGAAAATTGTCTCTTACAAAGGTGTAGATGTTATGTAGATCAAAGATTGACCTGGTCAAAATCCTTTGATTTTGAAATGTCAACAAAATTAGCCACTAAAATGCTGCATTTAGGGCACACATTGATTAAAGATCTGTGACTTTGCAAGATATATAAAATTGATAAGATTACTTGAAGATAAAATGTACAATAAAACAGACAGGTCTGCGAAATAGAACAAACCATGCCATGATACCAAAGTCAATAGATTGCATTAAGTGTCCATAGCTCTCCCTTTCTTCGTACCCATTCAATATTTTGTCTATCCCTTGGAATGATTTTTCAAATTCAACTAGGCATAAATATTAACCTTAATGAAACAGCATGCTGACCACAAAGTCTGACCTTGTCATGTAAAGGTCATATAGTGAAGTCAATACCAAATAAGTGTTTAGATTTTTGATATTCTGATTTATACAATATGAATAATATCCTGTAATGTGCTCTAAAAGATTAATCTGCAATTCAATCAACATATTTTCAGTGGTGATGGTAGGATGATGAAGATGTTTACCTCAGAATCTGACAATCTACAACTACTGCAAACAGGAACTGGGAACCATCAGACATTACGGGCATCCCCCAGTGATCCGGGCAACTTGTTGAGGAGCAATGGATATTTAACCCCTGGTAGATCTTCTAAGAACTCGTTAAGTAAGTTCTTTATAATTCTGTAATGTGAGAATACTCAGGATGAAGCATTGCACTGAGTATAGTATTAGTATAATGGTAAAACATGACAGAGTTCTTGTCAACTGAATGTCATTGAGGAGGTTTTTTTACAGCTCTGAAGTCCCTATGTGAATACTTGCACTCGGTTTCTCTTCCTCCTTTGATTGTCTATATCAAGATTTCACAAACTGATGATGTATTTTGATATAGATATTGTTCACATGTCCCTGTTGGGAACCCTTTGTGTAAGGGGTCAGTTGGTGTGATAGGAAAAACATGACTGCCAAAATACGAAATTTGTGGTTAATAAATTGAGTATGGGTTGCTAACTGTTGGTATGAATAGTATATGGGTGTGGTTATTTAAAATGAAAATTCTAGCTTATCTGTAAGATTGCTAGGAGTACAAATTGTCGCTTGCACAAATATCAAATTTGGTAATGTTAATGCATACATGTATATGAATTGATATGTGGCTGTTTACACCTGTTATGTCCTGAAGGGGAATTGATAAATCTGTCTGATTGCAGTGTTGTTGTTAATCAATCTATTTTCATGCACTCAGTGGTTCAAGTTTTTGATGTTCATGCATAATTTGTCTTTTCAACTCATAGTACTCCTCTGCATGTCATATCTAATGTGAATCTTGATTTAAAAACAATAAAGAGTCCTTGATTACCTTGTATGATAATGTTTTGTTCAAATGCTTTTATGCACAAATACACTAGATGTCCTCTCAAAAACATATTTTTTGTTACTTAAATCGTTTGATATTTTCATACCCAAGGCTTCAACAGATTCGGAATGCTCGCTTACCTGTATTATAGACTTTGTGCAAAACATTCCTCTAACATTGTTGCCATTCATTTGCTGGGTATGATACTCCCTGAAGGAGGAGCATATAGCCACCACTTCGTCTGTCCGTGTGTTAGTACATCCATCCGTCTGTCCATCCTGCATATGTTCTGCTTTATTTCTCAACAACCACTGACTGGAATTTCATGAAACTTGATGGGAAGCTTCACTACCAAGAGGAGATGATCATATTGTCGGCACATTACGGTTTCATGATTTTTCTCATGTACATACTTTAGGGAGCATCCATCGGTTTAACCAGTATTCTTGTTTGGACCTCACAGTGATATTTCTTAATAGAATAGAAATCCAACTGTCAATACCTTAAGATTGGGCATTGTTATGAGAATTTGTTAACCATAAAAATCATATTTGCATATTGTTCATGTACCTCAACCATTGCCTTTTAGCAACACCCAATAAGAAGAGATCATCAATAAGCAGTACTGACACTGATAGTTCAACACCAGGAAAACTGGAGCGTAAACGAACATCGAAAGAATTGAAAACTTATGATATAATTGGTAAGTGAATTGAAGGCTGTTGATATGTTGAAATGTGTTGTTGATATAATAAACAAGTGTGATTCCTCTGTCTGCAGGTCCCCTCTCTTAGTTCCACTTAGCTGTATTGTTAAACTTTCAGTCAAAATTTAAAAATCTGCGAAAAAAGCGGGAAAAGCTTAAAGATGTATCTGGCTCATATGAACATAAAATGTTTGAATTGGCTTCATCCAGTATTGTTGATACATTGGCTAAAATATCTCTTATAAGGACCATTGTGATGTATAACCGATTGAAAGTATATTTTTTTAACATATTGCTAACACTGACAAACTTGTAAAATAGCCTGATTGTTAAAAAAACTTCTTTCTTCAACACTTGAGGATCAATACATTCTTTAATAATGCATGTTTATTGATGTTTTAACTGTAGGAAATATATTATTCATTTTTTTAGGTAAAAAAATTAACAAAAAATGAGCACAATATTACTTTAACATTAAACAAATTTGCTTTAAATTTTTAAGTTTATATCTACATTTTCATGGTTGGAATGTGTTGTATGGTGGATATATATGTTTATCAATCATGTGTTTTATTAGTTTATAATACATATTTTCATGTTTCATTGCATCATGAAAATTTGTGTGATTTTTATGTGATTTATGGTTGAATTACTCTGATGTATGATTTAAAATGGTAATACATTCATAAAGCATGTAATGAATTGTATGAGAGATAGGCATCTCTCTAATGGATCATAGGTTTAAACAATTGTTAATTTAGCTTAAGGGGACATGACAAAGTTACTACTACGGTCGTGTTGAACTTGCTTAATGTGATATATATCTTTCTTTTTTTTGTCTGGCTGTCCATTACTCAATGACAACCAATCAAATTTAAGTGCTGAAATATTTGAAAATGTTCACACGCAACACTAGTTTCAATTATCCCTTTACCTGTGATGTCATAGTTTTAGTGTATACATGTACAAATAGGGTTTAAGGGCTATCCAATGTGGGATATCTCGCTGTCGTGAGTCATCACATGTTCAATAGCGTTCCTATAAATTGTGTATCTGTAACAGTTTAAGGATTACTTATCAAATACCAAACTTAGATGATAAATACATCTATGTTAACTTCTTACTGATCTTTGATAAGATGGATTAATAGATCTTAGATTGTAAATACGTAAATAATTACAAGGAACATTGAATTCTATCTGATTGTGGAGCTAGATTTACTGATATGCAGAAAATCAACAAACGTAAAACTATTTTTTTTGTGAAATTAAATGTTTTCATGTTATGCACATTGAAATTCATAGTGACTTGAAATAATCTGGTGGATAAGTATAATTTAGAAGTTAATTTTGTGATACATTTGTATGTGGATAAAAGTTAGACAAGGATTGTCCACCTGCTTATGTAAATGTGACATGCTGGAGATATTATTTAAATGTTTACAAACAAAAACTTGGATTTTGTGATAAAACAGTTGTTCCTGGATTTTTATACTGAAATTTATAAACTAGAAATATGTGTGCATGTGAGACATGTGGGGCTGAATAAACACCCGACAATATGCCTGCTATAATAAAGCATTGGTGGAAATGTGCATGTAAGCTCATTTCTGATAATTTTAAATTTAGTTTGTTTTTTAATTAACTTAAGTCATTTATTTTACATCAATTGTGAAACAAATTGTAATAACTTACATTAATCACTGTCAATGACTGCTTCCTGGTTTAGTGACCACAATTTGTACTTCAATTATGGAATGTAAAGTTTGAAATTTAACCTTACAAAATGCGGGATTCAAACCCAAAGTCTTAAGTTCAGATTGAGTCAGGCCCTGGACCACTTTAATTCCCTATTTGTTAATTGACAAATGAAGAAACTTGTCTTATAATAAGGGTGTTCAAAACATTTGTATCATTAGGTGAATAGGAAAACTTGATCATTAATGTTATTTAAATTGATGATAAGTTTATCCATCAAACAGATGAGAATATCTTCAAATATATTCTTTGTTACATGGATATGGAGATTCTGTTGAGTGTTGTATTGCCTGTAGTATCTTGTCCAAAAGTTGGTTACATGTACTGTCACACATGACATAATGTTTACTTAATTAACTGCTGTAATGGTCACTGCAATAAAATATTTATCAAGTAATGTGACTTGACCAACTATATGACTTATTACTTGTATGTATGTCATATTTGATTCTATCATACATAGATCTATAGTCAGATCACATTGCTTCTGGCTATTTCCTATCATATGTGTACATACTGAATGCAATACACGGTCATTGTGAACAAGCAATTTCTTATCATATATGCTTTCTTTTTCCTGTTCATAAAAGTAAAAAATACATATTTATTAGTTGAAATTTAATTGATTTGCGGGACTCCTTTCAAGTATTTCAGCTTAATATGTACCTCACGAACTAAAGCAATTATGATTTTTTCCTTTAAATCATGGAGGGGGATTTTTGGGTCTTGAACTGATATCTTTATCTTAATTTTTTGGCTTATGTTACCAGTTGTAAATATGCAAGACAATAAAAGTTGGTGACATGAACACATGGGTCAGACAGGGATGGTAGCAAAAATGTATGTTTGTAATAGAAGACCAGAATGTCACATTGCCACAAGTTAATCATCCAGCAAGTATATGTACAATGCATATACATACATCATACCAGTATTGGAAGTCATGATTGTTTAATGATCTCTAATGATAAATGATAATTAATGCTAATGTTAATTAGTCATGTCAATTGTTAATTACCCGTTTGTATCACTGCTATGTGTATCCCATAAATATGTTAAAACTTAACACCTGTTTGGTTGACATGTTAAATCTTGTCTGGGTTTAATAATATTTTGTTGAACATGTGCCGTAAGATCAATGTCCATTATATGCCCTGGAGGGTGGGGAGCTTTCATGCTTTATCAAATCTGTCGACAGTGTATGCCCATTTAAAGTATTAAATAAATCTTATCAACCATATTAGCGGATTCATGGTCCAATGTAGTTACATGCTGGATTAGTAATCCAGGGATATCAGGTTTGATCCCTGCTCCACCACTGACAGTACTAAGTCTTTTGGACGAGACTGTTAAAGACCGATGCTTAACATTGGGCACGTAAAAGAACCAGGGGTGCTTCTGGAACTGGGGCATCTTCTGTATCATGAACTATCTTCCAAAAATCAAAAATGACTAATATTATTCCAGAGGTGTCGCCCATATGGGAAACTGGTGGCGACAATAAATAAATGCATGTACAAATTATCAACCATGTGGTCTCTCAAAGCTGATTAAAACTGAATGTTCAATGCTAACAAATCACTAAAAAGTATAAAAGTTCTAAGTTACTTTAATTTACAACTTGCATAAGCTTTAGTCATACTGTCCTCGCCTACCTATGTATATTGAAGCCTCAGATTCTTGTTTGACTGATAGTGAACATAGTCTTACAGTTAAATTGTCTGGTCCTTAGTTAATCATATCATGTTTTATACTTGCAGCATTGTTTGATGCAGTAGAGCATCAAGATTTGGATGCTGTCAAAGATATCCTAGAGACTAATGGACTTGATATAAATAGTGTAAACAGTGAGTTTCTCACTCCGCTCGATGTAGCTGTGATGACAAACAACATTCCAATGGCAAAAATGTTGTTGTTTCATGGAGCAAGAGAAAGTCCTCTATGTAAGTAAAATATGTGCATCAAATCATGGACATAGTTCATCAACTTTCTACGAAATATATACATATATATTTCTCAAAGGATATAAAGGATAATTATTTGAATTTAACTTCCATTTAAATGTCTCAGTGATTGTCTTGGCTGCATATTTACACATTCAGATGTGCCCTATATAAACAGTACATTCGAGATGAAAAGAATACGAAGTGTCCGTCTTTAGAAACAGAGCATACTACTGTTTCTTTGATTGTAGATTATGTGTAATACATGTTTCACTATAGTTTTACTTTTGTTTATATTTCTTATTTTGTTTTATCAGTTCAAAGAGGCGAAGGTCGTTCTGCTAGATTAGACATTCTGGTGTCGGAGGCAGAAAGACGTGTAGTGGACCTGACGGCGACTGTGTTGAATGGCAATAGTGCAATATCCTCAAATCAACAAAAGGTTTGTGTTCTAGTAAATATACTCAATAATTTCAAAATGCTTTTACTTAATAATACAGTAAAACCTCATGTAAAGACCACCTCACTTAAAGTAAACCTCATTTTAATGACCATATTTAATTGTTAATGTTGCTTCCATAGTTTAACTTGATAATCAGTCCACCTTGCATCTCAGAGACCGACTCTTTAGAACCAATGCTGGGATATTTGTTGATGTTTCACTGTAGTGTGCAAGGTTCTTATACAAAATTGATGACCAAATTCATGTAAAATCTATATAAAAAATGTTTACGCTTAAACACATTTTCTAAAAGAAGTTTTTGAAAATGTTGCAGGAGAATGAGAGACAGTTAAGTCACTGGCAGTTTCGACATCGACTATTAAAACGAATGAAAGCTGGGTATGATCATGCAAGTAAGTACTAACATTATTGCTTACTGCTTTATTCATAGTATTACTGGATAAATATATAATTTGTGATTCATACATTTAAGATTGATTCTGCCCATGGTTTGACTCCTGCCAGTCTGTAACAATATTATTGCTTTTAAGAAGACCAAAAATGTCCCTGGATGCTGAGAATATTCATTCTCCTTATTGTTTTATTACTTTGATCATTGTATGATTATTTCAGCTTTGACAGTGTTAACTTAAACATTCAGAATTCTCAGTGTTTTGCCAATTTTAATGTAGGTTTCTTACACATATAATGGTTTATTGACATATTACATTGATGGATTCCCCGGTGATTTCAGGAAGTCCTGATCCTCCAACAAATGTCTCATTAAACATCTCAAGTAGTACATCATTGTTGGTGAGGTTTGGAGAACCACTGAACAGAAATGGAGCTGTGGTCACCAAGTATAAAGGTATGAAGTGAACCAAGTTTTTCATGAACCTTATTTTCCCTCGGATATCCTATAACTGTTTTCTTCATGAGAAATGATAATGACGATGGTTGTGAGAATAAACTAAATAACACATAACATAATGCCTGTTAGGTATTCATTATGTATTACACTCGAAGCAATCATGAAAGGACTGATTTTAGGATTATTTTTACTACAATCACAAAGTCAATCAGAAACTTAAGATAATATTATGGGTTTTATTGTTCTACAATATTAATGACACAAATAATAAGCTTTGCACTGACTTTGCTAAACTTTTACTTAATGAACTGATTGTTATCTGGACTGATTTTAGGATTATTTTTACTACAATCACAAAGTCAATCAGAAACTTAAGATAATATTATGGGTTTTATTGTTCTACAATATTAATGACACAAATAATAAGCTTTGCACTGACTTTGCTAAACTTTTACTTAATGAACTGATTGTTATCTGCATGACTCTAATGTACTCAGCTGTGTTTGTAAGAAGATAGAATCAAGACCAACATTAAATGCCTGCTGTGAACGTGTTAGACCAATAAACTCTTCAGTAACTTATATTCCACACACCTAATACTACCCACATGCTGCATCATGAAATGTTAAACTGGGTCAATAACAAAATTAATAAATTTCATCTGAAATAAAATCTATTCACTTGCTAGGATCTCATCTGTCCCACAGTTGATCTGGAGCTATGCATGTTTAGAGCTTTGCCCTGTTTAGAGCTATGCCTTTTATAATTCTACACTCTCAAATTTCAGCATGTCCAAAAACTAGTTTCACAGAACCCATGTTCTATGAATTGTAATGAATAAATTATATTTTCTGTTTTATTATTTCAGTTGAATGGAGTAAAGATGAAAGTTTCACACCTGTAGAAGGGGAGATAATTCTAGACGAGGTGCGATATCTTGAGGTGGAGATAAAACATTTGAAGAAAGGTCAACCATATTATGTTCGAGTCTCAGCAATGAACATGAAAGGGTTCAGTTCTCCTGCTCTCTCTAATCCAGCTTATGCAGTTCCTTCAAGTAAGTTACATTTGATATGCAATATAAATACAATCTTGCCTTTTAGTCTTCAGAGAGGCTTGTACCTATCAGGGGTGTGTTAGATGGAAGGGAATCAAATCAGAAGTGACTGGAGTATTCTGTATGTCAGAGCAATGATTTACATCCTGTCTCTGAGCTATTATTAAGTTTACCGCACCTACCTCAAGCTGCTGGCACCTTTATGTCTCTTATATCATTTTCAATCTTAGTTTATTCTGACTCTTTCATTTTCAATCTTGGTTTATTCTGAACTACAAGCACCGAGTATTTTAAATCTCTCTGACATGAGAGGTAGAAACATTGTTTGAACTTATTGCATACATTCATGAGTAACAACATAGTGTATGGGTTACAATCGTTTGTTTCAGGTTGGAGAGATGCTGACAAAGTTCAACCAAGATCACATGGAAAATTGAAAATTTTAGAAGAACTATTTACGCAAGTGAAAACACTACGCCCAGCGGATGCTCCCACCATCAAAGACTCACCTGGAATGTCATCTCCTGTACGCAGAAAAAAGGGCTTCAAAAATTTATTTTCTTCATCTCCAAAGTTTCACAAAACATTAAAAAGGTAAAGAAAATTCAATTTTACTCTCTGATCAAACAATAGATAATTCAGTATAAGTAGCTCATATTTCAGTCCACATGTTCATTGACAAGACTGTCAGAGTTACGTACGAATGGGTAATTTTATATTTCATGTCTTAAATATTTGAGTATGGTATATGTTTGTAATAGAAGATATTTTTGTGAACACAGGGTTTCTCCTTTATGCTTGCTGTCAATTATGTATGCTTTGACAGTGCATGATCATCATGTTATGACCATAAAGCTGCATTTTTCTTGGAACATATTTTATAGTTTGACAGTAGTATTGTAGTTAGTTATTCTCATTTTTACAGGGGTGTATATCTGGCTTGTTACTTTCGATATGAAGATAAAGTTTTAGTGACATCAGAAGAACAAGTCCCTATCGTGGAAGTAGATGAAACATACGCTGGTTTATCATTACATTTGGATATATACTGGCTTATGAAGGTAAAAATATAGAACTATGTGTCATACATGTATGCCATTTCTACTACCATCTACTATAGTATCAGATTTATTCACATCTTTGTAAGTAATGGTGAAGTTTGCATATAAGTGTGGTTCCAGAACCATTCCAGCTTGAAAGTTTCATAACTCGTAAAGCAGTCATAAATACATATGTACGTTGAAGTTGAGCAGATATTTCCACATACATGGTGTACTGCCACCCCCAAAAGCTCTAGGAGGCATTCGCTCATTATGCATTGAACTTTCTTGTAAAAGCTGCATATTTTAGATATTTATGTGAAGTAAGTCTGTCATTGCTGTGAAAACATACAGAATAAATTAATTATTAAGAAATGTTTCATGTGAACTGACTACTAATGCATAGTTTCAATTTTTGTTGTTATATAGGTTGCCTGTACTTGGGAAGATGTGAAGTCACTAAGACAAGACATGGAACGTAGTACAGCTGAAGGAAAAGTTCATTTTAGAGGAAAACTATTGCAGGCTGTATCTGTCTTACAAGTAAGGGAACATGCAATTCATCACATTCTTATCTGTGTCAAACTCTTCTTTTCACAGTAGATGTCTCCTTTAATTGCACATGCTTCAATAGGAAACTTACTTTGTAATTCCATGAGCGGAATTAATTTCAATCAATTTAGATAATGTATACAAGTTGCAGTTACAAGTTAATTTCAAGTCACTTAATTCATGTTACACATGACAATAGGAGTATGAATACAAAATTCAACATGTGAAATGAATGTCAATGGAATGTATAGTCAAAACATAAAAATAATAAATAAGTTCACAAATTTTCTTAACAAGCATTCTAATACATTTTATGTGCGTTTATTGAATTATCATCATTTTGGAAATTTATTCATGTAATTAAGACCATATACTCTGATATATTTCAGACTGCCCTAGGTACTCATGATCTTGGTCAGTTTTACTACAAACCATTGCGGGATCCTAATGGAAGTGTTGTGTTAGCCACTGTGAACTTTATACGTGATCCAAAAGTTGTTTCATTTAATTCTGGAAAGTGGATACCAGTGTCTAGGTTACAGCGTAGACAATCATCAACATATGGTGAATTTCCTGAGGAACAAGACTGTATTGTCTCATCCCTATATGTAAGTGTAATTTGCGTATTTAATATTTATGTACTTGTCTGTCTCTCTGTGGTCTCGTGTGTTCATAGTGTATTGAAATGGAATTGGCTGTAGATTATTGTGTTTCAATATTGCCAATGATGCATAAATGTCATTCAGATATGTACCATAAAAAGATAAGATTGGTGAAATGTAATCATGTATTTATATAAGTCTGAAATATGCTGAAAAAACAATGAGTTACTTCTTCTTCTTATTGTTTATTGCCTTGTACGCATTCTGTTTCAATTTGTCTCAGTATCAATATTAGTGCAAGCCTTTCAAGTTAGTCCAAGGGAGATCACTGTGACACTACAAGCAAATAAACTTGAGCGTAACCAACCACTAACAATTATAGTGTCAGTTTGTAATACTTGTACTTCTTTACTTGTTACCTTATGAATACAAATGTTTTATTGGTTTCTACAATATTGATTTGAACAAGTTCGATAACCAGCCATATCGCTCTAGTCACTATTGCCTTTTAACGCATGATCATGGAGATGGTATTAGGGCGTGAAATCGAGTGATCATGGAGATGGTATTAGGGCGTGAAAACGAGTGATCATGGAGTAAAGGGTTAATTATAGCGATTACCTAAACTTTGTCTTATACATGTATAATCCTTTTTACATTGATTTTTTTCACACTTCATTTGACATAACTGTAGAATGGGCGTATATAGCGATAGTCAGCGCTCTTGTTGGGTTTTTTAATGCTTTTAAGAATTTTGTATTTGATGAAATCCATTGTACAATTAACCACATGTTATTTTATATTCATTTTCAGGATCTAACTGTGTACAATCAGACTAGTTCAGTGCCGCTACGACCAGGTCTATACCTGGGATATCTAAAGCTTCATGTCTCTGTGGATTTGATCAGAGTTTTAGTCTCACAATCTGCACCAAATGTGCTTCCAAATGTCAAAGTACGAGATTGTTCAAATGTATCTGTGTAAGTAACCCTGTTTTTTACTTAATGTAGTTGACTGCCACATACCAATACATATTTTTTTTCAATTCTTCAAAATTCCTGAAATTTCACCAAGCTGGCACAAAGCTACTCTGAGGCAAGTTGTGGCACTTCTCTCCTTTAAAATAGCTTAACTTGCTTAAGGTTCCAAACATAATTTAAGAACTCATAACTTCATTTTCTTTGCTGGCATAGGTTCACAAAGGACAGGAATTGAGCAAATAATGTGATGCTATCTGTTTTAAACATAAAATGAATCTTCAAGTTGATGAGAACTTTAAAACCAGCTGGTTAAAACATATTGAATAGTAATATTGTCTGTGTTGAAATGATATTTGAATGCCCTGAAAACTATTCAGTCATGATTGCTTTCTCTTACAGGGAGGAATGGAAATGGTTGAAAGGAATAAGTCCAGACAGCCAAAAATCTTTGACAATGTCAAATAATCAACAAATGTTTCACAATTGTCTTTCCAAAGCATCTGCAAAACTCTTCAAAATGCTAGGTAAGTGTTAACATTGGTAAACATTCGTAGAGTTAAACCATGCAGAATATAGTGCCAATGACATTCATGATCATTTCTGTTAGAGACAAAACTATGTTGCCCAATCCATCAAGTTGTGTGAGATTCTACCATTGTGGTTTTTGTTGAGCCTGCTAGGGGAGCTCGACATAGTCGCCACAATGGCGGTCTGGTGTATGTGCGTGAGTGCATGCGTGCGTCCGGATTTTCTTTGTTCGGACCATTACTCTGTCACTTATTGGAGGATTTTCAAATAACTTGGCACAAATGTTCACCATGGTGAGACGGAATGTTGCGTGCAAAGGTCAAGGTCACACTTAGAGGTCAAACGTCAAAAATGTCTCTCTTCATCTCTTGACAGTTTGTGGGCTCGACATGTGGCCATTGGGCATCTAGTAATTGTATGTGCTTGACATTTAAATTGATTATAACATAATGCTACGAATTGATAATATTTTTGGAGGACTTTAATATTCCTTGCATGTTGTCTGGTCAAATAATTCTGAGTTTCTATGCCAGAATACTTCTTGAAGTAAGTTGCTATAGAGTTATTAACAGTAGGTGAATTTTACTTTAAATTCTAGAATACACTGACATATTGTTGTATATTTACAGGTATAGCTGAGGAATCATCACTATTACATCGTGTGTATGACTATGAAGTGATAGAATTAAGTCCGAATGTGTCATTCATTCTAATGCTTCCATCAGCTGACGAGTTATGTATTGTACCTGGGCAAAGTGATGATTTCATGGAAAGAGAAGAATTCACACTACTACCTGTACAAGTGTTTGATATCAGTAAGTTTTATGATGGTATTGTTATGGAAATTTCTACCTATCCTCCTTTATATTGATCAGTGTGGGGAATAATCTTACAGAGCTCATCTAAAGCTGTTAGACTTGTTTGGCTTTCATCCTATGACTCTATTCCTTATACCAGATTTTGTCTGGTCAGCTCTCAAATGATCCAGTTTCACTAACTGATAATTTAATACATTAATTTCCCCTTGTTTGAAGAAAATTATACAACCACAAAAATTAGATAACATATATTCCAATGAACTTTTATTTATTGTAAAATCTTACATATTTTCAGTTCACATGTGTACGTATCAGCAACAGTTCATAAGTCGATACTCACGGTTGTCATCAATACTGGAAATGGACACAATATTGGCACAACAAATGCAACGAGAAGTAAGTTGTACAAATTAAGATTGTATTTAAATAAAAGGTAGAGATTGCCTCCATGTTTTTGCAGTATAGACTTGATAGGACAATAGCAGGTACTTTGTTACTTGTTTAAGACTAATTGCTGATTTGACCATCCCTGCAAAGTAGATTTTAGTCACATTTCAAGAGGACCATTTAATTGATGTCTTTGATTTATCACAAACATTAATGCGCTGCAAAAAAGTTGCAATTATGTTAACATGTATATTTCTTTCATTGTCTAGGCATTCTCAAAGGAAGAATTGAATACAGCTAAAGACAGAGTTCAACAACTTCTAAATTTACAAAATGATTTAGACAAGACTTGGAAGGGTATGAGATGGATTATGGATATTATCACACATGCAAGATCTCGAACATTCTGTGGATGTATTCCTGTTAAAACTTTATATTCTGCTGTTGATGAAAATACATTAAGCATGGAGTTTGAGCAGAAAAGTAAAGTCATTGACAACAACAATCATCCGAATTTTCATTTGAGTTCGTGTGACTCGAATGAAATCAGTGTTGGAAAAGACAATAGAAAGATTGCCAAGTTTTACGATCCCAATGAGGAACTATTGAGTGATAATGGACAGTTAGATACTCAGTCCGACTCAGCACCTAGTCATAGTGATAATTCAGGGATCTTACGGGTTTATGCTGCTTACGAGACAGGACTAGCGAAAGGTACAAGTGTAAAATTACATGTTACTCCACGAACTACTGCACGGGAGGTAATTAATTTGGTTGTGTTGAATTTAAATCAAGCGGTGATTAACAAAGGTAAAATTGGACCAGTATATGATGAAGAACAATTTAAAGAATTTTGTCTGGTTGCTGTAATAGGGGCCAGAGAAAGAATTCTGCGTGACGACTATCAGCCCCTACAACTCCAAAACCCTTGGACAAAAGGGAGACTTTATGTACGAATGAGAAGTAATCTGCTAGCTGCTATACAGCAAGGACATGGAACGGCAGTTTGAACATCTAGATGTTACATCAGTTTAGATTCCAGCTTATGTCACCATATTGGTGACTGCACGCATTTAACATTACTGTTGAAGTTCTGATGTTTTTAAGTTTACTATGTAATCAAACATCTAATTTAGTTGTACCTGTTATTTTTTCAAAGTACAGTCAACTAATTACAAGTTTTGTAGATACGCAGATGCTTATTAATATCTTATTGTTTTAAGGAAAAGAACTGCATTTTTTCTACAACTTAAGACAGTCTGGTCATTTTATTGTCTGTGTTCATCTGTTGTCCGTCCGTTGATCTGCTCTTGTATTAATGATTGGATGTTCACACCTCTACATGTGCCAAATTTGAATTCCGTTAAATTTACTCATGTTTCATTATAGACTACATTTGTCCTGTTGTGTCGACAATTCAGTGTTTGTACAATCAGTTATGTATTGTTTATACCATGTATTACTATCGAGGCTCTACAGTGTCACTGAATACAGATGAGAAATAGTGTCACTGAATACAGATGAGAAATAGTATCACTGAATACAGATGAGAAATAGTGTCACTGAATACAGATGAGAAATAGTATCACTGAATACAGATGAGAAATAGTGTCACTGAATACAGATGAGAAATACCATGTTGCTGGTTTATGAGTGTTCATTTAGACTTTCTTTGCTCATCTGCACCTGATGCTCATATTTAATTTTAAATTAAATTTTGTCTCGAGGCCTAAATGATGTTGTAACCAAACTAAATATCAATATACTCTGTTACTGTATATTGAAGCACCTGTTTGTGTTAATTGTTTACAAGCATTCCATGTTCTATCTATTCCAATACATTGTTAGGAAATTTATGTTGGTTTACTTTGTTATTTTGTATTTATTTACATTTATACTAACCTTAATTTCGACAAGAAAATTGTATCTGTTATAACTAGCAAGTGGCTCTTCTTGTTGTATGGGTAGTTCTGTTTAAACCACTTGCATTGAGATGTCAAAGATATCGATGGAGTCATTCAATTTATGAGTTACTTCCCTTGAAATGGCAAATGTCTATGCAGCTAAATTCACATGGTTCGGTCAGTAATGAATTCTTTGTAATGAATGTGCCAGCAGAATGTATTGAATAGGATTGTACATTCTTTTTGTGAAACTATCATTGATTATAAAAATTGATCTTTAGAGTAAAATGCACATAAGTATGTAAGAATTGGTTATTGGTACAGTTCAAAATTTCGTGGTTTTGTGATATGTTTTGTTTGCACTATATTGTCCTGACAAACTGTAAATACATTCAAAGTATTAGTTTTTGCAGACTTTCATTGTATATATTGTTATGTACTAATTTATTATTGTGTTCATAGTCAAATCCTGTGCAATTTTACCGCCATTACATAGAGTCATATTACGGGTTGTTTACACCGAATATAGGACTGGCCAGTGTTAGTCATTCCATACTGTCATGTCTACATAAATCATTCAACAATATCTACAGGTTTATACATACATACATACATACTTATAATTATTCTAAATCAGAAATATTAAATAATTCATCACTAAAACTTATAATTTAAAGTTCACTAATCCTCTGCCGTGTTTATACTCGGTTGAGTTATTTTGACATATTTTCTGATCTTTCAGACTGCAAGCATTAAACTTCAAGCTTCTAACTAAACTCTCAGATTTATTACTGTTGCTGCAACTTTAAAATTATATGGCTTGTATGTTCCCTATTTTGTTGAAACCAAAATGACACCGTTCCATTAAAATAGAATTGTCTCATACCTTACCTTCATAATTACCATAGCATTTAGTTACAAGTCCTGTATTCGGTTGTAAATATCCATTGTAGTCAGTTTTCATTAACATCAAACTTAGCAAATTTTTAACACTTTTAATTTCATTCACATATTTTTCTTTCATTAATACATCAGTATGATACATATTTCATTAACATTAAGTATTGTATTTCTTAGACCTGTTGGTCAGGTATTGATTACTATTATATATATTTTTTATATTATTTGATTTGTTAAGGTGACTGGACGCTACATCTTCTACTTGGAAAGTTCTAACTACTTTTCTCTGCCAAGCTTGATGCTTGCATCTTATTTCTGGGGCTATCAATCTGTAAAATTCTGCTTTTCTACACTCACACTCTGTAAATGAACACGTATTTTTGAGTTTGAGCAGCTTTCTTAAATTTTAGTAGTCTTGTAATTTTTGTTATCTATTGTCAAATACAAATTTGGTTTGGTTTTATCAAGTATAGTTATAATGATTGGGATCAACATATGTCTGTCCACAAGACTGAGAATGTCGAATTTCTGGTAGAAGTAGAATCTCACTTTTATGTAGTTATAGATCTGAATAAATATTTTCACTGCATTTATAATTTCAATAGCATTTACTTACTTTTGAAACCACTAGAAATGCGTAGATCTGCAGTACTGTATAGTAGTTTTATTATCCAGATCTTGTGTAAGCACAGAACATTTTGACTGGATATTGTACACAGTCAATATTTAGTTGTCACTGACAGAAATGATGTCATTATTCTAAATAAAAACTTCGGCCAAAAATAATAAAGTGGTGTTTGCTATCTGTCCGTCTACCAGCCAAAAATGCTACATTCCAAAAATATTATTGGCCAATAGCAGGATAGTTTGTCTTCATCAAGAGAAATACAGTTTAACATTTATTTACAAGATGAGTTGATCTAAAACAAAACGCCCGACAAATAACCTTCCAAATTCATTGGAAGGTCAGGAGTTGGCAAACTAAGACTTTTTAAATGTGGCATACCATGGTGTAACTGTGTAGAAAACCAAGCAAGTGGTGTTGAAGCCATCTTAATGGATTATTTTTGTTATTGAATGTTACTTTATTACCTATTAGTGTATTACTTTTGTTTAGAAATTGTCATCATTTTTACTGACTGTTACAATATAAGTACACTTATATCTAGATTAACACAATCTACATTCAGTAGTATTACCCTATTCTTTTTCTTTGTATTTTCTGACTGATTTTCTATTCTTTTTTCAGTTCGCATTAATACAATAAATTTAATGAAAGGGGTTAACTCTATTATGTTATTAGTACCGAAAAGTAATTTGTATTTACAAGACAATGAATCATTTACTCTTTTTAAGGATATGTGTACAAACAGTTTTTAAGTTTTTTGTCTACTTAGTCTAGATTATACATTGAACACTTTGTAGTCCGTAGACTTGAGATTGATTCATTTTTCTTGTGATAATATTTTTACACTTGTGCTAGACTCCCATGCATTATACAGCTTATCATTCCATGTACAACGTGACTAAGGGTTAGTGTTGCAGAATAAATCATGAAAAACTACAATTTGTTCTTATGTTTGTTACCTTACAGTATTTCTTACATGATTTATGACACAGGGCATGGTAACCATGTTCGTTTATAGTTGGCCATTGCCCCATATGTACTATATAAGCATACAATGGGTGGGAATATGACTTATACCAGCTCCTGTGGTTTATGAAAGTGAAATATTCAATTAGTCCTGCTACTAAAACTTCTATTGAATTAATCAGCATTAAGAGTAATACCCCATACAAGGATAAATGAAAGATTAAAAACACATCATTACACCATCTCATACAGGGTATCAAGTTCCATTGACTTAGTGCCATGTATAAATAATACAAGTATATTTAGTATAACATTCTAAATGTACCATTCATGTCTTTGACCAAATACAGTGTAATACCTTTATATAATTCCAAATTAAGCAAATCCCTGCATTCTGATTGGCTAATCGCAGGCGTTCACACATGCATGAACCATTCTCGTCAGCTCTCGGGTATTTCCGTACCACTTCGTTACTCTAATAACTTGAGCTAGTTGGCCGAGGTTTTCCGAATGATGCATGAATGCAATCGGAACACCTCGGAGAGCTCTGCCGGATACCGCCGAGTAGTTACGATTGGCATGAATGTCCAAATTTCATTGTATTTGATGACGTAACTTAATTCTGCATTCTGATTGGCTAATCGGAGGAGTTTACACATGTATGAACGTCCAAATGTCATTGACTGAACTACTTTCGACCTAAATCTAAGGTAAATAATATGAACAAGTTAGGTACAATACGTTTTCAAGCAACACATATATTGTGTATTTATTTGCAAATTCGCCACATATTTGAGAAACAAGTTTAGATCGAGGTATTATTAGTTACATCGTTATTTATGGTGATAAACGACTCACGTAACCAAAGGGGGTCGTAGCATACGATGTAATCAAGAGACTGAAGAATGGTCCATTTTATTCCTCCTAGTCCTACTTTGTTGATTCAGAATCCGTCCGTTCAGTAACGAAGCTATTGCTAGCGGCAGCACGTGCAATTTGTTGTTGGCATGATTTATATTGCACGTCAACAAGCAAACATTACGTAATTTAGCTAGCATTTAATCTAATCTTAGTCACCTGATTTCGCGACCATTTCTTTCGGTTTCACAAAACGTGTTATCAACAGCATAAATTATCCTCTTAGAAGCGCGTATTCCATGTTTATACGAAATCGGGTATGTTTACCAGTTTATCTATCCTAGTTTCTGCTTGGTAGCTCCCTCCATCGACGTTTTAATTTAACGTGAGGATTTCATCCGATGCGCGCTAACACGACATGTTTACTAGCGCGACCTTGAACTGCCTATTGTTTACACGGAATAAATGATTGGCGTGGAATAATGACTGTTACGCAGAAATGTTATTACATTTTAATTCAATATCAAATATGGCTCCTGTTATGGTCTGAACTTTATTTTCAAGTGTTGTTTTGGCTGTTCAACTCGGTACTATTTTTTGTGTATTTATCCGCGCACTCAGTTGACGCTGCGTGAGGTCACGATGTGTATTGATGAAAAAACATCATTGGGGGGCGTTTCAAAATACTATTTGGAATTATAAGGATTTAACGACCATTTGTTGGCGTTCATGCATGTGTAAACGCCGATCAGAACGCACACATTTAACATAACGCCCTTATTCAATGTGTGCATTCTGTAGGCGTTTACACATGCATGAACGCCAAAATATGGTCGTTTAATAGCAATACCTCAGTGTAAAGTTTTGCATATTTGGAAATAATTTGCAACTGGACAACCAAGGAAAGATTACTTTGTTTGACAAAATTACAGAAAACAATTGGGTAACCACCGAACCTAGTCCGACAAATATCACATTTTTTGTAATAATATTAGGATAATAAAGGATCTTACAGACTGAAAACGCAACACTGGGCTAAGTTGTTTTTCAAAAGGTTACCAGGAAAGCAAAAGCATGACTAAGTATAATACACCATTTTAAAGGTCAACTTAATGCCATCCTTTTCATACCAAAATATTGGGAGAGTATTGAAGAAATTATCGCATGGTAAAACCTTACTCCAGAAAATGAAAGTAACACGTTCATTGGTTAATTTATTTCGTCGTTAATTAAACATCACCAGTCAGTGAGTAGGTCAGATGTGTTTGTTTTTGTAAGGAAAGAAAATATTTATAGTTTTATACATCATTTTAAGTGCGATTTCATTACGGACTATGCCGTATCAAAATATTTCAAATATGTCTATTATTACTAAAAAAGGGATCGCATGATAAAAGCATTGTTCCATGAAGACTACACATTGTTGACATTTGAACCGTGCGTTGACCCAAACGGCTGCAATATCATGTACAGTCTCCTGACCATTTTGTTGGCATTTGATACTCAGGATAGCAGGTTGTACACATAATTAAAGTTTCCTTGCAATTGTACATGTTTGTCAAATTTTGATACATATTAAGCTGATGAAGACGATTTACACGATCACGGACCTATATACCATGGTATATAGGTCCGTGACACGATGTAAATTCGAAGACAAGGAAATTTCTGCTAGTATTAAAGTGGTAAGAAATGGTATTATTATAATTGAAATATTTTCCGTTTATACGGACCAAGACTAAACACTACTGCGTGAACAAATACAATAGTGTACAAAGGGAGGGGACTCGTGAAGGAAAAACACGTAAACCAAGGGAGAAAACTCGTACAGAATGATTCTATCGCAAAACGCACCAAGAGGAGTATATCATTTTCTACAACTGCATAATACCTATAAATCCTACTATTCTGATAATTCGGGTTCGTATGTGAGTTTTACAATTTGGCCCGTAGTGTATAAATAAAACACATACCATTATGGACCCAGAGACCTTGCTTGCCTCTTGTTTACACATGTACATGTATTTAGAGAACTATTGCAGCGGATAGTTCGTACATTTTCAATTACAATATTTGTTTTCTATTACGAGCCTCTATGATAATTTAAATTGTTATATGCATAAGTATTCAACATTACTTTTCATAAGTAAGCAATGTATTAATTGGCTCAAAGAAGTGTAAAGGTTGTAGCTCGTATACGGCGATGGTTGATGCAGGGACAGGAATTAAGTGAAAAATACCAAAAAATATCCAGTCACCGATCACAACCAAATTAACCAAAATAAATACATGTAGTCAAATAATAATTACGACGTAGAAATGTAATCTGTTGTTTCTAACATTGGTCTGATTATCCAAACTACAAAACACGAATCCATTCTTCAAATCATTTCATAACGGAAAATATAGGAACTAGGGTTCTATAGATAGCAATATGACCTTGAGCGTGTAGCATATGACCTTGAAACCAAGATCGTTGGACAGTGTTAACAATAGATCATTCTAATGTACTTTGCCCGCCAGTATTCCTGGACTTACTTTAGTTCATGATCGGCTGTTATCAATCTTCGAGACATAGGTCATCGATTCTAGAAAAAGGTCACTCGATGGAGACAATCAGGTTCCAAAAACAGAAACACGTCAAATTAAATTGCACATCTGATAAAATATGCTTCAAGAAGGAGACATAAACCATAATTATCCATTACACGCAGACACTTAGGTCGCAAGGCTACTTGAACCAACGTCGTGTAGAGACCGACTAAGGGCCACCAGTGCTGGTGTTGCGGCTGACCGAGGTGTGAGAAATGGTGATTTTTTCCAGACGATACATATTGTCTAGTCTTAGTATTAGTATTGTTGTTCAGCAAATTCTATCGTTAACATTTGAAATAGCCAAGAACGCTATCTAGAACTGGAAAATTTCCACTCAGTCCCAAGTATGTGTGCAGAGGAACACTCGAGAGTGAATTCTTATCTTGCCTCATGTCATGTCACGATGAAGGTATATGAAGCAAGCCAAAAGGGGATGCATTTCAACGATCATTCCATTACCAAGATACGCGTTTTTTATACATGTTTTTGTTTTAATTGGCCATCGTTCGAATGCATGTCTTAGTCATATTGACCGACAAGGTAAATATCTAGTACTGTCTTGCATTGCTTGATCTGCGTTGTAAGAGTACTCAAGTTTCTTCGTGACTGAACGTAATCCTTGGTAACGGTAAGGGTATTTATTTTGATCTTGTGTGTATCAAAGTCAGGCTTATTGTTGTTAGTCTGTGATGGGTTTGGCGGTTGCTTTCTCGTGAATTAGTAATACCTTTTGATTTAACTAGACGACACATACATCCAGGTATATTTAGTAAGATGATGTTTATATCTTTATAGAGCATCTACGAGTAGATAGTACGATAACTATAATATTTGGGAATTTTCCTTCAATATATATATGGAAACTAACACAATTAAAACACAGTTCTAAATTGTATATTATGTATGTTAGATCTAATTTCACAGCAGTTGAAAGTTTTTTAATATTCTTGGCAGTCATTTCACAATATATTTTAAGAGGTGTTTTATTTAAACATTTAAAAAGTATTAAATTAATGATAAAGGGAGGTAATTCACTAAAATAAAAATAAATATTAGTTAAATCTTAGAAGAGTCATCATTTGGCGACAATGACAAATGTCTTATGTTTTACAACTACAATGGTTTCATTTGCCATAAATAAACTTTTGAATGAAATAAGCAAAATTGCAACTTCCAGATTAGATTCGTCAGGCTTTGGAAAAATTTAGACGGCATTCTGTCCAAAATGAAATTTTACAAAAACTGGAAGGTAAATTCTCTGAAATTTAGATACAGTTCATGTTATATGATACAAATAATTTTCATTGAAGACAATTTTAAGCCCAACCAATAATTGGGTTTTCTAACATAGTCAATAATTGTATGTTCAAATGAAATATTCCCATTTTATAATGGCACAAATATGTCTCTCCCCCCCCCCCCCCCAAACAACAACAATGTTTAGATTATTTTCAAATTAAAAATATGAAGAAATAAATGTAACTTTTATTTTATCGGTTAAATTTTCAAAGGCTATTTTGTTCAGAGAAGAAAAGAGCCATACTTTTCTTTTTGAACGGTAAAAAATTGGTTAGATGCCAGACATTTCTAATCCACACTTGTGTTTTGTGTCCGCACTGTGACATAACTGCATTGACAGGGAAACGCAAGTTCAAATAGCTTAATCCTTAGGGTTCAATATCGTCGCTGTCACAGTTCTGCATGAAATAATCTACTGGAAGTAAAGCTAAATTGTTTTTGCAACCCGTTCTTACTGTATTCACACTATTGTGTTGTGTTTCATAACGTACATGTACACTTGTGCTTTCAGTATGCCAAGCCGGAACTCGGTGTTGTGTTTCATAACGTACATGTACACTTGTGCTTTCAGTATGCCAAGCCGGAACTCGGTGTTGTGTTGTACCTAGCTTGTGTTTATGTTGGGAAAAATCCAAAGGTGCTAGTACTCAAAAAGAGAAAACATCAAATCCAGCGAGTTTCCGATATTCTAAAGGTATGTCAGTTTGGCTATATTACCCATAATAAGCAAAGTTTTCATTTGTTCCTCCCCTGAGAGAAAGTTGTTGTCTCTTTGTTACACAATTATGAAATTTGAAATCGGTAATTTGTATGCGAAATCATCAAACACAGTATTTGAAACGTAGGTCTATATATAGATGACTTGTATATTAGTTCCAGACAAGCTAAGTTTCTGTTATAACAGTAAGTTCCCTAATGCCATCAATCTACTCGTTGAACTTTGTGTAATACAGCAGACCTATGGGCAAACTTGTCTTCTGTCCATGCTTCAAAATGACCGGCCGTTGTAACAGTCAGTTTGTGAAGTTGCGTTATTTCGTAGATCTATCAGGGTTAGGACATGTCATGGACAAAGTCATTCCTCACATTGTCATTATACTCGTAGCCCTAGTTACCCTTACAGACGAGGTTATCGAATTCTCTACCAACATTTGATACATTTATGTTACATTCGCATATTCTTATTGATGTACAAACGCTTGAGTAGGGCTTTTCCATTGCCATTTCATGAACCCCTATTAGCATTAGTGGATTCAGGGGGCGGCGCGCTCCCCCTAAAATTCCCCCAACCTAACATGTACGTATATCCGAGTACTAAATACGAAAATATACAGAGATCTTTAATCATAAGATTTTCAAATAAGCAATTCTGATTGATTGTAGCATTATATTATGTCATGATGATGTTTATACACAGTCATTGTCGTTTTATAAGGCTTGAGCAAAACCAAAAAATGACCAAATCCTGGATCCGCCTCTGATTAGTAGCGTGATCAATACTGAAATGGCTGGATTTCATGTTGTGAACACTCTTAATGTAGGCTACCTATTAATATTTTGCCCCAGGGGTGCGGACTGACCGTGGGGATTTAGACAATTTGCCTGTTGGAACCTAATTTTCCACCTAGAGCCAAGCATTTTGTCTTAATCCTCACTGCGGGAGATTCTAATTCCTCACTTTCGGATCTACTGAAAATCCGGCCAATTTCAGGCATTTTCAAGGGACCCGCAATCATTGGGCGTGTCCAATTCCCACCTGTCTGAAATCGTCATCAGTCTGAAATCCTGTTTAGCCATAAAACATTGATTTCAATATACATAACCAAACCCCGATACGGTACATCACGCCATAGGCCTCTAATCCCTGTCATGCGCGTGGCAGGAATGTCTCTCTGAAATAGCGAATGTGACTAACTCAAGGGTTGTCAGACGTTTCACCCCAAGACATTTCCTCCCAGGACGTCCCCCCCCCCCCCCCCAAGACGTGTCACTCCCATTTTGGGGGTGAATAGTCACAGTATTTGTTACATATGAAGACGTTTCACCCCAAATAAATATTACTACTGAGACTAAACAAATGATAAGGATGAGTAGACATAATGATGATTAAATAAGTTAGCATGCATTTCTAATATGTCTAAAGTATATTTAGTTATTCAAGTTTAAAATGCATAAATATAAGTGTAAACAGATATATATGGATTCAATTAGTATTATTGTATTAAGTTGTTTTAACATTTATTATAATTTTTCCATTGAATAAATATTACTTATTTACTTTTTAATCATGATAAGGCAGTTATTTTTTCAAATCAGCTATGTTTTTCACAACTTTTTACTTTGTAAATTCATCAAACTGATTAAGTCATATTCGTATTGTTACAGAAATATATCAAAAGTAAAAATGTTCTAAGTGAACAACTTTCAATCATTAACAGAATGTTTACTTTAAATATAATGGTTTAAAACATTTGCCTTTGTAGGCATACTATTAACATAACATCAATAAAATAGCAGGTGTCAATTTGTTTAAGTACACTTGTGGTGAATAATTATGTGTGATTGTTTCACAATTATCACGTTTGTTTTGTGAAACATGTCGTGATAACTGTTAATTGAGTTAATCCTTCTTTCATGGTTTATGTATGCATGTATATATGCTGACGACAAGTGTTCATTTACTGTCAGTCAAAATCACAACATTACTGCAAAGTCAAAGCTAATGGTGTTAATTAAATCACGCTGTTAATGTTATTAAAGTTTAAACATGAAGATACAGAGTTTATCAAAGACCTAAATACCAGTCTTTGGGTTAATAAACAATATAACTTAATGCACCAGCCAATTGTAACCACGCCCCCCCCCCCAGGTCCGGGGGTATACCGGGGATAGCGGGGGAAATGGGCCGTGTTTTTACCTTCCAGGTGGCCCCGCAGTGCCGAGTGAATGCGGTGGTTTTGTTTTCGCGCCGAAAATAGCGGGGAATGGGCCTTACCTAGGATGTCCCCGGGGTGCGGGGGCATTTGGCGGGGATTTTACCAGCAATTTGTCTCCGCAGGGTGGGGATTTTACCTGGGATTGGCTGGACCGTAAGTCAAAGTCCCCGCTATTCCCCGGGGGGGGGGGGGCATGGTTACAATTGACTGGTGCATAACAATTTAATTAAAAAAAATATCATTCAGATCACACAAAATTGATTATATTTAAAAGTGGGGGTGAAAAGTCTAGGGTCTTTTGAAATTGGGGATGAAACGTCTTGTTAGGAAATGACTGGAATTCTACTCAAGTGATCGTGTTGAGGTGACGAAATAATTTAATTTGTTTGCAAATGACCAAATGATCTTAATAAGCTAGAGCTATTGTCGGACTCGTGATGGACTAGATCTTGTGTAACTTCTCCTGCTGCATGTAGACTAGATGTATCATAATTAACGCGCTGAGCATGCCAGACCACTGTGCGAAATGACACGCCTCAAAGACTCTCATGTTTTCGTGTCAGTCTATTAATATTCATTGTTTACAATAGCTCGATCTATCACACTATGTTTCACAACAATACCTACACGATTCGACACCAAACTGTCGACTATGTGGCAGTTTTTACAATAAAAATCGATGTTCATTGTAATGTATTCTGAATTTTCACCTGAATTGCGCCCACAAATCTCAAATATTGTGTACTTTTAAATAATAGTCGTATGGTGAAATCACCCACTCCATTGTTGATATCATGCGGAATTCGTTCGCCGATACACTGAACAAATGACCTTGACGAGTTGTGGATAAAAATAGCAGCACCGGTTCAGTCCAGTTTTGGCTAGATTTGATTGGACAGGCAACTCTATATTCAGTAAACAAGACTACGGTGACGTTACAAACGAGAAAAAGAGCCGAGCTATCGAGACTATACAATATTGCGAGTTTTAACAACGCTGTGGCCAGCTTTTAGGGCTGTGTCAGTTTTATTAAAGTTTGTTAAAAATAAGGCGCTAGGAAGCACGCGGCAAAGGCTGTGGTGTTTTGTATTTATTGTCTTTGATCATGTTTTAGGCGTGCGTTCCAGGGGTGGGTGCCCCTGTCCGTATAAACGGAAAGGACCATCTCGTGCATTTCAGAAAGAGTGATACATTCCAGTTTGATTTAGTGCTTTTATTGTGACAATTCTGTGTTGAAAATGGAGTCGACCATTCTAACGGTAAGAGTTTAAGAATTCTTCTCGTCACTAATCGATGTAAACATTAGAGTTACCTCCCCTCTTATATGCTTACTGTCTCGATCATGCGTGCGGTCCTCATGCGTGTATCACGTGAGGAGCATGTTGCCTTCATGTTTTTGTCCAACGGTTCGTAATTAAATGACGTAACATCAGTAGATGTTTGGATCTATGCTTAGGATTTGATATATACTGAGACTTTTCTTTGCTAGTGAGTTAATAACTGTTTAATTGGATTTTAATTATGTGATCCAGTTATAAGGTCAATGTTAAATGGAGAGCAAGGTCATACTGGTTGAATTTCATTCTGCTAATGTGATACCAAACGAAGGAAAACGACCTGAAGTAAAGGTGATTTATCTCCGTATGCTTTCAAATAGTTTACCGTGAAATGTTGCATGCATATTTTACTTACTCTGACTCATTGTCATATGGCTTTATCGTGATGGCTTTTTTGTTATTTGATGTTATACAAGTACAACTCATATATACTGTAATTGAATCACCAGTTTTATAGTACTGATTGCCCTTGTACTAAAGCATGATTATGCTGTCATATCTCCTATCATATGCAGAAGAGTAGTACTTAAGAAAAAGGTAGGTCGCATGATCTTGAGAAATTAGAGAATGCGTACAGGCAGACAGAAGTATGGACTGGCGGATGATAAATGTTTTATATAAAATGGGGAACAAATTAAATGTCAATTTTGTTTACCTTGTCAACTATTTAAATTAAGACTCTGGATGACGAAGCTTATTGTATAAATCTTGTGCCCCATATTCCTGAGCCAAACGCCCGTGAATTTCTGCTTTGTAAAGAACATAGTATTTTCTAATCTATAAAAAGCACAACCTCCTGCATTCAGAGCTGACAACCATCTGAGCTCTTGATGTAGTTGTGGTGAATTGTTTACTATTGTACTTTGTAGTTGGGTACATTGTGTTGTGAATTTGTTAACTTGTGAGTAGATACATGTGGCATAGTGGTGTTAACAAGTAAACAACAAAGCATATAAGCTGAAACTGGTAACCACTTGCGCTGATATGCTTTAGCAATTACATCTGTTGGGTGTTGTTTAATCTGGATTCTTGGAAAAGTTCCCCCAGTAATGGATAAGAAATTGAAATCTCAAAGTCTGAATCTGACATGTTCTTTGGTAAATACTAAAATAGTAAGTGTATGTCTAAATGATTAATATTTCCATCTGGGTTACTATTGGTGAATTTGATTTGAATCTTAATTTTTCACATGCTTTTTCTCCATGCCTAGTTATTCATTTTTGTTTTCAGTCACCAATTGTGAAATCTTTTCTTGCGGGCTCATTGAGCGGAACATTTTCTACATTGTTGTTCCAACCATTGGATTTGGTTAAGACCCGTGTGCAGTCATCTATCAGTGTTAATGGGTTAGTATGTCTTATACATCTTATAGATGACCATATATATTTATTTATTAATTTAATCTGAATTTTAAGTGCCTAACAAACTCGACATCTAGGGTACTTAACTTTTCGTAACGTGATTAACATTATATTATTAATTGCTTTGGCATTATGCAAGTTTTATTATAATTTTATGACTTAGACATTCAATCTCGGCATTTAAGTGTCAAAATTGCAATATTGGCTTCAATTTGTAATAAATGCTTGTATTGCTGCTTCATCAATTATATAGCACTCTGCTTCACATCTGTGTTTCATGTCAATATGATCTTTGCAAGTAATTACCTAAATTGCAAAATTGCAAAATAATTGTTAGATGTTGTTGTTTTGTTTCAAGGATTGTATTTTCTGGTATGTTTACAATCTAGCAGTATTGATTTTTAGAACTTTATGGATTGTCTGCCGTGGAGAATATTAGATGATGATCAATATTATATGTGTGAAGACGCAACTTAAGTTATGCTTATTGATTTTCTTCCAACTTCAAGTAAATAATTAATAAATTATGCTGTAGTCTGTTATATTTTTGCAGCAAGTTATCGTATGTAGACATTACTTAATTTGTTAACTTTCAAATTACTGTTTCATAGTCATACCTAGTTTCACCTATGTTTCAGTCTGGGGAATGTAAATCTTGATGTTTATTTGTAGAGCCCGCCCAGTCGGCATGGTTACAGTTTTTGCCAATGTTGTCCAACAGGACAAAGTCATTGGCCTGTGGAGAGGCATTGTTCCAGTAAGTGTCCATTTGGTGAAAGTTATAATTAGTCGTCAGATAATTTGTTTACATTGTGTCTTGTTGCTTAACTAACTATTCATTGCTGTAAATAATGTGACCAATATTCAATTTAACTTGGAATTGATACCAATCAAATAGTCTTAATAGTGTAGTTCTTCCTCCTTTTTCTCAGCCTCCAAAATGTCTATGTGTATTTACCAGCAATACATGTATACTACAAATTCACTGTTTTTATTAGGTGTATAATGTTTACAGTATGAACCTGACAGTGATAAATCATGCATGAAATGTGTCTTTCTTTTTCAGTCCATTTCAAGATGTGTTCCTGGAATTGGAATTTATTTTTCCACCATTCATTTCCTGAAAGGGAAATTTGAACACTCAAAGAAACCAATTGAAAATATGTTAATTGGTGGAAGTGCAAGATCTGTTGCTGTAGTAACCATGCTGCCATTTACTGTCCTGAAAACAAGATATGAGGTAAATACAAATACCATATAACTCCTATTCTTCATGCCACTGACTCTCGTAAATCATGTAAAATCTGACTGAAAAAGCAGATATATCGTCTATGAAATGTGAGATGTACTTGATTTGAATTGCTAGATGAGTCATAGTTGCGGTATAGGTCACTGGTAAGGAGTTTACTTAAAAACTCTGATTCAATTAATTTTTGATCATCAAAATGTTGACCATTTTTGACAAAACAAGTGGATATTTGATTTTTTTTTCTTACTGGATTTTGCTGAAATGAATTAATTTGATGAGGTACATACATATGAGTTTGTTCTGTCTCTCTTCAAAATTGAGATGGTGTCTTTTTCAGAGTGGAGAATTCCACTACAAAAATATGTACAGAGGATTAAGTACCATCTATGCGCTGGAAGGAGCAAAAGGTAATTTTCCTGTGGTATACCGTCTTATTTAGTGCTTCTAATAATTCATTTACAATCGTAAATCAGTACACCTTTCTTCTGTAATACTGTTCTGTCTCATTTTGATAGTTAAATATAAACTAATTTTGATGACATTATTGAGCGTTTAATTAAACTTGGACTTGTGAAATGGTATCTTAACATAGTTTCTGTACAATTCATCTTTGTGTTACTTAAAGTCAGTGTTGATAAATGTACCAATGTATTAAATGATCCACTTTGATATATGAAAAAGATAAGAAACTTGTCATTGTAGTAAGATATCATCACAGTTTTAATCAACCCTTACTATTTCTATTTTAATGTCATACACATGTATTCCTTTTTTCAGGTCTGTTCAGTGGTATTGCACCAACATTACTCAGGGATGTGCCATTTTCTGGCCTCTATTTTATGTTTTACACACAATTGAAACAGCTTTCTATAACTGGTTAGTATTTCATTTTATTATTTCTATTTATTTATACAGATAAAGCACTAGATATTCCTGTAATGCAGATAACACTGCTGTTTGTTTACAGTATATATATATCTAACTGCCTTGTGTACATAATCAGGTGTGGTAACTTCACTCGCCTCCTTGAAAAGAATGTCAAATTTTGATTTGCTATATCGAGCACTCGTGTGTTATTTTAACACCTTAAAGCTTATTCATTTGTGTTGAACAAAATGTTGTTGCATTTTTCTGATGAGGATGTCTGCAGTTACTACACTTGATGTCTGAGTATTAAATAATTGTTAATTTTTAAAATTTGAATGATGTCAGGGTAGTAATGGTAAATGCTGTAGCATTTGGTTGATTGAAATCTTTATGAGTTGATTGATTTAACTTTGATTTTATGATTTTGTGGTATCTAATTAAGGATATGAGAGCAATTTGTGTATTTATTCACTTTAATTCAGAAATTTAGTTTACTATTAATTTATTGTTTATAATTGTATTTAAATTATATTTTTAAGCACTGCATTGTTGATTGTAAAAGTATTAATAGTTCTCTCTAATGTGATTTCATTAATTTCAATGTTAAATGCCAGATTGAATTTTTTAACTATTTGTTGTTCATTGATATCTTACATGTGCAGGGGCATAGCATGCCATCTATTTTTTAATTAGTTTTCTATTTAAAAATACTAGAAATAAGTTGTTATTCTGTATATCTAAATCTTTTTCTCATTAACAAGTCTTTCTTTCCTTTAACCAGACATCAGATGTCTTTGATTTGTTTAAAAATAATTTTGTTGTGTGAAATTGAAAGTACTTGAAGCAGAAGATGCTGATCTGGTGGCTATGCCCCTGGATTTATGTTCATATTAACTTTATACAATTATAAGTCACTTTAATAGTACATTATTAAGACCCCCCACCACCTTGTATATATTCAGGTGGAGGGTCACTAATTTAGTGTATTTTTTTCTGTGTAACTTTATAGAGATTGCCCCGCAGCTTACCAGGGCTTCAACATTCTGATGGGACAGGTGACTATATATAAGTCAGTGAGTTGTTCTCGCCCAAAACTATACCTGTGTTGATAAATCATGGCACTTTTAATGATGAAAAGATTTTATTTCAGTAAGAACAAATCTGACCTATTCAAATTAGGTCATAAATCTGCATGCAGGAATTCAAGATTTATCAACTCTTCACATTCTAATAAATCTTGCTCTCATTTTAGTTATAAAACTGGATTGTTTTTCTTTTTATAAGTAATAATTCCTCTTAAACTACATTAATCCTTCATTGTCAGTTTAAGCAGTAATTAGGGCTTATCTTTAATTAGGTACTCAATTATATTTTAATTGTCTTCATATGCCTGCAATACTAACACTAGAGTAGTGAATTAAATTTCACTGTTAAATAACAATTACATCTTTTGAATACTTATGATTCTCTATAAGTTAATTTAAGTGGATATGAGTTAGGATTAAAGCATACATATTTGTAATCTGAAGGAACGTTTGAGTGAATATTTCCTTGTTTTTGTTGCAGAATCTGTACCTGATTCAAAACTACCCATGTTTCACTTCACCTGTGGTGTTACTGCCGGTATGATGGCATCGTTGATCACACAGCCTGCCGACGTTTTGAAAACTCATATGCAGCTATATCCTCACAGATACGGTCGTCTAAGGAATGCCGTCAAGTTTGTTTATGAAGTGAGTTATTGATTAAATGTGTTTGAATGTAGAAATATTCGAGTTCCAATTTGGCCACATATTAATCAAAATTTTGTAAACAGAAAAATATGTCCTTCGAGACATGACGTTATTTTATTTTCATAAATTTGTGAATTATTTGCTGGCAACAATCTTATTTTATATTTTTCATATGCTTTGCTAGTGTGTTAGTAAACAATTCTCTAATGTTTTGTCATTCAGAGAGATGGTATTGAAGGATTTTGGCGTGGTATAATTCCTCGCACAATCAGGAGAACATTGATGGCTGCTCTTGCCTGGACTGTTTATGAGGAGGTGAGGATTTATGCTTTTATTATGCAGTGAAAATTTAGACTTTTCTCTTACCATAAATTTTAATAATTTTGTACAGTTTGACATCTGTTGCTGTCTGCCAACATTGACTTCGAAGCTATTGTTCTGTTATTAACACATCATTTCTAAAATCTTTGATAACATATTTCCTCTGATTAATTGTCATCACACATCTATTATTATATCTGAACTGTTAAGTTATTAGCAAAGCCCTAAAGGTCACACATCTATTGTTATATCTGAAATGTTTATTTATCACCAAAGCCCATAAGGTCTGGCTTCCTAATTATCTTTGTTTTAGGTGTGTATAAATACATGTAACTTTATATGCTAGACAGAAATAAGAATTCATTCAAAGGAGTACCTTTACTTTACATTTAACTGGAGTACCAGAATTTGCATTTAGGTTATTTTATTTTAATATTCACTGGAGTACCAGCTTGATATACATATTGGAGAACCATAACTTTAGATTTATATTTAGAACTTTATATGACTGGATTTCCAGACATTGTTTAAGTGTGCGAATAAAAAGAAATACAAACAGAAGGACTTTGTGAATCTTTTCTAACGTTCACTACAATCTACACGTACACAGAAAATCGACAGAAACTACTTCATAAAAGTTTGTTTATTGTAAACACACAAAAAATGTGATGTTGACAGATTGTAGATGAGTACTTGAACTTATTGAATCACTGCCAAACTATGTAGTATTGACAATATGTGAGTGCCAAGTACAAATAATATGTACTGAGACTGAATCTGTTTCAAGGACCATAGGTCTATAGTTTATCAAATGTGATGCCAAAATCCTGAATATTTATGATGGAGTGTATTTAGTATTGTTTTTGAATATATATCTTCTTTATTTGTATGTTTGTTAATATTTCTGGCAGTCATGATGGTTGTTAACAAATTTGTTCTCATAACTTCACTATTTAGCTATTCAAAATGAAAATAATGAGAAATGTGACATGTGTATTTTATTATTTCAGGTTGCAAAATCTGTGGGATTGAAGTGACAAACTAGTGACAATGTCACCATAGCAACATGTTGAAAACAAGATCTTAAAATCTAACGTACATTTTAAACTACGACAACAGGTGTTGATGAGAGTTTAAAAGTAAATGTTTTCTTCCTGGAACTTTACAAGTAGTGATGAACTTAATGTTCTGAAACACTGCGACACTGTGGTGTACAAACTAGTCTTTTTGGCTCAACACCATCAGTGTTGATTATCAAAGTAATTCAATGTGTTAATGCTTGCTTATGTTGGGATAGTGTGAACAGTTTGTGAAAGACTACCAGTTTATATTGCAGAGAGGAAGCTCATATTTCTTTGTATTTTGTTTATATATGCATTCACATTGTTCATATTTTGTGTATTTTTTACATTTGTTCGTGCATCTTGGCATAGCAAAGTGCGTATGTTAATAAATATCTTACAGATAGATCTGTGATAACCGGATGATTTCAGTGTTGTAAATGCTGTTTCATACTACAATTAACGGTAAATGGTGACTGTATCATCAAACCAAGCCTGTACTGAATATATTTTGGAGAAAATGTTCGCTTTGCTAGTCTGTATTGACCATTTCTTATTTGATCTGAAATTTTACATACTGCAAAGCCTTCAAATTGAATGTTCCTTTCTGAACAGTTTTATGTTTTGATTTTCTCTGACTGCTTCCTTCTCAACATTGACCACTATTATCTATCTGATCCAAGTTATTGAAATGCTATGTGGAATAACATGCGCTTTTATGCTTAACTTTACCAGGGTAAGTGGTGGATATACATTGTTGTATATATAACTTCGTTAACATCATGTGTTATGATATTTTTATTGTGTTGCAATATTTAAATATTTCACCATAATAGTGGTTACAACCGGTACGTAAACGGTATGTTTATTGTACCAGTCAATTACAATTGTCTTGATATTATTCAAGTACATATATACCTACTAAATTATAAACATTTATTTTTTATATTGAGCTTCCATTGATGTTCATTATTTTGTTTTATTTCATATCTATTTGTATTTGATTTCACCCTATTCAGTTTGCAATCAGAGACGACATTATTGCCTGGTGTTAGGTAACATGAATGTACCTTAATTTGACCAATAACTTATACAAATAAAATTTCTTGCTTCTTCAACATTTTTTAGTGGTCTTTGTCTTTCACATCTGTAACTTCATCGAGGACATTTCACAGATGTATACCTGAAATGTGTAGAACTGCACTGAACATACTTTGCAAATGTATAATATATAGTGTTAGCTGCTATTTTCCCGTTAACAACAAAACATACTTCAAAACAATTTGGCATAATAGAAAAATATGGAAAAGAAATGATATTGTCAGCATTAATTAACTAAAATATTTGAAGGGAGAAACTGAAAAGCAAATTAAGTTTGTCTGCTGTTATGTTATTTTACTTGCAATATGCAGAATTTCCTTGAACACGTTTCATCTGTGTATAAATTATAATGTACACTTGTAGTCACTAGTGTACAGAATTGCATAGAATGCATTTCACAAATATATATGCTGGGAACTGGCAGAATTGCATTGAATATCTCAAATATATAGACTAGCATTGACTTTTTTATCAAATATGCAGGACTGCATTAAACACTTGTCAAATATATAAGTTATATATTGATATGTGCAGATTTGGTTTGACCACTTGACAAATACACATACATGTATAATATACGCTTGGCTGCATTGAACACATTTCTGATATAACGCAGGCATGACATGTTCAGGGATTGGAATTCTACAATTACTCATTATAGTTGAAAAGTATACACAGTTCAATTCTTACTGTGAATTCTACACTAGGCACATGAGGATCTAACACTGACAAATGAGGTTTTATCACATAACTTGCACTCCAGGAGTGGCATAAAGCAGTGACATAAATATCATATGTAACTAGTTACATAAATAGCCGAATTACGGCACTTAGTTAAAGTATATTTAAAGATTGAAAACAATCTATTAATGGTGTGTGATAAATAGAATCTTACATTCGTGCTTATTTGATATTGTTTTTATGAAACGAGTCGACTGAAACGAATATGACGCTCGGCAGAGCCTCGCGTCATATTCAGTCGACTCGTTTCAAGCACTCGTGTAAGATCCTCTATATATGTATTAACTGATAAAATTGGAATTGAGTGCAAACGTTCACTGAAAGGTTATGTAGATAATTATCATTGTACTCTGACCCAATAAACTTAACTGTACACAAAGTTCGTATCTTATAAGTGGAACATAAAGCATCTTCATCCTTGGACTTGCGTTTGAGAACAGCTCGTTATGTACACTCACGGAGTTGCTTTATCCTGGTCGACGCCGAGTTTTGCTGACTTGTTATAGACTTGCTACGCTACAGAAGAGTAGTGCCTGTCATTCTATGACCTGATGGACAGTATTGACTCGATGGCCATGATACCAACGTCCCATTGTGGTTGTACTCTAGAGCTAATCTAGGATAACCAATGTCATACCGAGGTCAGTATTCATACAGTCTGAGGTAGTTGCAAGAGGAATATGAAACAGTTCATGTAACACAATGAGTGTACAATAAGATTATGAGTACACACGAACGCTTGTCTAAAACCGTTCTCCGTATTGTCGGTAAAGGATCACAGCAGCACGAATCTCTGATATCGAGCGAATTTGATTTTGAAAGTAGGGCATACATTAGCTTGGACGAACATAAGCTACTGAATAATGGATACATGTCACATCTGGGTGAATGTAACAATTGGTAATAAAAGTACCGTGAAAACAAAGTGCGTGCTCATGTCCCTTAATTAATTCAAGATAAGAAATTGGTGGAACAATGCAGTTTAGGTTACATCGCTTTGTTCACCAACGTATAAACCTTAGTATTTATTTAATTAGTTTCTTGCACGTTGCCACTATAAAACGACCAATCACATTAAAAATCACACAAACTCCAGCATCGATACCCCTTACTATCGTACGCTCATACATATGATGCAAATTTGGCCTGTTTTGCCATAGCTTTTAGACTTATTATTATGTTATATTAGCCTCTCAATATTCTACATTCTATGCATTTTTTATTGATTGTTGTGTTACTCTAATCAATTGAATCCATTTTTGTCTAGTAAGTCATCAACTCAATCATGTTTTAATTTGTATTGCTCTTAGTGAAGCATTTTATTAATCCAAGCCAATATGTTATGGTAATAAATTATTTTTTAAATGATACTTATATTTTCCTTTCAAGTGTTACTGTACTGTTTCACACAATCAAAGGAGTGAAATATTTTAGATTATTGTTTTTGATATTTTTTCTTTATCCTGACAGACATGTTGTCTGACTGTTTTGTTGACAACTGATATTCTAATCATGATGAAATATTTACTCAGTCTGTCACGAGTTTGGGTTACCTATACAAGGGGACTTAGCTCACCACTAACAGTACTTACAGTCTTTCGGATAGAGACAAAAACCGAGGTCCCGTGTACGATGCTTTATATCGGGCACGTAAAAGAACCAGGGATGTTTCTGGAACTGGGACATCTTCTGTATCACGCACTATCCTCCAAAAATCTAAAATGACTAACATTCTTCTGGAGGCGTCGTCTGTATGGGAAACCGGTGGCGACGATAAAAAACGCAAATACAAATAAATGATATTATATAGATGAATTAATTAATTTAGACAACACATTTTAGGAAACTTAATATATATCTTGGTGACAACTGCTTTGTGTCAGACTTACTTTTATTACTTTGTTAACTATTTGATAACTTTGTGAATTGCTTTATAAATCTTCGTGGAAATATCATATTTAGTTGTTGCGTATCATCTACAAATAAATTTGTTAAACTATGTGATTTGGAATATTGCTTGCAAATAGTGAGACGTCATATAGTGACGCTCGGAAAATTGGATATCATTTTAATGAGATTGCAAACAGACCCTTCATACTATCATTCGTCGTTGCATCTTTATTCAGCCAATGTAAATCGGCCCACCATTTTACCATGTTTACCATAAATATGTCATTCAGCTAACGGCATCATGCACCCTTACACGGATGTAATATGGACATTAGCGTGGATTGGTCTAAAACATAAGCCTTTTATGACATCGTGTTAATTTTTCGACACTTGGCTGTTTTAGGGAGGATAGTATCTAGGTACAAAGCGTCTGATAATAAAATCATTCATGCATCGTGATAAGCTGAATGAATAAGCCTAAGCGGCAATAACACGTCTAGTACACGCACTTATCCAGAAGGCAGACATGTATTGAACATGGACCCTTTCCGAACACGTGATAATCCTCACATCACGCTGATTCGATACATGTGTTTCCGTGGTAAATGTCTGCTGAACTATAAATAGGGTGACGCCTCTGGCAAGGTACCAATTGCATCGTGCTGTAATGAGAAATGGATAAGATGTTATCAACTAAATTCCAATGAGCGTTAACATTTTCGGTCATAGCGAGAGCATGTCTTTTCAAATCACTATGTCACCTTGTGCACCAACCAAAGAAAAGGTTAATGTAATATTATGTTCGTTTTTGTGCATTTTTTTTACAAACATGTAAAACATATATTGTATTTCATATAGGTAAGACATCAATAAATGTGCATAATCAAAGAATACCCTATAAATGTATCCCCTGTATTTGTCAAAAAGAAGTTTGTGTTGCAAGTAAATTTAAAAATAACATCTAGTTTTATTAACATGCGTTTCCCCCCTCCCCCCAATTTGTGTCCGTGTGCAATGTGATAAAGCATGAGTTTTGGAATCGGTAATACAATGCAATTGTTCGTATCGATTATGCCTTATAGATAATGTAAATACAATACTAGTTCCAATAGTCTACGTTCAGACACATTTTTATGAGAAAACAAGTACTGGTATGCCAGTATTGTTAAAACATTGCTTGTCAAGCTTTGTATTAAAGTACGGATGTCTGGATAATACCATATTCTGACTACGACATATGTCCAGCAGGGCAGTAGGAAATGAGAGTTAACAAACAAGAAAGCAGTAGGCTTACAATCAGTATAGTACGGTTTCGACCCTTGGAAGTTCAGCGCGAGGGCTCATTTATGGATTAGCAAAATAATGTTTTCTTAACAATATGCTTGCACTATTGTGTTAAGTACACATTACCTATTGAATGTGTTGTGTCGTATATAACACCACACTAAGACATCTGACGATACGAACATAAACAACAGCAAATATGTACTGCACCCTCTCCCGAGCAACACCCTATTCCGGCTGTTGTAGAGAGGCTTAACTCATTGTGACTTCTTACTACAGAAAATCATGCTGTTGTTTAAGAAGGTTGTTTCTCAAGAGAGCGCTGTCCCTGAGATGTTACGGTGTGTACTGATTATTAGACGATACTAACATAAACAACAACAAAAGTACAGAAAAAACATATAAAGTTATGCCGCGATTAACGGCCAAATTTATCGTACGATATGCCTACTGCGCATATATCTATGTATGAGTCATAATATGTTTACAATTTTACGCACTATGTTACATACAATAAGTGCAACATCATACTACATGTATTGTATAACTGCGCATGTCTCTGCATAATTTTTGTTGATTTTCACTTCATGCATTTCGATATTTTGATTAGATAAAACCGAAATAAGATTCGCATACGTTTATTCTTTGGCAAAACAATGAGACTGAACATTTCATATCGAGTCTTAAAATAGCAAGGTATCTGAAAGAAAACCGGTGTAGATTAAATGAGAACTTAACAAGTAGAGATGGCATTGCACGCAATCATACTTCATGACATGTGATTATGATATTCCCCACACACTGTAGGTAATCGCATACACTCCAGGGTTAGTAGTATATTGCATACATTACTATAGAGCGATAACTTGTATGTGTAAGAAAAAACACAAATGCATTCTGGAGTAAACGTCTTCGGTGCTGCTACGTCAAACCATCTCCGTCACAGTTTGACAACGATGTATTCATGTAATATATAGATATATGTCACGGTCAGATAAAATATATCATATTCAACAAACATCTCAGTACGTGGTATGATAGTAAGGTCACTGACACATCTCCGGTGGAAGATCATTTGGTGGTCACTAGAGCGGGGATACACCTTTGTATACCTGTTTCGAAATCGTCGCGCGTAATCCTTGATGAACACATGTTGTTAGATAGCAGACTTTTGGGAACTTATGAAATCTGAAATGTTGACCTTGTACTGAATCAAGTATCAATGAATGTGGCTCAAGTTAAAAATAATTATGTTTGCCCTAACCCTTCGTAGGTTTGAAACATTGGGTAGGAAGGAAGGAAGGTAGGGGGATATTTATTTATTTTAGAGGCTGGTGTTATTTGCAAGAAGATATGTGAAATTTAGTAATCAATACATCAATATGAGGCGCACATTGGCGCTCTTCCATCGTAAAGTCTGATTTCCCAGGGCAAATGGTTACTAACAAAATCCGGGGAAATTTACACAAACATTAATAAATTTTAATTTGACCCGTTGTTCGTGTATTGCTACAAGGATTGATACAGTGTTCAATGCGTGATAACTTGACTTGATTTTCAATGAAATACCTAACTTATATATAACTAAGTGAAGCATGTTCATACGTATATAAAATCCCCATTAGTTATCTTATCCTGTCAATACATTTAGTTATCCTGTCGTCTGCGATCAGAGTGGGTGAACACGTGCCTTTTTGTTTACTACGCGGCACGAAAAGCTGGCAGCCGATCACAAAACGGTACGTTTTTTGGCAGTTTTTGTTCGTTAGATAATAGTTTTTAATAGCCTAAAACCTGCGTGCCACAAAAAAATCGGAGAACATTTCGCCTCGCTTAAATTTTGTTCACCCACCCTGTGCGATAATACTGTCTAAATGGTTCCAACAAAATCTTATTTAAATACCGCATTTGTATATGTCGATTATAACTTATTGTGAAATTTAATTTTGTTTATCTTAAAACGTATGCCTTTATTGGACATAATCTTCACAGGTCATTTCGCACACAGAGAACCATATAACCTTGCATTCGTGTCAATACACTAATCCACTCCTTAATTGATTATCGTTTTGTTTCTTAAATCATAGAAATATTTGGAATTCCAGCCGTTAGTTTTTTGTTCAAACGTTTTGTTCTTACCATTCAGTGCATATAGAGTTGGGATTATCACGGGGATTACCTGTAATGATTTCAATGTCGATTTAATTCGTGCTGCTTGTCATTAACCACACGCTGGTAATGAATAAGTACTTTGATGTAAAATATTACCAAACTATTTGTGTCTAGATATTAACTTACTAGTATGGATTACATGGTTTATTCTGTTAACAAGTTTTGCGACACTTTTAAGTCGATCAAGCGTGATGCAATACATTTCCTTGACCCTCACAAACACCGAACAAAGTTGTTTTCCCAACACAAACCCCAGTTAAAAATTCAGCTAACATGATGTCAGTCGAACACACAACCATGAGTATATATTATGCGTACGACAAACCCTCGCGGCACACAGTAATCTCGTCATATATGTGCGAAACATTCAACCACCATGGTATCTGATACAATACTCGTCTGGTCACTAACACTCAAGCTAGTAAGCTTACGATCAATCACATTCATATGAGACTCTATTCTGTCTTATACTCCGTGTTACACTGCGGTCATTCACATTCATGCACTTCAGTGCAACCTTCTTAATCTTGTACAGTAAAACCTCAATAATAAGTCCACCACTGGGACCCTTGAAAACTGGTCTTAATATTGTAGTGGTCTAAATATTGAGGTTGAATAAAGAGCGGAACAGTCGAAATGGAATTGAAAAGTGTGGTCTTATTATTGAGGTGACCTTATTATTGAGGTGGTCTGATTATTTAGGTGGTCTTTCAGTGAGGTTTAACTGTACATGTGTGCTTCACTCGGTGATTGTCTTTCTGTTCGTCTGGGCCCGAAATTATAACCGACACTCACCACTCTGCACTCTCATGTCAAACTTTGCTCTGTTAAGTTTGGAGATTTGAGTGTCCGATTTAAACAATTCTTATACTGATTGCGGAGTATTATTTATCCCATTCTTTTTTCTCGTTTGAGCATGTAATTGGGATTTGAGGGAAATAATTGATTTTGATCATTATACTCAGCCCTTGGTTCTAAAAATTTCAAGTCTTCTAAGATTCACACTCAAATCTCTACGAAAGTGCATCGAAACGAAAACTTGACACCCAGTATTCTTTGTAATATATTTTCACTCACTCACATCTCAGAACTGTAACTCAGCAGAGTAAATTTTGACATCTGAGTGCAGAGTGGTGAAGTTTGGTTACAATTTCGGGCCCAGATTGCAAACCATTGCAGCACCGTGATTTAATATAGAGCTGACATTACCCACCTTCCGGAGTGGCGATATCTTGAACAAAATTACTGAGAATTTAAGACTTTTTTCTACCTTTTTTGTACTTAAGTAATGTGGCATAAACCCGTCCACTTTATACTAACGAACAGTAAACAACGAAATGTGATATCATGAAGGTCATTGACTTATATTTTTTACGGCGTAATACATTCGTATGGGGAGGGTCATAAAGGGAATATTGTTAACACATTTTTTTGAAAATCTGAGCGCCTTAATCCAATCTATGACAGCATATCTATAGTTAAAACATTATGTCCCTCGCAGAACACTTCGCGATCAACGTTACGATACATAAGCTGTTGATATAGTCTAGTATTAGTATAGTAGTAGATCTTTATTTCAGTCTCATCAATATGTACACACTCAAACATTTCCTTATCAATGTGTATAACACACAAATAAATATGACCACTCCATATTGGAGTTATAAGAGGCTTAAAATTAATATCACATAGTACCGTGACTGTTCTTATATATCACATAGTACCGTGACTGTTCTTATATATCACATAGTACCGTGACTGTTCTTATATATCACATAGTACCGTGACTGTTCTTATATATCACATAGTACCGTGACTGTTCTTATATATCACATAGTACCGTGACTGTTCTTATATATCACATAGTACCGTGACTGTTCTTATATATCACACATAGTAACAAAGAATAAAACTGAAGATTCCTTGTTAATCAGTAGAGCTAAGCATTGACGGGGAAAAGGAACATTAGCATGCATTACCTAAAACATGGATGTACTATTTCGAAGAATAAGTTGATCAGATCACCGTGAGTTGGATTAGCAAAGTTGCTCCAGACGACATAAACAGGAACACATAGAAAATCAATGAGCATTATTGACATACTATTATTACAAAAACATTATTTACAAGTTAAAATAAGCATGTGTTAAGGGCGCAATGATCTGTCGTACAATTTGTCGCGCTAAAATGATTGGTTTCATAACTATTTCTTTATGCTCTGGCGAATGTGACCGCACCGTATTATAATCAAAGGACTAAGGGCCTGGGAGGTGCTTCCAAGGCAAGATTGCACATTTTCCATATTATCGTATTAGAAATTAATACGAGACTATTCGGGTAAACTGAATCGCCACAAATGAAACAAATAATCTAGAAAAGCCTATTAAAGACTCCCGCCATTTCAAAATTGATATATCCCTGACAAATCAGCCATTATACTTATCAAATATATAATAAAATCAGAGGACTTGACACGTACTATTTTCTTGAGACGATGAATTTTGCGGTACTTCGAGTACCATCCGGTTGACGATGATAGCAATTAGACGCTAAAGCGCACATGCGGTCTAGTATTTGTCATACATGTATTTAAAGATCGAATGCGAAATAAACTGACATGGCTTGCTATATGAGACTAAATTTCGACCAGGACAGGCTTTTAATTTCACTGAACCTAGTAAATTGCAAGTGCATATACTAATAGGGATACATGTTTTGTATTTTGTCGGTTTATGTAATTTTCTCCGTTTGAAAATAATAGTAAGGAGTTGATTGATTTCCCTTATAAATGTCGAATATCTCCGATAGGTGTCGCTAGCAGCTGCTTGTACACGAGATTTTCACGTTAGCGTTTTAGGTTTTGAAAGTACTTTGGGTAGCCGACACATTAACCTGATTTTCTTTAAAGTTTATTATGAAATGTTATTTTATGCAAGCATATATACCGAAGGTTTAAACAGTCATGTCATAAGTTATACATATGCAGGAATTAAGTTTTTAACCATGCTGTATTATGACTCTTGTTATAATTATTCGGTCACTCCAATGCAGTCGGTAAAAAGTGGTAGTCCTACTTATAAATCACAAATGAAACAGTAATTTGAAACGTATGTTGTGTTGTCTTGCTTTAATACAATACATTTATTTTTACGGTAAACTTATATCAAATGTTAGTAAACTATTGTACGCTCCTTGCATGATGCTACTCTGACCTATATATGTTTGTGTACATTGTACTTAAAATATCATTCTTTTCGTATGTAATTTGTTGGTAGAAAATTCAGTCAAGGCCGTTCGTAACAAAGCTATATAAACATATTTATCAATGAACTTTGACGAGAAATAAAAACAGGGCATGCGTGTTTTTTCTACAAAATTGTTCAAAGACATAGTATACTACTCAAAACTCTTGCTAAGGACCACATGTTATTATTTTGGTTCACCATGTAGTCGTATCTCAGCTGAATGCAACCGTATCTCAGTTGAATGCAATCTTATCTCAACTGACTGCATCTGTATCTCAGTTGAGTTGAATGCAATAATACCTCTATTTCAAGAATGCAATTTTGGAATCTCAAATAATTTGTTTATAAAGGTCATTCTACATACATACACAAATATTAAACTTACATAAACAAATAACGAAACGATTTAAACTCCACTTGACCTTGAATAATGGAGAAAAACAAATTTCATTTTCTGTTGACACAGATTATACAAACTCTGGCCAAGGTCGGTGTCATGTTGTCAACTTGTTAAACGTGGATCGATGCACATAGGACACGAGACCTCCGTCTGACAGACAACTTGCGTGTTCGAGTTCATCAATGGTAAGTGGTCAGTGACAACGATGACATCGTAAGCCGTGCATTTGATTCATACAGTTATCCTTTGTCTAATGTATTCCTCAGCGATATTGTCATATTGTCATTTAGCTTTCGTTTTAGAAAACAATCTTTTAATTTCAATTTCATTTTAATTATTCAGTTATGATGGTCTTTAACAAGACTCCGTTTTTGTTCTAAGCCTGATATTACCCTTTCGGCTTATCGGGGTGGCTTATTTTATAATGCAATATTTTATAGTTGTGGGTTACGTCTTTCGACCTGTATAACAGTTACAACTCGGCCCATTAAATGTTCTAAAACCGTACTTGTAAGCGTTTAAATTAACACAGAAAGCTGATGACATGCTAATGAAGAAAAACAACATTTCATAAAAGGCATTATATACGTACTTCAGCGACATATCAGAGAAAAACATTCGTTTCCTTGTCAACGAGTGTCGACTCACCGACTTTTACTTAATTGCATATTCCAAATAAAGGATCGTTCTAAATATTGAATGTCCAGTTTTGTAAATGTGAATGGTTTTCGGTTTTTTATCCAAGAACATAGTCTGCTTTCTAACATTTGTTGTTTTTTAGAACTTTTATTTGAAAAATGAAAATTTATCTATTATTAATACATATTGATCTTACCTTATCAGTTCAATATAAATCCACGGCGTACTATGCCCTACAGAGACACATACAGAAACACTTTTGCTTTCAAATCCCGACTTAATGCCTACAAGCGATAGGTTCTTTTTTGTAAGAATGTTTTCTCTGAGATATACGGTTATATTACGGCAACATCGTTGATAGATGGAAAATTTGCCGCTCCAGCATTGATCGTAATTATAATCAAGTATTATTACGAGCTATATCGGTCAAAGGGAAGTAATCATGAACAAAAATGATGACCTATATAATATAATGACTGTCTAAGGGAAGTAATCAAAAATGATGTTGTCAACATAGTTTTTAAGAGTGAACGTCCATTCAATAAGAACTGTCAAAATGGTTTGTTGAAAACTGAAACATATTGCAAACTGTAGTATAGAATAAAAATGTAGCTGTTTGCAATATTCTACATCGTGAGCATAAACCGCATATAAACAGAACATATCATACAATTGTTAATCCTTTGTAAGAATATGAAACATTAAATTGACTTTTATGCCTTCATCATGTGGCATACGAATACACGTTTTTCATTAAGGTTCGAGATACAAAAAATGTCGTACGTTTGCTCAACATATGAATGATATGCATTGTTCTGACAGTTGAACTAAAATAAATGTAAACAAGAAATATCTTGAGAAAGGATGGTCGGCGCAATCTGAAGCCAGCAAATTACAGTTGCAATCTGAAGGTTAAGATTTGTTGTGCAACATAAAAAAATATCGATATGTTACAATTGCTGGTCATTCAATTATGCTACACTATAGAAACTCCGACACCTACTAGGGACGATGACTTCGTAGGAGATTGGACACAAATAACTCCGTAGTGAGATAGACAGTATAGTCTGTTTCAATGTAGTTCATCAGTACTGATTGTTCTTTTGATAAATTGAATTTTCAATTTTGCATAGTTCATATAAAAATAAATTTAATGTTACTTACGACTCGGCAAAGTCGAAATTAAGTATGAATGCAGGTATAATGTTGCGTCGCGTTAATGCAAACATCCTCTAGCGAACATATTCAAATTACGGAAAAAAGTCTGAATGCAATTCTCTATACGATGATTAAGATTAATGTATTGTAAAGCCTCAAACATTTTGAAATGCAATTCTATTCACAAGAAAAATGAAACGTTTGCAATGAAATAAAATGTGTCTGATGGGGAATATAAAACAGTAGATATAGTTACGGTGGCACAAAGGTGACATCCGCAACACTTTATTTATATTGTGGTCACAACTTAGTAACTTGTGGCCACAAGTTACTAAGTTGTGGCCACAAGTTACTAAGTTGTGGCCAAAAGTTATTAAGTTGTGGCCACAACTTATTACATCGTGGCCACAACTTATTAATTCGAAGTCAGTAATGCTTCCTTGTAGTCCAACCTGTTAGCTCAGTCGTAAGCACTTGGCTGTCACCTATGTGGCCCGGGTTCGATTCATGCCCGTCCGTGACACAAGGCTACGTTAATTTGTCTTCCACCACAATTGTCTGCCGTATATGACTGACAGATTGTTCAAAAAGGGGTTGAACCCGATTACAGCATAAAATAAAGTTCCATTTACTGTGCTGTACATGTGGTGGTCAAAACAATTTTTCCATCACATTATATGTATACTCAATAGAAGTTTCCTTACATTTTCACATTTGGAAATTATGACCAAATCTATAAACATGGCAGTGGAGTAGACGTGTTTTTGTGCACTGTGAAAAAAGTGGTGATTTAAGGTGCGAATTACATAATAGACTATTTGCAAATTTGGTGGATATATATGTGAATTAATGGATATTGTAATACGGGTGAAATCAACAGATGTAGAGCTGAATCCCGGGCCTAGGAACGCAGATACACAGTCGGTTTTAGATGCTAGCGCTGAATCGAGTAGAAAATGAATGGATGAGGAAGTGTGTGCAATGAAGAGTTATCTTGATAGTATTGAGCACAACCAGCAATAGTTAGGAAATGATATGTACGAACTAGCCGGTAGTTACGACCGTGATAGTGCAGAAATACATAGCATGGTTAAACGTCTGGATCGTCTAGAAGCGGACCAGGTGAAGCTGTCGATGAGAATATTTGGTGTTTCTGATGAAGAGGATGAAACTCAAGAACAAACGAAAGATAAATATGTTGACCAAATGCATAATACTGCTTTTCCAGAACAGCCAAGTAGTGAAGATGATATTATCGAAATTAAACGTGTTGGTCAGTACAAGGAAGACACTCCTAGAATGATACTGATAAAATTTAGAAATGCAAACTCCAAATTTGAATTGTTTAAATCACGTCATGTGCATCGTGATAAGGGTATTCGGTTGTCAAATGATCTCACTTTTACACAGAGAGCCAAGCTGAAAGAGATAAATGAAAGAGGTCTTACAGGTTATTTCCCAGGATTATCTTAAAACCGAAATATTGAGTCAAAGATTGTCTACTTATTATATACAGTAAAGTTCCGCCTAACGACATTCAAGCGTGCTGCGCGGAAAAATGATAACAGAGTGTCAAATAGTGCAAACCAGATTGAAGAGGAAGTGAATTCAGAAGTATCCGGAGAAAGCATGGATCGTACAGAGTTTATAAATGAGAATAGTACGCATACATCAGTAAACGTGGACTAGGGGTCAGGCCGAGGTCCTTCACAGCTAGAACATCTAGTAACGTTTTTATTATGGAATATTGCTGGTCTAACACATAAACTGGTTGATAATTCTTTTGTGAGACTTGTTGAGCAGTATGATTTTATTGGTTTAGTAGAGACTTGGGTAACTGAGGCTGCAATGGTAGAAACATATTTACAAAACTTTACAGCATTTGTATGTCCTGCTAAGCGCTCTTTGCACAAAGGTCGTAATATGGGCGTTGTTTGTGTTTATGTAAAATCATCACTCTTAAGGTTTGTCAAACGAATTGTACCTAGTTTTGATTGTGGAGTAGTGCTAGAAATACGAATTTCTCAACGGTTGAATGCAATGAATTAGTTGAGAAATAATTTCCCCTGATTGGTCAGTCTCTACTTGTTTTGTTGGTCATGTGACTAGTGGTCAGTTAGGTGACCACGTTAGAATAATTGGCATTCAGCGATGGGCATTACGTGTGTGCAGTAGGACAGACATTATATTTTTTAATTTGTACATTTTTGCCAGATAATGCAGAATGGTTATAATTATTATACCACCACAGTCCTCACCTATGTATGTCTTTTTGCAGTATAAAGGTATAGCAATTATAGAACATTTGTTAACTGAATATGAATTGTATAATTATAACAGCTATATTCTAATTGCAGGAGATTTGAATGCAAGAGTTGGAGTCGAGAGTGATACAATACAATTAGATGAGCATATTTGTATTTTATAAGTATTTGGCTATGAAAGGAAGAAAAGTATATGTAGCTTTTGTTGACTTTCGTAAAGCATTTGATTCAGTTAATAGAATCAAGTTATATGAATCATTACTAAAGCATAGAGTAAATGGAAACTTGTTAAATGCAATACGTTCAATATATGTGTCTGTTAAAACAAGTGTAAGATGTCATAAAGTAAATGGTGATACAGAGCTTAATGATTATATAGAATGTCCATTAGGATTGCGTCAGGGATGCCCATTGAGTCAAACATTAGTTACACTTTGCTGTATGAGTTCTTTAAAAGTAAGGGAGTGAAAGGTATTCAGCTTACTCCAGATATTGTTGAAGTTTTTATGTTAATGTTTGCAGATGATGTAGCTTTAGCGTCCGATACTATTGTAGGACTACAAAATCAGTTAAACCTTTTACATGTATACTGTCAGAATTGGAAATTGTCTGTAAATGTTAAGAAGACGAAAATTGTGTGCTTTAAAAATGGTGGACGTCTTTCCAAGCATGAGAAATGGTATTATGATAACGAGTCTATAGAATGAGTCAATGGATTTAGTTATGTTGGAGTATATCATTCATCTACACCTTCTTTGAATAAAATGGCCGAAAACATGGCGACTAAGGCAAAGCGAGTACTGGTATAATTTAATGCCTTTTGATAGTAAACCTTACTTCAAGATTTTTGACACAAAAATTGCTACTATTTTATACTATGGATCCGAATTGTGGGGGTTACAACATATGAACGTTATAGAACGGGTACATCTTTACGCGTGTAAATGCTTCATGTCTGCAACTAAACATGTGTTATGCTGTTTATCGGGGTGTCGTACTGTACACCCGATGGATGACGACTGTCTTCCAAGATCTAAAAATAATCAAGAAGTGTGTCCTTTCCTCAAATTTATTTAAACAGGTGTTATAACATAGAAGTCTGAATCAAGAGAGTCATAATATAATATATCATCAATTATACAAAGTATTCATGAACATGAACAAGTATTCATGAATACAAACAAGTATTCATGAGTATATTAGATGTAATAAAGTACTTCAATTTCAAGTATCCATATCTTAAATATTTCAAGATAAAAGTTAAAATAGTCAACCATAAATTAACCACAAAAATGCATATGGATTAAATTCAACATCAAGTTCTTGTTTAATTCATTTAAAAAGTATATCAGTAATAAGTATACATACATGTCATCATGTCAAATAGCATGGAATACATTTAATCAGACACAAACATTGAATGTAACAACTTCGCTTTTGTTCGGCTTTCATTTCCTGGTCCTCATAAGGCAAAAGTTATGAATTTACTCTAAAGTGAAATAATGAAACCGAAACCGCTCTAATTACCGAAAAGCATATTCCGCTCTCTGTGAAACATAGGCCAATTAATCAATTTCTTAAATCTAATCAATTCAAATACAATTCCATACTGTTTGATAAAGTTACAGAATTAAAATATCATTCATCGATATAACATAAAAAGCAAAGTTTCTTACCTAAAAATAATCAAGAAGTGTGTCCTTTCCTCAAATTTATTTAAACAGGTGTTATAACATAGAAGTCTGAATCAAGAGTGACTTCTTGGAGGAAGGACACAACTTTCATCGAAAGACCGAAATAGTAATTATCCAATAAGAAACTCTGTTACAAAATTCTAATGATTGATTGACCAATTAAAATTGTAGGGATTAATATAACTGCAAAGAACTCTGGGATCTGAGACCCTAACATGTGTTACTTTGTCCATTGTTCAATTATGTCGCTTTTATCGTAATACCCCGCCACTTGCTTTGATAGCAATTTGCAGTTTAACAACTATCTTTTAAATTATGCGACAAGCTATCAGAAAAGTATTTATCGTTAAGATGTAGCTTGTGTTTATCACAACACCGACAGACTGATTAAAGTAACTCGGCCTTTAATTCGATTATCACAAAAATAGTTGAAATATATAAAAATTGACCCTAAACTTAAAAACAACTCCAGAATTTCAAAATATTAATTCAAAATAAAACACACAAAAATTCACCATTTTTAGGGCATAACACTTTCCCCTTCCCTTAAATTACTTTATTCCTATAAAGTGCACGTAAAACCCACCTTTAATGTTTGCTGAATAGTATATATACAATAATATCCATAATAATTTTTTACAAAGTATTCTTGACCGTACTTTCACCAGTACTAATCTTTCAACAATCTATATGCTGATCCACATGTGGATGATTTTTTTTTTTTTTTTTTTTTTTTTTTTTTTTGAGGGAGTTTTTAAGCATACACAACAATATGAATATACCTAATCAATAATATTTACAAATAACCCACTATTGTACTTCCTGAATAAAAACATATATACATTGTATGATGCAAGTAATAAAACCCAACATGTGTATGTGAATATTTTGATAAATGTTTACAATTACAATATTTCTGCAATAAAACAATGTTATATCAAGCAATACACACATAAATTGTACAATAAAACAAGTATCAACTGCAACCTACTATTAAAAATGGCATGAATTGACTAGACATTTAATTGTCTTTAACCACAGTACATTGTACATGTACTTGTAGGTGCCAACTTCAATTATTGTAATGCAATGGGTCTTTCATTATCTACATGTACAAAGGAATTAATAAATTGTCATGTTTAGCATAGAAATTCACAGAATATGAAGTACACAATACATGTCGAATTTGTCTAGCTGTCCTAACACCAACTTTGAAAGTGGATTTAACCTTATTTTTCTGTTCTGTTTGTTTATTTTCTACATCGAAACTATCCCAATCAAAAGATAATATGGGTGACCACAATCCTTGAATTGAAATGCAGGATACATCATGTGGAACCCTAATATTCCAGTAGCTGGGACACATAGAAAGGTTGTATACAGGCACATACACACATGAAAAACCATCAGTTAATTCCACAATTATCTGTGTTTTACATTTGAAGCTAAATGTTCTAACCACCAAAATAATGACAAATACCAGTGTTAAAATCACACATGCCAAAATTAAATGATCAAAAGTGATATTAATATTTTCCCAAAAATAATTATTTGGTGCTGGAGTAGTGTCAGGTTTGTGATAAATGAATGATGGTACAGTTGCTGCTTGTACCTGCGACTTAGATTTTTGTAACACAGACAATATAATGAGTATTTTCCTTAGTTTAACAGCCAGCAGTACTATAACAATAAAACTAATAGATGCAACTGCAGTGGTACAGTATAACAGTATATCATCATAGGCTGGCCTTACTATCATCTGCTTGAATACCCTTTTTGCTTATAACATGACCCAAATAATGTAACTTTTCCTTAGCAAACTGACATTTAGTAGATGAGAGCTTTAGACCTGCTTTTCGTAATCGTTTAAAAACCTCACTAATATGTTCTAAATGTTGTTCAAAAGTAGAAGAGTATATAACCACATCATCTACATAACACAGAGCAAATTTCCAAGTTATTCCCCTTAAAACTTTCATCATTAAACATTGAAAAGTGGCTGGAGCCCCCGACAATCCAAAAGGCATAGTTTGAAACTCAAAAATTCCGTCATGTGTAACAAATGCAGCTTTTTTCTTGCTATCCTCACTAAGTGGTACTTGCCAGAACGCCTTACCAAGATCAAGACTAGTGAAGAATTGAGGGTTAGCCTCACCTATTGCATCAAGCATATCTGTAAACCTAGGAAGTGGGAAAGCCTGTGGTTTTGTTATTTTATTCAGTTTCCTATAATCAACAGCAAACCTATATTCATCAGAATTAGCCTTTTTGACCAAAACTACAGGTGAAAACCAATCTGAGTTGCTCTCTGTAACAACATTATCTTTCAACATGTCACCAACCATTCTATCTGTTGTCCTACGCATATCAGGACTTTGCTTATAAAATGGGGTTCTGACTGGTTTAGCATCCCCAGTATCAATTACATGAGTGATTAAATTTGTTTTACCCAAATCATGCAAGCCTTCAGAAAACAGATCAATGTTTTTATTTAATAATTTCAACAATGCTTCTTTTTGTTCAGAACTTAATTCTGGATTGTCTATATTAAATTTTACATGTTTATCCTGGTTTTGTTCAGACTGAATATGTTCTAATTTCTTAGCATGACTTGAATCATGAACTGAACTATTGACTTCTCCATCAAAAGCAAAAACATTATCAAGTTTGACTGGAGTTACAATTGCCAAAACTTTGTTACTCTTAAAATGAATGTCCTTATCCGTGGGATTAAAAATTCTCAAGGCCGCCCTGCCCTTTTTAACCTTTACCAGACACTTGGCACCTATGACGTTACTATTTGTAAGATTACTCAATGGTTCTAATAGCACTTCATTTCCTGATCTAACTCTAGCAACCTTGACAGGAATGTTAACCTCTGACATTGCCTGAATAGTAGTAGGTTTAACAGTCCTAGCATACCCAGTATCAAGCCTCAGACTACACACTTGAACATCCTGAATTATCATTTGCTTAGCCCTAATATCAATTTTAACATTATGTGCATCCATAAAATCATGACCTATTATCAGAGAATGATGTAAATCTTGAACAATTAAAAATGGGTATGACACAGTTAAAGCACCAAAACAGATATCAAGTCGCACCTTCCCCGTAACTGAATGACGTGAGCCACCTACACCTACAATTGATTCAATATTGTTTTGAACATAGTAAGGTTTTTCATGTGGAAATGAACGGTCGAAGAAATCTTTACTAATGCATGAAACTGAAGCACCTGTATCAACTAAACCATTGGTTTTTCTCATATTTACAGAGACAGAAACAGTATTTTTGGTCATTGTAGCTGTGAAATTGGCATTAACATATCCTAATTTACTTGAATCCTTATCACCACTCTCAAATGAAGACTTAGCACGGTTTTGCATGTTACTTTTACCTGTTAACCTATTAGCACCATTTAAATTATAAACCTTAGCACCATTCTTGCCTGTATGGTTAGAGAACCTATCTTTGTGCCCATCTACTGGATTGACTGACTCAGCCCTGCAGACAGACGCGAATCCCTATCTAGAATTATTTGGTTGACCTCTAGACATATTCGACATTCTACGCTTAGCTGACCTACATTGTGTACTTAGATGGTTCTGACCACCACAATTATAACAAGTTAGACCCTTTGCTCTACAATGATTGAAAGATGAACACCTACCTCCACACCGGTGACAAAGTTCACTAGGTCTTTGCCTAGGTCTGTTGGGTTCAGTCTCCCTGGGTTGTTCTTGTTGCTTTGCAAGCACCGTCGATAGTTGGGCCACAGCTGCTGTTAAAACGTTCATGGTTGATTCCAGATTGTCATGTGTTGTGGCTGCAACCGAAACTTCCTGGCGGACATTTGATAATCTGCTAGCCAAATCCCTGACCTCACAGATGGTTTTTGGGCCGTGGGTTGATATAGCTGAGCCCACAGCTGGCTTCATGCCATTTAGTGCAATCTGCACTTGCATGGCATCACTAATGTCATTTTTGTAGGTCGACTCTTCTAACCTTGACAAGAAGGTGTCGACACTCTCACCGTCTTTTTGTCTCATAGCAAAAATGTTTAAATCAAAGGTTTTCTCACGTTTGAATTTGTTGATTAATTTTTCCTTGAGCTCCTCAACAGTTGCTGGAGCTGGATCTAGTTTTTCGAAGAATAGCCTGGCTACCCCTTCCAAATGCCAACTAAGTGTGGCCATCAATTGGTTTTCCTTCAAGTTCATGCATGTAACATATTGATGGAATCTTTTTATGAACTGTTCTATTTCCTGAGAACCATCACCTTTAAAAAGTTCTAATCTCATTGCATGTGCCATACTGGATAACTCAAAATTATTAGTATCTGTTATAATACTCGGTGGTGGTACTGGTGGTTGTACTGGTGGTTGTACTGGTGGTTGTACTGGCTGAGTTACTGTTACAGATGTAGCTGCAGCCTCTGATACGATGGCACCTCTTGATCTTGTGTTTACACTAACGTTGACCTGAGATGGTTTGCTGCTCAATGGCATTTCTTAAACACTCGCTTGGCTAAGTTGAGAGGGCAGGATTGATCCCTACCCACCACGTGTTATGCTGTTTATCGGGGTGTCGTACTGTACACCCGATGGATGACGACTGTCTTCCAAGATCTAAAAATAATCAAGAAGTGTGTCCTTTCCTCAAATTTATTTAAACAGGTGTTATAACATAGAAGTCTGAATCAAGAGAGTCATAATATAATATATCATCAATTATACAAAGTATTCATGAACATGAACAAGTATTCATGAATACAAACAAGTATTCATGAGTATATTAGATGTAATAAAGTACTTCAATTTCAAGTATCCATATCTTAAATATTTCAAGATAAAAGTTAAAATAGTCAACCATAAATTAACCACAAAAATGCATATGGATTAAATTCAACATCAAGTTCTTGTTTAATTCATTTAAAAAGTATATCAGTAATAAGTATACATACATGTCATCATGTCAAATAGCATGGAATACATTTAATCAGACACAAACATTGAATGTAACAACTTCGCTTTTGTTCGGCTTTCATTTCCTGGTCCTCATAAGGCAAAAGTTATGAATTTACTCTAAAGTGAAATAATGAAACCGAAACCGCTCTAATTACCGAAAAGCATATTCCGCTCTCTGTGAAACATAGGCCAATTAATCAATTTCTTAAATCTAATCAATTCAAATACAATTCCATACTGTTTGATAAAGTTACAGAATTAAAATATCATTCATCGATATAACATAAAAAGCAAAGTTTCTTACCTAAAAATAATCAAGAAGTGTGTCCTTTCCTCAAATTTATTTAAACAGGTGTTATAACATAGAAGTCTGAATCAAGAGTGACTTCTTGGAGGAAGGACACAACTTTCATCGAAAGACCGAAATAGTAATTATCCAATAAGAAACTCTGTTACAAAATTCTAATGATTGATTGACCAATTAAAATTGTAGGGATTAATATAACTGCAAAGAACTCTGGGATCTGAGACCCTAACATGTGTTACTTTGTCCATTGTTCAATTATGTCGCTTTTATCGTAATACCCCGCCACTTGCTTTGATAGCAATTTGCAGTTTAACAACTATCTTTTAAATTATGCGACAAGCTATCAGAAAAGTATTTATCGTTAAGATGTAGCTTGTGTTTATCACAACACCGACAGACTGATTAAAGTAACTCGGCCTTTAATTCGATTATCACAAAAATAGTTGAAATATATAAAAATTGACCCTAAACTTAAAAACAACTCCAGAATTTCAAAATATTAATTCAAAATAAAACACACAAAAATTCACCATTTTTAGGGCATAACACATGCATGTAATATTCCAGCATATGGCGACTGTGGTAGATTCACTCTGTACATCTACACATCAAAATTAGTCATTAAATACTAGCTCCGTATCTTAAAAATGCCTGATCATCGTTATGTAAAAAAGTGTTATATAATGCTAAAATCATATGATAAATTGGGATACCAAAATTGGGTATCTAATCTGCGCAAAAAATTATATGAGAATGGATTTGGATATGTATGGGAAACCAGTCTGTTGGTAATGAAAACATTTTTATTTGAAATATGTACAACGACTGAAAGATCAGTATTTACAATTGTGGCATTCAAAAGCAACATTAAGTACAAAATTAAGTTGTTACTATTCGTACAAGCAAAATATTGAACATGAACCTTATCTTTCATTTATCACAATTAGAAAATTTAGGAGAGCATTCGTTATTTTTCGAACATCTACTCAAGGACTTCAAAAAGAACAGGGGAGATATAATAATGTTGACAGCAATCTCAGATGTTGTCCTTATTGTAGAAACGTAATTGAGACTGAATACCACTTTTTATTTGTATGCCCTAATTATTCGGAATTAAGAAATGAATTTCCTTCCACAGAATTTTGTTTAAATCCATCTTTGAATAAATTTAATATTTTATTATCCAGTAGAAATACTAGAATAATAAGAAACACTGCTATTTTTATTTACCATGCATTTAAAAAAAGGCAAAATATTTTGAGATTTATTTCGAATGCTGAATAAGTTTTATATCTTGTGTCATGTATTATATATGCTTACATCAAACCTTACTATCGTGTGAAGCCAAATATGTTTAAAACCATTGAACTTTTAACCACTAACAATTGTCAAGTACTTCGGAATCTTGCGGTTTATGTGGAGAAAAGTTTTGATGTCAGGAAAAAATATGTTTTAATTAATTAATCAATGTAGTAAAATATATTAAGTAGAATGTTTTTAGTTGCGGTATTTATATAATATCGCGTATAAGATAATTTGGATTTTCGCTATTGTTGCTATTGTGAAATATAACCCTGCTGATGTCCTTGTATTTCGTTTCGATAAGGAATCGGCGTAAGGGTTAAAATTTATAATGTGTTATAACTGAAATATTGTAGAACTTGCATTTTAGCATATTATACTAAACAAGCATGTGCATTTATAGCATAAAGCTTCTTTCAACAAGGTATATTGATATCTGTATTTTAAAACGATCATTTTTACTATTTTCTTTATTTCCTCTCTGTCATCCTTCGATGAGCAAATTTGAATTAAAGTATATCTAAGTATCCATGTTAAACTGACTGTCGCTTACTATGTTGTACATATGTTTATTTTGAACATGGACTATTACAGTCTATTTCAAAAGTGTATTGTATATAACTTTGTTGCGAAATAAAACTTCTTCTTCTTCTTCATATGCGCTACATAAAAATGTTGCCATCATGTATATACAGAAACTATGTGTAGTCAAAAATTTGATAATGTTAAAAAAAAAAACATGTTTTACATAACATGCCTATCACCTCCACTGTCATGTTAATTTGTATATATATGTATGTTTTCATGTAATTTGTGTATGGGCCAGAGGCCTTTTGTACAATTAACTTTGAATTTGAATTGTTATGTCAACATAGAACATAGCAAAACCAGTCAAATGTGTCCGCATTGTACATATGTAATTTAAGGAAACACAATATTGAAGAAAGCACTTTTATATGAAGCATTTTGTGATATAGATCATAGAGGATACTATGTTGTGTGGTTTGTTTGTCAGTATCAGTTCGATATTGCAAAAAGTGTGGAATAAAAAAAATTGCGAGATCCAAAATATTCTGACTAGATAGAAAAACTGAACATGTATATCGATATATTTTCTCATTTGAGAATGAGTTGCTGGCTAATAATCGCATAAATTTGTCTAAAACGTTGCTTTATTCGAGACCATATTCCACTATCATAGTCATATACGAACCACTTTGCCCAGAACGGGAATTAGAAAAAATGTTGATTTAGACCCATTCTTCCAGACCAGTAAGACTAATGGGGATAACGCTTAATTCCCTTTTTGAAAGTTTCTCCGAGTGTAATAATAAACTATTTAATTCAAATTCTTAAACAGGACGCAAATATTCCATGTCTATACAAAAACCAGACATATGTTTCTATGAATTTCGTCTATCTATACACGGTAGTTAAAGGAAACATATAAAGAAACTTAAATGTAAATCAGATATACTTTTCTATGAATTTCGTCTATCTATACACGGAAGTTAAAGGAAACATATAAAGAAACTTAGATGTAAATCATTTGACGTTGAAACATATCCATTGATAGTCTTTCTGAATTGGTTTTCAAGTATACTGCTCGAAGAAGAAATCTCTCGAGTATTAGAAGACCGTTCTGACGATGCTTATATTATTATACAATATGGCATTGTTTCATGAATAACTATGATAACTGAAATCCTTGTACCTCGAGAATCAGTTGCTACAAAGAACGCCCCATACATAAGACAGTGCCTCTCCACACAAACCCCAGGAAATCAACAATCCACTAAACATATGGCATTTGAGGAAGCCCAGAGTTACATACGTAAGGGAACAGGGGCGCAAGGAATGACCTGGTCGACAATAAGGGATAACTAGGAGAATCGAAGGGGGCAAACTAGGGAAAAGATCACATGACAAGTTAAGACAGCTGGCAACAATAGGCCGAAACTGTGGAGAAAATAGCATGAACACTATATAAAGTGAAATAATTGCACAGGGGGAAAGGGAAATTTAACGTACATTTAATTACAAAAAGAAATTATGATAGACAAGAAAAACATAATGAAGTTATCCAACAATTTATACACCGAAAGTTTCAGAATCATCTCGTTCTTGATCAGGGTTAAACCGATGATATTAACAGACTGTTAATATTGTATCTTATTTGCTATTTTCTTTATATTTTCGGGCAGATTGTTCCAATCTTGAATAACATTGTAATAAAAAGTTTCATGCATCAAAGGTTTTAAATTTTGAAAAAAAAAATGAAGAACATTTATCGGATATGGTTCTGATGCAAATAATATCGATTGGAATACTAGAAATAAATTAAAAGGCCTGTTTGACTTCCCGTCCAAATTAGTTATCACCCCAATTCTAACCGCGTTTACGTGGGTGCGCTTTATAAATACATACACGGTTAAATCGGAGCAGGCAATGGTTGATCTTTCGACGCTCGTTTGGATTTGCGGCCGACAGTCTTAAAATGATCATAAGATAATAAACTGAAGTGTAAACATGTTCAGTTACTTATAAGGTGCAGGCGGTAGATATGTAACGTCGAGCTATCGTTTTGATTTTAGGCTCTAGCTTCGATTGAAACTATTTCTTTTACTACAAGTGTAGACAAAACTTTGCTATACAATATTTACGACCCTCCGTGGATTAACCAGGAACGAATCGGTAAATCCCCGTTGCACTGCCTGCCAATCAAAACGCAGTGTATTGAATTATTTTGAGGTTCCATTATATATTAAACTATATAAACAGATCTTTTCTCACCCATCCGAGAGTGCAGCATTGAACACAGAAGAACACTGAAAGAAGATAAACGCTATGGAGAAGTTCAGTTTTACTCTGCTTGTTGTATATGCCTCCGCTGTGCGTATCATTCATGGACAAACTACGTGCGAAACATCTTTTGAATATCAACATGACGTATTAACGTCAATAGTGAATTTGGAGACAAAAATCTCTCAAAAGGATGCAGCGATATCATCTCTGTTACAAAAACTAGAAGGTAACACAATTTTATTATTTCATGATATACTACTTATTAATCAATTCATTTTCATATCAATTTAAGGATGATGTGAGAGTTATAAATTATTCGCTCGTTATATGCGCACTTAAATTATCATTGACCAGAACTAGTGAGGAATTAAACATTAATTAAAACCAGTTTCACCTACAGTAATGTTACAAAGCGGATTTTGGTATCCGCGCGTATCGTAGTGGATGCAAGAGAGATCCATGACCAGATTTGAGATATTGAAGATGTTTAATAACAAAGCAGGTTTTCGTTTTCCAATTTAATAAAATGTGTCTGTCGGAATAATACTGATCCTCTTTATACAACGTAACAAGGAATTGTAAGAGATTAGAACTGGTAATTGGCGAGCCAAAGATGGTGTTAACTATATCCTGGATGTCAGTAAGACAAGTGACACATTATCACACGAATGTCTTAAAATGTAATAACACTTACCCTATAGCATAATAAAATATATCAGTATCATATAAAGTTTAAAGTTGTTCAAAAAATAAACTTGACAGGTTACATATTATTTATAATATTGAGTATTGGTCCAAAGTACTGAAATAGAAATTGTTACATAATAGAATTATTAAAATGATTTGACTCGAATATAAATTCAGTGCTCGTCAAATATTTTCCCGTAGTTTCCCATATAAACACGATTTTGATATAAAAGCACCACCTTCTGTTTATCTGTTACAGATGCCATACATACCATTGAAGAACTCAATTCGACAGTTCAAGTACTAAAATCACAAGATTTTTCAAGCGGATCAACTTATATTCGTTGGGGAAGGCAGACCTGTCCCGATGGTGATTCTGCAAAGGTTTACGATGGATGGGCAGGCGGATCACATCATACTCATTCAGGCAGTGGATCAAATTTACTATGTTTGCCAAAGGATCCAATATTTCGTGACAGCAATGAGAACACAGAAAGTATTTCTTTCGTATATGGAACCGAATACGAACTTGGTGGAAGATTACAAGACCATGAAGTTCCGTGTTCAGTTTGTAGGATACCACGCACCAATAATCTGATGCTTCCAGCTCGCAACGAATGTTACCCTGGGTGGAAACTGGAATACCATGGCTATCTAGCAGGTCCATATCATGGACACCAACGGTCTGATTATGTATGCCTTGATGATGTGTTCGAAGCAACCGAAGACTCCTTCAGTAGTAATAAAGACGGAGCCCTACTTTATTATGTCGAAGCTCGTTGTGGTTCGTTACCATGTGACACATATCCCAGTGGCCGGGGACTGACGTGTGCGGTTTGTTCATACTCTCCACTGACAAACCAAAAGTCTCTACAGCCATATGTTTGATTTGTTACAATATATCAGTACAGACAAGAAACTGAAGCGTATTACGTACACGACCAGCACGGAATTCACTAACTCGTGAACTAGTTTTCTTGATATTTCAATGAATTAGCTCATTTTGATGTACAATGACTAACACATGCAGTTATTGGTTTTTGCAATGGTTTATAGTGTCACGTGATTATGTATGTGTGAGTCGAATTTCCTGCTTTAACTCTCTGGCATTTCTCAATATATTTCTCTTAATATTTGTCAATTCACATATTTCATTTTTATAAATATTACTACATTATCATAAAATGCAATGTTAATCACAACTGGTCCTCATAGTATTTTACAAAGAATGATGAAGTCGAGTAAGGACTTTGCCAACCCAAAACACTTGGGACATTATGAAAGCAAACATACCAAAGTGGACACATTACAAACACAAATTATTGGTGAATATATGAGTATTTTACCCTGGTGCATCCTACCTCACACTTATAAAACACTCAAATATAACGTTTATAAATACAGTCGGACCTCGAATTCATATTGTCCGAAATGTTATTTCGAATAGCTTATTTGAATTCGACGTGCCTAAGAAGAAACACCGGGACCTGATATTTATTTTAGAATATATCAAGTATTCGGATAAAAGTTTGTCGAATAAACGAGGCCCGACTGTACAGATATCTAGTAATTAAAATCACCGACTAGATCGGCTTGAGTTGAAGAATATAATATATTTTTACATTTGTTGAAACATCTGCATCCGTCTACAGAAAATGTTACCACAGAAGAGGTCGATTCATTACTTAAACATTCATCATACATTTTCGGTCAGAAGTTCGCGGTAAAATGAGCAAATGTTTCGATCTCATCTGTTAGACTAGCATAGTTATATGAACCGCACAAGGGAGATCCACATGAATGCATCATTGGATTGTGATGGCAGTTGCGATTTTCCATTTCTCTGCATAACAACGATCTGGTCAAGTAGTTTGGATTTTCAAGTATAGCAAACATTTCATGGTAAAATTTCGAACACAATGTAACGTACTTAAACTTTCAAGATATATTTTATTCATCGTATAAAGACATTGAATTCAAACCAAATTGACAGAGAATTTTAGGTTTACACAGTACGCTGCTAAGATCGCTACATAATATTAATATTTACGCGACGTAACTGAACACCTTCATATATTATTTGGCGGTGTCGAAAACGTTTTATAGGCACTATTTAACACTGAAACATTCAATCTCTCGATAAAAATACCTTATAGGAAAATTCGTGCAATGAATTCATGCCTTTACCAAATTGAATCTATATTTAGCGTCAGGTTCAGTTTTCAAAACCGACCATCCAGACAGGAAATTAAATAAACTAAATGTTGATAAAACCAATTTATCTTAGTAATCTTTAACATTTTTCGTTACAAAACAAGGAGTTTTAACAACAAGATATACAATACAATATAACATACAAGAACACAAAGTAAATGACTAGATTGTTCATAAAACCTTTTGTGAGGTTTTAAAATGATTTTTCAGTTACCTGATATATATAGATTCAATTTGTAGTTGTCGTGTTTGACTGTTGGTGGATATTAAAATTCTTTTTTTTTGCGTAAGGTTTGAAATCATTGTACCGTTATGCACAATCCATATGATAGTATAATAATTACCCCTGTATTTTAAACTAGTACGAAAGTCCCGATTGTCAAATTATCCCCAACTATTCAAAGTTTCTAATCAGTAAATGTTGCTGAATGAATGTCTCTGAACCAAAGTTTGTCCAAAGTGACCCTTTTTCTTATGTGACATTGTTTTCTTTTTTGCATCGGGTTTTACGCCGTGTTTCAAAGTGTTTCAACACTTTTCAGTCATAAACGGCAGACATTTGACCTAACCAGTTATCCTGGAACTAATTATCAACCAGTAGTAACTGGTGCTTCCGCAACCAGCTGACAACTTCTCAACACGTGGAGGACATGGCCGTAGCCAATGTCTCGTGGTCATAACTTTCATTTGTACTTTCATCCATATTATCTTGACACAATTACTTTTATCTTCCATTTCGTAGATATAATCATGAAATAGATTTACATCGTGTTGTTAATTTACAGATTATTGTACACTGATGACAATGTCATCCACATGAAATCGCGTATACAAGGTTTAAACACTCAAATTTATTTACGTCAATTCAATCAACTCAATAATGAATGAACATGGGGCATAGTGTTGGGATTATGTTCCGAAGTGTATCTCATGAGGTGTTAATTCACGCCAGGGCGAGTTGTCTTCCATATCAGAAATTAATGCTTCGGAGAATTTGAATGCATTATCAACAGCTATAAGCAGTTTACAGATTACATGGCAGGGCAACTATACAGTAATGTAATATGTTTGTCTTATCACGTTGTCAGATCGTGAAATTAAGGAAAAATAAAAATTGTCACGTTAAATCATCGGCGTTGTAAATAATTGAACAATCAATGACATCACGCCGATTACAGACAAGAGCCATCCTATCTCAGCGAATACGATGATAATGTTTAGCTAACGTATCACTAGCATCACATATGTTTACACGATAAGCTCCCTTGTAATACGTCACATAAAATCTCCCCTTGCAACTTTGACGTTTTCTTTTGGTCATAACACATGAGCCTAAGCGTCATTCAATCACCGAGTGAATTTCAATATACACGTACGCTCTTCTCAGAGCCACCACCTCATCTTCCGAGTGGTGGATCTGACCTATTTGCAGACGATCGTTGTTTACAGTTTTGACAGGTGCGCGCGTTCTTACCTCCGATTGATGAGTTACCAGCAAAGTGGATAAACCTGACGAAAATTTAGTAAAAAAGTTTTGCGTAATTTGATAATTTACGCAACAACTTACGCAAAATGTAAGTATGTTAGTAAAACGGTACCCATGGGTTCAAATCGATTTAACAGCTAACTAACCTCATACTAAACCGCTATATATTATTGTTTTATTAATTTCCAACATATACAGCCCACTAGCGGATTCAGGGGGGGGGGGGGGGGGGGCGCACCCGGCGCGCGCCCTCCCTAAAATTCCCACAACCTTACATGTATGTCCATGCGCGTAGGAGCTGGGGCAGGAGCCGCGGTCAAATATTCTGGCTGGCAACGACAATGGGGCCGCGGACATTTTATGACTCCTACTTCTCCTCTGTATCTTAAACTAGTCAAAACCAGTTACACATTGTGATGTTTATCTTGTGACAAGATACTTAATACGCATGGCAAAGTGTTATCATCGCTACCAGACAGGGACCGTCGCTTGTACCCTGACTGCTATTTAGAGTGTGAAAACAGTCGGCGGATTAATGAAGGTATGAAAAGAAGCATACTAACCAAGTGACAAGTATATTTATATTGTCATTGTTGTGAATCTTTTGATAATTACATTTACTTGACGATCAATTAAATGGCGATAATCTCATTTACTCACAAAAAGTATTTTAACAGTGCACACAGACACAAATTAAATACATATTCTGAATCTCCATTATGAAAGTAGACTTTGAAATGGATGTTCCAAAATAGATCCCTAAAAGTCCCGTATTATTTTACAAAATTACACACATTACGGACATATAAACTATGTCCGTGCACATGTACATGTATGAATACATGTAATAACGTTTAAACAAATTTTCGGAAAATATCATTTTAAAAGTGATGGATTTTGCGCCTGTCAAAGGGGATTTCCTTAAATTTTCTCAGAAACACCATCCGCAGCCCCAATGCTCAATACCTTCCTACGCGCCTGATGTCTGAGTATGAATACGGAAATATACAGATATCCTTAAGCTTAAGATTATCAAATAAGAGATTCTGATTTATTGTACCATTATATTTTATCATTATGGTGTTTATAAATAGTCATTGCCGTTTTATAAGGCTTCAGCAAAACTCAAAAAAGTTACGCCACCCTTAAGACCAAATCCTGGATCCGCCCCTGTACACATACCTTGACTAAATAGTCTAAAATAATAAACCTTAACCATTACGAACAGAATAACGTCACATAGCAAATAATTCATTTCAATCAGCCTTACAAAAACTGACATTGTTCTCAGTAACTAAATTATTCGTATCAGAGTGTGAGAGAACTAGGTAAATAAATAACCTTAGATACAGGTAGCAGCAAAAGGGAAGTTATTAATAAGATAAATCTATATCTAAACTTACATACAGGGACAGGGGAAATAAGGACCGACGTTCTTCAGGAAAAATGCTGGTCTTATTATAATGGTTTCGCTGCATTCAAGTCTTATGTAGACTGAGGTGAGTTAATAAAGAATGAAATCTCAAGAACGCAGTCGTATTGTCGAGTTATCTTTGCAATTTTGCGACATTGTGAGAACCACAATTAATCTCCCGAGTGTAGTTAAAGTCAGATTAGAATATGGTATCAAATGTTTTATGAAATGAAATTTTAATATCAGTAGTCTCCCATGAATTAAAAAAACTTGTACATGTTGTATCACAGTAGTCTCCCTTGGCTCAACATGATCAATATAACCCAAAGACCTGAGTATAACACCAAAATCAGCTTTACAATGATTTAGAAAGCTAATATGGAGACAAAGGAAAGTATCTATTGTTTTGCATGCATTATCATGTGTTTGTTGTCTCTTATTTTTAGGAGTTGTCCAGCGGGGAATTTCTTTGTTTGTAATAATAATAATAATATTATTTATTTTGGTAAAAAAAATACATGATGCATGGATAATTAAATCATACAATAATATTAAAAAAATATTTGTACCGTATGCATAATATCAATGGCATACATTTCGACTCCTGGGAAAGCACAAAATAGTCTATATTCGTATTTCCATTGTGGTCCTACGTGTTGGTGGCATGACATAAAAAGGAATAACATTTGATTAACTAATATCACAGTAATTTAAAAGTGTCACAAGCAATAAATGTATCACAAATTGCCACTCTACTAAAATCATTATCACAATATTACATTTATATACCAAGAAGGACATTCCATTATCATTTCACTTCATCTTGCCCCTTATAAATTTTAAGCGTTTACTTCAATGTATGAGTGCGCGTGTGTGCGTGCGTGCGAGCGACCGAGCGTGTGTACGTTAATTACTTTTAGGGGGTGGATGTGTACATTGTATGTGGCCTCTCCTGCAAAGTAAGAAAATTAAAGTGATCCTCCTAAAGTATAACCAAGGACTGATAATGTGACATATACAGTAGATGGGACATCCCCATCGCTTGTAACTTCAGACTGAAGGACATTATTTTTATTAATCATGCATTTTCTACGTTGATAGGGCCTCTCCCCGTCGTCACGATCGACATCGCCCTACTCCGCGATTGCAGAATTGGCTTAAGGGAATCATGCTCAACCTTTTATCAGGGACAATGTACTTTTGCACATTTGTTCAATTGATATTGACATACCCCATGAGGAAATATGTACTACATGGAGCGTTTTGATCAAAAGCTATTTCAAAAGTCCGCCTTTTTTTGTATCATCCCTGGTTCATACTCTAAAAGTTCTGTGTACTAATTAAGATATAAACAAAATATTTCCATACGTTATTCTTGATTTTAAACGATTAAGCAAAGGAACAAACGATGTATCAACGAATTATTTACGTGTATCAATAGAACTTGAGGGATCGTGACCGATTGGTTTAAATCCAACGGTACATTGTACGCTCCATTATCGGTATTTCCAGTAGGTTGTATAAACAAACCGTCGAGTGTGGTATGAAAATGTGTTTATTTCTTTTTAAATTAGACGTAGCAAAAAAGCATAGCCAGTACCAGCGACAGACCATTAAAGATTCCCGTAGTAATGTAATATCGGTGGACTACACCGTGATGTTTCTTCAATCATTCGAAAAAGCTGTCGGATTTGGCCGGTTTCCACAGTAATCGTTTTTAGTCAACAACTGTCTCCAAAAAGATATGCACTACGTTATCTGCAGCCTTTTAATAATTCACTGCTTTATCTGTCTACCAGGAGCTCTTTATACAGAGACATAGCTGTCAGTACATACATCAACATCCAAATAGAATCTCATCCACCACGAGGAGTGACTTGAAATGTCACATGGAACGTAAAACTTTAATATAGTTTAATAAGAATGTGTCAGACTGTTGATTTTATTAAAATAGTAAGCATGTAACCGTGTTATATCAAGACAAATATTTCTTTTATATTATAGCTTATTTCGTTTTTTTAAACATACATAAATAACATATAAGAGACAAAGCAAATGCATGTGTATATAAAAGCAGAATATACGTTACAGTTGTTTAAATATATAATATTTGGTTATTCTATATCTGTTACCTTGCTAGCTGTTAATATATACAAATGTATAAACATGAAATGTGATAATATGACAAATAGGTTTGTGCGTGAAAAGATAGAACCAGCCACACCTTTGATATAATCTAGTCTAGTGTACTACGTATTATAGCACGAAAGCGAAAAATAACTAGATCGTTTCGATGCATGGTTAAAACAAGACAAGACAACACAATCATGTCGGAAACATTCCATATGGTTAGACAACGGACTTGAATCCTCTTATACGATGACAATACGTAACAAGCTCTGTAATTCTAATTTACTTTCGATCGAAACACACCGGATTCATTGTTTTCAGGAAAAGAAATAAATTTGTGAATGGAAACCGTGATTACGTAGATTGAAATATTTTTTTCACAGACAAATGTATCACGGATCAATGGAATGATGTTCATTTGCGAGGGATTACAATCAGAATAACTAAACCGTGTACATGTATAGAAAAACGGCATTTTTTCTAATTTGATTCGCCCATCGTGACAGGACGTAGGATAAGAACCACAAGCGGCGCCCTAAGAGATATCTGCATTCTAACTGAAAATGATCGAATCCTTACCAAACTTAGTCACACTATTTATAAGCATATTATCTCATGCATGTTGGACTACAAGCTAAATCGCCCCATGAATGGCAGTGTTAATAACCCATTCATGGGGCGATTTAGCTTGTTATGGCCCTTGAAACTTTGAGTGGCGTATTTTGAAATAGTGTCATGATATGCTTTCATTGCCATTATATGACAAACACTGTGATACATGCAGAATGTTTAAACAATTTGAAACAGTCACACTGTTTCTTTAAATGTACATAATTATTACGGCAATTTACAAGGTGATAAGTACGCAAATCAAGCGATTACGCGATTTGTATATTTCATTCGCATATTCTTTGCGTAAACATAATCTTGAGTATATGATATTATTTATATATAGAGGTGTACCACAGTTTTCATTATATGTTGGTGTCATATAAATATAGACATACTACAAAGTTTATTATATGTTGGTGTCATATAAATAGAGACATACCACAATTTTCATTATATGTTGGTGTCATATAAATATAGACATACCACAATTTTCATTAAATGCCTGAAGAATTGTTCTGGTGTGGGGTTAGACAGCCGCCCGGTAAGCTCAGTCAGTAGAGCGATGTACTAGTGTTTTATTTAGGGAGTTATGGGTTTCGAGTCCCAAATTGTCTTCACTTTTTCCATTTGAATTACTTAAATTGACGGTCCGCGGTGGTTGAGCCTCAAATGCCTGATGGGGGAAGAGTGTTGTAGTGTGAGGTTAGATGACATGGGATTAGATGGTGCTCGTTTAGCTCAGCTGCTAGAGCGCTGTACTAGTGTTTAGGGAATCGTGGGTTCGAGCCCATATTTGGTGCAGAGTTTCCTCTTAAATTACTTAAATGGTGGTAGCGTTATTTGCCAGCCCACGGTGATTGAGCCTCAAATGGTTGAAGGGAGAGTGTTGTGGTGTGGGGTTAGGTGGCTGCCTAGTTAGGTCAGCCGGTAAAGCTCTGTACTAGTGTTTAGGAAGTCGTGGGTTCGAGCCCAGTATTCCTTTTATTACTTCAGAGTGTATAAGCTTCCCCAAGACTTTTCAACTCAACTTTTATTAGACCCTAGAATTTTCACCCCTGCCTTTTATTATAATCATACTTTTGTGGTACACATTTTGATATAATCTTTATTTTAATATCAAATTGTTAATTTTTAGATTTAAATCCTTTATGTTTAATAACAGTGTAATGTCCTGACTGAAATTGAGTTTCAATAAAAATAAAAAGTTCTATTTTTTTGGAATTTGAATTTATACTGACGTATCATAATACATTAATAATTTGGAAATTAGTAGGGATTTTCCTGACGCAGGTTTTCTTGCATCCAGTGACTGAGCTTGAGTTTTCATTAATGTATATCATGTGGAAACTTAAACCTAACAATTTTTAACCTAAAATTGCTAATGTGGTGGTCCATGGACACCTATTTGAAAATATTAAGGGAAAATCCTGGAAATTTATTTGATTTCTATTATGTTTTTCAAAAATCATCTTCCTATGCCATCCATCCGCTCTCCTATCGGAATACGCCCCATCGCACACACTCATGCTCCATCTATATATATTTCCAAAACGTTCTATCAAGTCAGACTCGAAAACCTTCTAAACTGTTTTCGAGAGTCAGTTTAATATGGAATCTGAGTTTTTTGGTACATGTTTTGTGCCGTGACTTCCACGTGCGGAATAAAATGCATTATTCATAATAATAATAATTAAGAGAAAAGAAATGAAGGAAAGCGAAAATGATTCCCTGTGACATCTTGTTCTCTCTCGTTTATTCTTATACGCATGAATTGTCTGTCACATAGTACATGTATAGTGGAAACTCCCTAATCCGTAAACTCTCAGGTCTGGAAACTTCCAGCAGCCGGACAATTTTCTCGGTTTAGTTCCTCCAATACGACATATAAAAAAACCACACTCCAGATCCTCCCTACTCCGGAATCCGAACGAAAATTTCTGTCCGGATTGTCATTTTCATTTTGGTGTCATATATATATAAACATTTTACAATTTTTATTAAATGTTGCTGTCATATAAATAGAGACATACCACCATTTTCATTATATGTTGGTGTCATATAAATATAGACATACCACAATTTTCATTAAATGTTGGTGTCATTTAAGTATAGACATACCACAATTTTTATTATATATTGGTGTCATTTAAATATAAACATAAATTAAATTTGAGTATAAATATTATGGTGATGTCATTTAAATATAAACATCGATTAGTAACGAACATTTCAACTAACCACTGTGTATTCGCTACATCTTATCCGAACTCACATCAAACGTTTGGCTATGTATTTTTGTATTAACATCTGAACTAACAACTAACAGCTGTGAAATCGTGAACGAATATCTGAACTAACAACTAATAGCCAACTTCACAGACCCGTTTTAAATTTGTATAAGTATCTAAATAAATATTATTAGCTGTTTTTGTTCATCTAGATGATACACCAGAATAACAGAATTAAGTATGTACACGTACAGTTTCAGAACTATCTTGTACTTGATCAGAGTTAAACCGATGATATTAAGAGCCTTTTTAAATTGTATCTTATTTGCCATTTTCTTTATATTTTCGGGCATATTGTTCCAATCTTGAAATAACTTTGTAATAAAAAGTTTCATGCATCAAAGAGTTTTGAACAAAAATGAAGACAATTTACTGGATATGACGCAAATAATATCGATTGGAATACTAGAAATAAAATAAATAGTTTTTTATACCGTGCACGCGGTAGATATTTTAAGTCGAGCTATCGTTTTGATTTTAGGTTATAGTTTCGCTTGAAGCTGTTTCTTTTAGTAAAAGTGAAGACACAATTTTGCTATACAATAGTTACAACCCTCCGTGGATTAATCAGGAACGCATCGGTAAATCCCCGTTTTACTTTCTGCCAATCAAAACGCGCCGTATTGTAGTTTATTGAATATATCGACGGCTATTGAAATGTCGCTGATTCACGATGGTCGTGGTCTCATGAAGCTCCCGGCCAGTTTACGGATCACGTAAGAGCCAAAATCCTGAGAAACCGTGGGAAGGCGCGTGGCATGCCCAAGTTTCCGACACGGGTTTCCTACGATTTTACGGACATAGACAATCGTGTGCGGTGCTCTTACCGGTCAGCATGTTTGTTGGGTCCTATATACATGTATATATAAGCCTCTATAGGTAGAACACCATATTGGTCCATTGTGGACTTTGTATGTGCTCCGTATGGAGCTTGCAAGCCAAACACGGGCCTCATATGGATTCCTTACGGGGAATAACGATTGTTTACGGGCGGCAAGCCATGTTCTTACGGGTATATAAGGGAAAGCGTAGGTCTCATCTGACTGAGGCCTAACGACACAAGAATGGATATTACAGAACTTCGACTCACGTAACAACTCTTGATTTATTGTATTTGATATTGTATCGATCTTTTAAATACCAAATAAATGTCGCCACTTTAGTATTTCACACAAAACCTTCCGATGTTGTATTTTATTATTCGAATATGTATATAGGCAACTGTATTGTTTGTCTGACGACTTGAGGCGTCCTTGTTAAATGTACTTCGAGGCAAGTTTCAATGATTATTCATCCGTATAAAATAATTTTTCGACAATTTTAGTATGCTTATACAGCCTCCCGTGGCTGAGTGATTAAGGTATTGGGAGGTCGGAGATTCAAATCCCGGACTTATATGACCCCTTGGTAGGTCACCAGCGTGTTAATTATTGGTTACTTTCTGCCGACTTGCCTGGTGCCTCGCGAAAATTGACATAAGTCAGGAAGTAACTGTGCTCTAAACTAAAGTGTCTCAAAGTCAGAAATTGCTGCCCCCCCCCCCAAAAAAACCCCACAACAACAGGTGATGACTCTTCTGTAATGAACACTGTTACAATATTGGAACGGATTTCGTATATCGTAATTTGATTTAGAAATGCCACATAAATGACATACGCATGATTACATAGGAGTTTGTCAAATGTGACACAGTTGCGAGGTTAACTAATTATTGTTTCGATTCAGTGAGTGTGATTTCTACTGAAAGTCTATATTCTGGCATTCGGTCAATTGATAATGACCTTTAAATAAAACATTACAAATATAGTGCGTATCTTACAATATACACAACACATGTCTCCGTAGATGACCAATCTAATTAACATTACAGATGTGTATAAAACCTGAATACAATATAAAGACCAGTTAGATTTCCAGGCGAAGCCTTGGCAACAAACTGTGTATTATACGATACGTACTACATCGTTCGAACTTCGTCCAGTCTCAACCATTTAGTGACAGCTAAAATAGTTTGTGAAATGAAGAACATAATTATTATCATTTGATCAGGTGGGAGTTAACTTGTCATTGATAATTGAAAAATAAATTGTCCCAGTTGATTGCTACCGTATCTCCATAGAATGCAACTGTGTCTCCTAGAATGCATTTTATCTCCATAGAAAGCAATCGTATCTCAGTTAAATGCAACTGTATCTCAATTGAATGCATTCGTATCTCACTTGAATGCATTCGTATCTCAATTGAATGCAATCGTATCTCATTTGAATGCAATCGTATCTCGGTTGAATGCATTCGTATCTCAATTGAATGCATTCGTATCTAAGTTAAAGTCAATCGTATCTCATTTGAATGCAATCGCATCTCAGGTGAATGCATTCGTATCTCAATTGAATGCAATCGTATCTCAATTGAATGCAATCGTATTTCAGGTGAATGCAATCGTATCTCAGTTGAATGCAACCGTATCTCAGTTGAATGCGATAATACCTCTATTTCAAGAATGCAATTTGGAATCTCAAATAACTTTTTGTTTATAAAGGTCATTCTAACGAAACGATTTTCCGACGTACGATTTAAACTCCACTTGACCTTAAACAATGGAGAAAAACAAATGTAGTTGACACAAATTATACAAACTCTTACCAAGGTCGGTGTCATATTGTCAACTTATTAAACGTTGGTGCATATAGGCCACGAGTCTCCCGTCTGAAAGACAACTTGTGTACTCGTTTTCATCAATGGCAACGATGACATTTCAAGCCGTGCATTGGATTCAACCAGTAATCCTTTGTCTAATGTATTCCTCAGGGATATTGTCATATTGTCATTTAAAGATGTATCCGGCTTATCTGGACATAAAATGTTTGAATTGACTTGATCCAGTATTGTTGTTACATTGGCTAAAACATCTTAAATAAGAACCATTGCAATGTAGAACCGATTGAAAAAATCTTTTTTTATCATATTACTTACTGTCAAAACCTGTAAAATTGCCTGATTGTTAAACAAACAGGATTTTTTTTTAATTTTATGATGTTCAAACATCTTTCTTCAAAAAATATGGATTAATACATTATGAGTCATTCTTTATAAATGCATGTTTAGTGATGTTCTAACCATAGGAAATATATTTTTCAACAAAAGAATGAGCATAAACTATCTTTAAAGCTTAATAGTGTTAGAAAAAAAATCTTTTAATTTCTATTTCATTTTAATTATTCAGTCATGATGGTCTTTTAACAAGACTCTGTTTCTGTTCTAAGCCTGCTATTACCCTTTCGGCTTATCGGGATGGCTAATTTTATAATGCAATATTTTATAGTTGTGAGTAACGTCTTTCGACCTGTATAACAGTAACAACTCGGCCCATTAAATGTTCTAAAACCGTACTTGTAAGCGTTTAAATTAACGCAGAAAGCTGATGACATGCTAATGAAGAAAAACAACATTTCATAAAAGTCATTACACGTACTTCAGCGACATATCAGAGAAATACATTCGTTTCCGTGTCAACGAGTGTCGACTCACCGACTTTTACCTAATTGTATATTCCAAATAAAGGATCGTTCTAAATATTGAATGTCCAGTTTTGTAAATGTGAATGGTTTTCGGTTTTTGATCCAAGAAAATAGTCTGCTTTCTAACATTTGTTGTTTTTAGAACTTTTATTTGAAAAAATTATCTTGATCTATTATTAATACATATTGATGTTACCTTATCAGTTTAATATAAATCCACGGCGTACTATGCCCTACAGAGACACCATAAAGTAACACTTTTGCTTTCAAATCCGACTTAATGCCTACAAGCGATAGGTTCTTTTTTGAAAGAATGTTTTCTCTGCGATATACGGTTATATTACGGCAACCTCGATGATAGATGGAAAATTTGCCGCTCCAGAATTGATCGTAATTATAATCAAGTATTATTACGAGCTATATCGGTCAAAGGGATGTAATCATGAACAAAAATGATGACCTATATAATATAATGACTGTCCATGGGAAGTAATCAAAACTGATGTTGTCAACATAGTTTTTAAGAGTGAACGTCCATTCAATACGAACCGTCAAAATGGTTTGTTGAAAACTGAAACAGATTGCAAACTATAGTATATAATAAAAATGTAGCTGTTTGCAATATTCTACATCGTGAACATAAACCGCATATAAACAGAACATATCATACAATTGTTAATACTTTGTAAGAATACGAAACATTAAATTGACTTTTATGCCTTCATAATGTGGCATACGAATACATGTTTTTCATTAAGGTTCGAGTTGAAAAAAATGTCGTACGTTTGTTCAACATATGAATGATATGCTTTGTTCTGACAGTTGAACTAAAATAAATGTAAACAAGAAATATCTTGAGAAAGGATGGTCCGCGCAATCTGAAGCCAGCAAATTAGTTGCAATCTGAAGGCTAAGATTTGTTGTGCAACATAAAAAATACCGATATGTTACGATTGCAGTTTATACATTATTTTTACATTATGGTAACTCCGACACCTACTAGGGACGATGGCTTCGATCGTAGGAGAGTGGATAACAATAACTCCGTAGTGAGATAGACAGTATAGACTGTTTCAATGTAGTTCATCAGTACTGATTGTTCTTTTGATAAATTAAATTTTCAAATTTGCATAGTTCATATAAAAATAATTTAATGTTCCTTACGACTCGGCAAAGTCGCATTTAATAATGAATGCAGGTATAATATTGCGTCGCGTTAATGCAAACATCCTCTAGCGAACATATTCAAATTACGGAAAAAGTCTCTCGTCCGTTTTAGTTTGAATACTAATAATGATTTTTGTTGATGGTTTGGTATAAGTTTTATACATTTTTGTCTCGATTATTCTGAATATTGGTCGATATTGTTATTACCACGAAAACCATCCTATGCCTTTCCTTTAATATGTAAATTCTAATTCATATAGCAATAGATCACACAGTGCATCTGTCTTAAATTAAGATTAAACCTGATAATTTAACGTTTTTTAGCCAAGTGTTAACGATTAATGTAATACTTATAGCAACTTGTTAGCACAACAGACGTGCATTGTGATAAAAGATCTTCATTATGTCGAAAGGGACGTTTTCCTGCGCTCGACGTCATTTAATATTATAACAAGAAATTAGCAATCTATAGTGCAGATGTTGTATTAGAATTGGAATTCGGTAAGGGAAAGTGGACGTCGGTAAGGTGACGTACTCCTTATCAAAATGTTAACAAATCCGCGTCAAGGTTACAAACGGTGTTCGGTTGAAGAGAAGTTGGTTTAGTGTTGACGTAATATTTGAGTGAGTTACACAACACTGAAATGAAAATAGCAAAGCCATGTCAGTACGGCTACACCGATAAATCTTTAACATATGTCATCAAGTTCTGTAATCCATTCATAATCAGAGGTATACATGTATACCTCAACCGTGGATGAAGGCTCCGTATTCACAAAAAGTCTCACCCTCATTCTTAAGCTCAAATTTGAAAAAATCACTGTAATTATTTGGAGATTACCAAATGCAAAGAGAGATTATGTTGTTACAATGAACGCCACATACAAGACAATGCTTCCCCACACAGACCACAGTGAAACAGAAAGGATTGAGGTGGTGCAATGTAAGGGAATAAGGGTGCAAGGAATGGTCTGATCGACCATAAAAACAACTTTGGGGAATTTAAGAAGAGAATTTACAAAGACAATTAAAATGAAATTAGACTCAACTAATTCTTTTTCACTCAATATTTTTTTATTGATCTGTGGTACGCAATAATTTGTTATTGATCTGTGGTACGCTTAGCAATTTCATGTTTATGTTTTGAGGGAAATCTCAATCGAGTGAAAAATCAGATGGTAAGAGTTCTAAAGTAGTCAAAATTATTTTTATGAATACAGGATCTAGCTGTGTAACCAATGGACATATCACCCAATGTGACACCAAGTCAGTAATGATTCCATGTAGTCCAACCTGTTAGCTCAGTGGTAAGCACTTGGCTGACACCTATGTGGCCCGGGTTCGATTCAAGCCCTTCCGTGACACAAGGCTACTTTAATTTGTCTTCCACCACAATTGTCTGCCTTATATGACTGACAAATTGTTCAAAAAGGGGTTGAACCCGATTACAGCATAAAACAAAGTTCCATTTATTGTGCTGTAAATGTGGTGGTCAAAATAATTTGTCCATCACATTATATGTCTACTCAAGAGTTTCCGTACATTTTCACATTTGGAAATTATGTCCATGTTATGTCCACATAGAACAAATCAAAACCAGTCAAATGTGTCCACATTGTACATATGTAATTTAAGGAAACACAATATTGAAGAAATCACTCTTATATGAAGCATTTTGTGATATAGATCATAGAGGATGCTATGTTGTGTGGTTTGCTTGTCCGTATCAGTTGGATATTGCAAAAAGTGTGGAATAAAATAAATTGCGAAATCCAAAATATTCTGACTAGGTAGAAACACTATACATGTATATCGATATATTTCCTCTCATTTGAGAATGAGTTGCTGGCTAATAATCGCATAAATTTGTTTAAAACGTTGCTTTATTCGAGACCACATTCCACTTTCATAGTCATATCCCAACCACTTTGCCCAGAACGGGAATAAATGTAGATTTAGAAACCTACTTCATGACCAGTAAGAACTAATGGGGATTACCCTAAATTTCCCACCTTGCAAGTTTCTCCAAATGTAATAATAAACTATCTAATTCAAATTCTTATATTTACAAAGTTACCCAAAATTATTTGTAATTTCAATTTGAATTGGAAATTACACGACACAGTGTTTATTACGTACACGTGCTAAGTGAAACGAATTCCTCGTTTTTTTCTATTTTATTTCATGAGCAAAATTTGGAAAATATAAGCTCCCATAGTTCATTTTCAGTAATAAAATAATCTCGCGTTTCATCACCACAATCGAACATAAACAACTTAATGTGAAAGGCCTAAGTATTACATTCCATAAACTATTGAAGTTTAAGTACTGTAATATGAGGTGTAAAATATTCCAAATCCCAGATCATTCTATGACTTTCTATAACTAAAACTTATAAATTGGTACCAACAATAAGACAAAATATAATATCTTACTTTGAAGAGACAATTATACCCAATAGAACATTTCTACCTATCAAATTTCACCTAATTTTGCAAAGAGTTCATAGCTTGCGTGTGGTAAAGTATTGATTATAATTATTCCCTATCGATAAATTCTTTCGTTTTTGTATGTACCAATGTAAAGTTTACTGTCTTTGGTGTTTTACCTAAGCTATTATCATTATTAAAATACTTTATGTGAGTAAATGAGATTATCGCCATTTAATTGATCGTCAAGTAAATGAAATTATCACCGTTTTGTCACCTCCTGGTTAGTATGCTTCCTTTCATGCCTTCTTTAATCCGCCGACTGTTTTGACACCTTAGATTTATTTATATGTGGTTTTATGGCGCATCGACAGCTTCGGTCATTTAGCGCGCAAGGAATGTAAAAAAAATGTGAAACTAAAAAGGGTTACGACATATACTAGTATGTGTTAAATGGGTGTAAATATAGTGGGTAAAAATTGGGATCATTAGAGTAAGAATATATTTTATGTACCAGGGTGAGCGAGGCAATCCTCATTCACCGGTAAATGTAATATATGTAAGTATGGATTAAAAATTTATCATAGTTTGTTGTAAAAGCCAATCTCTTTGATGTAGCTTATAATTTTTTCAACTTGGATAGTCTCAAAGAGACTTTTAATGTCAGTGGTATTGAAAAATTGGGAACGGACTGGTTGAAGGTCAACACAGTCGACAAGAAAATGTTGTACGGTGAAAGGAGTATTACATGGAATGCAGTCCAGTCTAGCATCCTGGCCAAACGGCCAGGAGTGTGTAATACGTGTGTGCCCAATTCTGCATCGGGCTATTATAACCTCTTTGTTTCGGATGGGCCTGTACGCAGGTTGCCATTCTCCAAGTACTGGTTTCACTGAGTGCATCTTGTTGTTGTCCTCTGTATCCCACTGGGATTGCCACGAAGATTGGGTGCTTGATGAAACAGCAGATTTAAAATCAGAAGAAGGAACTTTAACATCTGAAATGGGTAATGTCAAGGCAGACTTGGGATTTTTGTCGGCTCTATCATTTCCCTTGATACCGATATGACCCGGGATCCAACAAAACACAAATTCTCTTGTAGTACTTAGTCTTGAAATTCGTTCAAGGATTTTGCAGATCATAGGGTTTTCAAGATCTTTGTTGAAAAGGGCCTGTAAGGTGGATAGGGAGTCGGAAAATACAATGAAGTTACTTTCTCTAGATTCCTCTGCAATATTGAGAGCAAGATCGATAGCTTTCATCTCAGCTGAAAAGACCGAGGACTTGTCTGGTAGGCGACATTTCATAATGTTGGTATTAGACACTGCTGCTGCACCTTAGAACAACGTTTGTAACATTGACGCGGATTGGCTAACCTTTCGATAAGGGGTACGTTACCTTACCGATATCCACTGAATTTCGGTGAATTGACCAAAATCCATTTTGGATCCGGAGTGACCAGTAATCGTAACATCACGACATTTTTTATGTTGCACAATACATCTTATCTATTAAATTGCGCCGACCATCTTTTTTAAGATATTTCTTGTTTTCATTCATATTTCTAGCTCATCCTTTAATTGTCTGGGGTCGTCAATCGCTTAACAATTACAACCGCATGATTTCACAACATTATTGATCCAATTAGGGAGTTTCCAGTGCACTAAAATTAAACACATAATACAAGCAGCTAACCAAAGGTTTGCTTATATCACAGACGGCTGCAGATATTGGGTTGGAATCCATACAAAATGTCGTAAACAGTGAATACGTAGAATGAAATAATTTTCCCCAGGCAGATGTATCATGGCTCAATGGAATGATGCTCATTTTCGAGTGATTGCAAACAGAATTAATAAACCGTGTTAAGAATATAGGAATATACAAAGTTCCCCATGTACAGTTTGCATATTTTCTTATTTGATACGCCCTTCGTGACGGTACGTATGATAAGAACCACACTTGGTGGGCGGCGGCGCCCCAAACGATATCTGCATTCTAACAAACAAATGTTCGAATCCTTACCAAACTAAATCACAATACTAAGAATCATTTCCTCTCAAGCATGTTGGATTACAAACTAAATCGACCCATGAATTGCGGTGTTATGACAAACACTAGGATGCTTGCAAAAAAGTTTGAACAATGCCCTATATCGTCCACTAGTAGTAATGGGAATATATCTCTTTGGTCTATAAATTAAATGTTCAAGTTTACATATTTATTTTGTAAAATACTGCAGCTTAAATTTCCCTAGAATGCATTCAGACATTATTTATAACGTCGTACTTCCTCTAGCGAACTTATTCAAAATACAGAAAGAATGTCTTGCCTACGGACATTCAGTGGAGGAATCCTAAACAATCCGAAATCTCCTCTAATCCGAACTTTAAAGTTTATTTCCTGCCCTGTTTCGTCCTATTATTGTCAGCTGTCTTGACTTGACCTGTGATCTTTTCCATCCATTAATTCCCCCCTTAACTGTTTGACCTCTTTGATTCTCCTAGTCTTTCTTATAGTCTGCCTTCCGGTAAGCTCAGTCGGGAGAGCGCAGTACTAGTATTTAGAAGGTCTTGGGTTCAAACCCCAGTTTTCCTATTGAATTACTTATAAGGTGCAGTGGTGTTTTCCAGCCCACAGTGAAGACTAAATGCCTGAAGAATTGTTCTGGTGTGGGGTTAGACAGACGCCTGGTAAGCTCAGTCAGTAGAGCGATGTACTAGTGTTTAGGGAGTTATGGGTTTCGAGCCCCAAATTGTCTTCACTTTTTCCATTTGAATTACTTAAATTGACGGTCCGCGGTGGTTGAGCCTCAAATGCCTGATGGGGGAAGAGTGTTGTAGTGTGAGGTTAGATGACATGGTGCTCGTTTAGCTCAGCTGCTAGAGCGCTGTACTAGTGTTTAGGGAATCGTGGGTTCGAGCCCATATTTGGTGCAGAGTTTCCTCTTAAATTACTTAAATGGTGGTAGCGTTATTTGCCAGCCCACGGTGATTGAGCCTCAAATGGTTGAAGGGAGAGTGTTGTGGTGTGGGGTTAGGTGGCTGCCTAGTTAGGTCAGCCGGTAAAGCTCTGTACTAGTGTTTAGGAAGTCGTGGGTTCGAGCCCAGTATTCCTTTTATTACTTCAGAGTGTATAAGCTTCCCCAAGACTTTTCAACCCAAATTTTATTAGACCCTAGAATGTTCACCCCTGCCTTTTATTATAATCATACTTTTGTGGTACACATTTTGATATAATCTTTATTTTAATATCAAATTGTTATTTTTTAGATTAAAATCCTTTATCTTTATGTTTAATAACAGTGTAATGTCCTGACTGAAATTGAGTTTCAATAAAAATAAAAAGTATTTTTTCTGGAATTTGAATTTATACTGACGTATCATAATACATTAATAATTTGGAAACTAGTAGGGATTTTCCTGACGCAGGTTTTCTTGCATCCAGTGACTGAGCTTGAGTTTTCATTAATGTATATCATGTGGAAACTTAAACCTAACAATATTTAACCTAAAATTGCTAATGTGGTGGTCCATGGACACCTATTTGAAAATATTAAGGGAAAATCCTGGAAATTTATTTGATTTCTATTATGTTTTTCAAAAATCATCTTCCTATGCCATCCATCCGCTCTCCTATGGGAATACGCCCCATCGCACATACTCATGCTCCATCTATATATATTTCCAAAACGTTCTATGAAGTCAGACTCGAAAATCTTCTAAACTGTTTTCGAGAGTCAGTTAAATATGGAATCTGAGTTTGTTGGTACATGTTTTGTGCCGTGACTTCCACGTGCGGAATAAAATGCATTATTCATAATAATAATAATTAAGAGAAAAGAAATGAAAGGAAAGCGAAAATGATTCCCTGTGGCACCTTGTTCTCTCTTGTTTATTCTTATACGCATGAATTGTCTGTCACATAGTACATGTACAGTGGAAACTCCCTAATCCGGAAACTCTCCGGTCTGGAAACTTCCAGCAGCCGGACAATTTTCTCGGTTTAGTTCCTCCAATACGACATATAAAAAAAAACCACACTCCGGATCCTCCCTTCTCCGGAATCAGAACGAAAATTTCTGTCCGGATTGTCATTTTACAGGTACAATAAATCTCCCAAAACCGGACGATAATTTTCCGCAAAAATACGTCAGATCGTATAATGACTGAGAATTGAGAGAAGGCATAATAATTTATTTGTCTCTATGATTATAGACCATTAGACCTTATAATCGTATGCATTAAGTGTTAATGGAAACAAGGTAAGACAGGGTACGAGATGTACTTATTATGAAAACAATTGGAAAACATTGGATGTGAAAAGAGCCCATTAGGTACACAAATCACACTTCAAATTCTTTTACCCTGGATCATTATTTTCCTCCACGAAAAACCTTTTGAAATGAAGCTATGGTGCATAGTTTTCAGGTATGGCGTTTCGATAATACATCGTAAAAAGCGCATAGCTTGCCAGGTTTTATGGACGGTATAACGTCGCAAAACACCCATACTTAATGTTGAATGATTCATTGAAATACTTGCTTGAGATTGATATATCCACCTTATGCAGTGAAATTATCAAACTATCAATAAAATTCTAAAAAATAAAAAATCTTATACATTTTCTGCACAGTGTAATTTTGCTGGATTTCTATATATATTTAAGAATGAACTGTAGGTCAAAATCTTAAGTTAGTTATATTCAATGCTTTCATACAGTTTTAATTAAACGAGAGGCGTCTATAGCGGGGCATATTCTGAAGAATCAAATTTCCTACACTTTCTGTAACGAATAAACACATTATAATGATAATTTACATAATTTATGGAAGAATTCAAATATCAACCAATATTTCACACATCATGTATTTTGCATACTGCATTGCAAATCTTCCTTTTATGAAAGGAGCATAAATATGTCTCTTATAACTTATGATTTTAGGCTATAAATTGAATTTTCAAGTTTACATAAATTTTGTAGCTTAAATTACTCTGCAAAGTCGAATAAAAGAATGCATTCAGACATTATATATTACATCGCGATAACGCAAACAACCTCTAGCGAACTTATTTAAATTACAGAAAGAATGTTTTGCCTACGGACATTCAATGGAGGAATTCTCTCCAGTCCGAAATCTCCTCTAATCCGAACTTTATAGTTTGTCCGAGGGGTGTTCGGATTAGGGAGTTTCCACATGTACAACTGGCAATTAATTATCACGAAGTGCGAATAACATGTGATGATATCATCTAAATACAGACATACCACAATTTTCGTTATATGTTGGTGTCATATAAATATAGACATACCACAATTTTCATTATGTTTTGGTGTCATATATATATAAACATTTTACAATTTTTATTAAATGTTGGTGTCATATAAATAGAGACATACCACCATTTTCAATATATGTTGGTGTCATATAAATATAGACGTACCAATATTTTCATTATATGTTGGTTTCATTTAAATATAGACATACCACAATTTTCATTATATGTTGGTGTCATATAGATATAGACATACTACAAGGTTTATTATATGTTGGTGTCATATAAATAAAGACATACCACAATTTTCATTATATGTTGGTGTCATATAAATATAGACATACCACAATTTTCATTATATATCGGTGTCATTTAAATATAAACATAAATTAAATTTGAGTATAAATATTATGGTGATGTCATTTAAATATAAACATCAATTAGTAACGAACATTTGAACTAACAACTGTGCATTCGCTACATCTTATCTGAACTCACATCTAACGTTTGGCTATGTATTTTTGTATTAACATCTGAACTAACATCTTACAGCTGTGAATTCGGGAACGGATATCTGAACTAACAACTAATAACCAACTTCACGGACCCGTTATAAATTTGTGGTAAAACAATAATAAGTATCTAAATAAATATTATTAGCTGTTTTTGTTCATCTAGATGATACACCAGAATAACAGAATTAGGTATGTAGGCGTACAGTTTCAGAACTATCTTGTTCTTGATCAGAGTTAAACCGATGATATTAAGAGCCTTTTTAAATTGTATATTGTTTGCTATTTTCTTTATATTTTCGGGCATATTGTTCCAATCTTGAAATAACTTTAATAAAGTTTCATGCATCAAAGATTTTTGAACAAAATTGAAGACAATTTACTGGATATGACGCAAATAATATTGATTGGAATTCTAGAAAAAGAATAAATGATCATAGGATAATAAACTAAAGAGTAAAGAGTTTTTTATATGGTGCATGCGGTAGATATTTCAAGTCGGGCTATCGTTTTGATTTTAGGTTATAGTTTCGCTTGAAGCTGTTTCTTTTAGTAAAAGTGTAGACAAAATTTTGCAATACAATATTAACAACCCTCCGTGGATTAATCAGGAACGCATCGGTAAATCCCCGTTTTACTGTCTGCCAATCAAAACGCGCCGTATTGTAGTTTATTGGATTCTTTTGACAATCCATAATATCTTAAACTATACAAATAGATATTTTCCAACCCATTCGACAGTGCAGACTTATAAAAAAGAACACTGAAAGGTGATACACGCTGTATTTGTCTACGCTGAGAGTGTTATTCACTGACAAACTGCGTACGATCAATCTTTTGAAAATCAACACAACGTTGTAAGGTCAATAGCGAATTTAAATATGTCTACGAAAGAGAAGGTTCCTAACATTTTCATTTGGAAATTATGTCTATTTATTTCTTCCTTTACCGCATTGAAATTGCCCTTCATGTAAACATAGAACATAGCAAAAACCATCAATTGTGTCGGCATTGTAATTTAAGATAATATTGAAAAAATCACTCTTACATGAAGCATTTTGTGATATAGATCATTGATGATGCTATCTTGATTGGTTTGCTTGTCCGTATCATTTTGGTATTGCAAAAAGTATGAAATGATAATATGCGAGATCCAAAATATTCTGACTATGTCGAAACGCTTTACATGTATATTGATAATGTTTCCACTGTGAATATGACTAGTGAGAATGAGTTGCTGGCTAAATTATCGCACAAGTTTGTCTAAAACGTTGCTTTATTGTATGTGAGACCATATTCCACTATTATAGTCCTATCCCAACCACTTTGCACAGAACGGGAATTAGAAATAAATGTAGATTGGGAAACCTACTTTCTACCCAGTAAGAACTAATGGGGATTACCCTAATTTTCCCTCTTTGCAAGTTTCTCCAAGTGTTATTATAAACTATTTAATATGTTATTGTATGAAAGGAATACACTTTGTAGACTTAAACTAGTAAACTAAAGTAAAATAAATAAAATACAATGGGAAAAGAAATGTAAGATTCAAATTCTGAAACAGGACCCAAATATTCCATGTCTATGTACTTAAACCAGATCTATAATTCTATGTATTCCGTCTATCTATACACGAAAATTAAAAGAAAACAAATAAAGAAAATTAAATTTAAATAATCGAACGTTGAATCACATGAAACCTATCCATTGATAGTCTTTCTGAATTGGTTTTAAAGTATACTGCCCGAAGAAGATATCTCGAGAATACTGGAAGACCGCTCTGACGATATTAATATTATTATACAATACGGCATTCCTTGCATAAATCACCATTGTAACTGAAATCCTTGTACCTCGTCTCTTGAAGGTGCTATGGTACTTTCCCTTACGTATTTACCCTTGCACCTCCCAAAATGCATATGTTTTATGGACTGTTATTTTTCCTTAGGTCTGTGAGGGGTGGCATTGTCTGATGTATGTGGCTTTCCCTGTAGCAACTTATTTTTTCTCTGCGAAATAATGATATCTTGTCTCATAAATGGTTAGTGCAATCGAATATTTTGAAAGTTTGAATTTATATACGGATGGTAGTAATTTTTGTGTGTCCGTTATTGTCTAACCGAAAACATGTTGATGATAGCTATCAAAATGCGCTTATTTCCAATGGGGTCCATAGCCGTAACAGTTTCGAATTCATCGTATTACCATTAAAGAATATATTGTATTTATTCATCGTATTACCATTAAAGAATAGATTGTATTTATTCATCGTATTACCATTAAAGAATAGCTTGTATTTATTCATCGTATTACCATTAAAGAATAGATTGTATTTATTCATCGTATTACCATTAAAGAATAGATTGTATTTATTCATTAAAAATAAGAAGTAAGAATGTCAAAATGAATTATAATATTCTCCTACAATATTGAACATAGAGAGAGAATCAGTTGCTAGAAGGAACGCCACATATAAAGACAGTGCCTCACCACACAGACCTTCGGAAATCAACAATCCATAAAACAAAAGGCATTTGAGAAGGCTCAAGGGTACATACGTAAGGAACAGGGGTGCAAGGATTGACCTGGTCGACAATAAGGGATAACTAGGAGAATCGAAGAGGCCAGACAGGGGCAAAGATCACAGGACATGTTAAGACAGCTGGCAATAATAGGCCGAAACTGGGGAGAAAATGGCATGAACACTATATAAAGTGAAATCATTGCATAGGGGGAAAGGGAAATTTAACATACATTTAAATCACAAAAAGAAATTATAACCTTACAGCGACTTACAGCCTTGGAACTTTCAGTAAATTACTGGGGGTTTTCTGGTAAAATTGCTTAGTACCTATATAGATAATTCAGCTATTTTTGTTCATGTTTATGATAGACAAGAATAACATAATGAAGTTATACAACTATTTGTACTTGGACAGTTTCTGAATTATCTCGTTCTTGATCAGGGTTAAACCGATGATATTATCTTATTTGCTATTTTTCTTTATATTTTCGGACAGATTATTCCAATCTTGAATAACATTGTAATAAAAAGTTTCATGCATCAAAGGTGTTAAAGTTTGAAAACAAATGAAGAACATTTATCGAATCTGGTTCTGATGCAAATAATATCGATTGGAAAACTAGAAATAAAAATGATCATAAGATAATAAACTGATGTGTAAACATGTTCAGTTATTTATAAGGTGCACGCGGTAGATATGTAACGTCGAGCTATCGTTTGGATTTTAGGTTCTAGTTTCGCATGAAGCTGTTTCTTTTAGTACAAGTGTAGACAAAACTTGGCTATACAATATTTACAACCCTCCGTGGATTAACCAGGAACAAATCGGTAAATCCCCGTTGTACTGCCTGCCAATCAAAACGCTCAGTAATGTAGATTATGGAAGTTTATTGAATTCTTTTGAGGTTCCATTTTATCTTAAACTATATAAACAGATCTTTTCTCACCTATCCGACAGTGCAGAATTGAACACGAAAGAACACTGAAAGAAGATAAGCGCTATGGAGAAGTTCAGTTTTACTCTGTTTGTTGTATATGCCTCCGCTGTGCGTATCATTCATGGACAAACTGCGTACGATCCATCTTTTGAATATCAACATGACGTATTAACGTCAATAGTGAATTTGGAGACAAAAAACTCTCAAAAGGAGGCAGCGATATCATCTTTGTTAAACAAACTGGAAGGTAACAAAGTTTTATAATTTCATGACAAACTACTTATTAATTAATTCATTTTCATTTCTTTTTGAGGACAAGGAGAGAGTTATAACTGATTCGCTCGTTATGCGCACTTAAATTATCATTGACCAGAACTAGTGAGGAATTAAACATTAATTAAAATCAGTTTCACCTATGGTAATGTTACAAAGCGGATTGTGGTATCCGCACCTATCGTAGTGGATGCAAGAGAGATCCATGACCAGATTTGAGATATTGAAGATGTTTAATAACAAAGCAGGGTTTCGTTTTGCAATTTAATAAAATGTGTATGTCGGAATAAACCTGATCCTCTTTATACAACGTAACAAGGAATTGTAAGAGATTAGAACTGGTAATTGGCGAGCCAAAGATGGTGTTAACTATATCCTGGATGTCAGTAAGACAAGTGACACATTATCACACGGATGTCGTACCTAAGTACTATTACAATAATGATAATAAAATGTAATAAAACTTACCCTATAGCATAATAAAATATATCATTATCATATACAGTTTTGAGACAGAATTGGTTGTTCAGAATATAAACTTGACAGGTTACATGTTATTTATAATATTGAGTATTGATCCAAAGTACTGAAATAGAAATTGTTACATAATAGAATAATTAAAATGAGTTGACGCGAATATAAATTCAGTGCTCGTCAAATATTTCCCCGTGGTTTACCATATAAACACGATTTTGATTTAAAAGCACCACCTTCTGTTTATCTGTTACAGATGCCATACACACTATTGATGAACTCAATTCGACAGTTCAAGTGCTAAAATCACAAGATTTTTCAAGCGGATCAACTTATATTCGTTGGGGCAGACAGACCTGTCCCGATGGTGATTCTGCAAAGGTTTACGATGGATGGGCAGGCGGATCACATTTTTCTCATTCAGGCAGTGGTGCAAATCTACTATGTTTGCCAAAGGATCCAATATTTCGTGACAGCAATGAGGAAGCAGAAAGTATTTCTTTCGTATATGGATCCGAATATTCACTTGGTGGAAGATTACAAGACCACGAAGTTCCGTGTTCAGTTTGTAGGATACCACGCACCAATAATCTGATGCTTCCAGCTCGCAACGAATGTTACCCTGGGTGGAAACTGGAATACCATGGCTATCTTGCAGGTCCAAAATATACACAATACCGGTCTGATTATGTATGCCTTGATGATGTGTTCGAAGCAACCGAAAAATCCTTCAGTAGTAATAAAGACGGAGCCCTACTTTATTATGTCGAAGCTCGTTGTGGTGCGTTACCATGCGACACATATCCCAGTGGCCGGGGACTGACGTGTGCGGTTTGTTCATACTCTCCACTGACAAACCAAAAGTCTCTCCAACCATATGTTTGATTTGTTACAATATATCAGTACAGACAAGAAACTGAAGCGTATTACGTACACGACCAGCACGGAATTCACTAACTCGTGAAGTAGTTTTCTTGATATTTCAATGAATTAGTACATTTTGATGTACAATGACTAGCACACGAAGTTTATTGGTTTTTGCAATGGTTGATAGAGTCATGTGTATGTGTATGCGTGAGTCGAATGTCCTGCTTTAACTCTCTGGTATTTCTCAATATATTTCTTTTTACATTTGTCAATACACATCTTTCATTTTTATAAATATGACTACAATATCATAAAATGCAATGTTCTGGTCTTCTTAGTATTTTATTATGAAGTTGAGTAAGGACTTTGCCAACCCAAAACACTTGGGACATTATAAAAGCAAACATACCAAAGTGGACACATTACAAATACAAATTATTGGTGAATATATGAGTATTTTACCCTGGTGCATCTTACCTCACACTTATAAAACACTCAAATATAACGTTTATAAATACAGTCGGACCTCGAATTCATATGGTCCGAAATGTTATTTCGAATAGCTTATTTGAATTCGACGTGCCTAAGAAGAAACATCGGAACCTGATATTTATTTCGGAATATATCAAGTATTCGGATAAAAGTTTGTCGAATAAACGAGGCCCGACTGTACAGATATCTAGTAATTATAATTAACCGACTATATCGGCTTGAGTTGAAGAATATAATATATTTTTACATTTGTTGAAACATCTCCGTCTACAGAAGCTGTTAGTGCAGAAGAGGTCGATTCATTACTTAAACATTCATCATACATTTTCGGTCAGAAGTTCGCGGTAAAATGAGCAAATGTTTCGATCTCATCTGTTAGACTAGCATAGTTATATGAACCGCACAAGGGAGATACACATAAATGCATAATTGGATTGTGATGGCAGTTGCGATTTTCCATTTCTCTGCATAACAACGATCTGGTCAAGTAGTTTGGATTTTCAAGTATAGCAAACATTTCATGGTAAAATTTCGAACACAATGTAAAGTACTTTAACTTTCAAGATATATTTTATTCATCGTATAAAGACATTGACAGAGAATTTTAGGTTTACACAGTACGCTGCTAAGATCGCTACAGAATATTAATATTTACGCGACGTAACATTTGCTCATTTTACCGCGAACTTCTGACCGAAAATGTATGATGAATGTTTAAGTAATTAATATATTACGTTATTGAACACCTTCATATATTATTTGGCGGTGTTGAAAACGTTTTATAGGCACTATTTAACACTGAAACATTCAATCTCTCGATAAAAATACCTTATAGGAAAATTCGTGCAATGAATTCATGCCTTTACCAAATTGAATCTATATTTAGCGTCAGGTTCAGTTTTCAAAACCGACCATCCAGACAGGAAATTAAATAAACTAAATGTTGATAAAACAAATTTATCTTAGTAATCTTTTACATTTTTCGTTACAAAACAAGGAGTTTTAACAACAAGATATACAATACAATATAACATACAAGAAAACAAAGTAAATGACTAGATTGTTCATAAAACCTTTTGTGAGATTTTAAAATGATTTTTCAGTTACCTGATATATATAGATTCAATTTGTAGTTGTCGTGTTTGACTGTTGGTGGATATTAAAATTCTTTTTTGTTTGCGTAAGGTTTGAAATCATTGTACCGTTATGCACAATCCATATGATAGTATAATAATTACCCCTGTATTTTAAACAAGTACGAAAGTCCCGATTGTCAAATTGTCCCCAACTATTCAAAGTTTCTAATCGGGTTTTACGCCGTGTTACAACGTGTTTCAACACTTTTCAGTCATAAACGGCAGACATTTGACCTAACCAGTTATCCTGGAACTAATTATCAACCAGTAGTAACTGGTGCTTCCGCAACCAGCTGACAACTTCTCAACACGTGGAGGACATGGCCGTAGCCAATGTCACGTGGTCATAACTTTCATTTGTACTTTCATCCATATTATCTTGACACAATTACTTTTATCTTCCATTTCGTAGATATAATCATGCAATAGATTTACATCGTGTTGTTAATTTACAGATTATTGTACACTGATGACAATGTCATCCACATGAAATCGCGTATACAAGGTTTAAACACTCAAATGTATTTACGTCAATTCAATCAACTCAATAATGAATGAACATTTATAAATACGGAACATAGTGTTGGGATTATGTTCCGGAGTGTATCTCATGAGGTGTTAATTTACGCCAGGACGAGTTGTCTCCCATATCAACAATTAGTGCTTGGGGGAATTTGAATGCATTATCAACAGCTATAAGCAGTTTACAGATTACATGACAGGGCAACTATACAGTAATGTAATATGTTTGTCTTATCACCAGGTAAGACACGTTGTCAGATCGTGAAATTAAGGAAAAATAAAAATTGTCACGTTAAATCATCGGCGTTGTAAATAATTGAACAATCAATGACATCACGCCGATTACAGACAAGAGCCATCCTATCTCAGCGAATACGATGATAATATTGAGCAAACGTATCACTAGCATCACATATGTTTACACGATAAGCTCCCTTGTAATACGTCACATAAAATCTCCCCTTGCAACTTTGCCGTTTTCGTTTGGTCATAACACATGAGCCTAAGCGTCATTCAATCACCGAGTGAATTTCAATATACACGTACGCTCTTCTCAGAGCCCCCACCTCATCTTCCGAGTGGTGGATCTGACCTATTTGCAGACGATCGTTGTTCACAGTTTTGACAGGTGCGCGCGTTCTTACCTCCGATTGATGAGTTTCCAGCAAATTTCACGTAAGTGGATAAACCTGACGAAGATTTAGTAAAACGCACTTAAGTTTTGCGTAATTTGATAATTTACGCAACAACTTACGTAAAATGTAAGTATGTTAGTAAAACGGTACCCATGGGTTCAAATCGATTTAACAGCTAACTAACCTCATACTAAATCGCTACATATTATTGTTTTATTAATTTCCGACATATACAGTCCACTAGCGGATTCAGGGGGGGGGGGGCGCACCCGGCGCGCGCCCTCCCTAAAATTCACACAACCTTACATGTATGTCCATGCGCGTAGGAGCTGGGGCAGGAGCCGCGGTCACCTACTTCTCCTCTGTATCTTAAACTAGTGTGAAAACAGTCGGCGGATTAATGAAGGTATGAAAGGATGCAGACTAACCAAGTGACAAGTATATTTATATTGGCATTGTTGTGAATCTTTTGATAATTACATTTACTTGACGATCAATTAAATGGCGATAATCTCATTTACTCACAAAAAGTATTTTCTCTTCGGGAGGGCAAACCTCTCCCGCACAAACACCATCCGCAGCCCCAATGCTCAATACCTTCCTACGCGCCTGATGTCTGAGTATGAATACGGAAATATACAGATATCCTTAATCTTAAGATTATCAAATAAGAGATTCTGATTTATTGTACCATTATATTTTATCATTATGATGTTTATATATAGTCATTGCCGTTTTATAAGGCTTCAGCAAAACTCAAAAAAGTTACGCCACCCTTAAGACCAAAATCCTGGATCCGCCCCTGTACACATACCTTGACTAAATAGTCTAAAATAATAAACCTTAACCATTACGAACAGAATAACGTTCACATAGCAAATAATTAATTTCAATCAGCCTTACAAAAACTGACATTGTTCTCAGTAACTAAATTATTCGTATCAGAGTGTGAGATAACTAGGTAAATAAATAACCTTAGATACAGGTACAATGTAGCAGCAAAAGGGAAGTTATTAATAAGATAAATATATATCTAAACTTACATACAGGGACAGGGGAAATAAGGACCGACGTTCTTCAGGAAAAATGCTGCTCGTATTATAATGGTTTCACTGCATTCAAGTCTCATGTAGACTGAGGTGAGTTAATAAAGAATGAAATCGCAAGAACGCAGTCGTATTGTCGATTTGTTTTGCAATTTTGCGACATTGTGAGAACCACAATTAATCTCCCGAGTGTAGTTAAAGTCAGATTAGAATATGGTATCAAATATTTTATGAAATGAAATTTTAATATCAGTAGTCTCCCATGAATTAAAAAACTTGTACATGTTGTATCACAGTAGTCTCCCTTGACTCAACATGATCAATATAACCCAAAGACCTGAGTATAACACCAAAATCAGCTTTACAATGATTTAGAAAGCTTATATGAAGGCAAAGGAAAGTATCTATTGTTTTGCATGCATTATCATGTGTTTGTTGTCTCTTATTTTTAGGAGTTGTCCAGCGGGGAATTTCTTTGTTTGTAATAATAATAATAATATTATTTATTTTGGTAAAAAAATACATGATACATGGATAATTAAATCATACAATAATATTAAAACAATATTTGTACCACATGCATAATATCAATGGCATACATTCCGACTCCTGGGAAAGCACAAAGTAGTCTATATTCGTATTTCCATTGTGGTCCTACGTGTTGGTGGCATGACATAAAAAGGAATACCATTTGATTAACTAATATCACAGTAATTTAAAAGTGTCACAAGCAATAACTATATCACAAATTGCCACTCTACTAAAATCATTATCACAATATTACATTTATATACCAAGAAGGACATTCCATTATCATTTCACTTCATCTTGCCCCTTATAAATTTTAAGCGTTACTTCAATGTATGAGTGCGCGTGTGTGCGTGCGTGCGAGCGAACGAGCGTGTGTACGTTAATTACTTTTAGGGGGTGGATGTGTACATTGTATGTGGCCTCTCCTGCAAAGTAAGAAAATTAAAGTGATCCTCCTAAAATATAACCAAGGGCTGATAATGTGACATATACAGTAGATGGGACATCCCCATCGCTTGTAACTTCAGACTGAAGGACATTATTTTTATTAATCATGAATTTTCTACGTTGATGTCGATAGGGCCTCTCCCCGTCGTCACGATCGACATCGCCCTACTCCGCGATTGCAGAATTGGCTTTAGGGAATCATGCTCAACCTTTTATCAGGGACAATGTACTTTTGCACATTTGTTCAATTGATATTGACATACCCCATGAGGAAATATGTACTACATGGAGCGTTTTGATCAAAAGCTATTTCAAAAGTCGCCCTATTTTGTATCATCCCTGGTTCATACTCTAAAAGTTCTGTGTACTAATTAAGATATAAACACAATATTTCAATACGTTATTCTTGATTTTAAACGATTAAGCAAAGGAACAAACGATGTATCAACGAATTATTTACGTGTATCAATAGAACTTGAGGGATCGTGACCGATTGGTTTAAATCCAACGGTACATTGTACGCTCCATTATCGGTATTTCCAGTAGGTTGTATAAACAAACCGTCAAGTGTGGTATGAAAATGCGTTTATTTCTTTTTAAATTAGACGAAGCAAAAAAGCATAGCCAGTACCAGCGACAGACCATTAAAGTTTCCCGTAGTAATGTAATATCGGTGGACTACACCGTGATGTTTCTTCAATCATTCGAAAAAGCTGTCGGATTTGGCCGGTTTCCACAGTAATCGTTTTTAGTCAACAACTGTCTCCAAAAATATATGCACTACGTTATCTGCAGCCTTTTAATAATGCACTGCTTTATCTGTCTACCAGGAGCTCTTTATACAGAGACATAGCTGTCAGTACATACATAGTTTTAATAGTTTAGTTTATTAACCACATATTTACAAATAAACATGAAACATAAATACAATTCATATACATATGAACACATATCCAAAAGAAACATATACATGATCAATGACAGTACATACTAGATTGAGAGAAGGTTCTAATTAACATAGAATATTTCATTTCTTTTTTCAAATGCTTTAAAAATAAATATGGACAATTTATTAAGTATGTTTTTATTTTCGATAGACAGAAGTTCATTAAATTTTATCATGTTAGGATTGTTCCAATAATATTTTTTGATGTACAATTTCCTAATATCGATATACATAGGACATTCTAATAAAAAATGAAATTCATCTTCCAAAGTGTTACATAATTTACATTTTCGATCAATATAAGGAATTTTATTAGGCTTATGCCATCTACCCGCTTCAACTTCTAATCTATGCGCAGACATCCTAAATCGGGTCAATGCAACCTGAATTTATAAATATGTATTTGATCCAAATAAAACTGGTACCCAAAATTGCAAAATAATTTTTAAGTCATCAACATCCAAATAGAATCTCATCCACCACGAGGAGTGACTTGAAATGTCACATGGAACGTAAAACTTTAATATAGTTTAATAAGAATGTGTCAGACTGTTGATTTTATTAAAATAGTAAGCATGTAACCGTGTTATATCAAGACAAATATTTCTTTTATATTATAGCTTATTTCGTTTTTTTAAACATACATAAATAACATATAAGAGACAAAGCAAATGCATGTGTATATAAAAGCAGAATATACGTTACAGTTGTTTAAATATATAATATTTGGTTATTCTATATCTGTTACCTTGCTAGCTGTTAATATATACAAATGTATAAACATGAAATGTGATAATATGACAAATAGGTTTGTGCGTGAAAAGATAGAACCAGCCACACCTTTGATATAATCTAGTCTCGTGTACTACGTATTATAGCACGAAAGCGAAAAATAACTAGATCGTTTCGATGCATGGTTAAAACAAGACAAGACAACACAATCATGTCGGAAACATTCCATATGGTTAGACAACGGACTTGAATCCTCTTATACGATGACAATACGTAACAAGCTCTGTAATTCTAATTTACTTTCGATCGAAACACACCGGATTCATTGTTTTCAGGAAAAGAAATAAATTTGTGAATGGAAACCGTGATTACGTAAATTGAAATATTTTTTTCACAGACAAATGTATCACGGATCAATGGAATGATGTTCATTTGCGAGGGATTACAATCAGAATAACTAAACCGTGTACATGTATAGAAAAACGGCATTTTTTCTAATTTGATTCGCCCATCGTGACAGGACGTAGGATAAGAACCACAAGCGGCGCCCTAAGAGATATCTGCATTCTAACTGAAAATGATCGAATCCTTACCAAACTTAGTCACACTATTTATAAGCATATTATCTCATGCATGTTGGACTACAAGCTAAATCGCCCCATGAATGGCAGTGTTAATAACCCATTCATGGGGCGATTTAGCTTGTTATGGCCCTTGAAACTTTGAGTGGCGTATTTTGAAATAGTGTCATGATATGCTTTCATTGCCATTATATGACAAACACTGTGATACATGCAGAATGTTTAAACAATTTGAAACAGTCACACTGTTTCTTTAAATGTACATAATTATTACGGCAATTTACAAGGTGATAAGTACGCAAATCAAGCGATTACGCGATTTGTATATTTCATTCGCATATTCTTTGCGTAAACATAATCTTGAGTATATGATATTATTTATATATAGAGGTGTACCACAGTTTTCATTATATGTTGGTGTCATATAAATATAGACATACTACAAAGTTTATTATATGTTGGTGTCATATAAATAGAGACATACCACAATTTTCATTATATGTTGGTGTCATATAAATATAGACATACCACAATTTTCATTAAATGCCTGAAGAATTGTTCTGGTGTGGGGTTAGACAGCCGCCCGGTAAGCTCAGTCAGTAGAGCGATGTACTAGTGTTTAGGGAGTTATGGATTTCGAGCCCCAAATTGTCTTCACTTTTTCCATTTGAATTACTTAAATTGACGGTCCGCGGTGGTTGAGCCTCAAATGCCTGATGGGGGAAGAGTGTTGTAGTGTGAGGTTAGATGACATGGGATTAGATGGTGCTCGTTTAGCTCAGCTGCTAGAGCGCTGTACTAGTGTTTAGGGAATCGTGGGTTCGAGCCCATATTTGGTGCAGAGTTTCCTCTTAAATTACTTAAATGGTGGTAGCGTTATTTGCCAGCCCACGGTGATTGAGCCTCAAATGGTTGAAGGGAGAGTGTTGTGGTGTGGGGTTAGGTGGCTGCCTAGTTAGGTCAGCCGGTAAAGCTCTGTACTAGTGTTTAGGAAGTCGTGGGTTCGAGCCCAGTATTCCTTTTATTACTTCAGAGTGTATAAGCTTCCCCAAGACTTTTCAACCCAAATTTTATTAAACCCTAGAATTTTCACCCCTGCCTTTTATTATAATCATACTTTTGTGGTACACATTTTGATATAATCTTTATTTCAATATCAAATTGTTAATTTTAAGATTAAAATCCTTTATGTTTAATAACAGTGTAATACCCTGACTGAAATTGAGTTTCAATAAAAATAAAAAGTTCTATTTTTTTGGAATTTGAATTTATACTGACGTATCATAATACATTAATAATTTGGAAATTAGTAGGGATTTTCCTGACGCAGGTTTTCTTGCATCCAGTGACTGAGCTTGAGTTTTCATTAATGTATATCATGTGGAAACTTAAACCTAACAATTTTTAACCTAAAATTGCTAATGTGGTGGTCCATGGACACCTATTTGAAAATATTAAGGGAAAATCCTGGAAATTTATTTGATTTCTATTATGTTTTTCAAAAATCATCTTCCTATGCCATCCATCCGCTCTCCTATAGGAATACGCCCCATCGCACACACTCATGCTCCATCTATATATATTTCCAAAACGTTCTATCAAGTCAGACTCGAAAACCTTCTAAACTGTTTTCGAGAGTCAGTTTAATATGGAATCTGAGTTTTTTGGTACATGTTTTGTGCCGTGACTTCCACGTGCGGAATAAAATGCATTATTCATAATAATAATAATTAAGAGAAAAGAAATGAAGGAAAGCGAAAATGATTCCCTGTGGCATCTTGTTCTCTCTCGTTTATTCTTATACGCATGAATTGTCTGTCACATAGTACATGTATAGTGGAAACTCCCTAATCCGTAAACTCTCAGGTCTGGAAACTTCCAGCAGCCGGACAATTTTCTCGGTTTAGTTCCTCCAATACGACATATAAAAAAAACCCACACTCCAGATCCTCCCTACTCCGGAATCCGAACGAAAATTTCTGTCCGGATTGTCATTTTCATTTTGGTGTCATATATATATAAACATTTTACAATTTTTATTAAATGTTGGTGTCATATAAATAGAGACATACCACCATTTTCATTATATGTTGGTGTCATATAAATATAGACATACCACAATTTTCATTAAATGTTGGTGTCATTTAAGTATAGACATACCACAATTTTTATTATATATTGGTGTCATTTAAATATAAACATAAATTAAATTTGAGTATAAATATTATGGTGATGTCATTTAAATATAAACATCGATTAGTAACGAACATTTCAACTAACCACTGTGCATTCGCTACATCTTATCCGAACTCACATCAAACGTTTGGCTATGTATTTTTGTATTAACATCTGAACTAACAACTAACAGCTGTGAAATCGGGAACGAATATCTGAACTAACAACTAATAGCCAACTTCGCTGACCCGTTATAAATTTGTATAAGTATCTAAATAAATATTATTAGCTGTTTTTGTTCATCTAGATGATACACCAGAATAACAGAATTAAGTATGTACACGTACAGTTTCAGAACTATCTTGTACTTGATCAGAGTTAAACCGATGATATTAAGAGCCTTTTTAAATTGTATCTTATTTGCCATTTTCTTTATATTTTCGGGCATATTGTTCCAATCTTGAAATAACTTTGTAATAAAAAGTTTCATGCATCAAAGAGTTTTGAACAAAAATGAAGACAATTTACTGGATATGACGCAAATAATATCGATTGGAATACTAGAAATAAAATAAATAGTTTTTTATACCGTGCACGCGGTAGATATTTTAAGTCGAGCTATCGTTTTGATTTTAGGTTATAGTTTCGCTTGAAGCTGTTTCTTTTAGTAAAAGTGAAGACACAATTGTGCTATACAATAGTTACAACCCTCCGTGGATTAATCAGGAACGCATCGGTAAATCCCCGTTTTACTGTCTGCCAATCAAAACGCGCCGTATTGTAGTTTATTGAATATATCGACGGCTATTGAAATGTCGCTGATTCACGATGGTCGTGGTCTCATGAAGCTCCCGGCCAGTTTACGGATCACGTAAGAGCCAAAATCCTGAGAAACCGTGGGAAGGCGCGTGGCATGCCCAAGTTTCCGACACGGGTTTCCTACGATTTTACGGACATAGACAATCGTGTGCGGTGCTCTTACCGGTCAGCATGTTTGTTGGGTCCTATATACATGTATATATAAGCCTCTATAGGTAGAACACCATATTGGTCCATTGTGGACTTTGTATGTGCTCCGTATGGAGCTTGCAAGCCAAACACGGGCCTCATATGGATTCCTTACGGGGAATAACGATTGTTTACGGGCGGCAAGCCATGTTCTTACGGGTATATAAGGGAAAGCGTAGGTCTCATCTGACTGAGGCCTAACGACACAAGAATGGATATTACAGAACTTCGACTCACGTAACAACTCTTGATTTATTGTATTTGATATTGTATCGATCTTTTAAATACCAAATAAATGTCGCCACTTTAGTATTTCACACAAAACCTTCCGATGTTGTATTTTATTATTCGAATATGTATATAGGCAACTGTATTGTTTGTCTGACGACTTGAGGCGTCCTTGTTAAATGTACTTCGAGGCAAGTTTCAATGATTATTCATCCGTATAAAATAATTTTTCGACAATTTTAGTATGCTTATACAGCCTCCCGTGGCTGAGTGATTAAGGTATTGGGAGGTCGGAGATTCAAATCCCGGACTTATATGACCCCTTGGTAGGTCACCAGCGTGTTAATTATTGGTTACTTTCTGCCGACTTGCCTGGTGCCTCGCGAAAATTGACATAAGTCAGGAAGTAACTGTGGTCTAAACTAAAGTGTCTAAAGTCAGAAATTGCTGCCCCCCCCCCAAAAAAAAACCCCAACAACAACAGGTGATGACTCTTCTGTAATGAACACTGTTACAATATTGGAACGGATTTCGTATATCGTAATTTGATTTAGAAATGCCACATAAATGACATACGCATGATTACATAGGAGTTTGTCAAATGTGACACAGTTGCGAGGTTAACTAATTATTGTTTCGATTCAGTGAGTGTGATTTCCACTGAAAGTCTATATTCTGGCATTCGGTCAATTGATAATGACCTTTAAATAAAACATTACAAATATAGTGCGTATCTTACAATATACACAACACATGTCTCCGTAGATGACCAATCTAATTAACATTACAGATGTGTATAAAACCTGAATACAATATAAAGACCAGTTAGATTTCCAGGCGAAGCCTTGGCAACAAACTGTGTATTATACGATACGTACTACATCGTTCGAACTTCGTCCAGTCTCAACCATTTAGTGACAGCTAAAATAGTTTGTGAAATGAAGAACATAATTATTATCATTTGATCAGGTGGGAGTTAACTTGTCATTGATAATTGAAAAATAAATTGTCCCAGTTGATTGCTACCGTATCTCCATAGAATGCAACTGTATCTCCTAGAATGCATTTTATCTCCATAGAAAGCAATCGTATCTCAGTTAAATGCAACTGTATCTCAATTGAATGCATTCGTATCTCAATTGAATGCATTCGTATCTCAATTGAATGCAATCGTATCTCATTTGAATGCAATCGTATCTCGGTTGAATGCATTCGTATCTCAATTGAATGCATTCGTATCTAAGTTAAAGTCAATCGTATCTCATTTGAATGCAATCGCATCTCAGGTGAATGCATTCGTATCTCAATTGAATGCAATCGTATCTCAATTGAATGCAATCGTATTTCAGGTGAATGCAATCGTATCTCAGTTGAATGCAACCGTATCTCAGTTGAATGCGATAATACCTCTATTTCAAGAATGCAATTTGGAATCTCAAATAACTTTTTGTTTATAAAGGTCATTCTAACGAAACGATTTTCCGACGTACGATTTAAACTCCAATTGACCTTAAACAATGGCGAAAAACAAATGTAGTTGACACAAATTATACAAACTCTTACCAAGGTCGGTGTCATATTGTCAACTTATTAAACGTTGGTGCATATAGGCCACGAGTCTCCCGTCTGAAAGACAACTTGTGTATTCGTTTTCATCAATGGCAACGATGACATTTCAAGCCGTGCATTGGATTCAACCAGTAATCCTTTGTCTAATGTATTCCTCAGGGATATTGTCATATTATCATTTAAAGATGTATCCGGCTTATCTGGACATAAAATGTTTGAATTGACTTGATCCAGTAGTGTTGTTACATTGGCTAAAACATCTTAAATAAGAACCATTGCAATGTAGAACCGATTGAAAAAATCTTTTTTTATCATATTACTTACTGTCAAAACCTGTAAAATTGCCTGATTGTTAAACAAACAGGATTTTTTTTTAATTTTATGATGTTCAAACATCTTTCTTCAAAAAATATGGATTAATACATTATGAGTCATTCTTTATAAATGCATGTTTAGTGATGTTCTAACCATAGGAAATATATTTTTCAACAAAAGAATGAGCATAAACTATCTTTAAAGCTTAATAGTGTTAGAAAAAAAATCTTTTAATTTCTATTTCATTTTAATTATTCAGTCATGATGGTCTTTTAACAAGACTCTGTTTCTGTACTAAGCCTGCTATTACCCTTTCGGCTTATCGGGATGGCTAATTTTATAATGCAATATTTTATAGTTGTGGGTTACGTCTTTCGACCTGTATAACAGTAACAACTCGGCCCATTAAATGTTCTAAAACCGTACTTGTAAGCGTTTAAATTAACGCAGAAAGCTGATGACATGCTAATGAAGAAAAACAACATTTCATAAAAGTCATTACACGTACTTCAGCGACATATCAGAGAAATATATTCGTTTCCGTGTCAACGAGTGTCGACTCACCGACTTTTACCTAATTGTATATTCCAAATAAAGGATCGTTCTAAATATTGAATGTCCAGTTTTGTAAATGTGAATGGTTTTCGGTTTTTGATCCAAGAAAATAGTCTGCTTTCTAACATTTGTTGTTTTTAGAACTTTTATTTGAAAAATTTATCTTGATCTATCATTAATACATATTGATGATACCTTATCAGTTTAATAAAAATCCACGGCGTACTATGCCCTACAGAGACACCATAAAGTAACACTTTTGCTTTCAAATCCGACTTAATGCCTACAAGCGATAGGTTCTTTTTTGAAAGAATGTTTTCTCTGCGATATACGGTTATATTACGGCAACCTAGATGATAGATGGAAAATTTGCCGCTCCAGAATTGATCGTAATTATAATCAAGTATTATTACGAGCTATGTCGGTCAAAGGGAAGTAATCATGAACAAAAATGATGACCTATATAATATAATGACTGTCCATGGGAAGTAATCAAAACTGATGTTGTCAACATAGTTTTTAAGAGTGAACGTCCATTCAATACGAACCGTCAAAATGGTTTGTTGAAAACTGAAACAGATTGCAAACTATAGTATATAATAAAAATGTAGCTGTTTGCAATATTCTACATCGTGAACATAAACCGCATATAAACAGAACATATCATACAATTGTTAATACTTTGTAAGAATACGAAACATTAAATTTACTTTTATGCCTTCATAATGTGGCATACGAATACATGTTTTTCATTAAGGTTCGAGTTGAAAAAAATGTCGTACGTTTGTTCAACATATGAATGATATGCTTTGTTCTGACAGTTGAACTAAAATAAATGTAAACAAGAAATATCTTGAGAAAGGATGGTCCGCGCAATCTGAAGCCAGCAAATTAGTTGCAATCTGAAGGCTAAGATTTGTTGTGCAACATAAAAAATACCGATATGTTACGATTGCAGTTTATACATTATTTTTACATTATAGAAACTCCGACACCTACTAGGGACGATGGCTTCGATCGTAGGAGAGTGGATAACAATAACTCCGTAGTGAGATAGACAGTATAGACTGTTTCAATGTAGTTCATCAGTACTGATTGTTCTTTTGATAAATTAAATTTTCAAATTTGCATAGTTCATATAAAAATAATTTAATGTTCCTTACGACTCGGCAAAGTCGCATTTAATAATGAATGCAGGTATAATATTGCGTCGCGTTAATGCAAACATCCTCTAGCGAACATATTCAAATTACGGAAAAAGTCTCTCGTCCGTTTTAGTTTGAATACTAATAATGATTTTTGTTGATGGTTTGGTATAAGTTTTATACATTTTTGTCTCGATTATTCTGAATATTGGTCGATATTGTTATTACCACGAAAACCATCCTATGCCTTTCCTTTAATATGTAAATTCTAATTCATATAGCAATAGATCACACAGTGCATCTGTCTTAAATTAAGATTAAACCTGATAATTTAACGTTTTTTAGCCAAGTGTTAACGATTAATGTAATACTTATAGCAACTTGTTAGCACAGCAGACGTGCATTGTGATAAAAGATCTTCATTATGTCGAAAGGGACGTTTTCCTGCGCTCGACGTCATTTAATATTATAACAAGAAATTAGCAATCTATAGTGCAGATGTTGTATTAGAATTGGAATTCGGTAAGGGAAAGTGGACGTCGGTAAGGTGACGTACTCCTTATCAAAATGTTAACAAATCCGCGTCAAGGTTACAAACGGTGTTCGGTTGAAGAGAAGTTGGTTTAGTGTTGACGTAATATTTGAGTGAGTTACACAACACTGAAATGAAAATAGCAAAGCCATGTCAGTACGGCTACACCGATAAATCTTTAACATATGTCATCAAGTTCTGTAATCCATTCATAATCAGAGGTATACATGTATACCTCAACCGTGGATGAAGGCTCCGTATTCACAAAAAGTCTCACCCTCATTCTTAAGCTCAAATTTGAAAAAATCACTGTAATTATTTGGAGATTACCAAATGCAAAGAGAGATTATGTTGTTACAATGAACGCCACATACAAGACAATGCTTCCCCACACAGACCACAGTGAAACAGAAAGGATTGAGGTGGTGCAATGCTAAGCATGTAAGGGAATAAGGGTGCAAGGAATGGTCTGATCGACCATAAAAACAACTTTGGGGAATTTAAGAAGAGAATTTACAAAGACAATTAAAATGAAATTAGACTCAACTAATTCTTTTTCACTCAATATTTTTTTATTGATCTGTGGTACGCAATAATTTGTTATTGATCTGTGGTACGCTTAGCAATTTCCTGTTTATGTTTTGAGGGAAATCTCAATCGAGTGAAAAATCAGATGGTAAGAGTTCTAAAGTAGTCAAAATTATTTTATGAATACAGGATCTAGCTGTGTAACCAATGGACATATCACCCAATGTGACACCAAGTCAGTAATGATTCCATGTAGTCCAACCTGTTAGCTCAGTGGTAAGCACTTGGCTGACACCTATGTGGCCCGGGTTCGATTCAAGCCCTTCCGTGACACAAGGCTACTTTAATTTGTCTTCCACCACAATTGTCTGCCTTATATGACTGACAAATTGTTCAAAAAGGGGTTGAACCCGATTACAGTATAAAACAAAGTTTCATTTATTGTGCTGTAAATGTGGTGGTCAAAATAATTTGTCCATCACATTATATGTCTACTCAAGAGTTTCCGTACATTTTCAAATTTGGAAATTATGTCCATGTTATGTCCACATAGAACAAATCAAAACCAGTCAAATGTGTCCACATTGTACATATGTAATTTAAGGAAACACAATATTGAAGAAATCACTCTTATATGAAGCATTTTGTGATATAGATCATAGAGGATGCTATGTTGTGTGGTTTGCTTGTCCGTATCAGTTGGATATTGCAAAAAGTGTGGAATAAAATAAATTGCGAGATCCAAAATATTCTGACTAGGTAGAAACACTATACATGTATATCGATATATTTCCTCTCATTTGAGAATGAGTTGCTGGCTAATAATCGCATAAATTTGTCTAAAACGTTGCTTTATTCGAGACCACATTCCACTTTCATAGTCATATCCCAACCACTTTGCCCAGAACGGGAATAAATGTAGATTTAGAAACCTACTTCATGACCAGTAAGAACTAATGGGGATTACCCTAAATTTCCCACCTTGCAAGTTTCTCCAAATGTAATAATAAACTATCTAATTCAAATTCTTATATTTACAAAGTTACCCAAAATTATTTGTAATTTCAATTTGAATTGGAAATTACACGACACAGTGTTTATTACGTACACGTGCTAAGTGAAACGAATTCCTCGTTTTTTCTATTTTATTTCATGAGCAAAATTTGGAAAATATAAGCTCCCATAGTTTATTTTCAGTAATAAAATAATCTCGCGTTTCATCACCACAATCGAACATAAACAACTTAATGTGAAAGGCCTAAGTATTACATTCCATAAACTATTGAAGTTTAAGTACTGTAATATGAGGTGTAAAATATTCCAAATCCCAGATCATTCTATGACTTTCTATAACTAAAACTTATAAATTGGTACCAACAATAAGACAAAATATAATATCTTACTTTGAAGAGACAATTATACCCAATAGAACATTTCTACCTATCAAATTTCACCTAATTTTGCAAAGAGTTCATAGCTTGCGTGTGGTAAAGTATTGATTATAATTATTCCCTATCGATAAATTCTTTCGTTTTTGTATGTACCAATGTAAAGTTTACTGTCTTTGGTGTTTTACCTAAGCTATTATCATTATTAAAATACTTTATGTGAGTAAATGAGATTATCGCCATTTAATTGATCGTCAAGTAAATGAAATTATCACCGTTTTGTCACCTCCTGGTTAGTATGCTTCCTTTCATGCCTTCTTTAATCCGCCGACTGTTTTGACACCTTAGATTTATTTATATGTGGTTTTATGGCGCATCGACAGCTTCGGTCATTTAGCGCGCAAGGAATGTAAAAAAAATGTGAAACTAAAAAGGGTTACGACATATACTTGTATGTGTTAAATAGGTGTAAATATAGTGGGTAAAAATTGGGATCATTAGGGTAAGAATATATTTTATGTACCAGGGTGAGCGAGGCAATCCTCATTCACCGGTAAATGTAATATATGTAAGTATGGATTAAAAATTTATCATAGTTTGTTGTAAAAGCCAATCTCTTTGATGTAGCTTATAATTTTTTCAACTTGGATAGTCTCAAAGAGACTTTTAATGTCAGTGGTATTGAAAAATTGGGAACGGACTGGTTGAAGGTCAACACAGTCGACAAGAAAATGTTGTACGGTGAAAGGAGTATTACATGGAATGCAGTCCAGTCTAGCATCCTGGCCAAACGGCCAGGAGTGTGTAATACGTGTGTGCCCAATTCTGCATCGGGCTATTATAACCTCTTTTTTTCGGATGGGCCTGTACGCAGGTTGCCATTCTCCAAGTACTGGTTTCACTGAGTGCATCTTGTTGTTGTCCTCTGTATCCCACTGGGATTGCCACGAAGATTGGGTGCTTGATGAAACAGCAGATTTAAAATCAGAAGAAGGAACTTTAACATCTGAAATGGGTAATGTCAAGGCAGACTTGGGATTTTTGTCGGCTCTATCATTTCCCTTGATACCGATATGACCCGGGATCCAACAAAACACAAATTCTCTTGTAGTACTTAGTCTTGAAATTCGTTCAAGGATTTTGCAGATCATAGGGTTTTCAAGATCTTTGTTGAAAAGGGCCTGTAAGGTGGATAGGGAGTCGGAAAATACAATGAAGTTACTTTCTCTAGATTCCTCTGCAATATTGAGAGCAAGATCGATAGCTTTCACCTCAGCTGAAAAGACCGAGGACTTGTCTGGTAGGCGACATTTCATAATGTTGGTATTAGACACTGCTGCTGCACCTTAGAACAACGTTTGTAACATTGACGCGGATTGGCTAACCTTTCGATAAGGGGTACGTTACCTTACCGATATCCACTGAATTTCGGTGAATTGACCAAAATCCATTTTGGATCCGGAGTGACCAGTAATCGTAACATCACGACATTTTTTATGTTGCACAACACATCTTAACTATTAAATTGCGCCGACCATCTTTTTTAAGATATTTCTTGTTTTCATTCATATTTCTAGCTCATCCTTTAATTGTCTGGGGTCGTCAATCGCTTAACAATTACAACCGCATGATTTCACAACATTATCGATCCAATTAGGGAGTTTCCAGTGCACTAAAATTAAACACATAATACAAGCAGCTAACCAAAGGTTTGCTTATATCACAGACGGCTGCAGATATTGGGTTGGAATCCATACAAAATGTCGTAAACAGTGAATACGTAGAATAAAATAATTTTCCCCAGGCAGATGTATCATGGCTCAATGGAATGATGCTCATTTTGGAGTGATTGCAAACAGAATTAATAAACCGTGTTAAGAATATAGGAATATACAAAGTTCCCCATGTACAGTTTGCATATTTTCTTATTTGATACGCCCTTCGTGACGAGACGTATGATAAGAACCACACTTGGTGGGCGGCGGCGCCCCAAACGATATCTGCATTCTAACAAACAAATGTTCGAATCCTTACCAAACTAAATCACAATACTAAGAATCATTTCCTCTCAAGCATGTTGGATTACAAACTAAATCGACCCATGAATTGCGGTGTTATGACAAACACTAGGATGCTTGCAAAAAAGTTTGAACAATGCCCTATATCGTCCACTAGTAGTAATGGGAATACATCTCTTTGGTCTATAAATTAAATGTTCAAGTTTACATATTTATTTTGTAAAATACTGCAGCTTAAATTTCCCTAGAATGCATTCAGACATTATTTATAACGTCGTACTTCCTCTAGCGAACTTATTCAAAATACAGAAAGAATGTCTTGCCTACGGACATTCAGTGGAGGAATCCTAAACAATCCGAAATCTCCTCTAATCCGAACTTTAAAGTTTATTTCCTGCCCTGTTTCGTCCTTTTATTGTCAGCTGTCTTGACTTGACCTGTGATCTTTTCCATCCATTAATTCCCCCCTTAACTGTTTGACCTCTTTGATTCTCCTAGTCTTTCTTATAGTCTGCCTTCCGGTAAGCTCAGTCGGGAGAGCGCAGTACTAGTATTTAGAAGGTCTTGGGTTCAAACCCCAGTTTTTCCTATTGAATTACTTATAAGGTGCAGTGGTGTTTTCCAGCCCACAGTGAAGACTAAATGCCTGAAGAATTGTTCTGGTGTGGGGTTAGACAGCCGCCTGGTAAGCTCAGTCAGTAGAGCGATGTACTAGTGTTTAGGGAGTTATGGGTTTCGAGCCCCAAATTGTCTTCACTTTTTCCATTTGAATTACTTAAATTGACGGTCCGCGGTGGTTGAGCCTCAAATGCCTGATGGGGGAAGAGTGTTGTAGTGTGAGGTTAGATGACATGGGATAAGATGGTGCTCGTTTAGCTCAGCTGCTAGAGCGCTGTACTAGTGTTCAGGGAGTCGTGGGTTCGAGTCCATATTTGGTGCAGAGTTTCCTCTTAAATTACTTAAATGGTGGTAGCGTTTTTGCCAGCCCACGGTGATTGAGCCTCAAATGGCTGAAGGGAGAGTGTTGTGGTGTGGGGTTAGGTGGCTGCCTAGTTAGGTCAGCCGGTAAAGCTCTGTATTAGTGTTTAGGAAGTCGTGGGTTCGAGCCCAGTATTCCTTTTATTACTTCAGAGTGTATAGGCGCCGAATTTAAGACGTTTCACCCCCAAGTAATTTCTTCCCCAAGACTTTTCAACCCAAATTTTATTAGACCCTAGAATTTTCACCCCTGCCTTTTATTATAATCATACTTTTGTGGTACACATTTTGATATAATCTTTATTTTAATATCAAATTGTTAATTTTTAGATTAAAATCCTTTATCTTTATGTTTAATAACAGTGTAATGTCCTGACTGAAATTGAGTTTCAATAAAAAAAAAAAGTTCTATTTTTTTGGAATTTTAATTTATACTGACGTATCATAATACATTAATAATTTGGAAATTAGTAGGGATTTTCCTGACGCAGGTTTTCTTGCATCCAATGACTGAGCTTGAGTTTTCATTAATGTATATCATGTGGAAACTTAAACCTAACAATTTTTAACCTAAAATTGCTAATGTGGTGGTCCATGGACACCTATTTGAAAATATTAAGGGAAAATCCTGGAAATTTATTTAATTTCTATTATGTTTTTCAAAAATCATCTTCCTATGCCATCCATCCGCTCTCCTATAGGAATACGCCCCATCGCACATACTCATGCTCCATTTAGATATATTTCCAAAACGTTCTATCAAGTAAGACTCGAAAATCTTCTAAACTATTTTCGAGAGTCAGTTAAATATGGAATCTGAGTTTGTTGGTACATGTTTTGTGCCGTGACTTCCACGTGCGGAATAAAATGCATTATTCATAATAATAATAATTAAGAGAAAAGAAATGAAAGGAAAGCGAAAATGATTCCCTGTGGCACGTTGTTCTCTCTCGTTTATTCTTATACGCATGAATTGTCTGTCACATAGTACATGTACAGTGGAAACTCCCTAATCCGGAAACTCTCCGGTCTGGAAACTTCCTGCAGCCGGACAATTTTCTCGGTTTAGTTCCTCCAATACGACATATAAAAAAAACCCACACTCCGGATCCTCCCTTCTCCGGAATCCGAACGAAAATTTCTGTCCGGATTGTCATTTTACAGGTACAATAAATCTCCCAAAACCGGACGATAATTTTCCGCAAAAATACGTCAGATCGTATAATGACTGAGAATTGAGAGAAGGCATAATAATTTAATTGTCTCTATGATTATAGACCATTAGACCTTATAATCGTATGCATTAAGTGTTAATGGAAACAAGGTAAGACCGGGTACGAGATGTACTTATTATGAAAACAATTGGAAACATTGGATGTGAGCGCAGAAAAGGGCCCATTAGGTACACAAATCACACTTTTATCAATTCTTTTACCCTGGATCATTATTTTCCTCCACGAAAAACCTTTTGAAATGAAGCTATGGTGCATAGTTTTCAGGTATGGCGTTTCGATAATACATCGTAAAAAGTGCATAGCTTGTCATGTTTTATGGACGGTATAACGTCGCAAAACACCCATACTTAATTTCAGCTATGTTTGAAATCATTTGACATGTTGAATGATTCATTGAAATACTTGCTTGAGATTGATATATCCACCTTATGCAGTGAAATTATCAAAATATCAATAAAATTCTAAAAAATAAAAAATCTTATACATTTTCTGCACAGTGTAATTTTGCTGGATTTCTATATATATTTAAGAATGAACTGTAGGTCAAAATCTTAAGTTAGTTATATTCAATGCTTTCATACAGTTTTAATTAAACGAGAGGCGTCTATAGCGGGCATATTCTGAAGAATCAAATTTCCTACACTTTCTGTAACGAATAAACACATTATAATGATAATTTACATAATTTATGGAAGAATTCAAATATCAACCAATATTTCACACATCATGTATTTTGCACACTGCATTGCAAATCTTCCTTTTATGAAAGGAGCATAAATATGTCTCTTTTATAACTTATGATTTTAGGCTATAAATTGAATTTTCAAGTTTACATAAATTTTGTAGCTTAAATTACTCTGAAAAGTCGAATAAAAGAATGCATTCAGACATTATATATTACATCGCGATAACGAAAACAACCTCTAGCGAACTTATTTAAATTACAGAAAGAATGTTTTGGCTACGGACATTCAATGGAGGAATTCTCTCCAGTCCGAAATCTCCTCTAATCCGAACTTTATAGTTTGTCCGAGGGAGGGGTGTTCGGATTAGGGAGTTTCCACATGTACAACTGGCAATTAATTATCACGAAGTGCGAATAACATGTGATGATATCATCTAAATACAGACATAACAAAATTTTCGTTATATGTTGGTGTCATATAAATATAGACATACCAAAATTTTCATTATATGTTGGTGTCATATAAATATAGACATACCACAATTTTCATTATGTTTTGGTGTCATATAAATATAGACATACCACAATTTTCATTATGTTTTGGTGTCATATATATATAAACATTTTACAATTTTTATTAAATGTTGGTGTCATATAAATAGAGACATACCACCATTTTCAATATAATATAGAAAGCGCAGGAAAATGGCCCTTTGGACAAAAAATCTATTTTTTATATTTTTGCAAAATATGAAACTAACACAATTTTGCTTTGTTTAGAACTTTATTTGGAGAGTCTAGCTTGCCTATTGTTCGAGTTATGTCCATTTTCGGACACTGTTTCAGGTGTCATCATATTTCAAACGTCACGACGTCACCAGTTATCCGTGAGCTTTATTAATGAAGTTGAATTGCTAGGAAATACAGACGACTAGACAAGTTTTCACTATCAAATGTTGAATGACTGGTATTTCACATAATACATATTTACAAAAATGCAAAGTTAAACAAATTAATCGATACACTGACATCTACAAGATCAATATAATACTTATAATGTAACAAAATAAACCACGACCAAACAAACATAACGAACATATCATAACATGTACAACAAAGTCATTCCTCTTGTGTCTGTGGTGCCATGTAATCTTTGTTTTCATTACTGACAAGTGGCCTGACATGTCTCCTTAAATATTCAATTCTTGTATCCATTAAGCCTGGTGGTACAATCATATCAGGGTAGGAATCCAGTGGAGGAACTGTTTTCAAGAGTGTGACCTTGACTTCATTACCATCAGTACTTTCTTTCACAAACACAGACGTTTTATCGGTAGTTGAAACTCTGAATATGCGCTGTCTACTTATCCCATTAAGTGGTTTGTAAAACCGCTTAAGGAAACTTTTCCAGTCATACCTGAAATATGTAGGTGAGATTAAATAGATGTAATTCATTTTATTGTAAAACAAAGTGGATTAGTATTGAAGTTAACCATTTTTCAACGTAGATGTTACATTTAGTTATAAGCTACAGGGGCTAGAGGAGAAAGCAATAACAAGTTATGTAAATATTTGGTTTAATGAAGAATTTATTACCAAACCCAGTTTTGCTCTCCACGTGAATCTTGGAAAAGGACTGCTCTGTTGGTTTTACTTGATTTGTTAACCACATCGGCAAGGTCTGTAACAGTCTCAACATCAACTCTGCGATACAGTTTCTTCAAGTGCCCAAATGCACCATCAATACAGCACCTTAACAAATTCATATATTTTGATTAGTTATTTTAAAATACAACATCAGTGAAAGCACAGCTGGTTCTTAACATATTGCTATTGGAAATGCAACCTGAAAGCTGCATTACAAACGTTCTAGAATACGAGAATTCGTTTTCCAGTGTAGCGTACTCGCATATCCCCTTGTAGATAACTTGCGTACGTATCAAACAATACCTGACTACGCCCCTGTATATGCATATTTTACGTCCGTTGAGAATAGTAATACTTCTGGACCGGACCCTCATTTAACTAAATATTCTCACGCTTGAACTTGTATATTACAACTTATATGGATAAATTTGAATAAAAGGCAATATTTACTTTGTAAAACAAAATATAGTTTATAGTACTAACCTAGTATGCCCTGGTACTTGCATTTTGAGTACAATCTCTTCATGCAATCCCTGATGTAATCGCCACAGTAAAAATCCAATCATGAACTGATTTTTATTTTGCCCTAAAAAATGAGTGATAGTTATGTATACGGTGGTATGATATTAACACATATTTACTTACATAGGTCAAAATTATATTTGATAACTTTGGTAATTTGTGATTAAATATCGAACTTTATTACCTGCACAATTATCTGCATGAATAACACATCTTCTCTCACCGTATCCGTTTCTAAACAAACAATCATGGAGCATGCTAATAACACCGTTAGGGCCCTGACATCCTGATCCATCTGCTCCTGAATAAATACAAGATATAAAGATTATGAACGCAATGATACAGATTTCTCTCGGTTCAAATTATATTCTTCCACTTCCGATTATTCGGTTCGGTTATAATGATATATGACATACATGACGTTCTCGATAACTGATCATTTGATGGGTAGTAATGATTAAAAATAAATTTCAAATTAGATACAGATATTACTGTCCCTCCATAAAATAATTGTTCTGAAGAATACTGAATGATTGGTAAACCATTTATCAATAATAACATTTGGTTAACCGTTGCAGCTCTAATTAATTAGTACTTTACAATGGTCCATTGACCCTATAGCTGAGAAAACATGGAAGGCATGTAGATGGAAGTAGCGGAAATATCTGGGTATCATAATTTTAAGTATTTTATTTGTTAATGCGGTAGTAAAAATAGCAACTACTATCATAATAAGCGGCAGATTGATTTATGACTAAATTTAAGTTCGATAAATAATAATTTTGTTCACGAGCTGTATATTCAATCATATTCATTCATAGAATACATTTACCTATACTTTGATTCTCATCTATGAGATAATTGTATTGCACAGGAACACCATCTACAGCAAATATGTTCACCTTCCTCCCACTTATGAAATATAATTGTCCAATTTGTCGAGCGAAGTGAGGCAGCGTTACGGACTGGCAATAATCAATTGTATAATGTACATGTGACAGATTGGTGGAGTTAGGTGGTACAGGACCCTGACACCTTGCATTGCCTTCAAGTTCCTTGGTGGACATTTTCATTTCATTAATGTAACATTCTCTCTCCAACTGAGCTTTCTGCAAAATAAAATGATGTCTGGTATTAAATCGCAGCTAAATGTGACAAAATGGTTGTTGAAATAACTCTTACTTACTTGGATACATGAATGTTGAATAAAGTTATTTAGTTTAGTTGAAGTAAGATTTATGTGTTTACAACAAATGTGACATACCTGTATATGGGTGGTGAACAAAGTGGAAGCTTCCAACTTTTCGTCTTCAGTTGATGCTTTAGACACTCGCCGTCTCAGTGACTCACATGTTGAGCAGACATCTTCTCTTGGCGATGCAATTTTAATATGAGTGAGACATTGTCTCCATGTGTCTCTGAAAGCAGTAAGTCCTAGAGGACGGTGTCCACTCTCACAACATGATTCTCTGTATGTAGTGTGGATGGTTTTCTTTGTCTCTTTGGATGACAGAAACACTGGTGGTTCTTCATTCCTGCCCTTTGGTGCAGATGGTATTGGTATTCCATTTAGTCTGGCGAAATTATGTAGGAAATCTACTGCATTCTTAATGTCCTGGTATTTTAGTGCGTTGTATGGCTTACGTCCAGTATTACCATGGATTCTAGGGACTTGGCCATTTTCTTTAATATGCTTCATAATTGACTTTAGAGTCTTATCACCAATATCATAAATAGATTTATACGCATTTCTGCATATGTTTATCCCATGGAACATATACGATACCTTCACACGTTTCCGTTTGCCACCTCGTACACTTTCAGATGTATGCCTTTGCAGTGAACCAATGATTAGTAATTCTTTTTCAGTTTTGCCCATTTCTGGCAAGTTTAACTTGTGCTCACTAATACTATGTGCATCAAACTTTGACATACAGTTCTTGCCACAGTCACACTTAAGGGGTAAGCTTTCACACAACACATCACTGTCATCTGAGCTGCTACTTGCTGCTTCATCATTCTGTTGACATACAAAACGTATGCGGTCATGTGCAGCCAATGGTTCTTCATTTTCCTCTGGTAAGTCATTCCAGTCACCAGCAGTAGCTATCTCATTCTCGTGTGTATTTGCTTGACTTTTAATAGAGTCATAACCGAAGTGTTTTTCGAAAAGGGCACTTACAGCCTACAAAATAATTGCAAAAAAATTTAGAAAAACATGTATAATTTGTTCATTTTTTATTTTATACCTATTATTAAAAATAGTTGTGACGTCATTTCTAATGTCAATTTTCTCAAATGTTTTAAAAAATATATTTATATTAAAAAATAAATTATCGAAAATTAAAAATAGTACAACTAGTTGGTCTCGATCCGTGGGCCTTCTAACATAACAATCACTACTTCCCGACCTGTTAACCTACTGCGCTACTGAGTCAGACATATTCTCCTTCGTCACTTATTTGGTTTATAAATTGTACTGAAGAGCTGCCGAACGTACAAACGCTTATTTAAACTATTCGAAAAGATATTCTTGGAAACAAACACCAAAGTAATTTTGAAATTGCAAATATAAATTAATTTATCCAGTAATTCAGATTTTCTTCGACATCGAAACCAAAACTTATTAAAACAGCAGACGATTTGTTACCGGTAGCTGAGAAAGCTAAGTGGACAGTTTCTTAAATCTAAAGGCGATATAATGTTTTTATTTATTAAAAGAAGATGCATTGGATTAATGCAAGGTTGTTTTACCTCATAATCATCCATCCTGATGTAGTGTCCTCTTTTCAGCGATATAATAGACGCAACCTTTTGCGAAATATAAACCCGGAACTAAATTGTTTACATTGGATACGCGCGGTCTAGTCTAATCGATATTGTGACGTTATTGTCTTGATGTCGTAAGGGCATTTTTCCTGCGCTCGACGTCATATGTTGGTGTCATATAAATATAGACGTACCAACATTTTCATTATATGTTGGTTTCATTTAAATATAGACATACCACAATTTTCATTATATGTTGGTGTCATATAGATATAGACATACTACAAGGTTTATTATATGTTGGTGTCATATAAATAAAGTCATACCACAATTTTCATTATATGTTGGTGTCATATAAATATAGACATACCACAATTTTCATTATATATTGGTGTCATTTAAATATAAACATAAATTAAATTTGAGTATAAATATTATGGTGATGTCATTTAAAAATAAACATCAATTAGTAACGAACATTTGAACTAACAACTGTGCATTCGCTACATCTTATCCGAACTCACATCTAACGTTTGGCTATGTATTTTTGTATTAACATCTGAATTAACATCTTACAGCTGTGAATTCGGGAACGGATATCTGAACTAAGAACTAATAACCAACTTCACGGACCCGTTATGAATTTGTGGTAAAACAATAATAAGTATCTAAATAAATATTATTAGCTGTTTTGGTTCATCTAGATGATACACCAGAATAACATAATTAAGTATGTAGGCGTACAGTTTCAGAACTATCTTGTACTTGGTCAGAGTTAAACCGATGATATTAAGAGCCTTTTTAAATTGTATCTTATTTGCTATTTTCTTTATATTTTCGGGCATATTGTTCCAATCTTGAAATAACTTTAATAAAGTTTAATGCATCAAAGATTTTTGAACAAAAATGAAGACAATTTACTGTATTTACCGATATGACGCAAATAATATTGATTGGAACTCTAGAAATAGAATAAATGATCATAGGATAATAAACTAAAGAGTAGAGACTTTTTTATATGGTGCACGCGGTAGATATTTCAAGTCAGGCTATCGTTTTGATTTTAGGTTATAGTTTCGTTTGAAGCTGTTTCTTTTAGTAAAAGTATAGACAAAATTTTGCTATACAATATTTACAACCCTCCGTGGATTAATCAGGAACGCATCGGTAAATCCCCGTTTTACTGTCTGCCAATCAAAACGCGCCGTATTGTAGTTTATTGGATTCTTTTGACAATCCATAATATCTTAAACTATACAAATAGATCTTTTCCAACCCATTCAACAGTGCAGACTTATAAAAAAGAACACTGAAAGGTGATACACGCTGTATTTGTCTACGCTGAGAGTGTTATTCACTGACAAACTGCGTACGATCAATCTTTTGAAAATCAACACAACGTTGTAAGGTCAATAGCGAATTTAAATATGTCTACCAATGAGAAGGTTCCTAACATTTTCATTTGGAAATTATGTCTATTTATTTCTTCCTTTACCGCATTGAAATTGCCCTTCATGTAAACATAGAACATAGCAAAAACCATCAATTGTGTCGGCATTGTAATTTAAGATAATATTGAAAAAATCACTCTTACATGAAGCATTTTGTGATATAGATCATTGATTATGCTATCTTGATTGGTTTGCTTGTCCGTATCATTTTGGTATTGCAAAAAGTATGAAATGATAATATGCGAGATTCAAAATATTCTGACTATGTCGAAACGCTTTACATGTATATTGATAATGTTTCCACTGTGAATATGACTAGTGAGAATGAGTTGCTGGCTAAATTATCGCACAAGTTTGTCTAAAACGTTGCTTTATTGTATATGAGACCATATTCCACTATTATAGTCCTATCCCAACCACTTTGCACAGAACGGGAATTAGAAATAAATGTAGATTTCGAAACCTACTTTCTACCCAGTAGGAACTAATGGGGATTACCCTAAATTTCCCTCTTTGCAAGTTTGTCCAAGTGTTATAATAAACTATTCAATATGGTATTGTATGAAAGGAATACACTTTGTAGACTTAAACTAGTAAACTAAAGTACAATAAATAAAATACATTGGGAAAAGAAATGTAAGATTCAAATTCTGAAACAGGACCCAAATATTCCATGTATATGTACTTAAACCTGATATATATTTCTATGTATTCCGTCTATCTATACACGAAAATTAAAAGAAAACAAATAAAGAAAATTTAATTTAAATAATCGAACGTTGAATCACGTGATACCTATCCATTGATAGTCTTTCTGAATTGGTTTTAAAGTATACTGCTCGTAGAAGAAATCTCGAGAATACTGGAAGATCGCTCTGACGATACTTATATTATTATACAATACGGCATTCCTTGCATAAATCACTATGATAACTGAAATCCTTGCACCTCGTCTCTTGAAGGTGCTATGGTACTTTCCCTTACGTATCTACCATTGCGCCTACCAAAATGCTTGTGTTTTATGGACTGTTGTTTTCCCGGAGGTCTGTTAGGGGAGGCATTGTCTGATGTATGTGGCTTTCCCTGTAGCAACTTATTTTTTCTCTACGAAATAATGATACATGTATCTTGTCTCATAAATGGTTAGTGCAATCGAATATTTTGAAAGTTTGAATTTATATACGCATGGTAGTAATTTTTGTGTGTCCGTTATTGTCTAACTGAAAACATGTTGGTGATAGTAATCAAAATGCGCTTATTACCAATGGGGTCCATAGCCGTAACAGTTTCGATTTCATCGTATTTCCATTAAAGAATAGACTGTATTTATTCATCGTAATACCATTAAAGAATAGATTGTATTTATTCATTAACAATAAGAAGTAATAATGTCAAAATGAATTATAATATTCTCCTACAATATTGAACAAAGAGAGAGAATCAGTTGCTGCAAGGAACGCCACATATAAAGACAGTGCCTCACCACACAGACCTCCGGAAATCAACAATCCATAAAACAAAAGGCATTTGAGGAGGCTCAAGGGAACAAACGTAAGGAACAGGGGCGCAAGGAATGACCTGGTCGACAATAAGGGATAACTATGAGAATCGAAGAGGACAGACAGGGGCAAAGTTCACAGGACATGTTAAGACAGCTGGCAACAATAGGCCAACAATGGGGAGAAAATAGCATGAACACTATATAAAGTGAAATAATTGCATAGGGGGAAAGGGAAATTTAACATACATTTAAATCACAAAAAGAAATTATGACCTTACAGCGACTTACAGCCTTATAACTTTTGTGGTAAAATTACTTAGTATCTAAATAGATAATTCAGCTATTTTTGTTCATGTATATGATAGACAAGAATAACATAATGAAGTTATGAAACTATTTATACTTGGACAGTTTCAGAGTTATCTCGTTCTTGATCAGGGTTAAACCGATGATATTAACAGACTATTTTCTTTATATTTTCGGGCAGATTGTTCCAATCTTGAATAACATTGTAATAAAAAGTTTCATGCATCAAAGGTTTAAAATTAAGAACATTTATCGAATCTTGTTCTGAAGCAAATAATATCGTTCAGTTACTTATAAGGTGCACGCGATCGATATGTAACGTCGAGATATCGTTTTGATTTTAGGTTCTAGTTTTGCTTGAAGCTGTTTCTTTTAGTACAAATGTAGATAAAACTTTGCTATACAATATTTACTTCCCTCCGTGGATTAACCAGGAACGAATCGGTAAATCCCCGTTGTAGTGCCTGCCAATCAAAACGCTCAGTATTGTAGTTTATTGTAGTTTATTGAATTCTTTTGAGGTTCCATTATATCTTAAACTATATAAACAGATCTTTTCTCACCCACCCGATAGTGCAGAATAGAACACGAAAGAACACTGAAAGAAGATAAACGTTATGGAGAAGTTCAGTTTTACTCTGCTTGTTGTATATGCATCCGCTGTGCGTATCATTCATGGACAAACTGCGTACGATCCATCCTTTGAATATCAACATGACGTATTAACGTCAATAGTGAATTTGGAGACAAAAAACTCTCAAAAGGATGCAGCGATATCATCTCTGTTAAACAAACTGGAAGGTAACAAAGTTTTATAATTTCATGATAAACTACTTATTAATTAATTCATTTTCATATAATTTTAAGGACGATGTGAGAGTTATAAATTATTCGCTCGTTATATGCGCACTTAAATTATCATTGACCAGAACTAGTGAGGAATTAAACATTAATTAAAACCAGTTTCTCCCATAGTAATGTTACAAAGCGGATTTTGGTATCCGCGCGTATCGTAGTGGATGCAAGAGAGATCCATGACCAGATTTGAGATATTGAAGATGTTTAATAACAAAGCAGGGTTTCGTTTTCCAATTTAATAAAATGTGTCTGTCGGAATAATACTGATCCTCTTTATACAACGTAACAAGGAATTGTAAGAGATTAGAACTGGTAATTGGCGAGCCAAAGATGGTGTTAACTATATCATGGATGTCAGTAAGACAAGTGACACATTATCACACGGATGGCTTACCTAAGTACTGTTATAATAATGATAATAAAATGTAATAAAACTTACCCTATAGCATAATAAAATATATCATTATCATAAACAGTTTTGAGACAGAATTGGTTGTTCAGAATATAAACTTGACAGGTTATATATTATTTATAATATTGAGTATTGATCCAAAGTACTGAAATAGAAATTGTTACATAATAGAATTATTAAAATGATTTGACGCTCGTCAAATATTTTCCCGTAGTTTCCCATATAAACACGATTTTTATATAAAAGCACCACATTCTGTTTATCTGTTACAGATGCCATACATACCATTGAAGAACTCAATTCGACAGTTCAAGTACTAAAATCACAAGATTTTTCAAGCGGATCAACTTATATTCGTTGGGGAAGGCAGACCTGTCCCGATGGTGATTCTGCAAAGGTTTACGATGGATGGGCAGGCGGATCACATTATTCTCATTCAGGCAGTGGTGCAAATCTACTATGTTTGCCAAAGGATCCAATATTTCGTGACAGCAATGAGAACACAGAAAGTATTTCTTTCGTATATGGAACCGAATACGAAGTTGGTGGAAGATTACAAGACCATGAAGTTCCGTGTTCAGTGTGCAGGATACCACGCACCAATAATCTGATGCTTCCAGCTCGCAACGAATGTTACCCTGGGTGGAAACTTGAATACCATGGCTATCTAGCTGGTCCGCATTATACACAACACCGGTCTGATTATGTATGCCTTGATGACACGTTCGAAGCAACCGAAAACTCCGTCAGTAGTAATAAAAACGGAGCCCTACTTTATTATGTCGAAGATCGTTGTGGTGCGCTACCATGTGACACATATCCCAGTGGCCGGGGACTGACGTGTGCGGTTTGTTCATACTCTCCACTGACAAACCAAAAGTCTCTCCAACCATATGTTTGATTTGTTACAATATATCAGTACAGACAAGAAACTGAAGCGTATTACGTACACGACCAGCACGGAATTCACTAACTCGTGAACTAGTTTTCTTGATATTTCAATGAATTAGTACATTTTGATGTACAATGACTAACACAAGAAGTTATTGTTTTTTTGCAAAGGCTTATAGTGTCACGCGAATATGTATGTGTGAGTCGAATTTCCTGCTTGAACTCTCTTTCATTTCTCAATATATTTCTTTTTACATTTGTCAATACACATCTTTCATTGTTATAAATATGACTACAATATCATAAAATGCAATGTTCTGGTCTTCTTAGTATTTTATTATGAAGTCGAGTAAGGACTTTGCCAACCCAAAACACTAGGGACATTATAAAAGCAAACATACCAAAGTGGAAACATTACAAACACAAATTATTGGTGAAGATACGAGTATTTTACCCAGGTGCATCCTACCTCACACTTATAAAAACACTAAAATATAACGTTTATGAATACATTCGGACCTCGCATTCATATGGATCAAAATGTTATTTCGAATAGCTTTTTTGAAGTCGACGTGCCTAAGAAGATACATCGGGACCTGATATTTATTTCGGAAAATATCAAGTATTCGGATAGAAGTTTGTCGAATAAACGAGGCCCGACTGTACAGATATCTAGTAATTAAAATCACAGACTATATCGGCTTGAGTTGAAGCATAGAATATATTTTTACATTTGTTGAAACATCTCCATCCGTCTACAGAAATTGTTTCCGCAGAAGATGTCGATTCATTACTTAAACATTCATCATACATTTTCGGTCAGAAGTTTGCGGTGAAATGAGCAATTCTTTCGATCTCATCTGTTAGACTAGCATAGTTATATGAACCGCACAAGGGAGATAAACATGAATGCATAATTGGATTGTGATGACAGTTGCTATTTTCCATTTCTCTGCATAACAACGATCTGGTCAAGTAGTTTGGATTTTCAAGTATAGCATACATTTCATGGTAATTATCAATAAAATTTCGAACACAACATAAAGTACTTAAACTTCCAGGATATATTTTATTCATCGTATAAAGACATTGAATTCAAACCAAATTGACAGAGAATTTTAAGTTTACACAGCACGCTGCTAAGATCGCTACAGAATATTAATATTTACGCGACCTTCATATATTATTTGGCGGTGTCGAAAACGTGTTAATTAAACCAAACCATTTTATAGGCACTATTTAACATTGAAACATTCAATCTCTTGGTAAAAATACCTGATAGGAACATTCGTGCAATGAATTCATGCCTTACCAAATTGAATCTATATTTAGCTCAGGTTCAGTTTTCAAAACCGACCTACCAGACAGGAAATGAAATAAACGAAGTATCGATAAAAACAAAATTTATCTTAGTAATCTTTAACATTTTTCGTGACAAAACAAGGCATTTGAACAACAAGATATACAATACAATACAACATACAAGAAAAAAAAGCAAATGACTAGATTTTTCATAAAACCTTATGTGAGGTTTTAAAATGACTTTTCAGTTACTTTTTCTAAATGATGGCTGTTAGACTTATGCAAACTCTATCCAAGTTTTAGAAATGTATTGTTTGCAAATGTACTGTTTATAAGGTAGAACATACTTCAAACTAATGTACTGAATTTTTGTGATTAAATATCGAACTTTATTACCTGCACAATTATCTGCATGAATAACACATCTTCTCTCACCGTATCCGTTTCTAAACAAACAATCATGGAGCATGCTAATAACACCGTTAGGGCCCTGACATCCTGATCCATCTGCTCCTGAATAAATACAAGATATAAAGATTATGAACGCAATGATACAGATTTCTCTCGGTTCAAATTATATTCTTCCACTTCCGATTATTCGGTTCGGTTATAATGATATATGACATACATGACGTTCTCGATAACTGATCATTTGATGGGTAGTAATGATTAAAAATAAATTTCAAATTAGATACAGATATTACTGTCCCTCCATAAAATAATTGTTCTGAAGAATACTGAATGATTGGTAAACCATTTATCAATAATAACATTTGGTTAACCGTTGCAGCTCTAATTAATTAGTACTTTACAATGGTCCATTGACCCTATAGCTGAGAAAACATGGAAGGCATGTAGATGGAAGTAGCGGAAATATCTGGGTATCATAATTTTAAGTATTTTATTTGTTAATGCGGTAGTAAAAATAGCAACTACTATCATAATAAGCGGCAGATTGATTTATGACTAAATTTAAGTTCGATAAATAATAATTTTGTTCACGAGCTGTATATTCAATCATATTCATTCATAGAATACATTTACCAAAGGTTATAGTTTCGTTTGAAGCTGTTTCTTTTAGTAAAAGTATAGACAAAATTTTGCTATACAATATTTACAACCCTCCGTGGATTAATCAGGAACGCATCGGTAAATCCCCGTTTTACTGTCTGCCAATCAAAACGCGCCGTATTGTAGTTTATTGGATTCTTTTGACAATCCATAATATCTTAAACTATACAAATAGATCTTTTCCAACCCATTCAACAGTGCAGACTTATAAAAAAGAACACTGAAAGGTGATACACGCTGTATTTGTCTACGCTGAGAGTGTTATTCACTGACAAACTGCGTACGATCAATCTTTTGAAAATCAACACAACGTTGTAAGGTCAATAGCGAATTTAAATATGTCTACCAATGAGAAGGTTCCTAACATTTTCATTTGGAAATTATGTCTATTTATTTCTTCCTTTACCGCATTGAAATTGCCCTTCATGTAAACATAGAACATAGCAAAAACCATCAATTGTGTCGGCATTGTAATTTAAGATAATATTGAAAAAATCACTCTTACATGAAGCATTTTGTGATATAGATCATTGATTATGCTATCTTGATTGGTTTGCTTGTCCGTATCATTTTGGTATTGCAAAAAGTATGAAATGATAATATGCGAGATTCAAAATATTCTGACTATGTCGAAACGCTTTACATGTATATTGATAATGTTTCCACTGTGAATATGACTAGTGAGAATGAGTTGCTGGCTAAATTATCGCACAAGTTTGTCTAAAACGTTGCTTTATTGTATATGAGACCATATTCCACTATTATAGTCCTATCCCAACCACTTTGCACAGAACGGGAATTAGAAATAAATGTAGATTTCGAAACCTACTTTCTACCCAGTAGGAACTAATGGGGATTACCCTAAATTTCCCTCTTTGCAAGTTTGTCCAAGTGTTATAATAAACTATTCAATATGGTATTGTATGAAAGGAATACACTTTGTAGACTTAAACTAGTAAACTAAAGTACAATAAATAAAATACATTGGGAAAAGAAATGTAAGATTCAAATTCTGAAACAGGACCCAAATATTCCATGTATATGTACTTAAACCTGATATATATTTCTATGTATTCCGTCTATCTATACACGAAAATTAAAAGAAAACAAATAAAGAAAATTTAATTTAAATAATCGAACGTTGAATCACGTGATACCTATCCATTGATAGTCTTTCTGAATTGGTTTTAAAGTATACTGCTCGTAGAAGAAATCTCGAGAATACTGGAAGATCGCTCTGACGATACTTATATTATTATACAATACGGCATTCCTTGCATAAATCACTATGATAACTGAAATCCTTGCACCTCGTCTCTTGAAGGTGCTATGGTACTTTCCCTTACGTATCTACCATTGCGCCTACCAAAATGCTTGTGTTTTATGGACTGTTGTTTTCCCGGAGGTCTGTTAGGGGAGGCATTGTCTGATGTATGTGGCTTTCCCTGTAGCAACTTATTTTTTCTCTACGAAATAATGATACATGTATCTTGTCTCATAAATGGTTAGTGCAATCGAATATTTTGAAAGTTTGAATTTATATACGCATGGTAGTAATTTTTGTGTGTCCGTTATTGTCTAACTGAAAACATGTTGGTGATAGTAATCAAAATGCGCTTATTACCAATGGGGTCCATAGCCGTAACAGTTTCGATTTCATCGTATTTCCATTAAAGAATAGACTGTATTTATTCATCGTAATACCATTAAAGAATAGATTGTATTTATTCATTAACAATAAGAAGTAATAATGTCAAAATGAATTATAATATTCTCCTACAATATTGAACAAAGAGAGAGAATCAGTTGCTGCAAGGAACGCCACATATAAAGACAGTGCCTCACCACACAGACCTCCGGAAATCAACAATCCATAAAACAAAAGGCATTTGAGGAGGCTCAAGGGAACAAACGTAAGGAACAGGGGCGCAAGGAATGACCTGGTCGACAATAAGGGATAACTATGAGAATCGAAGAGGACAGACAGGGGCAAAGTTCACAGGACATGTTAAGACAGCTGGCAACAATAGGCCAAAAATGGGGAGAAAATAGCATGAACACTATATAAAGTGAAATAATTGCATAGGGGGAAAGGGAAATTTAACATACATTTAAATCACAAAAAGAAATTATGACCTTACAGCGACTTACAGCCTTATAACTTTTGTGGTAAAATTACTTAGTATCTAAATAGATAATTCAGCTATTTTTGTTCATGTATATGATAGACAAGAATAACATAATGAAGTTATGAAACTATTTATACTTGGACAGTTTCAGAGTTATCTCGTTCTTGATCAGGGTTAAACCGATGATATTAACAGACTATTTTCTTTATATTTTCGGGCAGATTGTTCCAATCTTGAATAACATTGTAATAAAAAGTTTCATGCATCAAAGGTTTAAAATTAAGAACATTTATCGAATCTTGTTCTGAAGCAAATAATATCGTTCAGTTACTTATAAGGTGCACGCGATCGATATGTAACGTCGAGATATCGTTTTGATTTTAGGTTCTAGTTTTGCTTGAAGCTGTTTCTTTTAGTACAAATGTAGATAAAACTTTGCTATACAATATTTACTTCCCTCCGTGGATTAACCAGGAACGAATCGGTAAATCCCCGTTGTAGTGCCTGCCAATCAAAACGCTCAGTATTGTAGTTTATTGTAGTTTATTGAATTCTTTTGAGGTTCCATTATATCTTAAACTATATAAACAGATCTTTTCTCACCCACCCGATAGTGCAGAATAGAACACGAAAGAACACTGAAAGAAGATAAACGTTATGGAGAAGTTCAGTTTTACTCTGCTTGTTGTATATGCATCCGCTGTGCGTATCATTCATGGACAAACTGCGTACGATCCATCCTTTGAATATCAACATGACGTATTAACGTCAATAGTGAATTTGGAGACAAAAAACTCTCAAAAGGATGCAGCGATATCATCTCTGTTAAACAAACTGGAAGGTAACAAAGTTTTATAATTTCATGATAAACTACTTATTAATTAATTCATTTTCATATAATTTTAAGGACGATGTGAGAGTTATACATTATTCGCTCGTTATATGCGCACTTAAATTATCATTGACCAGAACTAGTGAGGAATTAAACATTAATTAAAACCAGTTTCTCCCATAGTAATGTTACAAAGCGGATTTTGGTATCCGCGCGTATCGTAGTGGATGCAAGAGAGATCCATGACCAGATTTGAGATATTGAAGATGTTTAATAACAAAGCAGGGTTTCGTTTTCCAATTTAATAAAATGTGTCTGTCGGAATAATACTGATCCTCTTTATACAACGTAACAAGGAATTGTAAGAGATTAGAACTGGTAATTGGCGAGCCAAAGATGGTGTTAACTATATCATGGATGTCAGTAAGACAAGTGACACATTATCACACGGATGGCTTACCTAAGTACTGTTATAATAATGATAATAAAATGTAATAAAACTTACCCTATAGCATAATAAAATATATCATTATCATAAACAGTTTTGAGACAGAATTGGTTGTTCAGAATATAAACTTGACAGGTTATATATTATTTATAATATTGAGTATTGATCCAAAGTACTGAAATAGAAATTGTTACATAATAGAATTATTAAAATGATTTGACGCTCGTCAAATATTTTCCCGTAGTTTCCCATATAAACACGATTTTTATATAAAAGCACCACATTCTGTTTATCTGTTACAGATGCCATACATACCATTGAAGAACTCAATTCGACAGTTCAAGTACTAAAATCACAAGATTTTTCAAGCGGATCAACTTATATTCGTTGGGGAAGGCAGACCTGTCCCGATGGTGATTCTGCAAAGGTTTACGATGGATGGGCAGGCGGATCACATTATTCTCATTCAGGCAGTGGTGCAAATCTACTATGTTTGCCAAAGGATCCAATATTTCGTGACAGCAATGAGAACACAGAAAGTATTTCTTTCGTATATGGAACCGAATACGAAGTTGGTGGAAGATTACAAGACCATGAAGTTCCGTGTTCAGTGTGCAGGATACCACGCACCAATAATCTGATGCTTCCAGCTCGCAACGAATGTTACCCTGGGTGGAAACTTGAATACCATGGCTATCTAGCTGGTCCGCATTATACACAACACCGGTCTGATTATGTATGCCTTGATGACACGTTCGAAGCAACCGAAAACTCCGTCAGTAGTAATAAAAACGGAGCCCTACTTTATTATGTCGAAGCTCGTTGTGGTGCGCTACCATGTGACACATATCCCAGTGGCCGGGGACTGACGTGTGCGGTTTGTTCATACTCTCCACTGACAAACCAAAAGTCTCTCCAACCATATGTTTGATTTGTTACAATATATCAGTACAGACAAGAAACTGAAGCGTATTACGTACACGACCAGCACGGAATTCACTAACTCGTGAACTAGTTTTCTTGATATTTCAATGAATTAGTACATTTTGATGTACAATGACTAACACAAGAAGTTATTGGTTTTTTGCAAAGGCTTATAGTGTCACGCGAATATGTATGTGTGAGTCGAATTTCCTGCTTGAACTCTCTTTCATTTCTCAATATATTTCTTTTTACATTTGTCAATACACATCTTTCATTGTTATAAATATGACTACAATATCATAAAATGCAATGTTCTGGTCTTCTTAGTATTTTATTATGAAGTCGAGTAAGGACTTTGCCAACCCAAAACACTAGGGACATTATAAAAGCAAACATACCAAAGTGGAAACATTACAAACACAAATTATTGGTGAAGATACGAGTATTTTACCCAGGTGCATCCTACCTCACACTTATAAAAACACTAAAATATAACGTTTATGAATACATTCGGACCTCGCATTCATATGGATCAAAATGTTATTTCGAATAGCTTTTTTGAAGTCGACGTGCCTAAGAAGATACATCGGGACCTGATATTTATTTCGGAAAATATCAAGTATTCGGATAGAAGTTTGTCGAATAAACGAGGCCCGACTGTACAGATATCTAGTAATTAAAATCACAGACTATATCGGCTTGAGTTGAAGCATAGAATATATTTTTACATTTGTTGAAACATCTCCATCCGTCTACAGAAATTGTTTCCGCAGAAGATGTCGATTCATTACTTAAACATTCATCATACATTTTCGGTCAGAAGTTTGCGGTGAAATGAGCAATTCTTTCGATCTCATCTGTTAGACTAGCATAGTTATATGAACCGCACAAGGGAGATAAACATGAATGCATAATTGGATTGTGATGACAGTTGCTATTTTCCATTTCTCTGCATAACAACGATCTGGTCAAGTAGTTTGGATTTTCAAGTATAGCATACATTTCATGGTAATTATCAATAAAATTTCGAACACAACATAAAGTACTTAAACTTCCAGGATATATTTTATTCATCGTATAAAGACATTGAATTCAAACCAAATTGACAGAGAATTTTAAGTTTACACAGCACGCTGCTAAGATCGCTACAGAATATTAATATTTACGCGACCTTCATATATTATTTGGCGGTGTCGAAAACGTGTTAATTAAACCAAACCATTTTATAGGCACTATTTAACATTGAAACATTCAATCTCTTGGTAAAAATACCTGATAGGAACATTCGTGCAATGAATTCATGCCTTACCAAATTGAATCTATATTTAGCTCAGGTTCAGTTTTCAAAACCGACCTACCAGACAGGAAATGAAATAAACGAAGTATCGATAAAAACAAAATTTATCTTAGTAATCTTTAACATTTTTCGTGACAAAACAAGGCATTTGAACAACAAGATATACAATACAATACAACATACAAGAAAAAAAAGCAAATGACTAGATTTTTCATAAAACCTTATGTGAGGTTTTAAAATGACTTTTCAGTTACTTTTTCTAAATGATGGCTGTTAGACTTATGCAAACTCTATCCAAGTTTTAGAAATGTATTGTTTGCAAATGTACTGTTTATAAGGTAGAACATACTTCAAACTAATGTACTGAATTTTAAAAGAAATAATACAAATATCAAAATAATTTGCTGAATAAATACTACTTTCCATCATATGTGTCATTTTTTGTTTTGGATGCATACCAAAATCTGCAGACAAAGTGTTTTTATTTCCATTAAATAGTTAACAATATCGAAAATGTCAATCTAGACTTGGATCATATGAAACAGTGGAAAGATCACAAACATCAGTGCAACTAATAGAGATCCAACTTCAAAAACTTCCATGTTTCATAACTTGAAACCCTAAACAATCACACAATTAAGAGGTTCACGTCATAACCTGTAACACAATCCAACAAAACGCATTGAGTTTTGTAAATTATTTTTTAGCCCCTCTTTTTTCGGGATTTTTGTTTTTTTCGACATGACAGTCAAATCTCTACCCGCCCAAGGACTTCAATAAAGATTCAATTTGTAGATGTCGTGTTTGACTGTCGGTGAATATTAAATTTTGCTATTGTCGCATAAGGTTTGAAATCATTGTACCGTAATCCACAATCCATAGTATAATACTTTCCACTGTATATTAAACTAGAACGAAAGTCCCGATTGTCTAATTGTCCCTAATTGTTTCTAACCAGTAAAAGTTGCAGAATAAATGTCTCTGAACCAAATAAATGAACATTTGTCCAAAGTGACCCCTTTAATTATGTGACATTGTTTTCTTTTTTTGCATCGGGTATGACGACGGTTTTCAACACTTTTCAGTAATATACTGTAGACATTTGACCAAACCAGTTATCCTTGAACTAATTATCAATCAGTAGTAACTGATTCTTCCGCAACAAACACGTGGAGGACATGACCGTAGCCAATGTCACGTGGTCATAATTTTCATTTTTCATTTGTACTTTCATCAGTATTATTTTTGACACAATTACGTTTAACTTTCATTTTATAGATGTAATCATGCAACATATCTACATCGTGTTGTTAATTTTAAGATTATTGTACACTGATGACAATGTCGTCCACATGAAATCGCGTATACAATGTTTAAACACTCGAATGTATTAACGTCAATTCAATCAAATAATGAATGAACATTTATGTAAATACGGAACATTGTGTTGGAATATTTGTTCCGAAGTGTATCACACGATGTGTTAATTCAAGCCAGGACGAGTTGTTTCCCATATCAACAATAAATGCTTGGGGGAAATTGAATGCATTATCAACAGCTATAAACAGTTAACATATTACAAGACAGGGAAACAAATGACCATGCTTCAGTATATGTGTAGCATTGTAATATGTAAGTCTATTAAATTTCGTTGTGTTTAAACATGCTGTAATGTTTGTCTTATCACCCGGTTAGCTCATTCGGTAGAGCGCTTAACCGTAATCGAGGTCTTGGGTTCGACACACGTCGAGACGTATGCGTTTCTGTGACCATTTGGCAGAAAATCATATATCCAACATCATTTGTCCTCCATTTCTGAATTCTGGTTGAAGTGAGGAAGGTTTCGTCAGTTTTCGGAGGAGCAAGCTAGTAGTACTTGTTTGTAACCAGGGGGAACTGGTGGGATCAACCGATCTCAGTATCGCAGTATATACCTGAAATACTGTTGAGAAACAGTGTAAAGCAAAACAAGTCCTATTTCAAGCTAGCAGATAAAATGTATGAATGTTTCGCAATAATATTGACACAGTCACTTAAATGAATGTAGTGGTCCTTCCTGTCTCTCCCTTGTAATATACATAAAGTCATGTTTTGAGAACACGAAAAATCGGTCTGGCTCTACCGGGATTCGAACCCGATTCTACGGATTGCCGTTATGCTAACCACTACACCACAGCGACTTAACGTCATTTTCGTGTAAATTTAACTTATATAAAGTTGATTAAGATTAACTACACTTTGGACGAAGTACGGGGCTAATTTTTACATCCGCCACACAACACTTAACACTAGCTGTAGTAATATTGAAATAATGTCATTTTTGAGGAAGACGAAAAATCGGTCAATGGGATTCGAACAACTTTGTGACATTGGATTCGAATATATATATTAAGTCATTACAGGGAACGCCTCATACACAAAACAATGCCTCCCCAAGGAAACACCAGTCTTCGTAGTATTACGTAGGTTTAAGAGCAAATATCTATGGGAATATTGAAGAAATTAATACTCTAAACAACCATTTGGGTAGTTAAGGGGACAACAAGTAGGAAAGGGATGGAATGGATAGCATTAACCACAGGACAAGATAAGAAAGCTATTGACCATGGACCAAGTAAAGGAATTGCACATAAGGAACTAAATATTCGTCTAAAACATAAATAGAAATAATAACCACATAGCGATTCACAGCCTTGGAGCTGTCAGTAAAATACTAGGGTACCGTTTTACGTAAACTTACGTTCGAAATCACCGTCTGTAATTCTCTACATTTTGCATAAAGATGGCCGACCGTATGAGCGCTCGAAGAGCTAGACACTTTAGAGCAAGACCTTACATGTTAGGCGCGTCGTCAGATCGTGAAATCAAGAAAAAATAAAGATTGTCACGTGAACTCATCGGCGTTGTAAATAATTTAATAGTCAATGATATCAAGCTGATTACAGACAGGAGCCATCCTATCTCAGCGAAGACGATGGTAAGTGTCGCTAAATTTTAGTTAACGTATCACTAGCATCACATGTGTTTACACGATACGTCACATAACCTCGATCCTTGCAACTTTGCCGTTTTCTATTGGTCATGACAAATGGGCATAAGCGTCATTCAATCACCGAGTGAATTTCAATATATGCTTTTCTCAGAGCCACCACCATATCTTCCGACCAATTTTCATTGCGTTTCTATTGTGGTGGCTCTGTCATATTTGCAGACGATCGTTGTTTACGGTTTTGACAGGTACGCGCGTTCATACCTACGATTGATTAGTTACGATCAAATTTTACGTAAGTGGAATATAACTTACGAAGTTTTAGTAAAACGCACTTAAGATTTGCGTAAGTTGATAATTAGTAAAACGGTACACAGGGGTTCAAATCGATTTAACAGCTAGCTAACCTCATACTAAACCGCTATATATTAATTTTTAATTTCCAACATATACACATACCTTGACAAAGTAGGCTAAAATATAAATCATTAAATATTACGAACAGAATAACATTCACATAGTAAATAATTCATTTCAATCATCCATACAAAAACTGACATTGCTCTCAGTAACTAAATTATTTATATCTGAATGTGAGAGAACTAGGTAAATGAATAACCTTAAATACAGGTAGCAGGAAAACGGAAGTTATTAATAAGATAGATCTATATCTAAAATTACATATAGGTAACAGGGTAATCAGGACCGACTTTCTTCAGGACCAATGACGGTCTTATTATAATGGTTTAACTATATTCAAGTCTTATGTAGACTGATGTGAGTTAAACAAGAATGAAATCGCAAGGAAGCAGCCGTATTGTCGAGTTTTGTTTGCAATTGTGCGACATTGGAAGAACAACAACACATTTCCTGAGTGTACTTCGAGTCAGATTAGGATATGGTATCAAATGATATTATAGTGGCATAACATTTCTGTTTTGCAACTGATGTCTGACAAATATTTTTGACATTTCGAGTGGCATCTTTGCCGAAGAAAATATATTCATTTAACTGAATTTGTCGTATTTTACGAAATAAGACATTTAACTCCAAACTTACTGTATACATTTTTCACTAAGCAATTGCTATTAAATATGCCAATCTCCATAGAAAAAGAACACGCATTAAAAAATGTTTTATGTACATGTATGCCTTATGTCATTCCCTGTTCGTAGAAAATCTCGTCAAAGTTTCTAATCGGTATCAGAAAATTCCTTCCTTCGTTGTGATGTTAAAAATGGTATATTTTCAGTTCAGAAACGTGTCGATTTCAATAAATTATTAATATCAGTAGTCTCCCTTGAATTAAAAAACGTGTACCTGTTACATCACAGTAGTCTCCATTGAATTCAAAATTTATCCATGGCATACATACCAACACATGGGATAACACAACAAAGACTAGATTCTTAGTTCCATTGTGTTCCTACGTGTTGGTGGCATGACATAAAAATAATAAAATTTGATAAACTAATATCACAGTAATTTAAAAGTGTCACAAACAATAAGTATATCACAAATTGCCACACTACTTACATCATTATGACAAGATTACATTTACATACCAAGAAGGACATTTCATTATCATTTCATTTCATCTTACCCCTTATAAATTTCAAGTGTTTACTTCAACGTGTGCGTGTGTTTGTGCGTGCGTTCGTTCGTGCCTGCGTGTGAGCGAACAAACGTGTGTTTGTGCGTGCGTGCGAGCATGCGTACGTTCGTTGCTTTTAGGGGGTGGTTGTGTATAGTGTATGTGGTCTTTCCTGCCAAGTAGCAAAGTTAAAGTTGATCCTCCTAAAACATAACAAGGGGTGATAATGTGACATACATAGTAGAAGGGACAAGCCGCACTGCTTGTAACTTCAGGCTGAAGGAAATTATGTATTTTCAACGTTGATGTCGATGGGGCCTCTCCCGACGTCACGAACGACATCGCCCGTCTCCGCGATTGCAGAATTGGCTTTAGGGAATTATGCTCAACTTTTTTATCAGATTGTGACAGAACAATGTACTTTTGCACATTTGTTCAATTGATATTGCCATATCTCATGTGGTAATATGTACTACATGGAGCGTGTTGATCAAAGCTATTTCAAAAGTCGACCTATTTTGTATCATCCATGTGTTATAATTTAGATATATTTATACTATTATACTTGAGGCCTCCGTGGCGGATTGGTTTATATCCTTCGGTACATTGTACGCTCCATTATCAGTATTTCTAGTAGGTTGTATAGACAAACCGTCGAGTGTGGTATGAACATGTGTTTATTTCTATGTTAGACGTAGCAATATAGCATAGCTAGTACCAGCTACAAATCATTGAAGTTTCCCGAGGTAATGTTTCTTCAATCATTCTGTCGGATTTGGCCGGTTTCCACAGTAAGCTTTTTTGGTCAACTACGGTCTCCAAAAATATATGCACTACGTTATCTGCAGCCTTTTACTAAAGCGATCCATTGCATTTTCTGTCAATCAGGAGCTCTTTATACAGAGACATAGCTGTCAGTACATACATCAACATACAAATAAAATCCCATCCACTACGAGGAGTCACGTGAAATGTCACATAGAAGGTAAAACTTTAATATAGTTTTTTTTAAATAAGAATGTGTCAGACTGTTGATTTTATTACAATAGTAAGCATGCAAGCGTGTCATATCAAGACAAATATTTCATTTATATTAAAGCTTATTTCGTTTTTGTAAACATACATAAATAACATATAAGAGATAAAGCAAATGCATGGGCATATAAATGCATAATATACGTGACAAGTGTTTAAATATACACGTGAAATGTCACATGGAAGGTAAAACCTTAATATAGTTTAATAAGAATGTGTCAGACTGTTGATTTTATTGAAATAGTAAGCATGTAAGCGTGTCATATTTATAACTCCAAATATTTATTTTATATTACAGCTTATTTCGTTTTTTTAAACTTACATAAATAACATATAAGAGATAAAGCAAATACATGTGCATATACATGCATAATATACGTGACAAGTGTTTAAATATACACGTGAAATGTCACATGGAAGGTAAAACCTTAATATAGTTTAATAAGAATGTGTCAGACTGTTGATTTTATTGAAATAGTAAGCATGTAAGCGTGTCATATTTATAACTCCAAATATTTATTTTATATTACAGCTTATTTCGTTTTTTTAAACTTACATAAATAACATATAAGAGATAAAGCAAATACATGTGCATATACATGCATAATATACATGACAGTTGTTTAAATATATGCTATTGTGTTTCTATATCTATTATATTGCTAGCTGTTAATATATACAAATGTACAAACATGAAATGTGATAATATGACAAAAAGGTTTGTGTGTGAAAAGATAGAACCAGCCACACCTTTGATATAATCTAGTCTCGTGTACTACGTATTATAGTTCGAAAGCGAAAAGAGAGTAGTTCATTTCGATGTGTGGTTAAAACAAGACAAGACAAAACATATCGGAAACATTCAATATGGTTAGAGATAGGACGTGAATCCTAACACTTAAACTGTTTGCGATCACTCCAACGATCTCATTCCACTAAGTTACAAGTGACATGAGAAGCAAGATGTATATTTGAAACTTTTAAAGTTTCATTTATATTTTAACAATTTAACTTACTACAAGACATTATTTGTTTACCGACGACATGAATTCATAACAGTACATGTACAGTAAAACCTCAATAATAAAATCACCCTTAGGACCCTTGATAACTGGTCTCAATATTGAGGTTGAATACAAATCACAACTGTGAATATGGTGGTCTTATTATTGAGGTGGTTGTTAAGTGTATGGTATTACTGTATAATCTTTCCGGACCAGTAAGAATTTGTCGGTTATTGCAATTGTGAACTTTTAACCGGAAGTGTTTCGAGACAGTTGTGCTGTCATATGCAGTTTATCTGAACTATAGTAACTCCGTTAAATTAGGGAACAGGCATACTTCCTAGAGGCAAAATACGGAGTTGTCCACTCTAAACAGTAAGGTGCGATGGAATTACATTTGAATCCAAGGCGTCAAGGATGTGCGACGTTTCTACATATTTATAGGAAGGTCCAGTATCTGTAGCGCATGTTGCGCTGCTGAATTGTGATTCATAAACGTTCCGTTCCAGATAAAATTGAAGTTACAATTTTCCTGCAGTATTCGTTCCAATAACTGCACAAAGGTGGCGACATTTTACCTTCAAACTTTAAAAGTAGGTTCAAATCAAAGGAAATCATATTTGTAATAATTTGATTGTTGAAACAAGCCCCGGGATATTCTTACTTTTATACGCTCTACCAAAAGAGCTGATACAAAAGTATGAATTTTAAAACCTAAACCTGAGGTCATTTTTGGTCGGTACCGCTCAGGTACCGACTATAGTAGTGTGGCAATTTGAGAGGCATACAACAATTGGTTCCCGTTCTCAAAACACAAAAAAGACTGAAGGCCGGTAACATGTCAAAACCGTCCACATCCTAATTACTACGCAAACAAAATAGTTCCAAAGTTCACCGAACGAAATAATATCATAAACGTCTCAATAAAATGAAATGTTGAAAAGGTGACCTGCTAAAGTGCTTTGTGCACTAATTAGCTGTTATTGTGGAGTTCAGATGGGGTTTAAATCAATGTATTAATACACACGAGTTTGTTTTACAGTTTTGCATTTATCGTAGATATGGTCTCGTTGTGCAAGACTACGAAAATTATCGGTGTTATCTTTCTACGAACATCTCACTCTGTGCTTAGAAAATTAATTGGAAAATACCCCAACTACAACAAGATAACTCATAACCTATTGCAAGCTAGTGATATCATAACTTTATGCCTGGGCATACTGATTTTACTCTAAGTTCGTGCTGATATAATTTAATTGTCATTTCATAATTAAATATTCACAAACGTTGCATAAAGGGTCAGATATCTTTGTATTGCATTTATTTACAATTGTGACACACATTTCACTTGTTTTACCAAGGTTCTACCAATATTACTGACCATTTTTCTTTATTTCGGTTTGAAAATCTAGCATTTCTAGAACAAATCGGATTGAAGTTCTCTTGGAAAAAGTGTTTACTATTTTTCAACAATGTTTTATTATATTTCGCATTTCTGTCTTATGTTTTAGTTTTATTTCATATTCCATGTAAACCATCTTACCTATTTACACATACTTTGATATGTTAAAACTGTTTAGTTACAAAACGGAAACTTGTATGCAATGAGTTGCCAGCTTGGCTACAAAGACGAGTGGTACCGTCCCACAGCACTTTTGTGCTTATAAATTTGTGGTAAAACTACAATAAATATCTAAATAAATAGTATTAGCTGTTTTTGTTCATGTAGATGATACATAATCAAAGGTTGTACACGTACAGTTTCAGAATTATCTCGTTTTTGATCAGAGTTAAACCGATGATATTAAAAGCCTTTTTGAATTGTATCTTATTTGCTATTTTCTTTATATTTTCGGGCAGATTGTTCCAATCTTGAATAACTTAGTAATAAAAAGTTTCATCCATCAAAGGTTTTAATTTTTGAAAACAAATGAAGACAATTTATTGGATAAGACGCCAATAATATCGAATAGAATACTAGAAATAAAATAAATGATCATAGGATAATAAACTAAAGAGTAAACATGTTCAGTTTTTATATGGTGCACGCGGTAGATATTTAACGTCGAGCTATCGTTTTGATTTTAGGTTATCGTTTCGCTTGAAGCTGTTTCTTTTAGTAAAAGTGTAGACACAATTTTGCTATACAATAGTTACAACCCTCCGTGGATTAATCAGGAACGCATCGGTAAATCCCCGTTTTACTGTCTGCCAATCAAAACGCGCCGTATTGTAGTATTGAATTCTTTTGAGATTCCATTATATCTTAAACTATACAAACATATCTTTTCCCACTCATTCGACAGTGCAGAATTGTATAAAAAAGAACACTGAAAGGCGATACACGCTTTGGAGAAGTTATGTTTTATTCTGGACACTGTGAGTGTCATTCACTGACAAACTGAGTATGATCAATCTTTTGAAAATCAACATAACGTTGTAAGGTCAATAGCGAATTTAAATATGTCTACCAAAGAGAAGGTTCATTAAATGTCTATTTATTTCTTCCTTTAGCGCATTGAAATTGCCCTTCATAGAACATAGCAAAAACAGGTCAAATGTGTCGGCATTGTAATTTAAGGAAACATAATATTGAAAAAATCACTCTTACATGAAGGATTTTGTGATATAGATCATTGATGATACTATTTTGTTTGGTTTGCTTGTCCGTATTATTTCGATATTGCAAAAAGTCGAAACGCTATACATGCATATTGCTATATTTTCCCCTGTGAATTTGCATATTGAGAATGAGTGCTTGCTAACCATCGCATACTTTTGTCTAAAACGTTGCTTTATTGTATATGATACCATATTCCACTGTTATAGTCATATTCCAACCACTTTGCCCAGATGGGGAATTAGAAATAAATGTAGATTTAGTAACCTAGTTCCAGACCAATAAGAACTAATGGGGATTACCCTAACTTTTCCCTATTTGCAAGTTTCTCCAAGTGTTATAATAAACTATTTAATATGTTATTGTATGAAAGGAATACACTTTGTAGACTTAAACCAGTAAAATAAATAATATACAATAGGAAAGAAATGTAAGATTCAAATTCTTAAACAGGATGCAAATATTCCATGTCTATGTACTAAAACCAGATATTTATTCTATGTACGTCTATCTATACACCAAATTAAAAGGAAAGAAATTAAGAATATTAAATGTAAATACATGTAATTGAACGTTGAGTCACGTGATACCTATCCATTGATAGTCTTTCTGAATTGGTTTTCAAGTATAATGCTTAAAGAAGAAATCCCCAGAGTACTGGAAGACCGTTCTCACGATACTTATATTATTATACAATACGGCATTGTTCGCATAAATCACTATGATAACTGAAATCCTTGTACCTCGTCTCTTGAATGTGTTATGGTACTTTCAAATGCTTATGTTTTATGGACTGTTGTTTTCCCGGAGGTCTGTGTGGGGAGGCACTGTCTTATGTATGTGGCTTTCCCTGTAGCAACTTAGTATCTCTCCGAAATAAAGATATCTTGTCTCATATATGGTTAGTGCAATCGAATGTTTGAAAGTTTGAATTCATATACGGATGGTAGTAATTTTTGTGTGTTCGTTATTGTCTAACTGAAAACATGTTGATGATAGCACAAAAATGCGCTTATTTCCAATGGGGTCCATAGCCGTAACAGTTTCGATTTCATCGTGGTAACATTAAAGAATAGATTGTATTTATTCATTAAAAGAAAGAAGTAAGAATGTCAAAATAAATTATAATATTCTACGAAAATATTGGAATAACAGAGAAAAACAGTTGCTACAAGGAACGCCACATACAGGGGCGTAAGGAATGACCTGGCCGACCATAAGGGATAACCAGGAGAATCAAAGAGGACAAACAGGGGGAAAGATCACTTGACAAGTCAAGATTGCTGGCAACACTAGGCCGAAACTGGGGAGAAAATAGCATGAACACTATAGAAAGTGTTATAATTGCAAAGGGGGAAAGGGAACTTTAACATACATTTAAATCACAAAAAGAAATAATAACATTACAGCGATTTACAGCCTTGGAACTGTCAGTAAAATACTGGGTTTTTTGTGGTAAACTTACTTAGTATCTAAATAGATAATTTAGCTATTTTTGTTCATGTATATGACAGACAAGAATAACATAATGAAATTATACAACAATTTTATCACGTACAGTTTCAGAATTATCTCGTTCATGATCAGAGTGAAACCGATGATATTAACAGCCTTTTTAAATTGTATCTTATTTGCTATGTTCTTTATATTTTCGGGCAGACTGTACCAATAACTTTGTAATAAAATGTCATGTATCAAAGCTTTTAATTTTTGGAAACAGATGAAGTTAAATTTACTGAATCTGGTTCTGTCGCAAATCATATCGATTGGAATACTAGATATAACAATTTTCATAGGATAAAAATTCAAAGTGTAAACATGTTCAATTATTTTTAATGTGCACGCGATCGATATGTAACGTCGAGCTATCGTTTTGATTTTAGTTCTTATTTCGCTCTTTAAGCAGTTTTTTTAGTATGAGTGTAGACAAATATTTGCAATGCAATATTTACAAGCCTCCTTAGATTAATCAAGAACGAATCGGTAAATCCCCGTTTTACTGCCTGCCAATCACAACTCTCATAGTTTATTGAATTCTTTTGGGGTTGTTAAACTTTATAAACAGATCTTGTCTCGCCCATCCGACAGTGCAGACTTGAACACGAAAGGACACTGAAAGAAAATACACGCAATGGAGAAGTTCAGTGTTATTCTGCTTGTTGTATATGCCTCCGCTGTGCGTATCATTCATGGAAAAACTGCGTACGATCCATCGTTTGAATACCAACATGATGTTTTAACGTCATTAGTGAATTTGGAGACAATAGACTCTCAAAAGGATGCAGCGATATCATCTCTGTTAAACAAACTGGAAGGTAACATAGTTTTATAATTTCATGATAAATTACTTATTAATTAATTCATTTTCATATCATTTTAAGGACGATTTGATACTTATAGATTATTCGCTCGTTATATGCGCACTTAAATATCATAAACCCGAACTTATGGTGGCATATTACTGCATGATAGCGTTCGCGAATTAATTCGTGTTAACCACTTAATTATTACGATAATTATCAAGCTATCTAGTTAATATTCGTGATAAATTTTCGATAAGATAAATATCATACAACTAGAAACAGGCTTGAAAGTGCCCAGAACAGCAACCTCTTACCTTTTTATGATGTATTACACTAGATTTAAGTGGTAACACGAATCTTATCTAGTTGTCCACTTATTATGTTATTAAGTAACTCAAATTCGCGAATTTCACTTAAGATTCGTGTTACCACTTATTCATTTTGGCTTCTAGATGTAAGTGGTAACACGAATCTTATCGAGTTGACTACTTAATATGTTACTTAATAACTCAAATTCGCGAATTTCACTTAAAATTCGTGTTACCACTTACATCTAGAAGCCAAAAATGTATTTATAAATAAGTGGTAACACGAATCTTAAGTGAAATTCGCGAATTTGAGTTACTAAGTAACATAATAAGTGGACAACTAGATAATATTCGTGTTACCACTTAAATCTAGTGTAATACATCATAAAAAGGTAAGAGGTGGCAGTTCTGGGCACGTTCAAGCCTGTTTCTAGTTGTATGATATTTATCTTACCGAAAATTTATCACGAATATTAACTAGATAGCTAGATAATTATCGTAATAATTAAGTGGTTAACACGAATTAATTCGCGAACGCTATCATGCTAACTGGTGGCAGTAATATGCCACCATACGAACTACTGAGTAATTAAACATTAATTTAAACTAGTTTCACCTATAGTTATGTTACGAATAGGATTTTGGTATCTGCACGTTTCGTAGTGGATGCAACAGTGAACCATTAGCAGATTTGAGATATTGAAGATGTTTAATAACAAAAGCAGCGTTCCGTTTTTCAATTTAATATAATGTGTCTGTCGGAATGTTACTGATCCTCTTTATACAATGTGACAAGGAATTGTCAGAGTTTAGCAATGGTAATTGGTGAGCTAATTTGATCGTAAGCCAAAGATGGTGTTAACTATATTCTGGAAGTCAGGAAGACAAAAGACACATAATCACACAGATTTCTTACTTAAGTACTGATACAATAATGTTAATAAAACTTGCTCACCCTATAGCATATTATAATATTTATCATTGTCATATAAAGTATTGTTACAGAAACGGTTATTCCTAATATAAACTTTACTTGTCACATATTATTTGTAATAAAGAGTTTTGATCCAAAGTACTGAAGTACTGTTACAATAATACTAATAAAATGTAATAAAACCTATCCTATAGCATATCAAAATATGTATCATAATCATATAAAGTATTGAGACAAAAGTGGTTATTCTTAATATAAACTTAACATGTTACAATTTATTTATAATAAAAAGTATTGATCCAAAGTACTGAAATAGAAATTGCTACATAATAGAATTATTAAAATGAGTTGACGCCAATATGAGTCCAGTGCTCGTCAAATATTTCCCCGTGGTTTCCCATATAAACATGATTTTGATATAAAATAACCACATTCTGTGTATCTGTTACAGATGCCATACATACCATTGAAGAACTGAATTCGACAGTTCAAGTACTAAAATCACAAGATTTTTCAAGCGGATCAACTTATATTCGTTGGGGCAGGCAGACCTGTCCCGATGGTGATTCTGCAAAGGTTTACGATGGATGGGCAGGCGGATCACATTATTCTCATTCAGGCAGTGGTGCAAATCTACTATGTTTGCCAAAGGATCCAATCTTTCGTGACGGCAATGAGGGACCAGAAAGTACTTCCGTGATATATGGAACCGAATACGATCTTGGTGGAAGATTACAAGACCAGGAAGTTCCGTGTTCAGTTTGTAGGATACCACGCACCAATAATATGATGCTTCCAGCTCGCAACGAATGTTACCCTGGGTGGAAACTGGAATACCATGGTTATCTAGCAGGTCCGCATTATACACACTACCGGTCTGATTATGTATGCCTTGATGACATGTTCGAAGCAACCGAAAACTCCGCCAGTAGTGATAAAAACGGAGCCCTACTTTATTATGTCGAAGCTCGTTGCGGTTCGTTACCATGTGATACATATGCCGAAGGTCGGGGGCTGACGTGTTCGGTTTGTTCATACTCTCCACTGACAAACCAAAAGTCTCTCCAACCATATGTTTGATTTGTTACAATATATCAGTACAGACAAGAAACTGAAGCGTATTACGTACACGACAAGCACGGAATTCACTAACTCGTGAACTAGTTTTCTTGATATTTCAATGAAATAGTACATTTTGATGTACAATGACTAGCACACGCAGTTTATTGGTTTTTGCAAAGGTTGATAGAGTCATGTGAATGTGTATGCGTGAGTCGAATGTCCTGCTTTAACTCTCTAGCATTTCTGATTTTCTTTATTGAGTAGGCATTTTTCATAATATTTGTCATTATACATCTTTCATTTTTATAGATATGACTACAGTATAATAAAATGCAATGTTAATCACAACTGGTCTTCATTGTATTTTACAAAGAATGATGAGGTTGAGCAAGGACTTTGCTAACCCAAAACACTAGGGACATGATAAAATCAAACATACTTGTAAACAATAAGCAAAGTGTACACATTACTTACACAAATTATTGGTGAAGATATAGCCTTGGATCGGAACGTGAAAACTGCCACATGGGGTTTAACACTGGTGCACCCTACCTCGAACTTTTAAAAAACACCCAAATAAAACGTTTATAAATACAGTCTGACCTCGAATTGGGTCCGAAATTTTATTTCGATTAGTTTATTTGAATTCGACGTGCATAAGAAGATACATCGGGACCTGATATATATTTCGGATGATAGCAAGTATTCGGATAGAAGTTTGTCGAATAAACGAGGCCCGACTGTACATATATCTGGTACTGATAATTATAATCACCGACTATATCGGCTTGAGTTGAAAAATATAATTATATCAATATATTTTTACATTAGTTCAATCTCCATCTGTCTACTGAAGATGTTGAATTCATCCACAGAAGAGGTCGATTCATTGGTAAAACATTCATCATACATTTCGGTCGCGGTAAAATGAGTAAATTTTCCGATCTCATCTGTTAGACTGGCATAGTTGTATGGCCCGCACAAGTAAGAAAAACATCAACGCATAATTGGATTGTGATGACAGTTTGCGATTTTCCATGTCTCTGTATAACAACGATCTGGTCAAATGGTTTTGAATTTCAAGTACAGCAAACGTTTCATGATACTTCTCAATACAATGTCGAGCACAATGTAAAGTACTTAAACTTTCAAGACATATTTTAATCATCGTATAATGACATTGAATCCAAACCAAATTGACAGAGAATTTCAAGTTTATATAGTACGTTGCTATACGATATATACATTGACATTGACGAATAAACGAAGTGTCGATAAAACAAAATTTATCTCAGCAATCTATAATTTTTTCGTGACAAAACAAGGAATTTGAACAACAAGATATACAATACAATATACCATACAAAACAACAATTGAAAGTAAATGACTAGATGTTTCATAAAACCTTTTGTGAGGTTTTAAAAATGACTTTTCAGTTGCTTTTTCTAAATGATGGCTGTTAGACTCATGCAAACTCTATCCAAGTTTTAGCAATGTTTTGTTTGCAAGTGTATTGTTTATAAGGTGGGAACTACTTCAAACTAATGTACTGAATTTTAAAAGAAATAATACAAATATCAAAATAATTTGCTGAATAAATACTACTTTCCATCATATGTGTCATTTTTAGAATGGGGCGTAAGCCCCATGTCTTTAGTAACCTTAATTTTGGAAACAGCCGTGGGAGAGTTAGACACATTTGATACCACTCTTTGTATCACTACGCATTATTTGCGTACGACCAATACGACCAATTAACATGTCGAATTGTTCGTGACATCACTAACAACCGTTCTACTTTCCTTCGTCTTTGATAAATTTGCAAATTGTTCGTATGGTAAAATAGATCTTCGTTTCCGAATCCATCGTGATAATTTTATTTTAAAGTGAAATATCTGGTTCAAGAATTATTGTTGAATTATTGTTTAAGTGTTTGTGATTAACATTTCTTTGGTAAGAGCAGCTTTTGATAACGTAAAAGAGAAATCGATGAATTGAGGGAGGAGTATTTTTTATCGTAAACAAGTGCTCCGTTCGGATACATTTCTTGATGTTGTTGACTTCATGTTTGACCCCCGCCTAGGTTACTATATATATCGTCGATACGATTCATAAAATCGATCATTCATAAAATTTGACCGCTCGCAGTTACGAATTCGCTATTTATAGACAACGAAGGAAATACCTTGTACCTGGACGCGCTCGACAGACGAGTTGTAAATATTCTGAACTTGAAGTCGGATTCTGACCATTATTTTACTGCATACTGAATACTGTAGCAAATCGTTAAATAATAGCTGCAGTTACTGTTTATCTCTGTTGGTTTAAAAACAATTCATTCCGTCGCGGAATTATAAACCATTTCCGTGATTCCGTATTGTATTTCCGAACTGTACGGGAATTGCCGATATGTTGCGATTAAAGGTAGAGTTTAAGGGCGAGCTAGTAGTAAAATTGTGAACTGAGATGAATAGAGATATCGAATGGAAACAGGCACACATAAACTGACAACCATACCGGATTTCGTATAAACAATATTTTTCTAAGAGGATAGTGTTCGCTCTCGTCGTCCCGATACATATATGCGTTCTGTGACTCGGAAGGAAATGGCAGCGATGTCTATGACTATGAGCCGAGTCTTCAAACTAAGATTTGATTAAATGCTAGATTAATTACGTAATTTTTCGGCACAGCCGTACTGACATGGTTTTGCTAATAGCATATTCCGAGTTTTGTATACCAATCAAAACTTACGTTAACCACCAAGGCAATTTCGCGCAATTTCTCTTCAATTTAAAAATATTTGTAACCTTGAAGCAGATTGTTTAACATTTTGTATAGTGTATTTCAAGATTTATCCAGTAAGTAGTGTTGTTATTCATTACCACTGAAAATTGTCCGGTGTTGGAATTAATAAGACTTTCTTGGTTTTATGTACCAGTCGCGAACATTTATATTGTTTTAATCAGATAAATCGCTATGTAACAAGTTTATTAACATGGCTGTGTGAGCTCACGACTTATGCAATAAGTAATTTTGAACTATATTGAAACAGACTATACTGTGTCTATGACTAATCACACTACGGAGTTATTTATTATGCAGTCATATTCGGAACACCTCGGCATTATTGTCTCTGCCGAATACTATAATTTGCATTTTACAAAAATAGGAACCCAGCCAGGCTAGCTCATTTGGTAAAGCGATAGACTATCACCCAGCAGATCCGGGTTTGATTCACACTTTTAGGCAGGTTATGTTCTTCAGTGACACTGGCTACGATAATGTCTTGCACATGTGGAGAAGTTGGCAGTACTGGTTGATAATTACTTCCAGGAAAACTGGCTAGGTCAATTGACCGCTGTATATGACTGAACAAATGTTGAAACCCTACGTAAAACCTCATCAAATTAATAAAGAAAGGGTTTATGGAAACGTATATTTTTTCCGGTAAAACACGTGATCAAGCAAATGCCTGGGTATCTGTTTAGCAGACATGAACAGAATGCCGACACAACCCTATTCAGCGTATTGTGAACACTTCCGGGTTTTTAACTGGATGACAAAGAGACAAAGTCAGATTGCGAAACGAAAACATTGGTGTCGCTCTCAACGGGTATTACATCTAGGACGCCCCAGTCTTTCTGGGCTTTCAGCGCTTTGATTTGTCTTGGATGCATACCAAAATCTGCAGACAAAGAGTGTTCATTTCCATTAAAATAGTTAACACTATTGTTAATGTCAATCTTGACTTGGATCATATGAAACAGTGAAAAAGATCACAAAAGTATGTTCAACTAATAGAGATCCAACTCCAAAAACGTTCATGTTTCATAGCTACTTATTCCCTCTCTCATAACTTGAAACCCTAAACAGTCACAAATTTAAAAGGTTCACCTCACAACCTGTAACACAATCCAACAAAACGCATTAAGTTTTGTAAGTTCACGTTTTATTTTTAGCCCCTGTTTTTTCGGGTTTGTTGTTTTTTCGACATGACAAACGTGAATATTAAATTTTGTTATTGAGGCATAAGGTTTGAAATCATTGTACCGTAATACACAATCCATAATATAATAATTTCCCTTGTATTTTAAACTAGACCAAAAGTCCCGATTGTCAAATTGTCCCAAATTATTCAACATTACTAGTGAATGTTGCTGAATAAATGGCCCTTACCCGAAATGACCCCCTTTCTTATGTGACATTCATTTTATTTTGTTTGGACCGGGTTTTTACGCCGTTTTTCAAAAATCTCCAGTCATATACGGCAGACATTTGACCAAACCAGTTATCCCGGAATTAATTATCAACCAGTAGTAACTGGTTCTTCCGCAACCAACTGACAACTTCTCAACACGTGGAGGACATGGCCGTAGCCAATGTCACGTGGTCATAACTTTCATTTGTACTTTCATCAATATTATTTTTGACACAATTACTTTTACCTTTCATTTCATAGATGTAATCCTGCAATAGATCTACATCGTGCTGTTAATTTTCAATCAACTCAATAATGAATGAACATTTATAAATACGGAGCATAGTGTTGGGCATTATGTTCCGAAGTGTATCTCATGATGTGTTAATTCACGCCAGGACGAGTTGTCTCCCATATCAACAATTAGTGCTTGGGGGAATTTGAATGCATTATCAACAGCTATAAGCAGTTAACATATTACAAGGCAGGGAAACAAAATGACCATGCTTCATTATGCATAGGATTGTAATGTGCAAGTATATTAAATTTCATTGTATTTAAACATGACAATAATGTAATTTGTGGGTCTTATCACCAGGTTAGCTCAGTCGGTAGAGCGCTTAACCGTAATCGAGGTTTTGGACACACGTCGAGACGCATTCTTTTCCATTTAATACAGTGAAGTACCCATCATACACTATATTATCGTCAATACAAACAGTGTCCAGATTCGCATAAGTGTTTGATTGCTCCATTGTGTTCGCGCGGTTTTAATCATGGTTACGCAAAACGTTATCGACTCTGAACTTCTTAAGTACTTGCTAATATTTTAGATAAACACTTCATATATATTTATCTGCTTCCTTCTGCATATTTGCAGATTGATTACGAACTAATTAAAAAAACAAGCAAATAAAAAAAAATTATATTACACAAACGCAAATACTATCTTCCTTAGCAACTTTCGCTGCTCAATTGTAAACACAAGTAAATAAACTGCTCAGTTTCGAAACTCTCTTCCCCATTCAGTTATAATAGAAATTTGCATAGCTACGTGAACCGCCTTATACTAGATACGATACAAAGGTAAAACGTCTTGTTCTCTTCATATGTTGGATTAAAACAAGGTGATTCACTTTCTAGATTAATGTTCATAAACGATATCTTACGCAACATTAATACAAATTTAGACGGAATATTTACTTTGAAGGCACTTACGATATTTTGACTCCTATTTGCCGATGACGCGGTATTATTTGCGTTTTCACTCGAAACCTTACAATGATCTAGAACAATATTGTCTTACATGGGGGCTTTCAAAAAACGTAAATAAAAGCAAAGCGATGTTATTCGAACGTGGGCGAGTCACGCTAGTGTAATATAGAATTAAACAATACACGCTTCCTTTAAATATCGCGGTGTACCCATTTATATAAAAATGGTTCTTGGTAAAGGAAACAGTTACGTATTACTCAACAATCAGCGCATGCGTTAAATAATCTATGTATTGTGTACAACTAAGTTAAAAATGGCTATTGTTTGATAGTCTAGTCGGGTCTATATTAAATTACGATGCCTCCATTTGGGGTTATCATGATGCTAAGCTCGTAAAACAAATCCATTGTAATTTCTTGAGAAACAAATTAAAAGTTAAAAAATCAACACATTTTGAAGGGCTTTATGGAGAACTAGGGCATTATCCTATGAAAGCTGCGAGACAAATCATAATTAAATATTTGCTTAATGTACTGAAATCAAAATATCCTTTGATCACATGTTGTTGCATATTGACAGCTGTTTAGTCATAACCAGTTATATCCCTTTAGAAAGTACATGAATTAGTCATAATGCAAAAACTGTATTTCGTGATTCACAGATCATAGCTAAATAAAGCACCTGTCCTTGACAGTACAACATTAAATGTTCATGCATGCAATCACACATTTACAGGTAACTCTTTAATATAAGTTGTCTCCATTGAATTAAAAAAACTTGTCCATGTTGTATCACAGTACGAGTAGTCTTCCTTGACTCAACAGTATTTTGACTGGGCCACGCGGTTCTATTGTTTTATGTTCTATGTTTTACATACATTATCAAGTGTTAATAATAAAAATATTACTATTTATTTTAGTAAAGGAATATATGATACATGGATAATTAAAACATGTTATAATATTAAAGTAATATTTATAGCATGTGCATAATATTCAGGGCTACAAACCAACACCTGGGATAGCCGTGAAAAGAGGCACTGTCTTATGTATGTGGCTTTCCCTGTAGTTACGTATTCTCTCTCTTAGATTACTATTTCTATTGAGGTCCTACGTGTTGCTGGCAGGACATTAAGAGACATGCAGTTAAAGATTAACCACTTTTATAGTTATTTAAAAGTATCACAAGTAATAAATATAACTCAAATTGCCACACTACAATTATCAATAGAACAAGATTATATTTATATATCATGAAGGACAATTTATTATTATTTCATCTTGCCCCTTATTAATGTTAAGCGCTTACTTGAACGCGAGTGTGTGTGTGCGTGCGTGAGTGCGTGCGCTCATATCTTCATTTCTTTTCGAGGGGCTGTGTACATTGTATGTGCCCTTTCCTGCAAAGTAACAAAGATGAACCTCCTAAAATATAACAAGGGCTGATTATGTGGCATACATAGTAAATGGGACAAACCGCATCGCTAGTTAACTTCAGGCTGAAGGACATTAAATATCTAAATCATGCATTTTCAACGACATCGCTCTTCTCCGCGATTGCAGAATTGGCCTTATATGTACAACATGGAAAGTATTGATCAAAATATATGTCAAAGTCCTCATATTTGTATCACCCCTTGTACATCCTCTACAAGTTCTGTGTAATGATTTAAAATAAACGAAATATTTCAGTACGTTATTCTTGATTTAAACGAAATGCAAATGAGCAAACGGTGGATCAGCGAATTTCCTACGTGTATCAATAGCACTTGAGGCCTCCGTGGCCAATTGGTTTAATTCCTACGGTACATAGTACGCTCCGGTATTATCAGTATGTATTGTAGGATGTATTAACAAACCATTGCGTGTGGTATGAAAATTTGTTGATTTCTTTTTAAAGTAGACGTATCAGTATAGCATAGCCAGTACTAGCAACAGATCATTAAGTTACCCGTAGTAATGTAAAATCCGCTGGCGTTTCTTTAACCATTTGAAAAAATTGTCAGATAAAATTTTGGCCAGTTACCAAAGAAGTTTTTCTGGTCTCCAAAATTATATGCACTACAAGGCTATACGTTCACTGTATCCTTTTAATAATACGCGACCCACTGCATTTTCTGTCCATCACGAGCTGTATATACAGAGACATAGCTGTCAGTACATACATCAGCACCTAATTCAATACAAATCCCATCCACCACGAAGAGTCATGTGAAATGTCACATGGCAGGTAAACATTTAATGTTGTTTAATAAGAATGTGTCAGACTGTTAATTTGATTGAAATAGTAACCATGTAACCGTGTCATATCAAGACATAACATATCGGAAACATTTCATATGGTTAGACATAGGACTTGAATCCTAACACTTAAAATGTTTGCAATCACTCCATCGTCATGAGAAACAAGATGTATATTTCAAAGTTTCATTCATATTTTAACAATTTAACTTACTACGAGTACTTATTTTTTAAATTTGATAAATCATTGTTTAACACTGTAAAAGATATTGTAATATGTTTTACTTATCTGCCCCCAGAGAATTCACCAGTTTATAAACATGAGATGTATAAAGGTATTGCGCTCTTAGAGCATTACATGTATGAGTTAGATGTTAACTTTTCACATGTAGATTTTATCATAATGGGTGACTTAAATGCTCGAACCAGTAACTGCAATGATACTATTAGTAATTGTTTAAACATACCAGAACTGTCCGAGTATGATGATATAATGTTTAATGCGGTTCCATTAAGAACATCTTGTGATTTTATTCTTAATAGAACAGGAGAAAAGCTTTTAGATTTTTGCAAAACGTATGCCTTATCTATTGTTAACGGACGTTGTGGTCGAGATAAAGACAAAGGCCACCTAACATTTATCGGTCATAACGGAAGCAGCGTTATAGATTATATGATTGTAACAAACTCAGTTTTTGATATAGTATCAGATTTCAATGTTGGAGAAAGAACGGATTCGAGCCATCTTCCTATTGAAGCTTCGCTATTGTGTAATCGGTCCTCAAATTGTGTCGAAAATACGTATTCTGTTAGAAATACACAAAATAACAATTATGTTTTCAATTTCAACGATGCATCAGTAGAATATCTTAGACAAACTATATCTGGTATACTTGATCATAATAGACTGCAAGAATTAACGAGTTATATAAAGAATCCAAACAACGAAATTAACGACATTTTAAAATCAGTTATGGAGGTGATAAATGACTCTAAATTTTGTGTTATGAAATCAAAACGGAACAAGATGACAAATAATCAACCAAAATGGTTCGACAGCGAGTGTTATTCATTGAAAAAACGTAAAGTTAGAAATCTACGGAAGTATAGAAAATCGAGATCTAGCGCAAATCTCGAGCAATTTATGTGCGCTAAAAAGCACTTTAAATGTATTTGTGAAGAAAAGAAACGAGCGTATTACTGCAGACAACTCGATGATTTAATTAATAGCGCGAGTAATCCTAGATCATTTTGGAAGAAACTAAAACAATTCACGTCGCCAACAAGCGTAAACAATAATATTTCTATAGACGCATGGAAATTACACTTCGAAAGCCTTTTTCAAGGAACCAGTGAAACAGAAACTAACTTGATACTCGATGACGAGGAAGATATACCCGATGTGGAGGATGGAATTTTCAATAGTGAAATTACCGAGGAGGAAATTATTTTGAGTATTCGTGCTATGGACTCTTCTAAGTAAGACGGAATTCCGCCACGTTTCTTCAAATATACTTATGACTTATTAATGCCATTAATAGTGAATCTATTTAATAGACTTTTTGACAATGGCGAATTTCCTGATGCATGGAGTAGTGCTATACTAATTCCACTTCACAAGAAAGGTGACCGTTATACCCCATCTAATTATCGTGGAATTTCACTATTAGATATTCTGGGAAAAATTTACACAAGTGTGATAAACAGACAACTATCATTTTACGCACATATATATGACAAGATCGACGAATCACAGTCTGGATTCAGATCAAATTATTCTACAGTTGATAATGCGTTCGTTCTTCAATCTCTCATTTCTAAGTTACTATCAAAAAAGAGAGGAAAAATGTATGTTGCATTCATTGATTTTAAGACTGCATTTGATTCAGTCCACCGTGATAAATTATGGTCAGTTTTATACAAAGCTGAATTACGAGGGAAACTTTTAAGTGCTATTGTTGGAATGTATAAACATGTTAAATCCTGTGTGCGCGCGAACGGTGAATTATCAGAGTATTTTGATTGTCCAGTGGGTCTTAAACAAAGTTGCTTGGTTTCGCCTAAATTATTCTCTCTATTCATAAATGAACTAGCAATAGTGATGAACAATGATGAAAATATAAAAGGTATACAGGTTATGCCAAATGAACTATCAATATGGTTGCTCATGTTTGCTGATGATGTTGCTTTAATGGCGGATACGGTGAACGGACTTCAATACCAATTGCGTGTCCTACATCAATACTGTGAAACAAGTTATATGAAAGTTAATACATCAAAAACAAAAGTCATGGTTTTCAAAAAGGGTGGTAAATTAGCTCGTCATGAACAATTCTTTTATAGTGATCAGAAATTAGAAATTGTCAATGTATTTACGTATGTCGGAGTAACGTTTACCTCGAGTTTGTCATTAAACATTATGTCTAGCGAGCTTGCATTGAAAGCTAAACGAACACTATTTTCCATGTTGTCATAATTATACCAGTATGGCCAACTACCTTATCACGTATTTTTCAAATTGTTTGATACCAAAATATTACCTGTTGTTTTATATGGGGCTGAACTATGGGGCTTTCAGTCTAGAGAAAATAGTGAAACTGTACTTCGTTTAGCATGTAAACGATTTATGTGTGTTAACAAATCTTCCCTAAATGCTGCAGTACTTGCGGATTGTGGACGTTATCCGATATGTATAGAGTCTGCTAGACGTTGTATTAAATATTGGTTCAAAATTCTAAAAATGCTAAATACAAGATATGTTAGGAAATGTTACAATATGTTAGTAAGTACGTCGTGCACCAAGTATTTTAACTGGGCAAATGAAATTGAGTATCTTCTATGTAGCAATGGTTTTGGTTATGTCTGGTTAAACCAAGGGGTACAAAATGAAAACTTATTTCTTGAGTCATTTACTCTAAGACTGAAAGATAAATACCTCCAAGGCTGGTATAATACTTTAGAATATTCAGCGTCTTATAAAGTATACAAAAACATTAAAGCTGACTATGGAAGGGAATCGTATCTTTCAATACTAAATGTTAGAATATTTAGACATAGCTATGCTCAGTTTAGAACGGGCTTACCTCACCTAGAAATTGTTAGGAAAAGATACCATAATGCTATACAAGAAAATTGCAACTGTAGAGTGTGTTCAATGAACGTTTTGGAGGATGAATTACATTTTCTTTTAGTTTGCCCCGTTTATGTTGACTTACGTAGTTTATACATCCCAAAGAAATATTTTGTTAATACGTCATGTCATAAGCTACAAACATTGCTATCAAGCAGAAATGAGAGCCTTATTAAAAATGTGGCTTTTTATATTCACTTTGCTTCATTGCGTAAAAAGATGATACTGCAATTATAATTAAAAACTGTTTTGTCTCTACTATACTTACCTGTAGTATTTACGATTGTAAAGCTCATACTATATGGACTGTTATTATGTTTATGTTATCAAAATGTTTATATGTACATTGCAATTGTACAATTATGTTATACGCATTGCATTAACAACATTCTTGTCACACTACTTACCTGTGTACGCACAATTGAAAAATAACATATAAATTGTAATATATTATGTTATGGGCTGGAGGCCTAAGTCATCAATAAACTTATTGTATTGTATTGTATTTGTTTACCGACGGCATGAATTCACAACAATACATGCATACTCCTTCCAGACCAGTAAGGATTTGTTGGTAATGGCAATTGTGAACTTTTAACCGCAAGGGGAGGTAAATGCTTCGAGAAAGTTGTGCTGTCATATGCAGTTTATCTCAACTTTTGTAACTCCTTCCACTAAGAGTAAGAGGACATAATTCATAGAGGCGAAATACGGAGTTGCCCAGTCTGAACAGTATGGTACAATGAAATTGCACTCGAATCCAAGGCGTCAATGAAGTGTATGGGTTCTTCATATTTATAAGATGGCCCAGTATATTAGCGCATGTAGCGGCTGCTGAATCCTGTTTCATAAGCGTTACGTACCAGATAAAATTAAAGTTAAAGTTTTTCCGGCAGTATTTATTCCCATAACTGCACAAAGATGGCGACATTTTACCTTCAAACTTTAAAATTGGGATCAAATAATAGGAAATCGTATTTTTGATAAATTCATTGTATGCAACAGACCCCGGGATATCCTTGCTTTTATACGCTCTAGTAACAGACCCCGGGATATCTTTGCTGTTATATGCTCTAGTAACAGACCCCGGGATATTCTTGCTTTTATACGCTCTAGTAGCATACCCCGGGATATCCTTGCCTTTATACGCTCTAGTAACAGACCCCGTGATATCCTTGCTTTTATACGCTCTAGTAACATACCCCGGGATATCATTGCTTTTATACGCTCTAGTAACAGACCCCGGGATATCCTTGCTTTTATACGCTCTAGTAACATACCCCGGGATATCCTTGCTTTTATACGCTCTAGTAACAGTACCCGGGATATCCTTGCCTTTATACGCTCTAGTAACAGACCCCGGGATATCCTTGCCTTTATACGCTCTAGTAACAGACCTCGGGATATCCTTGCCTTTATACGCTCTAGTAACAGACCCCGTGATATCCTTGCTTTTATACGCTCTAGTAACAGAGCTGGTACAAAAGTATGAATTTTGAAACCTAAACCTGTGGTTATTTTTTCTTATATGATGACAATAAGTAACACTAGCTTTGTAAATCTAATTTAATTTCGATCGAAACTCACCAGATTCATTGTTTTCAGGATAAGAAAGACATTTGTGATTGGAAACAGTGCTTACGTAGATTTAAATTATTTTTCTCAGACAAATGTATCACGGCTCAATGGAATGATGCTCATTTGCGAGGGATTACAATCAGAATTACTAAACCGTGTATAGAATATTGGAATGTACAAAGTTCCTCTTGTTCAGTTTGTTTTTTTCCTAATTTGATACGCCCATCGTGGCAGGACGTAGGATAAGAACCACACTTGGTGGGCGGCGGCGCCGAAGCGATATCTACTAAAAAAAAATACTAAAAAAGATCGAATCCTTACCAAACTTAGCCACAATATTTATAAGCATATCGTCTCTCATGCATGTCGGATTATAAGCTAAATTGTCCCATGAATGACAGTGTTATGCTTTAACAATTTGAAACAATCGCGCTGTTTCCTTCTAATAGATACATTTTCAAATGGAGTATTTTTATTTATTGTCAGTTTCACAAAGACGAGATGTTCATTCCATTTCTTGTATATTTAACTCAAAGACTTAGGCTAGATATTTCCGATTTTGTACTATTTCGTTTGATTAACAAATAATTTATATTCTCTTTTTGTTATATATCGTAAGATGTAAATCTTTATACCACGCAATTATTAAACTGTGCATTCCCATTGAGTTCTCATCCAATAAATGTGTTCTCATCCAATAAATGTGTTCTAATCCAATAAATGTGTTCATTACCTAAGATTTGTTGCCTCTTATCGGGTATTGTTTTGTTGCTCGTGTCTTGATGAGACACAAAATATTGACTTTTACTAATCAAATTAATTACTTGGCATACTTACACTACAATACAATACAATAACTTTTATTTTAAGTCGGAAAGACATTAAAACAATTAACATAAGCTCAGATACAGAGCTTTTACAACCGACTCTGTAGTAACATACAGTATAAATGAAACATAGCATATAACAGCTGCAACTAAAGATATAAGCAACGCATACACATACTGACACATGCCTTGTTTAAACTACTCTACAATCAATACAGTATACATATTAAATAACTAATGAATAAATAGAGTGTTAAAACAGTAAATGGTTAATACACTGATAATTCAAAAGTTAAAAAGATTCATAGCATACATAAAACTTAGAGAAATACTTTCAAATTATTGCAATTGTTTCATAAATTTAATACCCACTACTTGATTAAAAATATTGCGCGACTGAAAAGAAGTAGTACCAAACTTTACCAGAAATATCTTTAAAAAAGATGATCGAAGCAAATTGAAACCAAGCATAGGTGTTGTAGTTAATTAGTTAATATTTTGAGTGAATGCACGAGTACATGTTAATAGAATCAATAAATAAAGATACGCAAATATTAAAAGTCTGCTTGTGTTCGGATTTTAATTGAACTTCTGAATACATTCAACAATAACAGCGTGTTACAAATAGTTTGTTGCATGTTCAATAAAAGTTGATAACGCGCGTAAATAAATGTACATGAACACACAGTGGCATTGTCATTGACCCTTCAGAGGTTTCCATTCAATCTCAACTTAAGATCAGGGAATGACATTAGGTGTCACAAACGTTTTCAAACGTGTTGTCTTGGCAGTAATCACCACATTCAACCGTTTATGTCTAGAGAACTTTTGTAGCAGCAAAATTTCTTCGTTCTTAGGACAAAGATTCAAATTAAGCGTAAACATGTACTTTCGACGGCATATATGTAAGAAAGGTTTTATACGTAGAATAAATACATAAAATGTTGTGCAGAAAAACATACTTTATATTACAGTTATTATAATTTATGAAGAACTATTCGATATGATAAAATCCCTACTTTCGTATTGATGTCTAAAATCGGCTACTTTCGGTTGAGGAACCCGTCAAGATCAAATTAACAGAAAATATTTCTATAAATGAAATGCACTTTGGGTAGTTTGAAACTACTATATAGCACTCCGAGAATTGCTGAAAAATGTCATGTAACTTTAAGTCATGTGTTGGCCATATGGACCATTGGTACCAATATGACCGTATCAACGAGGCTTTTTCAGTGATGTTGTTCGCTTGCTTATTGAATATATATCAATAAACAAGTGACATTACAGAACGCCATACCTTTTATAACATAATTGCTGTTCGAAACTTCAATTTTCTCTAAAAGGAAAACCTGCATACGGGGCTTTGGAGATGATGCGATATTTGTTTCTAATCATAATGTCATGTTTCGCATTCGAGACTTTTGTCGGATTTTTGTATAAGCATTTAGGTAATGTACATATACATAGAACAGATGTCGTATGATACATTTGATTTGCAGACTCTGTCGTTTTTATAAAATTGTTACAGGGAAAGCCACATACACAAAACAACGCACACATATTCCAGAGAGACACCAGCATACGAACCATTAGGAGTTGTAAGTGAAAACATCTATATCTATGAGAATGAGACAATAGGGAGTTGTCTGGCCGAATATCAAAAACAACCGGCAAAAATAGTAGGAGGGGACAACAATGGGGGAGTAATGGAATTGAGGGAATGCATCAGAAAGCAAGCTGGCCACGACGAGAAAGGGGAAGAAACACGAATATTATGTCAGGCCAAGGAACTCTAAATGGGGCAAGGGAAACTTAACATTTATCTAAAAACATGAAAGGCAACAAAGAAGCAATAAATAATAATAAATAAACTTAATGCGTTTTATATATACTATCTATGGATTGTTTTGCATTTCTAGTAAAGCAAATTTATATAATGTTGCTGTAAAGGACATTCGAGTTTTCAACATAAAACCATTCTCTCAGGTAGTTTCCATGGGGGAAATGCACATCCCATTTTTTGTACACGTCAAGTATGCCCTTACAATGTAATTGGTCATATCCATAAATATTATATACTTAAAAACGTTTTCTCAAATTTCACGAACTTACCTAGGGATGCAAGATATAATAACTTCATGTTATTATTCAAGTTTACGCAATTATGAACGTTAAAATTTCTTTCAATCAACGGGTATTATCATATCAAAATGAGTTTTACAAGACATTGTAATGCCATTTAAAGAAATATGACAGGAAAAAAATGTGCCTTTTTAAATGTACTGAGTGTATTATAACATATGAGGTTCAGATTCTAAATAGTTTAAATATAGAACTTTTGTCTTAAAACGTCTTTGTGTATATATATAGCGACATCTATCCTTCCTAATGGTAACAATCGGACGGAACCTGTCATTTGAAAGAGAAATTACTGAACTTAATAGTGTTGTCCTGAAATCCAACCGAGTAAATTCCTTCAGCGGTTCACGTTAATCTGTCTGCTTTAATCATGTTTTAATGTTAAGAATAGCATTTTACCGGAAAACCAGTTAGAAATCATAGACTATATTTTTGACTATTCGAAATATGAACTGAAGACAAGAATGCCCTGTGGGATTTGAATCGCACGCTAGCTAGCAAGTTTGCAATTCGCTATTGACTTTCTGATAAGAATGCAGTGACTTATATATGTTAAGTATGTAATTCACGATCCAGATCAAGAAAATCGTGCTGTCTGCACTTTGAAGCGCGCATTGCACGATATTCCACAATTCGAATCGCCGACTACAATCCAGTCTAACATTCTAGAACCCTTTAAAAGCATTCATGCAGAGACTGCAAGAGCGATTACTATGCTGGAATGCGAATTGCGACGTACAGTCCAGTCTTGTTTTGGAAAAACATGAATACCAGCAATGCGAAAGACAAACTGGATAAAATGCACAGATAACGCTTAGCAATCCAGTCTGCAGTTCACTATTGAAATATAAAAAAATGACATAACTACTGAATTAAAGGTCTTCTGACGTACTAGTTCTCAACTGGAATCGCACACCGCATTTCGGTCCTCATTTCGCTTTTGAAAACGTCAAAATGTGTTTGACATACACACGTGGCTCTAAAACGGCATGAAGTCGCACTGACTTTGGAGTTAAAGGCGTTGGTTATACGTGAGCTAATTGCCATATTACATATTATGATGAACATAAACGAATGATGAAGACGCAAAACGGACCCCATAAACAGTTGATCTAAGTTTGACAACGATCATTGTGAATGAAATATGGGTGCTGTTCGAACCTCGTCGTGACATGGTAATTTTCTCTCAAAGCAATAAGGGGATTTCTGGTCAATTAAGACGAGTTATCGATTTGAAGACTGTTGATACACCTTGAATTAAATGCCGAGTCGTGAAGTGCTTCCTGCAGACCAACTTAGCGCAGCATTATAATCTACATCATGAAAAACACTTTGTGTGTTTACACAAGTGGCATGCGCTTTCGCAAAACAATTGGAGTTTCCTTCGTAATCATTTGTAATAGAACTGTCGAACCTGAGTAGATTTATCAAGAGTGCTAAACGGATATGTATTGTAAAAAACATCATATTTACATGCTGGCGAAATGAAAACGTTTTTAAATGTTCTGGTATTTGAGTTTTTTGTCAAGAACTTATATTTCTCTTTATAAGTATGTTACCATTCGACGATAATTTCAAATTATTTCGGCAATGTCGGAGACAACATAATAAGCGAAATATCATACAAAGAGATGTGGCAATTACTAGTCTGTCTGGGAAAATGTTGTAAAAATCAATTCCTCGCACTATTTTGATTCATTCTTCACAATTCTAGACGAGGGCACACCTTAAACCTATTATTTCATTTTACGACAGACAAATCCGAATGTGGCGTTCCGATGTTCATCAATAGACAGTCGGGACCGAACAACAGCGATTGTGGCGTTCCGTTGATCATCAACTGACAATGGGTTTAAATTAAGGAGCGCAAATCAATACAAATGAAGTGTTGCAGGTTAAGATTCCTATAGCGCTTTAATTGAACGTTGTATCGTTGTGTCATGAATAATTCCAAGACACGTTTTAATCGATAGTTCTTATAGAAAAGTCGGTAGATGTGAATTGTAAAGGTATTTTGTTTTCCAGCGCCGCCGTGGAGAGAGTGTTTATGTGAATAGGATACAACGCAATCAAGCGGTAAGGTAAGTTTCCTTAGTATAGTAAACAATCTTGATTTTAAGTTTGAGTTTTTCTGGAGTGTAGGGTTGTTACCGCCCTTTAGTATTTGTACTTGTTATGTCCATTAATAACTCATTTAAAACGGTGGTAATGTTGACAACATAGTATCGCGTGTGGGCTAGGATCTTTTTTACAACCTATTTGTTAATTGTGTTGTTGAAGCATTCACATGTGTATTAGGCTTGTGGGCTTTATGTTGAAGATATCTAAAGCAATATATAAACATGCTTTTTGGTCAATATACATTTCCAAGCACCAACCGATTTCACGAATTAACTTTATCAAATGTTCGTTCCGGTGGTACTAATTCCCCAGCATGTGTCACCGTAATGTCAGTAATATTTTATGTCCTAGAGCTTCCACGTATGTATGTATCTACATACACGAGTTTGTTCTATCGCAGTTTACTGTAACGTAATGATAAGATTTGTATTGCGTTATAAGAAAGACGTTTAATGGCTTTGATTTTTTTTGTTGGTGCAAGTTTGAAATATTACTTGCTCTGGAAGTGTGACATTAACACAAACTTAGATGCGAATTATACTTAAGATGTGCAGACGATCGTTATTCTAGTAGTCTCATCACTTACATTGTCAATCTCCAGTTTGCTGTTAGAGACAGCGTGCCCAAATATTGCATTTGATTGTCCGCTTTGTGTACAATTTCTATACAAATATGGTTCTGTGTAATGCATTTTGCGTGTTCTAATCTATCATATTTCTGTTCATGGATAACCTTCGTCAAATCAGCTTGTCTATGAAAACACAATGTTTTAATTGAATGAATTTCATCGTTGCTGTTTTTAAGGAATTTTATATTACCCTTATAGGACAACTCTTGAATACTAGTTGTTTATCATTCAGTCGTTTCGTAATTAGTTTCAGACAATATTTTCATAACCACTGTTATAGGCAATATGTCAATGTAACTCTCATACTAGCATGGTTTGCCGACAATGGCATTTCAGTTCAGTAAATAAGCGTTCCCTTTAATTGCAGTTTTTGTTTCGTTACTTAAAGATATGAAATTTCAATGTCATATGGAACACTATAGACTTAATAGTTGAACATATCGAAGTTTTCAGTACTCGATATATAGAGTGATGATATTCAACATGTCCTTCGCGGGTGTTGGTCAGTAAGTCTAGTTATCTTTCCTGGGAATATGTATAGAACAGTGATATTAAATTCTATAATCGCCTTGCCTGTTGTTCTTTGCAGTACGACTATGGTGTTTAGGTGTTACAGAGCGGTATATTAAACAAATCAATGCTAATAACTGCATGCTTATCATAAGGAACGCATAGGAACATTTTGTGAATACTAGATACAGGGTTACATAGGTACTTGAATTGTATCCATTCCCGCGAGTGTATTTGTCTTTTACCGACGGCACGCATATACTCGTACATAACCAGCAATTTAAGTCTTTATGTTTTATTTGCGTGCGTGAAGACACACTTGTAATCACCTTTATCTTAATGATTACCTGTAATCAATATATCGACCACGTGTGTATCATCTAACTCCGTATTAATCAATCAACCACTGACGTGTTCTCTGTGTCTATCATTTTCTGATGATTATAACCACGGAAATTGTCCATCAAAGACATTGTTCTTTTTTTATAACCTCGTGTGAATGATTACGATCGACGTTTTTTTGTGTGGGCGTAACGTCATACCTAGTGGTGTTTTTATATGAATTCTTATACAAATCGTTTTGCAGAAAATAAAACATATTTAAAATAAAACCCATTGTCACAGCTAAAATGCATTTAATGGTAAAATAAATTAATTTCTATTTTTACAGGTTTCACAATACATCAATATTTAAAGACGTTAAAAGTGATTTTTTGGAAGCCATAATCTTAGTCTCCCACAGTTTCGGGGCAGGACTCCTGCAACAACAGTAAAATAAAGTGAAACTCTAACTACAATAGGTTCAACATTTATAATTTATATTCTGAATTCAATTATGCTTGGAAAGTGTGGACTTACCAAGAATATAATCGTCAGTTGTTAAGTACAACGAACATCGGCAGTAAAATTAATTGCTTTATATCATGTATTAAATGTGTTTTGTACTATTTATTACGAAACTCCCAGTAGAAATTACAGTTCTCTTCATTCTATTGGTTAAAATTCCATCATTTATTTTCTAATGTGGCAATTACGACGATTGATGTTCTATTCTTTGTTAAGACTTCTCCCCGGTTTATAAAGTTATCTATAATACTGACTACTGAATCGAATGACTTAGGTTCGAATCTCACCTTGGCTGTGGTTAATTCGCGAACTTAACATTCCCTGATTTGAATGCAAGTAGTGATTAGTGTGGCAGGAATGGGTTTATTTCAATTCTAGCTCCAGATCACCAATATATCAACTTGTAATAATTATTGGTTCTACGGTATATATGTTTATATTATGTTCTGGTATCATTTTTAATAGTCATATTATGCTAGTCATTGTACATGTGTATCTTGTTTAGGCGAGATTTTCATGAAGCATGAAACTCTCTTGATTTGATTCCAAAAAGGGTATAAAAGGCAAAGTTGTCAACACCTTGTGCTTATTTCTATTTCACGGACATTTACAAGGTAGATTTACCATTGTCACGAACTGTGCCACCTCTTTAGAAATAAATGTAGGTTCCATTTTGTTACTTTGGCGGGGTTAAAATTAGAAAAATCCAAATTCTGTTTCATCTCTTCATAAATTTATGGCTTTTATGTAGTGTAGTTGAAATTGTATTTGTTAGATATTTGTAAGATAAATGCTCAAACAATATTATAAAGAGATAAATCATTGAATACTTATTTGTAGTCAATTTAAGTTAGAGTGTATACTTTATAAATAGCTTGAACCTTGGAACCAGCAAAGCCTGATACATTAGTAACGCAGGAAGCAGTGACCGACACTGAATTATGTCAATTATCATAACTTGTTTCGCAATCGGTGTAAAACAAACAAGTTTAAACTAAAATCTTATATTTATACTTTATGTACATATTAATGACTGTGACTGTTGGATAACCATTTAATGGTGCAGAAAGAGTTGTCACAAGAAGTGTCATCGGTTATATCATTTATATCGAGCTTGATAGGTGTTATACTTTTCATTATGACTGAGCCATCAACTGTGTAAATAGTTCGCTTGTTTGAATTCATTACCTTGTAAGGGGTACATGTAACATGCATGGTACACGGTACATGTAATGCCAGGTAATGTCATATTTATTATAGAACACATTGGTCAAAAGTGCTTACCCGCTAAACTATTTCCTATAGTTTCTCAAAAACAACTGGACACTTATTCTGTTGGGTTTTATTACATAAAACTATAATTCTTATTATTTGCAAAAACCTATATAAACATTTGTTGTAAACCAGGCAAAAATCACGTTTATCGTTTTAGATCACTTTGTGCCTATGTAGCGATTGTATCGTATGGGTTTTACGTCGTTTCTTAACATTATTTAAGCTATATACGGCGATCAGTTGATCTAAGCAAAGCTCCTGGGTTACCAACCTGCTCCTCCGCAAGCAACTGACAACTTCTCCACGTAAATCAGTTCAGAGGTGGACGACACATACTTTGGATGTGTTATCTTCATCCATTTTATAGTGAACTTTCACAAAATACAAAATGGCGGTTTGGCTCTTTTGACCAGTATCTATAGTTCTGTGTGTTGCGTTATGAAGTTTGTAGTAACGTTATAATTTTTTATGTACAACAATCGTTGTTATGTTTTATTTTGTTGCTTATTGTATTATACAATAAAGACGTGACTGTCATCTTAGTTCGCAACCGTACATTGTTGTAATTTTCTTATTCTGACAAATTGGTGACTATAATGACAATGACAAAAGATATTGGCCACCGGCCCACAACAACATATGTAGAACAACATATCCGTGACATGACTAGTACATTATATAAATATATATATATATAGCATGAGATAATACATAGTAAATAGCATACCGTGTTAGCATTTTATAAGCATTTTATAAGCATTTTATAGGCATTTTATAAGCATTTTATGCTTTTGAGTCATTTATCTACTGGAGACCGAATATATGTTACCTCTACATGGTATTGAAATATTTAAACCAGTGAAATATTCCCCAATTACAATTTACACGATTACTCTCCGTTTTCTTAATTCAAAAGCATAATATACATATTTCGCAAGACTCTTAATTAGTGTTTCTGACTGACAACTCATTAATATATTAAACTTATGAATTGTTGGCTGTACATAGTATTTCGGCGGTAAAAATTGCCTTCTCAAGTTTTCATAAACAGGACATATTAAGACAAAATGATATTCTGATTCAACAACCGGCTCACACAATTGACATGTACGTTCACTTCTAAGTGTATTACTATATCTACCCCTTTCAATCTCTAAGTCGTGTGAAGATGAACGTAACTTTGCCATTGCATTTCTAAACTTTCTAACCGTAATTGTATCTAAATATAATTCATGTTTCAGTTCAAATTTGAACAAACAATATGTCTCCAATTTTGCACTATTGTTAATATATTCATGCCATTTTTGTCTATATTGATCTATCTTTCGGTTTACAAACATTGCAATAAATGCAGTTTTGTCAACAACATTCTGGTCATTCCATATAAATCCTAAACCATTTGTATTTAATAATACCCTGATGGCTGTAGCCCAGTTTTGTTGACCATTTTGGTCGTATATCAACAACATGTTATAAACTTGTTTAACAAGTCTGTGGTTAGGCATTCTCAATATATTAATCCAATATGAGATAGTCCGTTTTGGCTGCAGCTATATACAAAGGAAAACGGCCACAGTCACCTAACGCTGCTGCGTTTGTTGCCGATTGCTTGACACACATATACCGTTTACATGCATAATTATGAATAGTTTCTATGGTTTTATGTTCTTGTGTGCCCCAGAGTTCAGCACCATATAATAACACTGGAACAATCTTAGTATCAAAGATGTATAAATAAATTCGTTTTGATAACTGACCATACTTGTAAAGTTTTGACAATAGTGATATAATAATTCGTTTTCCTTTAACTGATTGTTCCTCTGCCATTTTGGTTGTAGACATTTGTCTGGACATCGTTACACCAACATAGGCAAACTGAGTCACTATCTCGATTTCTCTACTGTCATATTTCCATTTTTCATGCCGGGAAAGTCTGCCACCTTTTTTGTACACAACAATTTTGGTTTTGTCCACTTTCACTTCTAAACCAGTTTCAGTACAGAAACATTTCAGCACATTTAGTAATTGTTGCAATCCCACCACCATGTCATTTGTTAATGCTAAGTCATCGGCAAATAGTAATGACAAAATTTCCGTATTCTCTTGGAATAATTGCACACCTCTGATATTACTGTTATTGATTCTAATTATCAATTCATTTATAAATATAATGAAAAGTGTAGGAGATATTAAACAACCTTGTTTTAGACCCAATCTACATTGAAAGAAGTCGGTAAAACCATCATACGTGCGGACACATGACTTAACAGTATTGTATATTGACTTAATTGCTTTATTCAACTTTCCATGTAACGCCTTCGTCTTTAGAACCTTCCATAATTTATCTCTGTTGACCATGTCGAATGCCTTTTTGAAATCTACAAAAGCTACATAAAGTTTCCCGCCATTTTTAGCGAGTTGCTTGTTAGCGATTGCCTGTAAAATAAAAGCATTGTCAATTGTAGAATATCCTTCTCTAAACCCCGCTTGTTCTTCACTGACTAGTCCAAAGATGTTTACATAGAAATTCAATCGTCTTGACAATATACCTGTATATGTCTTGCCTATAATGTTTAATAGAGATATCCCTCTGTAATTATTAGGATTGTTAACGTCACCCTTCTTGTGAATTGTCACAATTACCGCATTTGACCATGATTCGGGGAACTCACCATCGTTGTATAGTCTATTGAAGAACCTATGAAGAAGTGGTAAGATTTGATGTAACGCATAAATGAAAAATTCCGGGATTAGACCGTCTTCCCCACTACTAGAACCTTTTCGTAATGACTTAACTGATTTTACTATTTCCTCCTGTGATATTTCTGCATTAAAAATGTCCTGTTATCTTGGTAAATGAACGCATATCGACTCTGTCTGTCATGCATTTCTCTCTATCATCTGTAAGGGGTCAGCTACTCGAAAAACTGTGACGGAAAAAATGTTAAGAATAAAATGATAACTGTCTAGGACCGATGCCCTCTTTTTTATCATTTCATATACTAAACTGGTGAAATATTGCGTCATAAAACATTAACTTAATGATTTCACTTTCCATTAAGTATGTTTCTTGCATATGAAATAAAGAACAAACAAAGAAGTCAACAGGGCCCGGGATTATAACGGGCACATGCACCCGCCACTCAGATCTCAAATCACAAAATTACTCTTATTATTCTGATAGTGGAAATTCGAGTGTGAAAATTGCATGAACATGTCAAATAAAAGCTGAAAAGCACTCAAAGCTCTATGAAAATGGTCCAGAAAGAATATTCAGCAGTCATTTAACATTATCATACATTTTTGCACTCAATATTAGTCATTATCAGACCCTTAAGAGTAATTGTTTTTATATTTGAGTGCTGATTGTAAGAGTCCGTCATAATCCCGTGTCCATCTGTCTTTCGTAGATGTCGGTACCATGGTAGTGGTGTTCTTTCATCATGATTTAACATTTTAAAGCATCTGTTACAATACGCATACAACATAACACCGACGCAGCCATAAAATGGTAAGTCACATTACTAGAGGACATGTTACGGAACACTACATATAGGATATATATTATTTATTTCATATATTGATATCTCATTTGAAATGAGCTGCCTACATCAGGAGTAATATAATGAACCAATGCAATCAACTTGATGTTATACGATGCTAGTGCCCTGACTGGGGAGACTGATGAAACTCGTAAAGCATGAAATTGATTTCATATGATCTGGTTCCGGTGGAATATCAATATTTGACATTTATATAATACCAAGTAGCAATGTACGCCATTTAGTGTCATGGCAAATATAACATGGTGTTTGGTATCTGGTATTTGACAACACGATTGTAAGATAAACAGAACACAATAACTGTTCACGCTCTCAATTTACTGCGCCAAATTTACAAGCGGCTCAGTAACCATTGCTGTTAATTAGTTGAAGCGTGGTACCAATATGATGTAGGTATATGTTTGTCAGTCACATATGCTCATAAGATAAGTGTTTATATATCATAGTGTCACACCTATTTAAAGGGCCAGCCAATTTTGACTTATGAGACACCTACTTTCTGAGCACATTTACTCCCCGATTCCTATCCTTTTAATGCCAGACACCAGGCAGGTAGGCGCACGGTAACCATTATTTAACTAGCTGATGGCTCACCAACCGGCCATATCAGAACGGACCCCTCCCGGGATTCGAACCTTCGACCTCCCGCCCCCGAAGCGGATGCCTCAACCACTCGGCCAAGCGAGACATCTCAAATGTAACACATTAATGTTTAAGCATCTACCGATACATGTGGAAATACATGTACAACATGAATTCTTCACAAGCAATTAGACAACATTATGCGACAGAAAATGCTGCGCGCATTTGAAAATGTTTCCATGGAAACGTAAATGCGATAATGCAATATGTCTCCATAAATCATAAAATTAATTCCCTATTTGTTGTAGGATGCCATTATTACTGTATGGTGATTTTGTAAGATGCTTTGAAATTGCTCTCAATTTGAAGTTATGACTTTAGCGTTTATTAGAATTCAAACAATAAAGGTAGTTTATGGGTGGCTATAACAAAATACACATGTGCTTGTAATCTTCGTTTATTATCTTTCGCGTCTGTTCCTACGAGCGTGTAATTAGTAGATTTCCCATGTGATCAATTGAAATGGCTTCAAATAAAAGGTACCATTATTTCACCGTGTTTCAAAGGATAAAATGTTTTGTGCAATAATAGTGAGTATGCTTTGTACATGATTTAAGAGGGATTGTCTAACAGAGTCCGTATTTGCCATATCGAAATAAATATTTCTGTAAATAGTTCCGTTTTTATCAGACAAAATGAATGTTTACAAGACACTGAAGGCGGTAACACACATTACTGTCCACGAATATCATTATTCTATTTCTAGAAATACACTAAAATGGCAATGTCGATTTCTCAAATCACCATCTTTTACAAATCTACATTCTTTTGTCAGCACTAACCGATCTAGACGTGTTAATGTTCGGCTGACGCAAACAATACATGAAACATATACGTCATTGTTTTAGACGGTCTTGCTTACTAAATTGAACTCGAGTCAGGTAATTCGCTACATTGTTGGTAAACATGTATTTATTTGTATTTTGCTACGACAGAATGCTTTAGGACATATGCGAATGGTAATACTCTTACTCTCTTGAATTCGTGCATCTACATATTTTGGAAAAACATTTCGAATGAAGATATAAACATTGTTGTCCGATTATTAAGCAGTAATTAGGTCAAGGAAAATGTTGTGATTACCTTTTTACCAAAGTAATACTGAACAGTTGCATTTTTTATAGATTTTTGAAATAATTTGTAGTTTGTCATCTCAGCTTCCGTAGCACAACAATCTCCCCAATTAATAATAATTATTTGCTTTGTTTTTATACGAATATATGCTGGTTTAATTTTAAACAATTCCGTCTTAAATAGTCGGATTAAACCATACTAAGGTTGGGCAGCCTGGTTGTAGCAAAACATCAGTACATTTAATTGTATTTTGTTGCAGTGAAAACTACAAGATAATTGAATACCGATGCAGAATTGTTCATATTAGACTCAAACTATAACGTTGTATGCTTCTTATAATCACTAGCTGGTAATGTCTCCCCCATATATAATTATAATGGGGGATGACTTATTGATTTTGCTCGGGACGTCCCTCTGTCCGTCTGTTTGTCACAAATCGTGTCCGTTTTGAACCGCTTGAAGGATTTTGAAATAACTTGACACAAATGTTCGTCATTTTGAGACGATGTGCAGAGCGCACAATTTTGCCGGTTCAGATGAGGGTCATGGTCCGACTTAGAGGTTAAAGGTCAAATTACTATATTTTGTGTCCGCACAATATCTCTTGAACCCCTTCAAGGATTTCGAAAAAACACGTGGCACAAATGTTCATGATATCGAGACGATTTTCAGAGCGCATGATTAAACCAACTTGTTTCAAGGTCAAGTTCAATGTCACACCTACAGATCAAAGGTCACATGACTATATTTCTTGCTTGCTCCATAAAACATTACATTATTTCATTTGACCTCTTCTCTTTATCAATTTTATTAGAATATCCAGTATCAGTTTTTCAATTACTGACATATTTGTCATGGGGGAGACATACGAAGGATGTTCGAAAGTATTGTGTATTATGGTTTGTAACATTACAGACTGACCGAAATGTCCAGTTTTTCATTTCATACGCTCAAAGTACTCCCCGTGGTCAGAAATGCATAATTTAAGTCTATGGATCCATTTCCAGAAAGCGTCATGGTCATAGGCTGAATTAGATAGAAATAGATAGAAGTCCAACGTCAGGGGAAAAGGAGGATGCGGTAGCACAGTAACATTTTCTGACTTCAATTTGTTTTGTATACTAGAGGTGTGCGCTGGAGCAACAACAGTCGAACATGTTTGAAACATGTGACTATGCGAATCGTTGTTAACATGCTAAATGATAACTTTCAGCCAAACCTTATTTGCCCACAGACAGAATTAATCTGAAAGTATTATACCCCTATCCATTTAGCTCTAGACATAGACATTGCGCTGCAGAAACAACAAGAACACCTTCTGAGTAACATTGCTATTGCTTCACTGATTGAGCAGACATTATGGTTTTACTGATGTTTCCTTAAACACACTAGAACTAGAAAATACACCCTACGACACTATACATTTTCACAACGAATTATGTTACCTTATAAACTGATACTTATAGGTACCATCACACTTTCACGACTGTTTTGCAGTTTGGCAATTCGTCTCGTTGTATGAGGAACAGGGCAAGCCCTACGAAGCAACACCCTTTGTAGAAATGCAAATGTAGTCTTCACTTAAGATATTGTAGAAAATAATTACGAAAGGAAAATTGATACAGTCGGTGCATCTATGTTCTTGTTCAACAGAGAGTCGCTCTGGAGAGGTTATATGGTACTTCGCTTTCCAATGCGATTGCATAAGTGCCTTATTCGCTTTAACTGTTATTTGGAGAATGCTGATTTTTTTTCATAATTAACTCTATTGTTAACTCTAGCATGGAAAGTTAACGGAATCTTGGCTCCATAAAACATGACTTTATTTCATATATCGTGAATCTAAAGTTAGTCTTATAACTTCCATAAACTAAACAACGCAATTTCTTTGACATGATATTTTAATATTAAAATTGAAATTGTGCTATTTAATGTTCAAAGGAATTCTACAGGAACTACAAAAATGGATTATTTTAACATTTTACAGTACATTGATCATTCACATACATACTCCAAGGCCAACCTTCAATCTGATTAATCTATGTGATCAAAATAATTGTTCAAGAAAAATATCGAATATTGTTGATTTTCTTCCTCCTGTTCATTTATAGATTTGATAGCGCCTATGTCTGATTGTTTCGGATACACAGTATCCAACTGCGTCCCAGACTGTGCTTATTTACCATTGCTTGTGATCAAACTAAGACTATTTGGTTTGGACAAACATAATATTTATATATTTTATTGTTTCTAATTTCTATGTTATCGACTATTGTTCCCCACAACTATTCTAGATGACTGTTACATTCATAAACCGTACACATGGGCATATTCATTGGGTCTACACAATGTTAATATCTTTAGTCACGTACCCGGTTGCCTAACGAGTGACGAACACTTTAAAAAGTTCGAAAATTACCTTGTCAACACATTAAGTCTGTACAAGGCTGTACTTGTAAAATGTCAATTTCCAAGCAAGTTAAAATGGGCAATTACGAGAAGCCATACATTTCCCAAGTGTGTGGTTTCTAAAGAAGTAAATTGGGTTGCTATTTTAAGCTGGATTCATTTTGTATTCATAAATGTAATTATTGCTCGTTTTATAAGTGCTAAAAACGAACTTCTGCATTATGCGAAGTACGTGATAATATTGCGAAGAAACTTAGCGAAGCTCTGTCAATATGAGATGTGCGCTAACGTGAATTGTACTCCTTTGCTATTTCCTTAACCGTAACGTGATTCTCCCGCGTCAGTGTCATCTAAACTGATATAGAGTGCAGTTTTATTTACCGCGAACGCATGCATATATTACCTGGATAATCACATTTCAAAATATGTGTATTGAAATGTTCGTGTGTGTCCATTAGCATGACAGGGAAAAAGCCGCGGTTGTGCTTCGATAGAAAAGTAAACCAAACAGCAGTAATAGCTTTACGCACGAGAGCATTTCCTTACCTAAATTGACACGGACCGGTTCTGAAACTTAATAGGCCTGTTCGCTGTCAATCTAATGACCAAGACAGTACATTGTTGATGTGTGTAGATACACCTTTGCTTTAATGAAACCTTGCATATCTTCTCCTATATTATTTAATTCATAATCTACCCCTTGTCAGGTCCCTGTGTTCGCCGTCTCATGTTGGGGAAGAGGTAGGATAATTGTCCAGCGGGATTTTCTTATTCACCTTGTTTTGGATGAAGATAGCATAAGTGTAAGGTTGGGTGAACTCATAAAACACGTGCTTTTTTCACCGACCGTCTCAATGCGGTTTTCCTATCTTCATCTATCATTTATGTTTGAGTCTTGTTTCCCTTTTGCTATTGTTGTTGTTTTGTGCTTTTGGGATGGCTGTGTACTCTGTATATGGAGTGCGCAGCTCGGCGTCTTCTAGATTATTTTTTGTAAATAAAATATTATCGTTGCCTAGACAACAGCAGTAGCATATAGTGTAAAACGACAACAAATCAATTTGAACGATAATGAAACATATCATTTTATAATGAAGTTTGAATTACTTTCCTGGAATATCTTAATTTTTACGGGGTTCAGCGTTTGAGATAAGTTGCTAATTTTGCCGTTATCCGAACTAGTCGACATTTCTTTTTTGTTAATGATTTCAGTACATTACACTCCAGTGATATTGCAGGAATTAATGGAAGCAGTAATAACGTGAAAGATACTTAAATGTCACCATGTTGTCTCTTTCTTAATAAAATAACACGTATGTAAGAATTCTTATATAAACGCATCTGATGAAGGGTCTGTAAAGCATCCAATTTTAGCATCTTGAACACAAAGAAGGTATACAGACTATACATCATTTTGTGATTTTTGCTTAGCACGCACTTTTTCAATTGAAGTTATGATTTTGTTTTAGCTTATGCCAATCTGAATTGTTTCAGGGTTGTTTCAAATTGGTACTTGTTTCTAAAATGTTGTCTAAATTAGGTCTTGTTCCACACAAACGTAACGTGCAGGAGGAAATCAGACATACGCATGCATTTAACTGGTCCTACATTGACACTGTAAGTGGTAACCACTTCACAGAGCGACTGTAAACATCCTTCAGTTGACTTTTTAATTTACTGTCTCCCACTTACTGGAGAACTGATACTTGTAACTTGCAAAGTGACTTCGTAGTCTTTCAACTAAACAACATTTCAACTTTCTGTAGTAAGACTACACGAACTTTGAATTGATTTTGCGGACCGTTTTGTCCATATTTTGAATAAGTTAATTGGTTATTCATAGATCTGTTTCAGACTGAAGGCGTAACTAGATTATCGAAATACGCAGCATTGAACATAGCAGTTTTATTATACCAGATTGAAACGAATAATTCTAATATTTTGGTTGACATAGTAATCATTAAATGTGATAAACAAAGTGAGGTTCCTCATAAAATCCAAACAAATTGTACTTACACACTTATATGTCTTTTTATATAAATGACTTGTTGTATGTAATTTAAAGCGATAAGTGATTTTTCAATCTTCTTAGAAGGTAGTATGATAGTTTCAAACCAGTCGAATTACATTTGATTTCACAACAAGACGTTTTGTTACTACATCGTACAGTGTTAGTTTGATATTGGCGTGATTTAAAGAGATTTAAGACAATTAAAACGAAAGTTGGGATTTTCCGTGAACATAATAAGAAATGCTGAACAAATCGGAGAGGATTTTCTAATTTACCGTTTTGATTACAAACAGAGAATGTCCATGAAAAACGTCCTTCATACGTGTTTCATTTCCGAAGGCCACATATTCAACAGTTCTTAATTCTTCAGTAACAGCGAATTTATTCGAAGCAAGTTAAGAGTTAATGTCTTAAACATTTAAATCATGTCAAATTCTGAGACATAAAAACATCGTCATCGGCAAGAAGATCAGAATGCAGAAGCATAAAGCGATTTGCTGTTAGAATGATCGATTTTCGAATACCAAGTGACTAGATTGATCTACAGTATCATATAAATCGAAGAAATAGCCGTCGGAATGAGGAGCATGCATCTTTCAATCAAATCATTATTTATCGCAATAAATACATCCTTTTAAATATTTAAATTCATTAATCATTTGATCAAATTAAAGTAATGTCATTTTGAAAACAGAAATTGACACGTACATAACCCAGCTGTTCATTGGTATTCCATTAAACTTAATAATGATAAAGTGCTGTCATTTGTAATCTGTCTGTAACTTGTCAAGTGTGCATGATTGATTCAAATAAATTGCGATTTTGGGAATAGTTTTAATTTGATTGAAATATTGCGCCACTTTTTTTTAATTTGCCAGGAACGTATTATATATTTCGTGACTTAATATTTATTGTTAATATTCCCCATTGTAAAAACAAAAAGACCACCATTGCTTGGCGATAAATAATTATTAAATAGTTATGGCAAGTTTCCTTGGTGACCCATGTCACAGTTGCAAATTTATAAGAAAGATGGTTATTTTTGACATATTTATTGAATACCTTTAACACATAGCCTACAAAAGAAAAAGAAACACACTTTTCCACAAAACAGAATAAAGTCTGTAGTTAAAGCAAAATGCGCATTGTATTTCAATAGACTGACTTGTCACTAAATGTATTACAATTCTGAAAATATATATACCGCGCAGTGGCTGCAATGTGTAACTCGGAATGGGACAATAATTCTTCATTAAATGCAGTACCCACGTCAGTTTTTAATAACGGTAATAGTGATATCGAATACTAAAACAAGCCTGAAGTATTTTAAAAGTCGTCCAATAATCGTTTGAGATAAGAACGCCCAGTCATAGATATCAAGACTCTACCGTCCCCTGAGCTAGGTGGTATAATAACTACTGACTGTAATGGTTTCGACATCAGACTGGTGTGACAATCACATTTGACATGAGATGTCTATGGATGTTATTGTTCACATTCTTATAGGTAGGCAACTAGACAGATTTAAAGCCATAAACGTAATTTGATGAAGCTAGTAGACCGTTTCCAAGACATTTTGATAAACAATTATCACACAATTTTAGTTGACTGCCATAATGCATAAAAATGGAAACAATTGTTGCACATTCTTCTTCGCAATTTTACTTGGACCTGTTTGAAGGAGTCTCTTCCATACTCTTGTTTATTTAATTGTTTCAATGATTCAGTCAATTCTGTTCGAAGAATGTGAACATTGTCACTTGCCAATTTAATTAGAGTGATGTATATAATAGTACATACATTGACAAGCTCGCACGCGCATACGAGAACCGCTGTACATTACAATGTATCACAGGTCTAATGGCTGGAAAGGCACTAAATGACCCTGGCTGATTAAATGTCACTAAAGGAAATCATTGACCGGCACTATCTGAATGACAGTGCCACTTTCTCAAATCACTACAGTATTCACCACCTGAAAACAAGCCGTGATGTGACGCCTTTTAAAAAATTATTATATAAACGCACATATTTCCATTATTTCTAATCACCAAATTTTGATCGAGTAAGTTTTAGTAATGGTATTAAATGTCAAAGTTCTCCAGTTCGACAATTCGATTTAATGTCCCGCTTTACTATTGTATGTGTGATATATCATGAGCTAGGAATAATTTTATCTCCCACAGACACTTCCTATGGTGTTAAATATCCTCAAAATCACTATTTCATACTAAAATGTCAAGCAGAGATATGTACAAAATGTCTGCGTGTTAAAATTCACAAACTAATGGAAGTATTAGAGCCTAGTGTTACAACGTACATTATTCTGTCACTTCTGGAAAAATGACATAATGTTTGGGGAATAGCGTGTGACCGACAAACGTTAAGTGCTGCGATTGTTTAAACAGTTGTCATGGAAATGCTACATGTAATAGTAGTCACACCCGATTAAGCATATGCTTTATCGACTGGTATAAGTCTTGCAACATGTACATATGTGGGATTTAAGAGCTAGCTGACATTTAATTTTACGTATCAGCAGATTAGAGCCAAACACAAGTTAAACATATTCATTATCATTTTAAATAATTTAAAATCATTTTTCTTGCAAGAGTAAATCAAGTACATGACCTTATCCACGTTGACCATTCCATGGCTTCCAGGCGACATTGTTCTAATGTATAAAGTGTAAAGATGTAACCTAAATTTCACTTCGATAGTAGTTTCATCAGGTGTCATAAACCGCCTACTATATATGCAGATATCCAACAAAGCCATAATTGACAATAAGAAATTCTCTCGGTATAGCTTAAATACACAAAGCATTTGGTTTTAATGTTTGTTTATCATTGCACCATGCCTGTATCGTAAGTTTGTTTAAGTTATCCATTATAATTTAATTGGAGAAACTTCCCGAACAGGAAATTAGAGGATTCCCATTTAGAGTTTTCTGAATATTTTTTAGATGTTTAATTAAAAGTAAACGTGACTTTTGGTTAAGTCTAGAAAATTGACTGGAGGAAAACTGTTTTGTTGAGCTAGAACAATTTTGGTTACCAACATAGGAAAGGCATATCTAAAACACCACCGTTTCGATTTGTTTTTAACATTTCTAGAATTAAAAACTAAATGTAGTAACACAATTCGTGATCATGAAACAGGAATTTTCTACCACTGTAACTATATAGATTTGAAATCACTTTAATAAATTGGTCTGCTACGTTTCAAAGTAAAAACGAGTAGTGATGTGAAGGCCACATACACACAATCAGGGCCCAGTTACGTAGATCACTGGTTACCAAATGAAATGAAAAAATATGGAGGGGAATATGATGACCCAATGAGTTTGAGGCACGGGAAACACCAAAGAACAAAATTTACAAATTGAATCACAAAACATATACCTGTGTTTACTGTGCATACTCCAGAGAAATACTGACATTTTAACATTGTAAAATATGAAACAATTATGTTTCTCTCACTCGAGATAATGATACACTGCAAATTGAATGCAAAATTGGATTTGTTTACGTCAGTGCAACAGCTAAAATTCATTCAATCACATAAACTGCAGAGAAATTTAGACACACGGCTATTGAACTTTTTCAATAGCGTCATTTTTACAAGATATCGTGCAATTACGAAGTTTGGCTGTATGTCCTTCATTTGCTAGTGTTCCTGTGTCTCTTCCTGTGTGAAGCTCCTGGTCTGTTTGGTCATGCTGTTGTGTCCACTCGCTGCTAGGGTCTCCTTATTCTTTTACAGGGTGTCCAAAAAGAAAGGTAACACTTTCATACCGCTATTACTTTCATTTATAACAAGATATACATACTAAACTTGGTATAATTTTAGAGCAAAGATAAAAGTTTTATGGTACCAGTTTGAGTTAAATGAACTTTTTGCAACCTTTTTCTTATAGCTACTTGAATATGTCTCTGTCGTCATTTTAATTAGTAATGACGTTCTCCAAGTGATGGCCTTTCATCACCTTTCCTTGTTTTACTTGAACTATGAAATTGTTAATATCATACCACACATTTCCTGTATATGGGTTTGTGTAGGGAAGTTCTGCTTTGGAATTGTGGCTCAACATTTTAACGTGCAGTATAGGGAAAGTTCTAAGCTTTTAAAGACAATATTTCCGACGATCGAATTACGAGAACCACCATAACCACTATGTTGTTAATGAAAAGTGCAGTTGATGTGTTTTTTGGTTGACATTATCACATTGTTCCAGCACGTTTTAATGTGAGTAATATGTCTACGTAGACAAATAGTGATTCAGAATATGGATTACATTTCTGTCTGAAGTTTATCTAATCAGAGACTGACATATTTAGATTATACCAGAGTGTGATTCTGATACTTTTGGTGGTCGCTTCTGCATAGGGAAGTTTCTGTTTTGGAAAGTGGTCCTTTCTGCTCGACATCATTAACTTTTATTGAATGAACATTATTTGTTTTATTAGTCCGGAAGTATAGATTTGTTTTATAACTTCATATTGACATTGGTAGGTCTTGCAAAGTACCCCTACCATAATTTCACTTTCTTACTATTGAACGCAAACTTTATTTGGAACACTGCAAAAACATGACTACACACACATGTGATACAACATCGATTATTGTAAAGAACAACACTACTCTTTGGTGACCCTTTTCTGTCTTGTTTAAAATGTATTGTTTAACATGATAATTAAGGTAGACACGAAGCAATCATGTTACCTAATGAGAGACGACGACTAGACATGACTATGCAGATATATGCCCTTAAGATATCGCATGAAGTCAGTAAATGCCCTCAGTTCCAATACGTCAATATTCCAACCATGTTTGCAATTACTAGAGACCATAAATATATCTATTGTGTCTTCCGAACATAGTAAATTAGGATGCTTTATTAAAAGTGACTTCATATTGCATTCATAAATATAATCATTGTCATTAAATAGCAACGAAGTTTGACAACTAAGAAAATTAGTGGAATCCTTCAAAAATGGTGTGCTGTGTTGCAATATTGTATGCACACGTGTGATGTATTGGCATATTGTTGTAACTAATACTTAATTGTAATACAGTAATCTACTGCTCAAGTAAAATTGTCATTTCTTGTACAAACATATGATACCATTCCTATCTAAAACAGTTACTGCAAACAGATAAGCAGATACTAGACAGAACTACAGGTAGAAATATTACATTTAATACCAATAAGTCAGGTGTGCAGGAATCACAGAGATAGACACACTTAAAGCAATTACTGTATCTAAATGAACAAGAGGTGACCATATATTCTGGGTTTGACAAATTGGGATATGAAAAAGATAACATTTAAACTTTACGTGTGTTAATACAGATTAACACGATGAGGAGAGAGCCAAATGTTCGCGTTATCGTAACATGTATGATAATTGAACATGCATACATGCCTTAATGTATAACATTCTGACCCGTTTATTCAATCAGCAGAGGTACAGATCATATAATTCACATACCATCAGAAAGAATAGTTGCAAATATTTTGTTTATTAAGTTCAAGTGCACACAAGTCTATATAATTGCGCTACAGTCGCCAAAATATAATATAATTCCTAGGTTTTATTTACATTCGGTCTCATTCAACACAAATCTTGCTTGTGGAAAAACATCATGCATGCGCAGATGTTTAACTACTGCAGTAAATCGTTACTATCGACAGAGAAAGTGGTAAGCACTTGCCTTCAACCAAGAAAGAGAAAAAAGCTGCTGTCAATTAGCTGCTTACCTGGGTATATCCCGCTAACATGTGGATGACGATGATATTGCAACATGCAAAGGGACTTCAGAGTCGAAAACTAACAAGATTGCGTGTTTTTTAGTCGAACTACTGTCGGCAAGCCCGTCCCGTAAATTTGGTTTGCATTCATATTTTCTGAAATCAAATTGATCACAACTGCCCTTTATCAAGGGCATAGGGAGACAATCCAATTCACATGGTTTGGAAACAATTCACACGCAACATTACTTCCTGTGCAAGAATGAATCAATTAGTCTTTAAAAGAATTATTGTCGTTTTTAATTAAAATGTGTCCGTACTTCCCATTCCTGGTAAAATCTCAAGATATAATTGACAGACTAATAACATATTTCAGCTCTTTGTCAACTATAATTTGTGAAATAGACAATCCCGATGTGAAAGTAATGGGTTTCAAAGTGTAGTTAGTTTGCACGATTGTTTGTTAAGTTTTCACATACTACCTAAATATACATCTGTAAGAATGAACACAACGTGGAGCAGGCAAGTCCACATTCACAAATCAGAACGTCCAAATCGTAGAGAAGGGAAGCTGGAACAAATGTCTCTTGTGGTACACACCACTTTAATGCTTCATGTCATTCTAAACATATAAGCTTTTATAATTTACGTCAGAAGTATGTGACTTGTAGTAATAAACCATTTCAACCCTATAATACGCTGTATGCGATTTTGTAGTCTAAGTTTCATTACTTAGCAACAGTTATAGCTTTGAGGTATATAATGATTATCTCCTTAATTTGCTATGACGTGTAATCAGTGCTTACGGGCACTCAAACATATAGGGGTAACTCGACTCATAACCAATGTTAAAACAATTAAAAACCTGACCCGAGTATCGCATTTAATTAACAATAAAATTATTATTATCAATCCATTTCAAGAAACAAATTACAACTGTGTTGAGAGAATTATGCATGGAAATAACAAAATATTCAGTGACTAGGTTGTCTTCTCGAAATAACAAACGCTTTCCATGTAATGTCGACCTAACTTTTGTAATCGTGGGAAGCTATTTTCTTTTCGATTGAAATAGTGATTAAGTTGTTACAGGGAACGACGCATATATAAGACAATGCCTCCCCACGCAGACGACAGGGAAACATCATTCTACAAAGCATTAGGGACTGAGAATGTGCAATGGTAAACATGTATGGGAAAAGAAGTGCAATAAAAGGTCTGGCTGACCATCAAAACAACGATAGAGAATATAAGGGGATAACAGGGGGGAGGTTAATGTATAGAATACATTGCGGAACAAGTCCAGAAAGTCGGCAATCATAGGCCGAATGTGGGAAGATAAGAATATGAATATGATATCAAGTAAAGTAGCCTGTTTGGTCACATGTTTTAAGGTTTTTACTTCACATGTATGTTTTTTGTGTTTCATATATTTGCATCTGGAGCATTGTCTGAAATTTCCATTTTTTCTTTCATTTTATTAAGAATGACATACTTTGAGGATTTTTGGAACTGTTGCCACAGAAACGCCTTATGTGACAAAAACAGTCTCTATCCATTAAATCATAGACTTCAATTTCTGATATATATCTTGTCAATAACTCCGTAAAACATAATAATTATATATTTGTGATTTAAGAGTTTTTACGACTGTGTCGACGAGAGACATGTATAAAATGCATGTATGATGACATGATAAATGTATTATTAATAAGTTATCAAAAAGATAGAAAGGAGAGAGGTCACACTTATCCAGTTAGTCTTTTCAGTCATTATTCGAATAAAAATGTAGCACATTATTTGTTGCACTTTTAGTCGTGTACAAATTACACAAATAACTATTGCATCCCTAACTAAATTTAACTGACTTTAATTTCAATATCAAGTATCAAATAAGTATTGTCTGTGATTCAAGTTTCCCTGTGTGCAACTAAAAACCAACCGTTTATGAGATGACAACACTGTTTGACTAATAAATATATGTTTATCCTTTTAACATTGATAATATATCTTCGTTTTGCGGCTAGAGAGTTGTATGTTTTTCTGCAATTCTGGATTACAAAACTCCTTCGGTTTCCAAACAATTACATTAAGTTCGAGTAATATCATGAATACACGTGGTCAACGTAAGCCCCGTTTATGTCTCATCTAAATATTGATTTATGTCAAAATGTAAATTTATAGAATTATACGATTGTCAACAAGAGTTATGCCTTCTGGTTTAAATTGAAAACTGACACACTAGACCAGCATGTTATCATTTGAATTGTAATGTTATGTCCACATGTTTTAACCTATTTTCAATTCAAATTTCGCTGTGGATTTTAAATCAATTCATTAAAACAATATTTTCTTATCCGCATTTGAACTTCTCAATACTGTTCTATTCAGGATGAGATCATTATTCACATTTCAATGCCGATACCTGTCTTGTAGAAACGTAGTTAGTATATTTCGGGACAATTAATAGGTAAAAACTGAATATATCTGCTCTATTGGTTGAACTTTTACAGACCCATCAAATTTACATACACACGACTTTTAAACGACATGAAGTCCCGACTTTATTATCAGACAAACTAAGCGTTTGTTCTCTTGTCATAGGCTATGGTTCGTGGGGTAATTAATCTTATGGGAATGTTCAATAACAACACAAATAAAATATTCTGGTGGATCTCATTAAATATTAAACACCATTGTATCATGGTAGAAGCTAGTATGAGGCACATGTGCGCTACTTCGATGACTAATTGAATCAAGCTGAAAGCACTCCATTCTCCTAAATATAGCCGCATGAAAATGAAAAAAGGTCTTTGTTTATCTAAGGAGAAACAGGGGAAATTCAATGCAGGTTTGACTAATGAGGATGCAGTCACAAATTCAATCTCAACCATATATATATGTTTACCGATTACACTTTTAGCATACTCCAGAGAAATACTGACATTTTAACATTGTAAAATATGAAACAATTATGTTTCTCTCGATCAAGATAATGATACACTGCAAATTGAATGCAAAATTGGATTTTTGGCGTCAGTGCAACAGCTAACATTCTTTCAATCACTTAAACTGCAGAGAAATTCCGACACACGGCTATTGAACCTTTTCAATAGCGTTATTTTTACAAGATATCGTGCAATTAGAAGTTTGGCTGAATGTCCTTGTCCGTTTGCTACTGTTTCTGTGTTCCTTCCCGTGTCAACCTCCTGGTCTGTTTGGTCATGCTGTTGTGTCCACTCGCTGCGTGGGTCTCCTTTTTCTTTTAAATGGGTTTGTGTAGGGAAGTTCTGATATGGAATTGTGGCTTTACATCTCATCAAGTAGTTTTTAGAATGTTCTACACTTTAAGAATATATTTGAGAGTCCACAATCATCCTACATTTATAGTACAGAGAAGTTCTGCCAATGGTTGCATTACGAGAACCACCATAACCACTATATTGTAAACAGCTTACTCGAAATATAAGTGGTAATGGAAATTGCATTTGACGTGTTTGTTTTGGGTACACACGATCACTTTTAATGTGAGTAATATGACTACGTAGACAAATAGTTATTCGGAATATGGATTACATTTCTGTCTGAAGTTTATCTTATCAGACACTGACATATTTAGATTATATCAGAGTGTGATTCTGATACTTTCGATGATCGGTTCTGCATATATAAGTTTCTGTTTTCAAAAGTGGCATTTTCTGCTCGACATCTTTTCACTTTTGTTGATTAAACATTATTTGTTTTATTACACCTGACGTATAGGTATCGGTCTGTGTTTTATAATACATATTGACATTGGTAAGTCTTGCAAAGTACCCCTTCAATATTTTGACTCTCTTATTACTAAATGCAAGAAGTTGACCAACCTCATTTGGAATTTGTTTTCAACTGTAAAACTCAATGAACAATTCGGCATTTTGTTTTTAACATAAAACAGAAATATGCACAAACATGACAAATACACACATTAAAGTGATACAACATCGATTATTGTATAGAACAACTCTCCTCATTGGCGACCCATTTCTGTCAGGTCTGAAATCAGCGAGTCGGATATACTAAAAATGTATTGTTAACATGATAATGAAAGTAGACACGAAACAATGATGATGCCGTATGAGAGACGATGACTTGGTATGACTATGCAGAAATATGCCCTTAAGATATCGCATGAAGTCAGTTAATGCCCGTACTTCCAGTACGTCAATATTCCAACCATGTTTGCAATTACTAGAGACCATAAATATCTCTATTATGTCTTCCGAACATAGTAAATTAGGATGCTTCATTAAAAGTGAGTTCAAATTGCATTCATAAATATAATCATTGTCATTAAATAGCAACGAAGTTTGACAACTAAGAAAATTAGTGGAATCCTTCAAAAATGGTGTGCTGTGTTGCAATATAACACGTGTGATGTAGTGGCATATTGGTGTCACTAATACTTAATTGTAATGCAGTAATCTACTGCTAAAGTAAAATTGTCACTTCTTGTACAAACATTGGCGGTTAGTTAATGAAAATAGTTTTTTCTAAATGACAATAATACCATTTTTATTTAAGAAAACCTGGCAATCGACCTTGTTTGATATATGAATACGCTTGATACTCTTTTTATTGATCAACCGGTTCATGATTTGTTTAGTTGATTAACATACGAAACGATAATCGAATAATCAGTCAATTGATACAATTCCTATATAAAACAGTTATTGCAAACAGACAGGCAGATACTAGACAGAACTACAGGTAGAAATATTTCATTTAATACCAATAAGTCAGGTGTGCAGGAATCACAGAGATAGACAAACTTAAATAAATTGCTGTATCTAAATGAACAAGAGGTTTTGGGTTTCACCAGTTGGAATATGAAAAAGATAACATTTAAACTTTACTTGTGTTAATACAGATGAACGCGATGAGGAGAGAGCCAAATGTTAGCGTTATCGTAATGTGTATGTTAATTGAACTTGCATACATGACTTAATATATAACTTTCTGACCCGGTTATTCAATCAGCAGAGGTACGCATCAAATAATTCACATACCGTCAGAAGGAATAGTTGCAAATATTTTGTTTATTAAGTTCAAGTACACACAAGTCTATATAATTGCGCTCCAGTCGCCAAAATGTAATATTATTCCTAAGTTTTATTTACATTCGGTCTCATTTAACACAAAGCTGGCTTGTGGAAAAACATCTTGCATTCGCAGATGTTTAGCTACTGCAGTAAATCATTAATATCGACAGAGAAAGTGATAAGCACTTGCCTTATACCAAGAAAGAGAAAAAACGTCATCATTAACTGCTTACCTCGGTATATTCCGCTTACAGGAGGATGACGATGACGATGATATTGTAACATGCAAAGCGACTTCAGAGTCGAAAACTAAAAATATTGCGTCGGCAAGCCCGTCCGGTAAATTCTGTTTGCATTCATATTTTCTGAAATCAGAGTGACACCAACTGACCTTTATCAAGGACATAGGGAGACAATCCAATTCACATGGTTTGTAAACAACTCACACGCAACATGACTTCCTGTGCAAGAATGAATCAATTGATCTTTAAAATAATTCTTGTCGTTTTTAATTAAAATGTGTCCTTACTTCCCATTCCTGGTAAATTTCCAGATATAATTGACAGACTAATAACATAGTTTCAATTTTTAGCTCTTTGTCAACTATAATTATATAATATAAATAGACAATCCCGATCTGAAAGTAGTGGGGTTCAAAGTGTAAGTGAGTTGACTATTGTTATCACATACTACCTAAAAATGAACACAACGTGGAGCAGGCAAGTCCACATTCACAAATCAGAACGTTCCAATACCTTCAAAGGAGGAGGCAAACGTAGAGAAGGGAAGCTGAAACAAATTGCTCATATGGTACACAGCACTATAATGATTGTTGGCATGCTATATATAAGCTTTTATAATTTCTTTTGACTTGACGTAGTAAACTTTTTCAGACATAAAATACGCTTTATGCGATTGGTTTAAGTTACATTGCTTCGCAACAGTTATAGCGCTGAGGTATATAAGGATTACCTCACTAATTTGCAATGACGTGTAATCAGTGCTTACGGGCTCTCAAACATATAGGCGCAACTCGGCTCATAACCAATGTTAAATTTATCAAAAGCCTGATCCGAGTATCGCATTTAATTACAATAAAATATTATTATCATTCCATTTCAAGAAACATATTAAATCTGTTTTGAGAGAAATACGCATGAAAAAAACAATATATTCTGTAACTAAGTTGTTTTCTCGATATAGCAAACGCTTTCCATGTAATGTCGACATAACTTTTGTAATCGAGGGAAGATATTTTCTTTTCGATTGAAAGAGTGATTTGGTTGTTACTGGGTAAAAAGCATATATGAGACAATGCCTCCCCACGCAGACCATAGGGAAACATCATTCTACAAAACATTCAGGACTGAGGAGGGGCAAGGGTAAACATGTATGGGAATAGAGGTGCAAGACATTGCCGACTATCCAAATAACGATAGGGAAATGAAAGGGGACAACACGGGGGATGTTAATGTATAGAATACATCGCGGAACAAGTCCAGAAAGTCGGCAATCATTGGCCGAAAGGGGGGAGAAAATAACATGAATATGATATCAAGTAAAGGAACCTGTTTGGTCACATGTTTAAAGGTTATTACTTCACATGTATGTTTTTTTTGTGTTTCATATATTTGCATCTATAGCATTGTATGAAATTCCCAACCATGTTGTAATTTCAAGAGACACCATTGTCATTTAATTAGCGTATATTACATCATTAGCATCTGTTCAAATTCATTGTCGCTGTGCTGAAATGTACGCAAAATACGCACAGGCAAATGGAGTTGTAACTTTTTCAACATACCTTTTTCTTTCATTTTATTAAAATTCCCAACATGATCAGAAAATGACATACGCCATTGACTTATCGCCTTAACATTAAATCATAGACTTCACTTTCTGATAAAAATCTTGTCAATAACTCCGTAAAAAACATAATTTATTATTGTACTTTAAGGGTTTTAACGGCTGTGTCGACGAGAGACATTTATGATATGCATTTATGATGACATGATGTATATAGTATTACTACATCATCAAAATGATAGAAAGAAGAGAAATCACAATTATCCAGTTTATATTTTCAGTCATTATTCGAATAAAAACATAGCAGATATTTTATAGCATTTTTCGGCGCAGCCGTACCAACATGGTTTTGCTATTTGCATATCAGTGTTGTGTAAACCAATCAAATCTTACGTGAACCACCAAGGCCATTTCTCTTCAACCGAACAACATTTGTAGCATTGACGCGGTTTGGTTATCATTTCGATTAAGGGTACGTTACCTTACCGAAATCCACTGAATTGTGGAGTGACCAGCAATCGTAACATCTCGGCATTTGTTTTGGTTGCACAACAAATCTTAACCTTCAAATTGCGCCGACCATTTGTTTTCGAGATATTTCTTGTTAGTTGTTACTTTGCGTTACATTCTCATTACAAAACACATAAAGCACATATTTTGAGGGGTAGCAAGCCAATTTTCATGTGATGAATATTATTATTTTGTTAAATTGCGAGTATAATCATACACGACATTCCTTAGACATTCACATGGAGTATCATGCAGACTCAACAATAAAATTCAATATAACATGGATAACACTGAAGTACCGCTCCATGAACCTGCTGGCAATCAACTAAACTAGCTACTCAAGTTAGTGGGCTGTGTCAGTGTTGACACAAAAGGAACAATGCTGTAAACATTTTTTTATTTTTCTTGGATTCGAGTGACATTGAAATACGGTGCATCATACAGCAATACTTTTTGGTCGGAGCACACTATGGTTGTTGTTGAGGGATGTTTGCTCTAGAAAAGTTAAATTGGTAGTTAAGTTCTCCTAGGTTGAAATTGACAAAGATGATAAAGAAAATTGTGCTGGTCAAGAGCTTGCACTGCTTATGAATTTTATAATAGGTAATAGGTGTAAATATTACTGTTATTGTTCATTTTGAACTTCCCGTTATATGGATTTATAGAAACAATTTCAGTAAGGGAGATTTTAATTTAATTTCTTGTCTAGACTATAGGCAATTTTCATTTGTGGTTTGTTATTTGTTAAAATGGTTTATCGTTATTTTCTAAGATATGAATGTCTTTGTGGCCTTTTTTATTATGTAATAATCGTTTTTTAACGTTACATCATACTTTGACATAAGTAGTTCTACGTAGATGATGTATTTCATATAGCAGATTAGAATTTGCTGAATCATCCATGTGTAAGTGAAGATGAATATTTTACGCCAGTCGCATCTTCCCATAACTGTCATGCATTGTCTGCACATAGTTGAATCTATGAGTATTGCATTTGACCTTATCATCAGATGAATAGTCTCTGGTTTTTTGTTATTGTAGGAGGATTATTATCATTGTAATAACAACAGCGATACGATATTCCCGTGGATGTCATCAAATATTAAAGATAAATACTTCCATCGCGTAGAAAATTAGTATCATATTTAGGTTAATACCATTAATGACTATTGAATTAGTCAGATAAAACTGTATTCGGCTAAATATTCACATGTATGAATGATCAAAATGTATTACATTAACTTTGGCTTCTTTGATGCTGACTACAATATTTTGTGACTCCATATTACAAATAAATTTCAATCACAAAAACCCAATTTCAATGAACCCTCCATATTTCATACAATAATGATAATGAATGCCCACCTTGTTAGCTCTGTCGTTGGAGCGTTCAATTGCCAATCTTAGATGTCGTAGGATCGATGTCCGAGTGAGGCATACGTTCTGCGTGATACTTTGACTGAAGACAATTTATCGAAAGTCAATTGTCCGTCTTCGTGAGTCATTTGAAGACGTTGTCAGTTGCCTTCGGGAAAACAGATTAGTACTGTTTGGTAACTCACAAACAATGAGCATTCAATTGCTCGCTGCACTAAACTTGAAACTGAGAACAAATAACATGGAAATCCATCTCCAAGCAGCAATAATAGTACATGTATTATAATAATGATGATATACGACTACTCGGGTAATTTGAAATTGTTGAGTAGGATGTTGTTCATCTGACCTATATGGTACCGATAATACTATGTGTGTAAGCCTTTATGAAGATAGATATATGTCACACACATTATGACTGAATTGAAATAGCAGGTCCATGCTTGCCTAATAAAACATTGCTTTGATAATTTAATCAAAGCACTAAAAGTGCTGACAGCAAGGGGCTCGTTGCAGATCACAGACGACACTTTGACATATATTTTTCATATCACAATAGTCTATCAAGTACCGTTTTCTTGTATACGTATCTCTGCCAATTGCTATCGTCCGCTAGCTTGTTTTCAGTGCACTTCACGCGTGATACGGCTGCGGCGTAGGCAGACATGTTTTCAGTAATTTGCAATATTTTATTAGCAGGTTTCTTTGGAGTAAGTGATGTAAGCTCAAATTCCGTTTTCTAACTGATATCGTAAATGCTTACCGCTATTTTTTGTTAGCCAAGGACTACTTTCTTCAGGAGTATGTAGACTTTGGCGGTTCAGAATGACAGACTTGGAATGACTTATCCGATGAGTGTCCGCGGATTTGGCCTTCTATAGCAATTGACTCTGACGAGCCCCTTGCTAAAATCCAATGCTTCTCATAAATGACAATTAAGTTTCCGTGTCACATTTATAAAATTCCATTACTGACACGTTATTATTGATATTCCCTTATCAGCGAACATTGTAAACGTCATTCAAAATAAAAATAAATTTTATTTGCCTAAAGGATAAATTGCAACTAATACTCCAGTACATTCAGTTCCGGAATTGGAGTATATATACTCATAAAAACAAACTACCGCATTTTCCATCAACACTTTCATTTAAGATCATATATTAATTAAACGTAAATGGATGAGGAGGTTCCTGCATAGTTATGGGATGCGTTCTTCTTTATGATGCAAGAGTCTAAAGAATGTTTGAAATTCAAACTTTACACAAGATCCTCATTCAAGTATAATGTCGGTTCCTGTGTCAAATGTAATATGGTACAGCTTGCCAAACTTAAATAGATAGTGACTTTCAGTTAAGCCAAATTAAATTAAGCCAACTAAACTATTACCGAAGGCATTTTTAGATTTTATTGCATTTGTCGCCACGAAGACTAATTAAATCGAATTCTCTTATTAATTCTTTCCCAGGCGAGACACTAGGTAAAAAGTACCCTGTTCGTAAATTGTCTCATGCTTTAGCTTCGCATTTTACGGATATCAAATTAATACATGTATACTGTACCAAATACCCCCAAGTAGAATGCATTCGGCAGACAAACAGTGATCACCACTACTTTACTTGTCCACAAAATGTAACCATCTGACAATATTGGTACTTTCTATACTCAAGCCAATCACATCTTCATCTTTTGATATAACATCACCATGAAGACAATAAGGAATATGTGGCTCAATCGACGTAACTGAAAATAGTGTCCCATATTATCAAATTTCAATACGTTTCTCCAGATATTTTATAAAACACACTAGAATCGGTATCGACAATTAATCAAGTTTGTTCACATAACTTAAGAGCAGTTTCGTACTCTAGTGTAACTTTAACAAAAGTTATTTGTACATTTAATAGCTTTTGGTTTCTCTGGTTAGTTTATTTTAAACTTCCGTCTCTGGAACAGTTTATCGGGATTGGTAATGGCAGTTCAAGTACATTTAGTAATCTCCAAATTAGTCTGAATTCTCCAGAGTATAGCAGTTCTCTTCGCTGCGTATTAAGTCGATTGAAATCAGTCCAAATGTTCAAAATGTAATTCTGGAAAGTTAAATAATGTATTTATTGTTAACCCGATCGTTGTCTTCTAAAATGAATGAATGAACTCTATACTGTAGCAGAAATCATTGCATGTGTTTTATACATACGCTTTGTTTTTACCTGCGTGATCAAAACCATTGCAGGAGAAAAATATGGGACATTGGTTCAATTGCCTTTCTTGTGTTGGCAAACAATGACTATCATTTCAACGAAAGATCGGTGGTGACATTTACACTTTATTATTTCTCTCTTAGGAAAGTCAAGATTTCACAATGACCACGAAATCACGTATTCAAGATTATAAATTCGTGAAGGTGTAACCTTGAAATCGTGATTTTCCTAGGAGGGAAATGATGAATTGTGAATGTCAGTTAAGGTCGTTCATTCATTTCATCCTAGTCCTGCTTGGGTTCGCTTAATGCGCTATACAAATGATATATCATTAAAGGAATACGAATGATATCCCCGTATTCAAGTACATTTACATGTTGTATTTGTGTGTGCTTGTAGGTAGATTATTCCATAACGGTCCAGTTCTTATCCTAGACTTCGAACATAAAGTTCTATAGTTATAGATATAGTTTTATCATTCAATCTGTATTTCTCATCGGTGATGTAATTGGTGCATGAAGGTGGAAACTAAAGGATTTCGAAACAACTGAACAAACGATTTTGTGAGACTATTGTTAAAGACCTTATAATGTGCGTGTCCATAAGATTGAAAGTGACGTCTTAATCCAATGTCAATAGACTTCTTACGGTTGTTTTTTAATAACATTCGGAGTCAGTGGTGTTATTTCGGATTCATGATAATCTGTATCGACGTTATGTTTCCGTACGTCTTTTAATTAGATACTAGAATTAGGTTGAACTGCATGGGAACAAACCGTATATTTATGTAATAGCAACCTATGACTTGATAGACAAGAATTGAACTATTCATTGTCAGTTTTGAATTGCTCTCTTTCTAAATACTAACAATACCAACTTCTCCTTTTCTTCTGTCTGCCTGTAACAGTCGAGAAAGGGGTTTGCAGTACCTAAATACAAATAGATGATTGACAATGTTCCAGTCACTGAACAGCACGATCTGGAATTTATGGTTAAGATTTTAACATTACACCAATATTTCAACTGATATAGTTGTATTAACTTTATACATCTGTAAATTAAGAATTTTGCTTTGTATTTAGCAACGAGATGACAATTAACATTTTAAATTGGAATTTACCGTAGAAAGTGTCGAATAACTGTCTGAACCTGTATCTCTTTGGTATGTATACGAGACATTCCATAATGTAGCATTCATAGTTACATCTCCAAACCAGTTGTGCTTTTACAAATGTAGAATTATATTGTCCATTTAGATGTACCTTGAAGGAACGTGTTTAATCATGCATGATGCATACGTATATATGCACAATTTATTATGAATTTAAGCTGAGAACGTCTTATGATTTAATAAGTGAATGTGTCTAATCGAATATATGGTTTTCGTGATAACCATTTTTCACTAAAATATCGCGGAGTACAATTGGTTGTATGCCATTCTTTAAAATTTGTGTCGATTTTATGGAAATGACAACATTTTATGTTGAAACAGTATAATGGACCTCAAAGTCTTTCCTGTTCCATCATGACTATTGATGCAAACCTATAGAATGCGGACATATTTCAGTTACACAGATTTCGAGAGAACACTCAACCTCGTACAAAATAGTAACAACATATACATCACAGACATAGTACGAAGCTTATTCCACTGTGAAACTTTCTATATTTTAAATACCAATATTATTATATCACATACTTTTTTCATTTATTGCTATTAATACATTATACAGACGATCAGATGTGTCATCAAATGTTACAAGTAGTACAGTCGAGTATGTCAGGATTAGCAGTATTATAAACTGAATCAATCGGACGTTAAAATGTGGACAGTTGCATTCCACACCATACTTTCAATACATCAACACGAATATCAATAACTGACACTGGATGATATTTCTCTTATAAATATTCGAAAACGTATACGTACGGAACAGTCATCCTTTATAATGACAACAGTTATCTTGAATAGAAGAAAACTCTCAACATTTTTATACCCAGACATTGTATTAGAACGTCAATACAAATCCAGCCATTTTATGTTGAAAACGATTTTGAAGTACTTTATCTGTCATCGAGACGGATTCGTTGCTATTCACAGCATTTTCTGGCTTTTTATATGTCTACTTGTCTACCTCGTTGAAATAACAAACTAATAGTACAATCGCCAGCACAATTGAAATGGATCCATTTACAATCGTGACACTGTGTGTCAAACATCACAAATGTATAAACAATGTCAACGAATATTATCCATAAAAGAGAGAGAGAATAAGATGCTACAGGGTTAACGCCACATACAGTGCTTCCCATCGCAAACCTCCGGGAAAACAACACTCCATAAAACATAAGGCACTTGAGAAGGCTAAAGGGTATGTACATTAGGGAACAGAGGCACAAGGAATGGCCTGGTAGACCATAAGGAAAAACTAGGAGAATCAAAGAGGACAAACAGTGAAGGGGAGGATTAATGGATAGAAATTGTAAAATGCAAATCAGTGAACAACGATATCACAATGTGTGGAACAAATTTAACTGCTTACATGGCAGTCGGTTTTATCATAAATGGACACGGGCATCCAGAAATAGAATTCCAGTTGACACTCCTACTCGGATTCTGAATCCATCCCTCTAATACAGATGCTATTATTAGCGACAGCACATGATTATTGTTGTTGGTCTGATTTGTTTCACCAGACAGTCAACAATTACGTAATTAAGCTAGCACTTAATCTAATCGCAGTTTTGCGACTTCGGTCATACGATTTCAAGACCATTTCTTTCGATGTCACAGAACATGTTTCGAGAGCATATAATATAGTCATAGAAACACTTAATTGATGTTAATACTAAATCTGACAAGTTTATCAGTTTATTGTATCCTAGTTTCCGATTGATATCTCCATCTGTAGAGATTTTCTCCATCTGTAGAGATTTTAATATGATAATTTAATCTGTCTAGCGCTCATCGAACATCTTAACTTCTAGCGCGACATTGAATCCCACCTCATTACTGTTCATAGGGAATTAATAATTGATGTTTAAAAATTATAGTAATGCATTTTTTACATTACATATTATATGAATGTCCAACGTTTTTCGTATTATGACCTAAACTGTTTTTATAAGAGTTTTTGACTGTTTAACTCAGGACTATTTTGTCTTCAATACGTCTACTAACTTGGTGAAGAGCTTAATATGGGTGACCGGGTGCGGGAAATACCAGATTTTCATGTGACCTTGATAGACAAATCAAAACCGCTGATTTCGCTACGACATTGTCAGAGGTGGGGGTAAATTAACATATGTCGCATTGTTTGTTGGTCACCTATGTAAAATGTATCCTCCACCCTCTCTTTGGTTTCAAAAACAAGTAATTCTAGGGACAATGGCATGCCTGCCAGACAAGTTGTTGCTCAAATGTCATAACGTCCAAATGTTAGATGCCCGACTACCTGATTGATAAAGAAGACAAATTTATTGGCATTGAAGACGTACATTTTATCATTGACTTTTAACTTCGAATGTGCTAATTTGACAAATAGACACATTTTACGTTACATTACAATGTTAAGTTATGTATTGTAGATGTAAAATGTTAAATAATAAGTCGAATACTGATACGTGAAATACAAACTCATACTGCGTCTGAATATACCAACGATACAGAAAATCATCCTTTAACGGTTCTTATCAATACGTTTTTCCATTTGTGTCATGTTCCTCATCGATGCCCCTACTTCGCCTAGGTTCACTGTCTCCAGTTTTTTATATTAACAAACTTTATCATTGCCTTCCTGTTCAACAAACGGGTAAACATATTTAACGCTTATAGCGTTTATCATGGCAGACACGGGCTTGACAAGACAACATATTTGATTGTCGCCTTTGCGTTACTCCAGTTCTTCAATACACACGAACACTCATTTCCTCCAGTACTTATTTCATTAAATCTACCACAGAGCAAATAATGTCTACATTACCCTACATACTTGGATTTGCCGCTAAGAGAGCGAAGTAAATCGTATTAAATCTGTCGGTATACATTTGTTTTGACTCGTATCCAGATAAACGACGAAGACTACTTTGACTTTCTATTCCTTCGAGAGTTGAATCTTTTCAATACACAGAACAATTAGTCTGTCTCTCTTAAGCCTTATGCGTGTACGACTTGAATCGGCTTCGTTTACCTATTTTAACTGAAACTATAATATGTGTAGTTGAGTTATGTTGAAGATTGGCACTGTTTGCAACAATTTCAAAGTTAAGTCCGGTGACCTAAGAAGTGTTCCGGGGTACCGTACAGTACAAACCCGCTCCTCTGCAAGCACCCAACAACTTCCAAACTTGAATTAGAAGTAAATATAAAGGGCATGTGATGTTGGATGTAGTTTGGTATCACAATTGTTAATGACATTAGTAATAACGGAAATGTATGATAAAACATGTTTTTGCAAGTACGTCTATAAAAGTCGATATTAACCTGTCAAAGTCATTTTCATCGTTTCAGATCGCTTTAATAAAATGTAACGGCGATTCACGCAATACAAAATGATGATTTCCTCTTATGATCTCTATCTGTGGACCTACACATTGAGTATACATCGAATTGAGTAAGTTTATATAGGAATCGTATTGTTTCTGCTTTTGGGCTTAGAAATTGTCCCATGAAGTTGTTCGTTCGAACATATCTGTACTGGATATATTATGCGTCTAAAGGATTTGGTTCTTCTTTTATCGAAAAACAGAAATTACATAAATATTAACTATTTTATTTTGAGGAGTTTTGGCATGACTAGTGACACATACACAATGCAGGAAACTGCATATAAAACTTCTGTCTACGACCGTTGATAAACTGATGAGTTTAGCACACCCTTTTACAGACAAAGCTACTAAATAAAAATAGCAAAACTTCATTGAAAATGTTATGCAGTAAATGAGCCGTATGATTAAAACTCAAAACGGTAGCTAGAAACAATTTAATATTTGTTATTGATTTCCATGCATTACTATGAGTTTCAAGACGGGTTTTGCCATAGACTGACTAAATGTCCATTTCAATTCCAGTTGATTCTTTCAGTTCATTAAGAAATCAATGGCATAATCTTGATAAAGATGTAAATTTCTTTGAAGTATAAAATCGATTTTAGGTCACATAGAAAAAATGACAGGGATCGCTTGAAAAACATTTAGGCTCATCAAGTTACTTGGAAGAAATGACAAATGATAACATGTTCTGCAGCCTACACATTATTAATTCCGATAAGGGTAAGATAAATGTTAAATTGTGCATGGTAGATATAACGAAACGATTGGAGTAAATCGATTGTGTAAACTATGTTCTCAAAGTAAAATAGAATATTATTATTTAAAACCCTGCTGAATGTGTTGTTTTGGCCATATCATATGTATGTTTATTGTAAATGGCCATGTTATTAAACGCCTAAATTACCAATAAACGCATTTTTTTGTCAATCAACGACACGAAATAAAACAAGATTGTGTTAAACATGTGTGCTCTCATATACACACTCAGGCAAGCATTTGTTACAATATTTTAAAATTTCATAATCTGATTGGTGTTGATAAAGTGAGAAAATAAGCAAGAGGGAACGCCACATACATAAGACACATACGACAGTGCCTCCCAACACAGACCTCCGGTAAAACAACAATACTCGTACATGAAACATAAGGCATTTGAAGAGGCTCAAGGGTACATATGTAAGGGAACAAGGTCGCAAGGAATGGCCTGGTCGACCATAAGGAATAACTAGGAGAATCAAAGAGGACACAATTGGGAAATTAATGGACGGAAAAGATCACAGGACATGTCAAGACAGCTGGCAACAATAGGCCGAAACTAGGGAGATAATAACATGAACACTATATAAAGTTAAAAAAATACACAGGGGGAGGGAAATTTAACATACATTTAAAACAAAAAAGAAATACACTTTTTTCGGACTTCATAAGTATAACTTATCAGAAAAAACAAGTATTGGCTATGTTTTTTCCCAGCAGATTCTGGATATACACAATTGGATCATGAGCTATCATTCTAATTCAATTCCCAGACAACAAAATTGTGTTAATTTATATAATAACCAATGAAGCGTTAATGAATTCAGTTAGTGTGATATAAGTATTACTTCAAAGCAAAATACTGGCAACCATGCGATATGTAAACAATTAAAACACTGTGATATAGCCAAAATGACGAAATGGCCAAAGAAATATTGTCGATAAAGCTTAATTCTAGATTTACATCCCTGTGATCAAAAGACGTAAGTCAGACGGTAATATTACTTATAATTGTATTAAGTTAGTTAATTGTGAGAGGCTCGTGTAACAGTTTATGAAAAGTTTGAAATACGGGGCACGTTTTATGGAGTGATTTGAAATCAGCCTAGTGTTCAGCAAAGGAAATATTTTGCAAGCGTTCGTCATTGTTCGTAACTAAAAGACCGGCATATAATAACGTTTGCAACCCATCAAATGCTTTCAGAAGGTAGTGCGCGAACATAACCAAGTCGTTGTTAGCGAAGCGACGTTACTGGACGCATGGACTTGAGAAACTACCGGCTTAGTCATGTGTATATTTTTTCGGGAAAAAAGACCATAGAACGATTTCCTGTGGGGTTGCATTATTATTTGCCTTATACAATGCTAGTGTTCATTTCCCATTTTGTCCATGGTCAACTTGCTTTCTAAGCTTGTCTTAACTCACTATTTTAGTCCCCTTCTACTCTCCTTATTTGTGTTTGATAATCAGATAGTAAATTAGTTATTGCCCTATCCCCATGGATGTTTGCCGTTACTCATCCGCAACTCCTAACGTTTTGTTTTCTGATGTTACATGGGAACTGTGTGGGAAGCCATTATCCTGTGAACATGGCGTTCCCTGTATCAATTAATCCTAACTTCAAAAATAAAATAAAACACGCAGCCAATAATCTAGATCGGTTTAACATTGTATTTTTTGTAATTATATGTATAATTCAATACTTTTTAACCGCTATTAATAGCATTAGGGTCGCTTAAAACAAATTACTTAATTTTTGACAAGTGAGTTAGGCGTTTTTAATGTCATCGAGTATACAGTGCTTGAATTTAGATGGAATCATTGTCCAATCAAATTTGTATTGCTTGCAGTGATTTAGCACACGGAATTCTCGTGCACACATCTTGATTGGCTGTAAACACATTAGTTTTGAGTCATATTTTTACATTCTTTTGTAAAATGTCAATGTGAATGTGTCACGTTCAGAAGAAACATTTTAATTGACAGTGGATGAGGATGAAATGTGTCACCATCAATGTTCTCACACAATTAACGTAATAATGACTATGGTAGAAATCATTAAGCCTTTATTTTGTTATTTAAAAATCAAAACCTCAGTTGTGTCACATCGAGTATCCAAATCCAAATAATACAAAAACATTTGGTTATTGTCATGGTTTTTAGTTAATTGATGATAATTTGTTGTTTTATTTCCTTGTCCCTATCATTCCGGTAATGTGACCGTCACCTTGTCCCTATCGTTCCGGTAATGTGACCGTTACCTAGTCCCTATCGTTCCGATAATGTGACCGTTACATTGTCCCTATCGTTCCGGTAATGTAACCGTCACCTTGTCCCTATCGTTCCGGTAATGTGACCGTCACCTTGTCCCTATCGTTCCGGTAATGTGACCGTCACCTTGTCCCTATCGTTCCGGTAATGTGACCGTCACCTTGTCCCTATCGTTCCGGTAATGTGACCGTCACCTTGTCCCTATCGTTCCGGTAATGTGACCGTCACCTTGTCCCTATCATTCCGGTAATGTGACCGTCACCTTGTCCCTGTCATTCCGGTAATGTGACCGTCCCCTTGTCCCTATCATTCCGGTAATGTGACCGTTACCTTGTCCCTATCGTTCCGGTAATGTGACCGTCACCTTGTCCCTATCATTCCGGTAATGTGACCGTCACCTTGTCCCTATCATTCCGGTAATGTGACCGTCACCTTGTCCCTATCGTTCCGGTAATGTGACCGTCACCTTGTCCCTATCGTTCCGGTAATGTGACCGTCACCTTGTCCCTATCATTCCGGTAATGTGACCGTCACCTTGTCCCTATCATTCCGGTAATGTGACCGTCACCTTGTCCCTATCGTTCCGGTAATGTGACCGTCACCTTGTCCCTATCATTCCGGTAATGTGACCGTCACCTTGTCCCTATCATTCCGGTAATGTGACCGTCACTTCTTCACATTTTTATGTTCACGTTTTCTGCCAACAGACACTAAAGGAAATGTCTTACACTCCCGATGTCTTATGTTTGAATCGTTGTTTAATTACGTTTCGGTAGAGGACACTTTCTTAATGTACATTTAAAACTTCTGCCACTTTTATTTCCACCAGATATTCAAATTTTATTGTCGATTATTATCGAACAAGTGCTGGTGACATGATACATTAATGTACTTGATTAACGACGTAATAAATTTTATCACGTGTAACTATATAAATAAAATATCGGACCTACACCTTTAGACAGCTATACTGAAATATGATTGATGGATAGGTTGGAGGTGTGCTATTAATCATGTAGATGTAGTTATAGTGCATCGGAAATGAAAGTTAGATTGCAACTGTTTATTCTTCATCGTAAACAAACAGAAACCTTGGTTTGTGTGTATCTACAACCATGGCCAAGTAATTGGAATTGGATTTCACGTTTTAAAATTTAAATACAGCTTCCTGTAGATTGCGAGTATACCAACCCCTTACATGATACAACATAGTCTTTAGTTATGCTCTTGTCACTGTTAGCGTTTATACTTAACCACAGTGTTTCTTTGTTTTGTGTTCACTATTTTAGACAAAACGAATTAAATTACAGTTGTTTCGTCTAATTTTCTGATTCGCATTTACCTGTCTCAAACACGTTTTGTCATTTCTTTATACATTTCTGCAGGGTTTCCCATAACAAATAGTTTTTTTTAAATAATATCTTTATCAAGAGTATATTTTTTTATGAAACTTGTGGTGTTTGCGGTAACAAGAGTGTATTTGACTGACATTCAATTACGATCTGAACTCCAGAGGCGATGAGTTTTAATCATACATTACCACTTTCTATCAGAGCCAGAATCTAAAACCAAGTATGTATAACACATACTCAATTACAAGCTGATATCCAGGATAAACTATAAGATGGTTTCAAATTGCTAATAAATGAATTCCCATTAGATACACGATATGAATGTAATTCTACTATACTGAAACCATAAGGACCCCGCGTTATGTCAATGTTTGTAACAGACAGACTGTTGCGAGTGAGAATATGGTTTTCGTTTCAATCAAGATTACAATGTCATGATTAGTATATACCAACGTTATTTACTGTCCATTATCAATTGTTTTATAGTTATTTATCAATCTACAATGGAATCATTATCGTGCAAGATGCACATCGTACTAATGGTACGCCCATAAAATGCCGACATTATGATATATACTCATGCAACTGAAATGTCGATGCATTATAGAAAGTTGATCATGCTGACTCAGTCGTATTCAATTCAAGGGTTAGTCGACGTCAATGAGAATTCTCGACATTGTTGAATTGTTTACATCTGGCAACACATAAGCATTAACAATGCCAGCTTTCCTTCGCCTGCAAAATCTTGAAATGTGTTATCAATAGCTCTATTGATACTATGCGCTTTTTCAGCTTAATCTTCTTGGAAAATGTAAATTCATATATTCCTTGAATTGCATAATAGAGAATGACTGTGGAGTGTGAAATGTGGAAATCATTATTCTGGGAATAAAAATAAGTTAATTTATCTCAAAGCAAACACTCGGATGTCTTATTGTACTTCCTTTAGTTATGTTGCCACGACGACAATCTTGGTATCTGTTCATATCAATTGTATAGCCTAAATAGTTTAACCTGATTTAACGGATGTCCTTTTTGCCATCAACAACACTTATATTGCTTTTGTTTTAAACGCATCAAGTATATTTCCATTGTATTCTGTGGTTTGCCTTTAATGTCATGGTCATTGCTTATCCTTAAAAAGACTTACACACCTTAATTGAACCTACATATATCGAATGTGTACCAATTAGAATTTAGCAGTATGATTGCCAGACTAAGAAGTTTTCTCCGGGATCGCAAGAAATAAAGGTTGATCAGTTTGAACATTAAACTTGTCATATCGGTTCTGATTATCACAATACAACGTGTGTTAGTCTGGCTTTTAAAACTAATCCATTACATATTATGCAAACTCTTGATATCGGAAATTAATTTGTTGTTAAGCTTATTATACTCAGTTGGGGTTATACAAAACAATGTTTAGTTGAGTATTCGGCTGTTTAATTAGTAAACATCTAAGGACAAGAAATGCGTAGCACCCTTAAGAGACGTGTTCTTGTCTTAAAAACAACTTATTAGCTTTGTTTTTAGCTAGTGTGGGGTTAAGTAGATTACAATAAGTTGGATTCATATGACTAATGTTTTCATAACGTGAAAAAAATTCTAGAATAGATTCCATTGTCTCTTTCTGGAATCGAACACAGAAATTCAATTATGTCTATGAAATATCGACTTACTGCGTTAATATCTTAAAGAGCGTGGATATGTTTGTTTTCAAGCAAAACCGCAACAAATATTGGTAACCAAAAAGCTTTGGTTTGCAATTTCAAGCTTTTCTCGTGTTATCATTGATTACATTTTCTATACGGATTCATCTGGTACAAACGCTCAGTATTTTTACTGATGATCTCAAGACTTAGTTTCGTTCTATTACCTTTCTTCGCATGTTGTTGTGTCGAGTAGTACTATTTTGTTCCATAACTACGTTTTAGATTATTGTCCATATTCTTATCCTCGTGCAGTGATCTGACATACAGTACCACATGGTGCCAACTATCTTGACTTGTCCTGTGATCTTTTCTATCCATTAATCCCCCCATTCACTATATGTCCTCATTCATTCTTCTAGTGATTTCCGTATGGTCTACCAGGCCATTCCTGTACCCTAATGTATATACCCTTTAGCCTCATCAAGTGCCCTATGTTTTATGGATTGTTATTTTCCCGGAGTTCTGTGTGGGGAGGCATTGTCTTGTATATGTGGCGTTCCCTGTAGCAATTTATTCTCTCGTTTTGGGTCCTCTCCCTGTGTGCTCCTGCTGGTGTGTTTGGCCATGTTTTTGTGTCCCCTACCTAAGTGTGCCTCCTCAATTTTCTATTGTCTAAAGCTGTTAAGGGAAATTTGGATTTACGAATGTGGCTATTCTTGCACTGCATCTTGTAATTGTTAATACTATTCAATGACTGACTGATTACGATACATGTATACGTGGTAAATGTAATTTACACATTGTTTGTAGAGGTTGCAAAACGAAATATGTTTTTTAGATACATCCATACAAGTATATCACCTCCAGTTTGTTTTAATGTAAAGGCACCTGACATCACTATTATACAAAAGATAAAGCAAAGCTAAAACGTTCTCAGAAACATATGATTTTAATACTAGTACTACTGTGAAAGTTAGAAGCTTTTGTTTGTGAATTGGCATTGTTATTTATTTGTTTTGCTAGTCATCCGTCGAAAATGTATATATTTTCTTTCTCTCTTAATGCACCCCTATGATTTACCATGAAAACATAGCTAGCTAATATAATCCGTTTTAGCATGTTTAAAGATATTTCTGTCTCAAATGATGCAAATATCAAACGATGTTTGTTTGTCTTTCATGATCATGACTTATGGAATTGAATGTGTTTTGTAAACATTGTTGTATTTCATGCACACAATACAGAAACAGGTTTACGGTTTGCAAATTATCTCGGTACTTCATTTGCATATAATAGGTCTTTGGTCAATAAATGAGGAGAGATGTGCGATGATTGAATATATTGACACATCTATGACATGTCATATTCACCTATACAATTGTTTGTAGCAGTGTTTAAGGATTTTAATGCTTTTATATTGTACGAATACAATTTTATAGAAACAAATATAATTATTTTTCACATCACAATTAAGAAGCCTATTTGTAGCATCAAACTTATCCTCGTAATTCATCATTCGTATAATGCTATAGTAACCCATGGATTTAGTTTAAGGATTGCAGGATTTATGTGATAATCTCAAAAAGCTACGATCACCACTCGTATGTAAAACGTTACCATATAACGTAGAACCTCCATTTGTACATTAACAATAATGAGGGATTTAGTAGTTTGTCATTTACAAAATAACGCGTTAAAACGCTCGTGAAAATTCTGAAGCAGCGTATATGTTACACGTTTTTATGAAACAATAACAATAAGTTTCGATTAATTCACTGTAACCCGCTCAGCAATCCCTTGTAACCTTTTTGTAAATTGCTTTATACTGTCATCCTGGTGTAGAATTCTATGTTTTTCCCAACACTTTAGAACTGAAATAGAAACCTACTTTGGACCCAATGTTGCGCATGTAGTTTTTTTCTTCCCTATAAGACTCAGTTAGTAACACAGTTACATAAAATAATCATTTCAGGTAGGCAAATATTAAGCAGTTATATTCCTTATCTTGAAGTGACCGATGGTAAAACTTATTCAGCCAAGGAAACTGGCTATTGACCAAATGAAGATAATTATTGACAAAGACAAGGTGGAGTCAATACTAACATGGAACAGTTACGACAGCTATAGGGAGTCACATCGCAGACACAAACGATTGGTGAAACTAGTAGTACCGCCTTTGATTCGTCAGTACCAAAACAATACTGATTGTTGAAAACCAGTATAAATTACAATATGCACACTTCAAATCTATCATGACATGTTTATTGGGTCAAGTGTATAAACTTTAATTCTAATTTATAAAATCAGACAAAAGCTGCAGTGGAAACTATTCACAGCAATATCCTAGACCATATGCAAATATAACATTAACGTAATATAAATATAACACAAAACACGGGTTGTTATGTTTGTATCCTAGGATATAGCAATATTTCACACGTGTGATAGCTTAGCAGACGTAAAATTATTCAATATTAATATAAGAATAGTATGTTTAGTGCATTGGAGTCCTTTGATATTTACAGCCATTAACGTCCAATCCATAATACTCATAGACGTTCTATGTTTCTGCGAAGAAAATAAGAATGAGTCCCAAGGCACTCGTATCTTTTGCTTTATTTATTTTCACAGCATACGTATACAACAGGTTAAACACTTTGGCAATTTTTCAAGATATAATAGTTACTAAACACTTTTCTGTCTACACATTTCATACCATAACATTACTAGACAGTATTGTTATGATATATCTTAGCTTTTGTGGTGTTAAAGTAATAAGCGCTGTGTTGCTATAATTGTAGTTTCTTTACATTAAGCATGGCATGCTTCTTTCGTTTCGATTACTTCACTAAATGCTGAATGAGCTTTTCTAACAGCTAGGAAGGCTGTTGTCAACTATCGTTTTTATGTCATTAATTGTATCTGTGCATTATAATTGACAATGCAAGTTGCTAAATACAATACTCCCCGCGGTCGTGTTTGATATCAGTTACATACAGAACTTTAACCGCCATTTAAAATATGCAGGATCGGTGTATGGATATCTTAAACCGTAATAGTTATTAGATCTAAATCATGCATTATAAATGACTACATGTGATTACCAAGGAACAAGTCAAACATAAGAGAAGGCAATGATCAATTGTTCACGTCTTAAAATGAGGTATTGACGACAATTTTGATTATACTTCAAACAACAGTATTGTGTAAATTATTCCCGAATGCGTATTTTCATTCCGTGTTTAGCCTAATCATTCAAATACGGTCATTTTTGTCGATATTCTTACGTAGCCAGTTTGTACTGTACAAAGTTATGTATAAAGGCAATTAAAAAGTTCCTTATTCCGTCTAGCCACTGCACGAGTATAACTTTATTTTACAGTAATTAAGAATAAGGTTTCTATCATTAAATGTTTTCAAAATAACGTACATAATTCACAGTTTGATGATCATATACAGCTTAATGTCCATCATTGGATTCTTGTTTGTGACTGTATATACTGTCTACCTGTTGATAATGTAGGTTAAATTGTTTTTTTTATAGTCGTGGAAAAAATGAAACTGAACTCAACTAAGCATGTTTAAGTTGTTTTAATGTATCGAATGTATAAACAAGCCAAGCAGGAAAAGCAACATACAAAGAGCACGGTCACCACACTGTATAATGAGACCTGAAGACACATGCTTACATGTCTACAATTACCAATACAAGACTAAATGGACACAAACTTTAATAATGGCTAAATGCACGAGTACCGCACTGGAACGGAGTACCGCACTGGAACGGTCAGTGGCACAACCGACATTGTTATGAGTTGCTTTACGCAGAATTTCTTTTTTTAATTTTTTGTTAATTACCCTTACACGTGACATTTTCAAAATATGGTCAAACGTTTTAACACATTTACTAAGAAGTTCAGACAAAGTTTGACACCGTGTCAGTTATACAACAAATGTTTAGGCGGACTTTATTTACTGTATCAATATTAGAAACAATGATGTTTATTAGATTTACTCTATGAATTATAAATGAATTTGGGTGAATGCCGTGGTACAATGTCGAACACGTGGTTTGGGTGGATCAATATATTGCTACTTTACCGTGTGTTTACGTCTTTATGCTTCAACTTACACATGGATCCTTTGTAATGGTTTTAAGTGTTTAGAAATTCTTAGCAGCCGCGGCCGTGGTCCAGTGGTTAGTGCCTTGGACTTGTAACCCGGCGATCCGGGTTCGATTCCCGGTCGCGGCAGGTCATACCCTTCCATGAAAATTTGACAAAAATGTCGATTTTCCTCCACATGTGGAGAAGTTGCCGGCTCTTTGTGGAAGGGTAAGTTAGTACTGGTTAATTTCAGTCCAGGAAAAACTGGTTAGGTGAACCGGCCGCCGTATACAACTGAAATATCGTTGAGAAACGGCGTTAAACCCGATGAAACAAACAAACAAACCTTATACATATAAGCGCGTTTGCCTTTAAACCTTGACCAAAATTACCACTAAATTATCAAATTGGTACGGCCTAAGAAAAATAGGATGCAGTTTTGCTATGTTGTTTTAGGTAGAAACTGTAGACAAAGGGGTGGGTTCACACTTCAATAAGTGAAACAAAACTATCTTTATTCAGTGTCAATATTAACATGAATATGTTAATGTTTAACATCGACATTGTTTGAACCATGTATTTGTTCAATGAATTAATAATGAGCTATGGTCAGAAGTGTTTGGTTATTCACGAAGGCCAATCTTCAGACAGCCTTTGTTATTGTACATGTTACGACACAATCTAATGTAAAAATTCAACTAAACCTGAATATTTTGTTTACCATTCCAATGTTCGAAATGTACATAGTTAATGATACAGCGGTATCTATTCAACATAATATTATTGATATTTCTAATATTCTTTGGTTATTAGTTCATAGCTTAATATTGTTATAAAAGCTATATGAAAATGTAACGCTATTGATAACATTTTGAGTATATGAGCACTGCTATGGGATTTACAATCTCTTCGGTAAGTGACGTTATTTCAAGAAAACACAACATGTGAAATCACTATTTGCAAAGCAGGAAACAATATTTACTCGATTTGGTCACAGTTTTATTTTGCCATATGGGGCAAATATTGCTTACTGTCAGTACATGGTGACGTCACATGTGACGTTTTCTGGAAATGACGTCACTTAAAGAAGAGGTTGGAAATCGTAAAGCAGCGCTCGTATGAAGATCGTCTTTGCGTTAATTCCTTTTAGTAAAGGCCTTAGATTGGACGCTTTGCTAGTAATTACATGTGCCTCAACAACAAGTTAAAACTGTTGTCACGATATGGAGGGGTTGACATCTGAACATATCGTCATCGGGAAACAGTTCAGAATGTTATCCACATCAACAAGGGACAATAAGTACGACTTTTGCCGAAATAACAATGAAATTAAGCATGTTTTATAACCTGATGTCGATTCAGGGAAGTATTAAGCATGTTTTATAACCTGATGTCGATTCAGGGAAGTATTAAGCATGTTTTATAACCTGATGTCGATTCAGGGAAGTATTAAGCATGTTTTATAACCTGATGTCGATTCAGGGAAGTATTAAGCATGTTTTATAACCTGATGTCGATTCAGGGAAGTATTAAGCATGTTTTATAACCTGATGTCGATTCAGGGAAGTATTAAGCATGTTTTATAACCTGATGTCGATTCAGGGAAGTATTAAGCATGTTTTATAACCTGATGTCGATTCAGGGAAGTATTAAGCATGTTTTATAACCTGATGTCGATTCAGGGAAGTATTAAGCATGTTTTATAACCTGATGTCGATTCAGGGAAGTATTAAGCATGTTTTATAACCTGATGTCGATTCAGGGAAGTATTAAGCATGTTTTATAACCTGATGTCGATTCAGGGAAGTATTAAGCATGTTTTATAACCTGATGTCGATTCAGGGAAGTATTAAGCATGTTTTATAACCTGATGTCGATTCAGGGAAGTATTAAGCATGTTTTATAACCTGATGTCGATTCAGGGAAGTATTAAGCATGTTTTATAACCTGATGTCGATTCAGGGAAGTATTAAGAACTACAACTTATTTACTGTTATAACTTTGTTCTTTAACTTGTGGAAACAGAAATACACCTGATACGCCGTCTATAAATAGAACGTGACAAATCCAGTAACGAGTAGACCACGCAAGGACAACAATTCATACTAATGACCGGGGAAAAGTTCGATTCACTACAGTTCAATTTATTTCATGCGGAAATAAAAACAAGAAATATCTTGAAAAAAGATAGTCGGCGCAATTTGAAGGTTACGATTTGTTGTGCAACATAAAACAATGCCGAGATGTAACGATTGCTGGTCAATTCAGATTACCGTTCATCTAGTTCAGCACCTAATAATCACAATTATTTTAAACAATTGTTTTAATAATTCATGTAACAGTGTGTTATTTCTTCTACTCATTTTCGCCTGTCGCTTCTATTTTGTACCCACGATTTCCCATAAGCATCAATATAAAACATATCAAAGACTTTTATGAGTTCCATTATCCCCAGTCATATCCATTTCCCTTCGTGTTGTTTTACGGTATTATCAGCCTGGGACAAACTGATGATTAGCAAACAATTCCGTGGCATCATTTGTGTTTAATTATTTTTATGATGCCACTGAAATATAAATCAGCAATTATAGTTATAATTTGATTGATAACTCTTCCGTCTCGATAATTAAAAGATAACATTTTGTAGTATCCATGTGTGAGTGTAAAGTCTTATTTCATGTATTTTTGGTTGATTTTGAATCAATTTTGCATTGGTTAGAGAGTAATTGTGCAACATAATCGCAAACTAATATGATTCATGAAGTTGTCATTCATTAAAACATTGTGTACACTAGTTTGTGATCAAGTCTCGAGTCCACTTCTCAAGAAACTGTGACCGGTGCTCATGCCTGTCGAGGCGGCCACATTGTAGCCTTTGTGAGGTTAAAACCAAACGCCTCTGGATCGACACTGTATTCGCCACACCCTTGTCCATGGAATAGCTTTTTGTTCAAGTTGTTCAGTGTGACTACGTACAAATCTGAGTCCACTATTTCAGATATACAAATTGATTTAGGCTCGATAGTGACAAAATGAGTATTTGATATATATTCCCTAGTTCCACGGCTTGAAAGTCCGTTGATTTGTTTCGAGGCAAGGGTGTTACATTGCACAGTTTAATAGGTTTTTTTTATAATGGACGATTATTTAGAAATATTTTAGAACTTATAAGATACTTTTGATGGATTACTTCTATTGCGTTACGTCTAATGTAATTAAATGTTCGCTGCTGTAAATTCAAAGCGTCACTCCTGTGTTTGTTGAATCTAACATTATACCAACAATGAGAATTTATGGAAGCGGTATTTCCATATTTCGGTTTACACAAATCACGTAATCAAACATAAAAAGGCTATCTTCCCTTTACCGTTTATATGTTATTGCCATCTTCTTCTGCAGCTTACAAAAACCAACAATTATGTGCTTGTCCTCTGTAATTTACATGTTTTTGATTTATGCCTTTGCTCTTTCATGCGTTTTTATGTTTGATTATCTGGGAATAAAATTGTGATTAACAAAGTAGACCGATGTAGTATTTGCAGTAATCGTTTCTAAGCATGATAATACAACGGGAAAGAATACGCAATTATGGTAATAAATTGATTGTCAGAATTAATTTCTAACTCGTTAATTGAAAGATAGTGGTTTCTTGGGGTTTTCATGCGTCTTTGTAAATATTTTGCTTTCTCTAAGATAGTCTGTATAATCCAGTAGTGTCAAACATTGTATGTGTGAAACAACTGATTCATTGATGCATTGAAATAGCGCAAAAATAATTGATTATCATATTTTTGTCTGGTTACTATTCTAGTTTACCGTTAATATTTCGTGTGCTTTTGAGTGGTATACTCGACATTTTGAACGGTAATCTTTATAAGCACCGTCACATCCTACAATATGGACGGTATACTATACACAAGTACCGTTACACCGGTATACTCGACAGATTACACCTTTGTCAATTGCAGGATGTTCACATTGGACATACAAAATACCAACTTGTTAAAACAACCACTGTAGCGGATCCGTGGTCCAGTGGTAACGCGCTGAACTTGTAATCCAGGGATCGCTGGTTCGATTCCCCGCTCCATCACTGACCGTACTAACAGTCGTCTTTCAGACGAGACTTTAAAAACCGAGGTACCGTGTATGATGCTTTACATGGAGCACGTAAAAGAACCAGGGGTGCTTCTGGAACTGGGGCATTTCCTGTATCATGCACTATCCTCCAAATATCTAATATGACTAACATTCTTCTGGAGGCGTCGCCCATATGGGAAACCGGTGGCGACGATAAATAAACGCAAACACAACCACTGTTTATCTCATTGTGATTTAAAGGACCAACAATAAAAACAATAAACACTTTTTGGGTAATACAATGTTATGACCTCTTTGTTCTGGTAATATGTTTATGTTACTCAAACCAGTTGAAAGAGTTTCTTCTATCTTTTATTTAGACGCCAGTTCTTTATTTTGTTCTGTCAATGCACAACATGCACAGCATGAAGATCATTGCATTTGACTACATGCACTATTTTATGTTTGTTATGTATGTTGTTTATATGTATGTATACTCATGTCTATACTGTTTTGGTGCAAGTTATTAGTCCATTATAATGCCATTGATTCTTGTATGTTGTTTATATGTAGGTATACTCATGTCTATACTGTTTTGGTGCAAGTTATTAGTCCATTATAATGCCATTGATTCTTGTATGTTGTTTATATGTAGGTATACTCATGTCTATAATGTTTTGGTGCAAGTTTTTAGTCCATTATAATGCCATTGATTCTTGTATGTTGTTTATATGTAGGTATACTCATGTCTATAATGTTTTGGTGCAAGTTATTAGTCCATTATAATGCCATTGATTCTTGTATGTTGTTTATATGTAGGTATACTCATGTCTATAATGTTTTGGTGCAAGTTATTAGTCCATTATAATGCCATTGATTATTGTATGTTGTTTATATGTAGGTATACTCATGTCTATAATGTTTTGGTGCAAGTTATTAGTCCATTATAATGCCATTGATTCTTGTATGTTGTTTATATGTAGGTATACTCATGTCTATAATGTTTTGGTGCAAGTTTTTAGTCCATTATAATGCCATTGATTCTTGTATGTTGTTTATATGTAGGTATACTCATGTCTATAATGTTTTGGTGCAAGTTATTAGTCCAATATAATGCCATTGATTATTGTATGTTGTTTATATGTAGGTATACGTATGTAAGTAAGTTTACTTTGCGACTGTATGCTTATCTCTTCTTTTTTGAACATCTTCGTGTTGTATGAATGCATGCTTTATATTTGAATGCAATTTTGTTTTATGTGCTCTCCTACCTTGGAGGTAATAAAAGTATATATATATATATAGTTCGATGTCTTATTCATTAATGAAAGTTGCCTCCTTGACAATCTCGGTCATCAACATGTAAACTGATTTGTCTGTCACAGAATACCTTTCGTGATGAGACAAAACTAATATCGTTAGCTCTAGTTTTGTCATCACCATTCTGGTGATAAATCTCGGTATCAAACTCTCATATCCATGGTCGTTCTTTCTGCATAGAACTAAGCTTGTTTGAGTTTTGTTTGAATTTAATAACACTGCTTCTGTCTCTATTCATTGAGATATAAATCAGCTTATATCGATCCATTCCTTTTTCAGTGTTGGTGTCGCACTTAACTCTGGAATCTCCGATAGATGAATTGTACGACTACGATCTACTTAAAGAGGCTTAGAACGTGAGACCAATACCTCATTTAATACGCTGATGAGGACGGATGCAACATAGACTTTAAACTAAACCGTATCAACACTAGAAGCAACAGTGTTGTTTAGATGTTCCGTGTAAAAATGCGGACCGGATTTGAATAACTACCTTGTGTTTGATTTTTATTTTGCATAAAAGTGTTATCGAGGGAATGTGCATTATAACATTTGTGGAAGGAAGCGCGTCTGCTTTAATCTCTTGAAAGAAAGCGGATTTGTCTTTTAAAGAAATATATACTGGATGTTGCTGATGGAATTGAAAACAAAATATCAATTCAGGTAGGGTGTATTTAATTAATCAGCGTTGTTTTCATTATGTACGAGAAAGTTAGAAATTACTTGATCATAGGCGAATATAAATCGATCGATGAAAACATCATTAATGCTATAACCGAATGAAGTAAAACTAATGTTCGATATGGCACCATCTTAATTAATTAACTGAATTCAGGCACTCTGTTTCTTCTATATCGCTCACGATCTAGTGTATCTGTTTCGTGTACACTTGTAAGTATGTAAACAATAACATCAAATAACAATGATAATTAGTTAATTAAAACGTGCTACGACTAAGTAAAGCTGTTCGTTTGTTTTTGTTGCTCAGAAAGCAATTGTTTTCAGCCTTAATGGCGCAGATACCTTTGGAAACATGTTTCAACCATGGTTGTATTTCAAATGTATGCGGAAACTAAAATTTTATTTTGTTACAGATAAAGTGCGAGATGAGAAATAGAGATATTTATTCATACATAATGTGATTGTTCATTTTGAAGACGCGAATGTTCATTGTATGCGAAGCCATTGACTTTACAGTAATTTCAAGTTGGTAACCGTGTATTCTGATATCCTAGCTGCTAATAATGACTACAACTAAGCTCTATGCCTGTCTAAATTTAGTTTATAGATCATTCTGGTAGAAATATTGCAAGGCGTGTTACTCCGAGTTCACCTTTATAATTATCTACGAAACTTACGACAACTGAATGTATGATGTTCCTATTTTAGGGTAAATAAACGACTTCTGAAGGAGCGTCAATGAAACATTCACACGCAGGAACCAATTAGGATAATCATGTTGTCATGGGAAAGTTCACTGTAAACACAGAAGAATATAATTACAGAGAAGTGAAAATACATTGACAACTAAGTCTGCTGCATTATTTACATCATCGTGATCTGTGCTATCATTGTTTTATGGTCAGATCACCCTAATGTATTCGCAGAACTTTACAATCATGTTTTTGCAAAAGAACTTGGGCTATGAAGAATTGTGGTAACTGAATACAACCGGTGATAACATTGTTAATTCGAGAGTCACGCATGTGGATCTTCCGCATGATACTGAGACGGGATAAGCAAGCATGATGACAAAGTGGTTTCAAAATTTTTCATGTAAAATGAAGCAGACGACATTTTGGGTTGGACTCTGTTGTTTCTATGCAATATTTAAAGGCGGTGAGTACCATCGTTACTTCATTATTTTACTTTATATAACGTTTAGTGAACTGTGAATCTATTTCATTAATAATTAATTAATATACTTGATTACTTCATTGATTTTGGATATTTCATCCTGCTTCGATATACATCCATGTAATCAATGCTGATGTGAGCTTTAGTGCGGAATCTACTTTTGAAAGCACAAACCATCAATACTACACATATAATAAGAACATGTATTATTGCTTAATCGCTTTTTTGTGTTTAGTAGTGCCGAATTTCTCTTGGATTACAATGCAGGATGTCTGAATTCCCATTTTAATATTTCTTGTGTGACATTAATGCTGTCTAGTTTCCAGAGAATCAATTTCTTCATTTACGGTATGGATATCGATGGTATTCCATTTTGCTTTTATTTCTCCCAGTCCTAATGTAAAACAAAGCTTGTCGACCTTATTCGTATATACGACATTTTTTGTATATTAATTTAGTACGTCTCTGTTCCGTATTGTAAGCTGTTATGCAAACTTGATTAAGATGGGTTAGAAGCAAAATAACCTTGGCAAGACACTTACCAGACATCTCCTGATAGTTTGTGAAGATTTTGGAAGTCACTATCTCTTAATTAACAACATAATTCTCAATGGGTCGAGTAATTCATTATTAAAACATGGCCCAGTTATTTTGACAATATCATATGATACAACACTTCAACAATGGATTAATTGAATGGTTTAGTATAGCCTTTACGTGTTGATTTTTCTATGTAAAATTTACGGGTATTCCGGTATTTCGGTAATATTCGAACGTACAGTTACTCCACGTAATTTGATTAGCCGGATAAAATGTGCCAAGCGCTCTGATTGGATACTGTGGCATACGACCGTTATGGTCGAGTAGGCGAGGGGCGGTGCTTGCTACACGCCAAATTGTCGACATGGGACCTGAGTCAACTCTGATAAGATAAGCATGAGCGAAATCTGTTAATTGGTCTGTTAATTTGTCACTTGTCCGATTTAGATAGGCTTCAAATTTAGACTAGCCCGGGACTAACTTAATTTTACAGGCAGATAGCCCGAAACTATTTTAGACTAGTCCGGGACGTCGGGCTAGCCGATTTCGCGAGCCCTGGGCCCCCCTAAATCCGGACGAAAGATAACATCGAATGTGTAAATTAAATAAATTTAAAACACACTTAGATCTTTTCCTATATCGATTCCCGACGCGCACACATGTTTGGTGCGTCCATATTACATTTTTAACGGAACACGTAAGCATAATTTTTTATGATTGCAAACTCCTCATACGAAACTTTATCCGCTGTACAAATATATATACTCGTATGAATCTACAGTAGCAACAATGAATGCACCACGACACCAGACAATATCAACATTCGGTAATGATTAAACGGTTTATTCACGAACAGACTGATTCAATGTTTCATTGGCCATCGTGTTATTGTATTAACATTTTTGCAATTATTTCTTGACGTTGGTCGTACCTAAAAATGATATTTACCATTGAAGCAAAATGGATTTTGACGTCCGTATTCCAAAGATAAGATTTATTTGACGAATATGTAACTGTTACATACTGAAAACACATCAGTGATATAACAACAAATGACTGAATTCGAAAAAATACGTGTTCAAAACAAAATGCCTAAATATCATTGTTCGCATCCTCTTACATTGGCAACGTATACTGTGGATTTGGTGCTGTAACCGATACTGTAGAATGGTCTTTCTCCCCCTGTACGGAACTACTGCTAGTGGCTGCTAATGTGGCATTGGTCGGTGGTTGTACACACGTCGCGCTAGCTGAGCCAAAAGACACCTGATCGGTTCTCTATCAGATACCAACTCTAAACACCGTAATACGTTTGTGTTGCTTCCTGCAAGATAGTTGCTGATTGCGACCTATAGTTGTACTGCTAGACTAACATGATCTATCAAACACCAGAAGGCTAGGCCCCAGGATTTCAGCAACGGATCGATGTACCTAGAAACTGCCCCAACAAGTACAACAACGTGTATCATGGCTTGTTGCCGCTGCTCCATCTCGAGGCTTTTCTGGCACAACATTTGTATATCGCTCGTAAATGCGACATCTCACTCTTCGTCTTCCGCCCACCGTGCAAAGTTGCGACTCTTCGGTTAACAAAACACCTTCCCACTGAAGTGTATCTCATTGGGAAACGTTTCTGCTCTGTTTTCTGTGTGGGGAAACATTGTCTTATGTATGTGGCGTTCCCTGTAGCAACTTCTTCTCTCTCTTTCAATATTGATATTGACAGATATACGGTTGCCTATTGTTTCGAATCTGATGGCTTCTCACGTAATTCTAAATGTCCTAATGATGTGAAGACCTTGTTATGCTTCCTATTGTTTCCGCATCCACTCAATAATCTAACGATGGTCGATACTATAACATACCCCATCCTGATTTGCGAACCAGTGCCCTGGAAGCATATCCGCAAACTAGGAACTGTTTCATGAAACAGATACTGCGGTTTCAGATATACTCATTAATGAACTACTGATCTATGACACCGACCTCGTTTAATATTAACTTGGAATTGACTCAAGTTAAGGTTAAGGACATGAGCGGTATAGTTTGTGTTCCGGGTGAAGCTTGATAACACACTCAGACTTTCATTAATTTACATGCGTATCTCCACAGTTACTGATATCGCATCTCAAAGGACTCGTATCCACATGAATAATATTCAACATTATGAAGTTTTCCATTATATTCTGTTATCTGATACAGCGTCCCGGGGAAGCCTGACTACAAATTGACTGCGAACAAGTTTGAAAACGGCGCATCGATACTAGTATCAATATAATGTAATTAGATAATCGAAATGCAACAAAAAGCTGAACATGCACACATGCAACCATACATTTTCATAATACATTTATACAAAATGAGTATACATATTCTCTGCATAGTATAAAATTATCGGCATATAATACTACCATAATACGTACTTCCAAATACAAGAACATAGTTAGTTTAGACACATCTTAGTTAGTTTACAACATTGTGAAACAAGTTATAATAACTTATGTACTAACCACATTCGGTGAATGATTGCTGGATTAATAATCAGGACTGGTGCAACATTCAGGAACTTATGCATTTCTTAATACACCTAACTTCATGCATGGCTCCAACTGACACCCTTCTGATCTAGAAGCATGCGTTGTACCCCTCGACTACTACGCATTCCTATATAAATACAGTTCACTCTCAACTTAAAATGTTGTTTAAGTGATTTTGTTGTTCTATATTTACTGCTTGTACAAATTGGCACTCTACTAGAGTTACTTTTCTCCATCCTATAATATGTTAACATCATCAAGAAGCTGTAACACAATCTCATCTTTCGTTTCAAAAATCAATGATGAACATTCATAGGCGCGTTTGACTTTCCCACGTCGATTACTAACAAATACGGTGGCAGAAACAATATGTCAGAAATGGCATCGTTTACAGTTTATGGTGCAAAGTCTGGCAGTTGTATTGTTTTCCATCCTACTTCACTTGTTTAACCACACTTTTATTACTGGATGATCGTTAAAACGACGACAACATATTGACTGTTTATGTTAAAAGAGGAACAATGATATCGATTCCCAAACAGAATGGCATCTGTTCATTGCTATTGCTTGTCAATTGTAATGGAATTATTGTCAATATTATTAATTACGCGACAGATTTTAATCATTTCATTAAATACGAATCACTTTCAAGTCCATTATTCCATTTTTGGAACGTGCTGACAATGATTAATGTATTTACGTAACAGGACATTTAAAGTCGACTTGAATGTACGTATTTCTGGGTGTATTAAATAACAAAACATTTTGTGTCGCCATGACAACTTCGTGAACGGCACATGTATTCGAATTATCAATCAAACATATCTAGAATCACTCATACATACGCAAAATAGTTCTACATTTTACAGAAGTTACAGTGTCTTGATCTGAAAATACTTTACTCTCATCAAATTGACCTGGTCTTGGCTTTCGAAAACGTCTTAAATTCATTTGTTTTTCCATTCGAACATTTCATTCCTTACATAATAAAAAATAACTCATCTGATAATGTTTCATGCATATCTCAGTCAAGTTTGCATGTAATCTCCTTGGATTGCATTCTATAACTCAAACTATCAGTTCTTGAACCTTTGATTCACTTTTGACATCGGGACAAGGTCTTTCTTTAATTAATGTGACAAATACAAATTCATGACATTATTGGCGATATATTATTGCCAATAAACTTTACTCAGATATAAGCAGTGGCTGTAATTCTATCATGATGTTATTCGCGCCTCGGGAGATTCCGGTTAATCATGAATGTCTCCGTTTACTTAATTTCCTCTTCGTGTTATCGTGGTATGCGATTTAAGTTTTCTTTCTGCATTGTTCCACTAGCTGTGTTGATTTCGTTTTCATTGGCCCTGTTTCTTCGTATATTCCTTCTCTCGTTTATATGACGCTAAGTAATTTGAGCAGGACTTATTTTCTTAACGCGACCTATCCTGATCTGGAGTTTCAAATATAGTTGTAGACCGGAACCTTATTAAATGAGGTAGGTAATTGGTAGCCGAGATAATCAAATGGTTTAATAACAAAAGCTGTAAAAAGTGTCCGCTATCTGATCTAGTGTTTAATGCAGACCCAGTTTGTGTTGTAATTTCGCATTTCACGTCCGATGGCATCGTATGGCTGATTCATCTGTAATGAAGAGGCGTATAATTATGTATATAAATATATATATTATGCATGTATATATGTATGCGCGTGCATGTATATATGTATGTGCGTGTGCGCGTGTAGAACCTGCTCTCTGGAACAGTTCCAGTTGCTTTACCTGGTCGTGTCCAGGGTTTAGAGTTATAACCGGTATTCTCATGTCTGCGTTCACCATCCTCATTGAGTGTTCGATATGAATGACATTTTAACTGAATGCTGAGAATTCATTGTGTACATTGTACTTGAGATAAGGGCTGAATCGGAAATTTTGCGGTAAGAACTCGGCACTAATAACGTACCCCATTTTTCTTCGAGATTTAGGTGTGACTCTGAGATTTGAGGGTATGAATTGACTCTTATCATTACACTCATCATTACAATAACTTGCACTCAATCTAAATTTTACATTCGATTTCCCAACAATGAATCAAAACGAATCCCCTGCACTCAATAAGTATGTGAATACATTTTACTCACGCAAATCTCAAAACTCAGACCGAGCAGAATATATTGAGATATCTGAGTGCTACGGGAAAGCTTTTCCTCAGCGATACCCGCAGGTTATAATGATACTGAAAACACAAGGGAATGTGTTTTTATTAAGTAGCAATGTGTTATACAAAATTTCACATATAAATTTGATACCTACTCCATGCAATGTGAAAACATAGGTCCCAGATGTCATAATTTCAGATTATAGCTTCGCCATAATTCAATAACAGTTTATCATTGTCTTGTTATTGACCTTTCTTGGCATGTCAATTCATTGACATATGCTACAGAAGTTTATTATTAGCTCATCATTCTCTATCAAGCCGAGCAGCTGACATATTTCGGATATAAGAGCGTTCAACAGTCATAGCTCTGGGACTCTGGAATTATTGACAGTCCTACTTTACTTGGGAGCGACCTAAGATACTCTAGCGTAATAACTTGTAGAACACCATTAACATATAACTAACGCCATTAAAAACGCAACCAAAAATTGTGCATATAGATAAAGTGACATTAAAAAGGCAAATATATTCTTTATTTCTCAAACATTAATCCATAAATTCAATCAATAATGAAGTAAAAAATAATTGGTCTGGAGTGTAATAAAGTTATGAACAAGAATTAACACATAGATAACTGTAACACGTTTTTGACAGTTGGTACTACAAAATGACGCCAAGTTAAAATAGTTGCGTTTTAAATGGCGTCAAGTATACATGCTGTGCTACTCTTGTGTGTTTTTTCGACATACTTTTCATCTCTACATGGTGGTCAGTTGGCCTTACCAGTTTTTCTGAAAATAATTGTCAATCACTATTAACATACCATTCCGCAAGCAGCTAACAACTTCCCCTCATTTCTGATCGTAGTCAAATGTCACACATGGACAAGGGAAACGAACAAGGACCTCACGGGTGTCAGCTCAGCGCTCTATTAACTGAGATAACCGGACTGGCTGCAATCACTTTAGAGCAACACCCTGTGGGAGGTTGAGAATTGTTGATATAGAAAGAATAATTTTGTTTTAATTTTTCTACTCGGAAACTTGAAAATACTATTCTCAAGAGGAGGGCCGCTGTTGAGAGGTTGCACTGTTCTAGTATATTCTCATTTATACCAAGTTTAGAAGTTCGTGGTATTATGTATAGTGCTGATATTTCGCATGTCTCTTCAATCGTTAAAATTCCACATCATGTTGTTTTTTACAGAAAAGTATGTACCACAAAAAATATATCACACGTCATTTATGTATCACTACATATCACGCAGAGCCAATAAACATCTATTACACATTGGTGATACGTATATTCTTAATGGCGATTGAAATAAAAAAAAAATTGGCGAAAATTTGACATAGCACCTCCTTATACGAATACCGACAAAATTCACAAGTAAGCCAATAAACGATGCAAGATAACAAGGTATTTGATTTCTTCGAGGAACTAAAGAAATATTCATCATATTGATACAAATCGTAGTTATTCGAAGAATTGTCCGCGGGGAATCTCCAAGACAGATTGTTATATTTAACTGGTATGATTCCAAATTACCAACAGAAATTACGTTATTATTCAGGCGATATTTTGTCAATATTCTTAAATCAAGTGGACATTGTGATCGTGAATGTAGAAGGAACGAGGCAAACTGACAAAATACGATTTTTAAATTCCGCCTTATTATTCAACCTCTCCAGAATGACCCTCCTCGCTTGAGCGCCAATCTCTTCATTAGCAATATTACATTTTCCTGTAGGAAGATTTCAGATTGTTCTCATTTCCATTGAACCTTTCCAGAGGAGTAACCATCACACGACAACAGCCAAAATGTGCGTTTGTTTAAAGGATGTTGCTCTGGAGAGGCTGCACTGTATATGTGTATACAGTCAAACCTGTGTTAAAGACCACCTGCGAACAAAGACCACTATTGCAAAACCTGTCTGCAAAGACCACCAATTTTATCTCCCATCAGACCATTTTCAATGATATTTAATATGTTAATAGAGACCACACGTAAACAAAGACCACAGTTTGCTGTTCCCATGGGTGGTCATTACAGACAGGTTTGACTGTATATTCATTTCTCCGGAAGAACGTCGTACAATCCATTAAAGAGCTGCAGTCACGGCACAGTCATGTAACTGAACTTTATTTTGTTTATGCATTATTTGTGAGAAGGTTATTTAAAGTGCGTCATTGCAATGTATTCAATAAAATAAACACCAGCGTGTATCCAGCCAAGTTGTTTTATTGACTTGTGATTCTCTAGCAGAACAATATACTTTATAGTTTATAGTCAATAATATTGACAGAACTACTTACATTAGCACAAGTTTATTTTAAATAATTCATTTTAAATCGAATGTGAAACAAGATTTTACGACCTGTTTTTACTGTTCTTGATGTCTGCCTTCTGGTTCACTAACTATATTATTTGCGCCTACTTCAATACAATTCTAGCATGAAAATATACACAACTAAGCTTTGGTTCAGCTAACATGTTGGCGGTCCATATGTCCGTATGTCCGTAAACAAACCATTAGATCAAAAGTCATGTTATTCAATGTTTCGTCAACTGTGAAATACTGGTTCTTATGCATTGAACTAACACGACTACCACACATATTCATTGTGTTCCTTTGTATCGTCAGATACGTAACGCTATGTTGCATCAGGGTGACTGTGTGTGCGGCATGGATTCTAGATATTTCGGGTCATAGAAACAGGTACTCCCTCGCTTGTACTGTAATCAGAGCTCGATGGTCGGACGTTACCAAACACCATGTTACTAATATAATTTTATTCCACTAGCTGTGAAAGCGTTTATAATCATGCTATTGAATGTATTTTTAGATACATTCACCAATTTATTCCAAGAAATATTAGATACATTTATGCATTGGTCTGGTTAAGACAATTGTAATGTAAATTCTTGCCACGATCATGTAAGGAAAAATGTAATATTGCACCTAGGCGACTGATATGACATATTCATCAGTATTCAGTTAGCATTCCTAATAAACATTTATACCGTCGGTAGTCGGTGTCTTGATTTCCCAGTTGTAATGGCGTACATCTCCAACATCTGCCGGAATATCATTTCATGTTACTTTGATTCATATCAATTATAAATCAGCAAAAGTCTCAGATATCTAGCTATTGTAATGGTGCGGGTTATACATCTCCATGTGACAGTATGTGCATCTTGTGGTAGAATGGAGACCTTAGGCTCGCAAAAGTATGCGCATAATCATACTTTCAGTTCCGTCTCAGAATTTTGTAGATTTCTGTTCGCATTTTGGTTATAAGGCTTCGTGTTATCATTCATAATTGAATGGCTTCAATATTTAGTTTTGAATAATACTTCATACATGACTGTCATGACATTGTTGTAATGTAGTCACCACCAGTAACAATTCTCAATTAGTTTTGTTGGTGATACACATTACAAGTAGTAGGCCTATACACAAATGCATAGATTGATACAACGGCATTTGCTATCTCAACGCAGAGAATATTACATTTCATGTGCACGAATCACATAAATACATGAATTTCAAACTGGTCATTATTGATAGCCGTATGTCTGTTTAATGGAAAATGATTTAGCTATAATTGGAGGAGACATTTATTTCATGAAACTTTATTTGCAATTGAATTACGACAATCTTGACTATCGAAAGAATTGATGATGATTTATACTAAAATGTTATAGCTATCTTTACATTTTATTACCCGTGTGCAGCATCAAGAATGCTCTCCCTTGATTAGCGACTACAAATTGGTTTGTCTGCCTTCCGCGCGAAAAGGATACCTGTCAAAAATGGTCGATGATCAAAAGATTCCAAATAAAGTTTTGAAAAAACTATTTTTTTATAAATAAAAACTGATCAGGTTTTCGGAAGTGAAACAACAACCACAAGTGATCAAGTTTAAACAGCGGAATGATCTAACTCATTGCCTTTCTACCTTATCGGTACAGTACTAGAGTAGACAATGTCACCACCTTGGACGGAAATATAGCCACGTTTTAATTGCATACGTTTGAACATTGTTTTGCAACATTTCACAATATCTATCATATTATATTCATTAGTATCGTAACCGTGTCGATGGTTCTGGAATGCAGTCAGTGTACGTGGAAGTGCTGAACCGTACTTTTATATGAAGTTTGTGAAACGTAATTCCCACAAGTTTATATCGAACGGGTAAAATGGACTATGAAATGTCAATGCGACAGACTGATGACGGCAGTATGAAATAATAAAGTTAAAAGAACGTGACCCACACTAATTTATTAAATTTATATGAGACCACTGCACGTGATGTATGTTGATTTCCGAGCGTCGCAGAATAATTTCATTATTCATACAGTCTTTATTTCACATTCATGGAAGTGTGAAAAAAAGAACTCACAATGTTGGTATATTAGATTAGCGCCGAATTTATATTCAATTACGGTCTCCTCGATGACGTTAATTGGCAAGATTTTCAACTCACATGACGATGATTTGATGTATTCTAAACATTTGCTCATTGTTGGCGCTGACAATATATATATTAATTCCAGCATACCATAGCTTAAGTTTAAACCCATATGCGTAAGTTTAAGATAGTCAATATTGGTAAAATAAGTTGAGTTTATTAACGAAATACATCTAAACAATTGCACTCACTTTGTAGGAGATTTTACTTTAGATATTCTAAAACTAAAAGTCACAATGTTGTTTTCAAATGCCTCCATGACACAACACGACAATTCATTAGGTATAGGTAAGGGAACATTTAATACTGCGCCCATTGTCGGTGTTTTTGTGCCATTTATTTATCTTAAGTGATATATTATAATTTAAAATCACAGATAAAATTGTTGTAATCATTTATTAAAAACGAACATCCGTATTGCATTGAACACATAAAAAGACAAATGATCGCCCCATTTCAAGAACACGTCCATTCGGAGATAAATGTACCATAATATAAATTCAGCTAACAATAATATAAAGTTCACCGCAGTGCGAATTGCAATAAAAAAAAGCTTGCGTGCATTTTCAATGATGAATAGATTAATTTGACTCATATTTATATTGGGGATATGTGTTACATGCAATCAGGATAATGGTATCGTGGGGGCCATTGACAGAGATGCAGTAATCTATGATCAGAATTGTCATCAAATATCCATCATCATCATCTTGATTACCACTGTCTGCCACTTCAAGTATAAGTTTTATAGATTCGAACAATGAAAGGTTTGACACCTTAATAGAAAAAAAAACTAAGAGTAATACGCTGAATTTTATGGCGTTCGAATAGTGTATTTTCTTCGTTCCAATGCCAACATCCGAAAATAGGTTGATCACTTACATTTACCAAGAAAATCTGAGTACTATAATTTTGCCAAATAACACTGATGATTCTGGTGATTAGGCTAATGCAATATATTGAGACAGATCTTGGTTGTACTAGATGGTTACACAGAGCTAAGTTGATCCAGATTGTTGCAATCAATGTCTTTGATGGAGAGTGACCGGCAGAAAATTACCACGTGTATCGTAGTATGTCTTCAAATAAGAATAACATATGCATTAGCTCCTAAAATACATGACTGCTTCAATGGTTACTAACGTGTACTCGGGACTAATACAGACATTGTTAGGATAATGGTCAAACTCTGCTCAACGCTGGTATTAGAACTCACGACCTCGAAACAGTAGTCAGACGCCCAATTCTTCAACCTCTTCACCTCTATTGAAAAACAATCACTCAAATGTAGCAATAAACAAGTTACAAGTTTTTTTTCCAAACAACCAGAAAGTCATAGACCCTTGTGGTACATATTAACATACTTGTACATAAACATTTACATTACTTATACATTTACACATACAATAAGCAAACATACTTGCACTTATACATACAATAGAACAAACATTAGAACAAACATACCACATGTATTTTAATTAAATATAATTTGAGTTGTGTAATATAAAATTTGTGATCAATTTTTTTGGTAATGCAAGCAAATATATCTAATACTCAGTAGATTTGATCTTGTTGTAAATGCTTTTTCTAGGTATATAACTTTATTTCCTCCAGATATGGAGAGCAAAATACATGTACATTCCAAAAATTACAAATAACATACATACATATATGTAAACATACACGCATATACATACATGTATATAAATCGTAAATACAATTACATATAGACACATGCATATATTATACATGTACAGATATTAAGCAATTAAAATAAGTTGAGTTTATTAACGAAATACATCTAAACAATTGCACTCACTTTGTAGGAGATTTTACTTTAGATATTCTAAAACTAAAAGTCACAATGTTGTTTTCAAATGCCTCCATGACACAACACGACAATTCATTAGGTATAGGTAAGGAACATTTAATACTGCGTCCATTGTCGGTGTTTTTGTGCCATTTATTTATCTTAAGTGATATATTATAATTTAAAATCACAGATAAAATTGTTGTAATCATTTATTAAAAACGAACATCCGTATTGCATTGAACACATAAAAAGACAAATGATCGCCCCATTTCAAGAACACGTCCATTCGGAGATAAATGTACCATAATATAAATTCAGCTAACAATAATATAAAGTTCACCGCAGTGCGAATTGCAATAAAAAAAAGCTTGCGTGCATTTTCAATGATGAATAGATTAATTTGACTCATATTTATATTGGGGATATGTGTTACATGCAATCAGGATAATGGTATCATGGGGACCATTGACAGAGATGCAGTAATCTATTATCAGAATTGTCATCAAATATCCATCATCATCATCTTGATTACCACTGTCTGCCACTTCAAGTATAAGTTTTATAGATTCGAACAATGAAAGGTTTGACACCTTAATAGAAAAAAAAACTAAGAGTAATACGCTGAATTTTATGGCGTTCGAATAGTGTATTTTCTTCGTTCTAATGCCAACATCCGAAAATAGGTTGATCACTTACATTTACCAAGAAAATCTGAGTACTATAATTTTGCCAAATAACAATGATGATTCTGGTGATTAGGCTAATGCAATAGATTGAGACAGATCTTGGTTGTACTAGATGGTTACACAGAGCTAAGTTGATCCAGATTGTTGCAATCAATGTCTGTGATGGAGAGTGACCGGCAGAAAATTACCACGTGTATCGTAGTATGTCTTCAAATAAGAGTTTCCAGAGATTCATTATGGTGTTTGTATTGACCAACAATTTATACACCAACATTTAGCCTTAAGCTGTAAATCATTTTTCTCTCCCTCGCCGAGTTCGACCGAAAATAAAGTACTTCTCATATTAAACATACCCGACGATAAAAAATGTGTAGACCTAGATAGGTCGGTTTCTATTTATTTCGATGCACTACATGTCTGTAGATGCGGTTAAACTAATATGGTTTGCATCTTAACACCCAAAATATTGGATTATATCATTAATAAAACACAACTTATTAAATTACCTCTTATTAATAGTTGGTCATCATAATAATAATAGTCGAATATTATACTATCAACAACTGGAAACAACGCTGTATTTTCAGAAAATAAACTACATGTCAGCTGTCCGTACACAACTCTTAATACAACTTATTTTTAACCAAACGTTTTAGGGTACAGGGAAGTTGAAGGTATCCAATGTAGCAACTAGTAGGAAGTTCCCACAACTGTCACTGTCGTTATAAATTTATATTTCTCATTTAATGGCTTTATTTATTCAAACAAACGCATTTTAAGCAAGCAAGATAATAACTTCAAAACATAAAACAAGACTAAGAAAAAATGCTGAGCCAAAAGCAATATTCTCTGTCGTAGCAAACCTCGTAACGGATGTCCCCGGCTATATAACGCCAATTACTAGCGGAATATTCGGAGCTCCTCGACTTTTCCCAAAGCAATACTTTCCCCATCACGGAATCTCCGCGCGATATCTACTCCAAACCGCTAAATAACGAATGGAAAAGGAATGAATACATTGTAAGGATTAAAATTACGTCGCTTTGTTCGTTTTATTGACCATGTCTGACTTTCAAAGTCAACCGGTATAAGTTCTTATAAAAAGTATAATTAAATAAATAAACATTGTCCGTAATGTCAATGTTTAGGTAAATGTTGTTATGTTTTGCGTCAATTGACGCCTGTTTGTTGAACTGTGTATTTGTTTTGTTAGCTGTTAACGGAAATGCGTGGGAATAATATTCTATAGCTAGATTTTAATACAAACAGTAATTGCGCTCACAATGGTTTGAAATTTCTATTCACATGTCGTTGTTGCATATCCGGAATTAACATTTATTTCCAGCCTAATTTAAAACATTTTATGTATGGTTAACTTTGCAGGTATTAATATGACAATCAATAAAAGTATTTTTCGTTATATATTTAACTAACGGATTTCAATGGTTACCATATCTTAATAATTTCCCGTATGACCATACGCTGTGTATGTTAAACAATCAAACAGTTGGAAATTGGTGATTAAGTAACAAACATCATGCAGTCACATTCAATTTTAAATTTGGGAATGTGTTTTAAGTTTTAAAAGACATTGGTGAATTGTTTCAAATATTGTACGTAAATTATCTCAATGAATAGAACATGCACCATGCTTGAACATTTAAACGCTCGAGGCAATAGACACGAATATTCTTTAGTGACAATCAGCAAACAGTATCAAATGTCTTTCTTTTTTTTAGTTGATCAATGCATTGTTTGATTCTACGTTGAATTTAGAATTTGGACAGCAAATCCAGTCTCTGTATTCGCCGCTGTACGTTCAATAGATATAATGATAAAACGTTTATGATATATATGGTATGGTCAGCAAAGGCTTTTCTAACAAAATATAAACTTTTTGATTGGTGCTGAGTTATATAAACGTTACGTACTAAATCTTATACGCCGAATTTTGAATTAAATTAGCACCCTTATCGACCATTATTAAGAAACTGAAATTCATTTATTGCCGTTCTTCTACGGCTACGTAATGGGTTTCTGCTGCTGCTGCTGCTGCTATATATAGCCATCAAATATATGTCATGTCTGTGGCTTTGATTTGCATCAATAACTGTAATAGCTACACCAGAAGTGTTTGTTGAGAGTTGACTAATCACAGTGTTGAGAGCTGACTAATCACATTGAGAGGAGATATCGGTCACATCAAATATCATATTAGAAATGATGATAGATAGGTCGGCATGGCGCACTTTTACGCCTCTTGGGGATTCCACGCGGGGAAAAAATGATGTTTTTCATTTTAGAAAGATAGATATTTCACTTCAAGCAAAATAAAATTTGTTATAAAAATACATAAATCATATTACATATTAGATTTGACAATAAGAAAAAATAAGAATACATTTCAGACATATGCTTCAATGGTTACTAACGTGTACTCGGGACTAATACAGACATTGTTAGGATAATGGTCAAACTCTGCTTAACGCTGGTATTAGAACTCACGACCTCGAAACAGTAGTTAGACGCCCAATTCTTCAACCGATTCACCTCTATTGAAAAAAAATACTGAAATGTAGCAATAAACAAGTTACAAGTTTTATTTCCAAACAACCAGAAAGTCATAGACCCTTGTGGTACATATTAACATACTTGTACATAAACAATTACATTACTTTTACATTTACACATACAATAAGCAAACATACTTGCACTTATACATACAATAGAACAAACATTAGAACAAACATACCACATGTATTTTAATTAAATATAATATGAGTTGTGTAATATAATATTTGTGATCAATTTTTTTGGTAATGCAAGCAAATATATCTAATACTCAGTAGATTTGATCTTGTTGTAAATGCTTTTTCTATGTAAATACTAAGCTTTTTAAAATAAACAAACTTATGGTAATGTTATTGTTTGGTTGCGTATACCCGCATCGACGGTGTCATTTGTGTTATTCTGACGCCCACAGCTGCCAAAAATGCCATAAATGTGATTTTCCTGTGGTAATATTATAATAATGATAATAATAAATTCTTTATTTTCAGAAGGTTACATATTTAAGGTTAACAATAAATTTTACATCTTTTTTTCAATATGGCCTTCTATTAACAATATAAACACGCACAAACAAACAAGAATTCACACACTCACACGTACGCTCACCCACACAAACAAACACCCATTCACACACGCACACACAATAAATTGTGCAAGTACATCATGTTTTAACATCAGGATGTAAATGAGACTATCAAAAACTACAATAGTTAAGATGATCCGAAAATAAAATAAAAATAAAATAACAACAACAACAGACACCTCACATAAGACACATACATACAATAATGAAGTATTATTGATATCATTGTTTAAGCATTAAGTAGTTCCTATAATTATTTTTAAATGTTTCTGTATCAGACAGACAACGTATATTTACAGGAATTGAATTCCATACCTCACGAGCATAAAAAGAGAATGTTTGTTTACCATAATTTGATTTAAAGGAAAAGGGTGCTGTGTCATTGTTTGTGGTGGATCTTAATGAGTATGTAGAATTGTGGGTGAAAGAAATTATATGATGAAAGTAAGTGGGCATTTTATTATTTGAGAACTTATGCACTATAGTTGCTGAGAGAAATTTACATCTATTTTCATATGATAGCCACCCTAATTCAAAATGAATAAGGGTCGTGATGGTGTTATTTGTGGTCTATGTAGAATAATATTTGCTGCTTTTTTCTGTATTATGGATATTCTCTTGTTATTTGCTACAAACCCCCGACACCATATTGGGCAACAACAGTCCATTGAAGATAATATGTAAGAATTGTAGAATGATTTCCTTGTGTTGGTGTTTAAGATATAGTTTATTCTTTTTAATAAATTTAACATTGAGTTGAGTTTGTGACATACGTGATATATATGTGCATTCCAGCGAAGATTTTTATCAATGATTATTCCAAGCATATTGTGGTTACTTACCTGTTCTAGAGTGATATTATTTACATAAAGTGATAGCGAAGAATTTAGTACAGGTCTTTTAGCATTTGAAATTATCATACATTTAGTTTTATAAGGATGAATGAACATGTTGTTCCGGAAACACCAATCAGAAATTATGTCCAAATCGCCCTGTAGGGACTGCTGTATTTCGACAATGCTATATAAGATAAGTGTAATGTTGAGTCATCTGCATAGAGATCGATGGTCGAATTTTGAAGATAAATTGGAATGTCATTGATATATATTAGGAAAAGGAGGGAACCAAGAATAGATCCCTGTGGAACACCGGATTTGACCTCTTGAAAGGTTGACTTGTTGGATCCGATTTTTACACATTGCCTTCTATTTATCAAATAAGACCGCATCCAAGCTAATGAGTTTTCCGAGTAGTGGTACATTCGGAGCGTTTCAAGTAAAATTTTAGACAAGTCTTCTGTATCAATTTTTTGTCGCCTGCATTTAATTATGACTTAAATGAAATGTCATAGCGATCTCATTCCGCGTACATAGGATTTTTTTCTTCAGAAAACCGTAAATGCTATTTACTTGAAAATTGAATTACGCAGGCAAAGACTAATTTAAAGCGAGCGAATGTTCGATTATTCTGAGAAATAAGGAGATGTTCATTTCAGCAAACACACCTATGAGACATTTTTTGTATATTTTATACTAATAAACTTGAAGCTATATTAATGTTAATATAGCAGAATGAAGACGTAATCTAATACCAAACTCGCGAATGTTAACGGGCCAGCTGAGATCTTAATGGTTAGATAAAACCAGTAGTTATTGAGAATTAATTGCTTCAAAAGTTTTAAATTTCAATTTTGAAACAACACTGCAAAAATGCCACACTGTCTTCGTGATGTTGACCATGTGGTCATACGATTGTATGATAAGATTTAAGTCCGCTCGCTCGATCCGGGCGGTATGGAATTTTTCTTCTCTATAAAACTTTTTGCCTTTTTTCTCACGGAGAAGAGATATTTCATTATTTTAGCTGTTTCCTTTGTCACACAAGTGTAAGAAAATGTGTTCTCAACGTCAGTGTTTAGATTAGAGCTGACTGTAAATTCAATTACTGTCGGAACGTCAGCAAGTGTTGGACATTTATTGGCATGTCTATGAGTCCTCATCTGAGTAATTTGTCGTAATTTAAGCCTAAGGGTATTTCTCATTTCAGACCCTTTTTGTGTTAATTCTTATGTACAATGTCATTAGGTTTTGACCCAATGAGGTTGTCGATTTTAGTAGATATTTCTTTTACATAAACGCCATAGTTGGGAAGAAGACGCAATTGATTTTTTCTGGCAATTCGATCAAACCTATCTGGCTAATCTAACGAATAAATGGCTGAAATAAGATTGTTTTATTTTGACCATCCTGCAGTCTGTGACCCTCTGAATACATATCCATTCTTGCATCGGTTGGATTTCCATCCGCCTGTATTATCAGTTTCAGTCTTTCGCCTCGTTGCAACTTTAAAGCTATTAACCTTATTTTCTGTTACTCGGGAATAAACAATTTAATCGTCGGGTTAATACAATTAAGTTAATGGTATGTGTGCTCCTGTTTGGTGTTTACCATGTTAAAAATAGACGCAATGATTAAATCCATCACATAGTATCACCATTACCATTGTCTGGCATTCTCAATTAATGGGTAACGTAAAAATCTGTAACTGATTAAACTTCACACAACTTTTTTTTAAAATAAAATGCTACATAAAATTTCCTTGAAATACAAATTCTACGAAGCAGCTTAGTTATTGATCTTATATAAAATTATGTAACAATTCAGAAATATAACAATAGGAAACTAAACGCTTTTGGGACACGACCATGCTATATTTGTATATTTAATGTTTGTCACGTGCCCAATCCACAAACAACGTTCTGTTGGTGAGATTATTGTAAAATTGCTTTTCTTGCTATTGAACTATAGTTAAAGTTGTCTTTACAAATGTCTATTAGAATCGTGTTGCTTTAAAATGTCTAATGTTATAACAGTACAAATTACATGTGGACAAACCATCGACGAACAGTGTTTCTCCATTAATGATAAAGCTCGGTAACTGAATACACTTTCTATATGTATACAGTTAATTTCCTAAACCATTTTAACATGTAAGCGAGTAGTATCTGCGATGTAATAATTTTCCAGGAAAAAAACACAAACAACATGTCTATAAAACTTTCTGAGGATCAATAAAATAAAAGGAAATGTTTGTAAGGTCCGTTATCAGCAATCAAGAACACCGGCCCGGAGACTGTAGCCGCATTAAACACCAATTAAAGCCAAACTGATTGATCTATCTATTAGGCTGTATTGCGTCATTTCATGTTATAAGTGGAACAGCGATATTAATCTGTTCTATATACGGATTATTACTTTGTCAAATGTCAATGACTATGGCGGTCATAATTCAGAATGCCGGCTGATCGTGTATTTTATTACCAGTTTATTACATCCAACGTGAAGAAATGACAGTTCCTTAATTTGTCAGTTTGCTAGTTAGTGTGTCAGTTAAGTCTGATGAGAGTCTGGTCGTTTTAAATGAAAAGGGACAATGGTGGTCTACCTTAGACACAGGAAACCGGTTGTGGATTCGAATCATGCCATAGGTGACATTCTACCGTAGTATTCACAATTTCTGAATCAAGCGGGAAACCCAGAAATCAGTCATCGAGTCATAAATAATGTGCATAAGTAGTTTTCACAAATTGTTATGTATACATACACAATGCACTGTCCATTGATACTCTAGTATGTATCAAAGTAATAGTATGCTATGTTTTGATCATTTTCTTACTACTTGAAAAAATATAGAAAAATATTTACTGTACACTTCAAACGACAGTAATAATGCATATATATAGACGTATTTCTTAACATATGGCGTAGTGTCATCCTTAGTTCAGCCACGGACGTCACATCTCTAAACTGTCGCTGTACAATGTTCTGCTAAACCATTCACAAAGTTAATAGAAGTTGGACACCGTCGGTCTTTCCACTGCATTTACTCTAATTTTCGTGAATATATAAATGCTTTGCATGCAACAAAAACTGTACGACAGAAAATTGTAGCTTTTCGTTGATTTAATTGTCTTTTCGACACATGATTTTCATGGATACCACTTGTTTTGTAAAAAAAAATAGTGAATTGAGCACCTGTTAAAAAAGAAGATGAGAGGTTTGCTACGGAGGCGGTGCGCCCTTAGTTATTACCCTACCCAGATCACCGTCGATATTGCTATTATTTGCTCCTCCTTGAGCCAATACTGAAAGTAATATCTATCACGAGTCCGATCAAAAGTTGTGTCAACGTTAAAATCCATCCATCTTGAATTGCTACTTTGACGAGCGGAATTGGCGGGAGCGCGAATGTCAACATCCAGTTTGTTAGGTAGATAGTTTACTTGCGCACCGTGGGCGGAGTCACTTTTGATTGACAGATACCTTAGCGACAATTTTTGCAGTCATAAACATTTGACCTCTGTCTACAGTTTTTCCGAACTCTCAAAAGTCTGTTCGGTCGATAATAAAGACGCCAGAATAGTGTCGTTAAAATCATGCCGCGGGTGGGCGGACGGGGTCCAGTAAGTTGTCCGATCAATAACTTTAGAAGCACATGTCCAATCATCACCAACTTTTGTCAGATTGGGTGTTGGCATACTACCTTAAACAAGTTCGAAAACCAACCATATCGCTCTGGTCACTTGATAGTTATCGCATTTTGATTACAGAAATGCTCTAAAATGTGTCTCAAATAATCCTTTTTTAACTACATGTATTCTTTTTACACTCCAGTGACATAACCGTAGAACAGACGTATTTTGCGATGGTCAGCGCTCTTGTTTAAATAATTATTTGATAAGGAACGGCATCTTTGCTGACGAAAATATTTTGTTTCAAACAATTTGAATTATTTTGCAAGAATTCCTTACTCTCTCGAAATACACTTTCCTATAGGCATATGTTATTGTTATTGAATGTGATAAACTCTGAAATGAAACACGGATGAAGTGCGTGTTTTGATGTGCGCGTATGCTGAATGACACATAATGTCTTTCCCTTGAATTCGTAGAAATTCCTCTCCGATTTGTCAGAATTTCTAATTAAGGTCAAAGAAAATTCTTGATTTCGTTTTGATGTCTAAAATGAGAACAATTTCGACTCAGAACGCGTCGATATCAAACTAATAGAAAATCAGTTTGTAAAATAGAATGCAGATGTGGTGTTTTCAAACTACGAAACATCTTTTAGAAGAGAAGAAAACAATATTAATACGCTATAAGAAAAAATCACCACAGACAATTGCTCTCAGCTCTCCGTACAATTGCAAAAAAATAATCAGTAAACGAACCGTTCACAATGGATGTCAACTTCTGGCTATGAATTTTTTTTAATGTACACAACCTAGATAAATGTTATGACATTTCCCTAGTGAATAGGATATAAGATGAAAACAGATACATATAAGTAGACTTGTGTTTAGTCAATAAAGTAAAGAATGGGAGGTCACGGCAATGTCATTGTCATTAAGTGTGGACATTAAAAACCCACTTTCAGCCAAAAGATGGGTTGATCATTTCATTTTTGTTGAAAAGCTTGATGTATATAGGCATAACTTCACGGTATTGACTCCATATAACTTGTCGAGACTAATTTGTATAAAATCTGACTGTTACAATCAATGATCGCGTTTAATCGAAATTTACAGACGGAGAATTACAACATAAAGCTCAATTATGTCTGGCATCATTGAGACGCATATATCCTCTAATGTAAGTAATGTTAAGTATTTTCATCCCTGATCGTCGTGTACATATATAGAAATATACTAACCCTGTTGGTGTGCCTGACCTTTAATGACAATGGTCTACTATAGAGCATTGATATCTACTATTAACTTGACATATCTACTGGAATATAGGTTGAACAATTTGATGGTTAAATTATATATTATTACCAATAGTTTGGTACTGTTTGATCCGAGGTTTTTGGAAATGTATTGTACGATTCATAAATGTGTTGTTACTCACATGTCCGCCCGATTGGCTCAGTTTGTATACACCACCTTTAAATTGCGTTAAAAGGAATTTTTGCTTCGGTATTCGGTCAACCATATGTCCTTATCACTGTGAGTGTCTTTTTATGATTTTAGTTTTCCAAAGAGTCTGATAGATTGTATTGTCGGTCATTTCTATATTTCTATAAGAGATTCAGAAAATTGAATTTGGACTTCAGCTACTGAATCATGACATTATCTTAGGTTACTTTATATATCCTCACTGAACAAACATCTTTGTAAAATTCCACATAAATGTTACAAGCTGGATAGATGAGGGCGAATCATGTACGCGTTCAGTGGAACTTGCACTCATGATATAAACTCTATTATAGTGCTTGCACAAAACATCATAACATTCCACTTCTATTCTTCCCTGATAGGATAAAATGGGGATCATAAATTCTCCATATTTGTCTTGAATTCTGATGAACAACCATATATAAATGAGATACTATATGTATTCACTTTGCTTTCCTGAAGCTATATACGGCTTCTGTATCGCCTTGATAATTGCTGTTAGTAATGACTTCCTTCCAGATGGCCAACATCCCCGTGCCACGTGTGCTGTTCTGGTTCCATTAATCAATTAAATAGCTTGCTTTTTTGCTGACTAGAGATAAATTACACGCAATGTGTTCAATATATGGCCGCATTTAATTAGCAGAATATCACCAGTACATGGGATATAACTAAAAGATGGCCGTTGTCAAATGTTCAAAGCTCACACCTTACGTAAGCTTTACTTAACGACTGTAAGCTCTACTTGATGATTGTTTTTGTTCTTAAAAAAGTCATTAATTGTATACTTATTTGTATTTATAGGTGACTGAAGAGTTTTGCCCGTATATTTAATAGTCCTATTTCCATGTTTAAGTTTCATGCTCACAGTGCCATCAGCTTTGTGTGGTATATTCGTCTGGTCGTACAAGTTTGAATTGTTCATTATATATACGCGTACAAAATGTGACATATCTCATTACATGGAAATTGTATTCGCACAAAGCTTGATAGAAAAAAAGTATAATATACTGTATTAAATTGAGTTCACAAAGAGTGTGAGTATGTTGTTGAAGTTGAAGGGAAAATGACACCGCATAGAATCTCACGGAATGCAATATTTTGATCGATGCATGCGCTCAGTCTCATGGGGTTTTCACAGTATTATTGTTTGCAACGTCAGAATTAGGTTTGATTAATGTATGATGTGAAACAACGCTTGACAGCAAAAGAATTCTGCTGAAGCCTTTTTTTCATTTGCCTGGTATTGAATTTTGGTGTTTCACTGTTGATAAACGTCGCTGTGAAATTAATTGAAAAATGTGCCTCCCAACAAGGCATCAAATGAATTATTTTGTTTTAAATTTAAATTTGTAATCTTCAATTTGAAGTATGAGGTTACAGTGTCTGACTCATTTTGTAGCATAACATGTTATTTGATTTGGTTAATGAAGACCTAAATAAATAGAGCAACGTTTAGAACAACTAAGTATTCAAAGAACATATTTTATATCATTCGTCGACAATAATACATTAACGAAGAACAATGCAGTGTTGAAAAAATGAATGAGGAAGTAAAGTAAAATAAGTTGCTACATTGAACGCCAAATGCATAAGACAATGCCTCCCCACGCAGACCTCAGGGAAAACAGCAGTCCATAAACACCAGGCATTTAAGGAGGTACAAAGGTAAATACGCAAGGAAACAGGGGCGCAAGGAATGGCATTAAGGACAACTATGGACAATTAAAGTGGACAAACAGGCGAGGGATTTACTGGATGGAATATATCACGGAGCTAGCAACAATAGGCCGAAAGGGGAAGAAAATAATATGAACACTATATCAAGTGACAGAATTGCACTCGGTGAAGGAGGACTTTAGCATACATCTAAAACATAAATAAAAATAATACCACATAGATAAATAGAAAGAAATACCACATACAAATTACACAACCAACTCAAAAGCACAAGGAGTCGTGAAATATATACACATACAGAAGTAGTCGAGATCAAATACAGATTAAATTACTGAATACAGACAAGATGCCTCAATACAAGATGTACTCGGATACTGCTTCGTTAAATTATTCGGAGAAATGACCGACGGTGTTTATTATGGAACATAAAATTGTGTTCAGATAATAAAATGAGCTCTTTGAAAAATGCACATTTTACTGATAGAATCGTATACAAGTAAACCTCCATGATATATTCAAATACATCCTGTACATTAAGTATGTTCGTTGCTGCTTACGTTCTTGTGTTTCATTAAATGTAACTATGTAATTAACGTTTCCTTCTGTCATTTCAGCCCTTACAATCGACTGCTATGACTGCAAATCTCTCAGTGGAGAAAACAAAAGATGTGAAGACACATTTGTCAAAGACTTTTCCACGTACGATATGATATCACGCAAGTGCTTCTATGGTTACTGGAAAGCACATTATTGCATAAAACTGAAAGGAATAAGGGGTAATGAATCCGTCCATTTTCCATTCAGATGGAAATAGATATTATGGTTGGCTGTGATCCTATTTCGTTCCGTTACATAACAAAATTTCATTATCAGATTCCATCATTCTTCGTAGATTACTTTGTAGTTTCGAAGACCGTAGAAATTCTTACATTTGGTATTATTTTCTGTATTTTCGAACATAATGAGAAATTAGACAATTCTATGGTGGATAAATGATAGGCTTTCCGGATTTTTGTCAATATCAGTCGAGTTATATTTACTGAAGCATCCCGATAAAATTCGAAACAATCAGGCATGCTGAGATTGTGTCGCTGTCGAGTTTAAATCCTAAATTTCTTACAACTAGTAATCAAGACGGACTATAATTGATAATCTCATTTATATTTTTTACAACAACTAATGACTGTCATTTAAATCAATGTTTTCATGGATTACCTTCCGTGTTTGATGTATTGTATGTTACTTCAGCTGACGGCTCATCCATCCTCGTACGTCAATGTGCAGTCAATGACTGGGGAAGCCGTTGTGGACTGATTCAGTTCGAGTCTCCAATGGGATTAGAAGACGTTGATGGTTGCTTGGAATCATGTGATTATGATGGTTGTAACTCAGCTACGACGTATAACCACAGTTACGTCATATTGTGTGTATCTGTGATCTGCACTCGAGTATTCTTATTATTGTTTGAAAGATAACAAGAACCTTTCAACTCTTGTATTTAACTTTTTTGCTCATTTAATTTACAATAGTCTTTTCTATCATCGTTGAGCATCGAAAACATGCATTCCTTATTGTGACTGACAAAGGGAACTTATCGAATGATTCTTGCAAACATTTATAAAAGACGTGTTTTACATAAACTAGTTGTGTCATGGAACGTACTATGATAGCGTTTGGTGTTTGAAGTCCCAAAACGACCCGTATTATCCACACATGGGGTATAAATATACTTTTATATTCACATTAATAGTGGAAAACGAGGGACAATAGTGGTCGATTCTTCCAGTCAACTAAGGTGATAGTATAAAAACGACGAATTGCCAGAAAAGTTGATGCAATGACTGGGTTTAAACTCGGAACTTATCGGACTGCAAGACACAGTAATGTTGGTCAACGGCCATGATTATGACACATTGTTACACTTGTTCGTAATGTTGTACATTTGTTGTCAAAACAACTGTCTTTGAAGCTTTCGTTTCCATTCAATTCATTACGAACATCTTTATTATCAATATGCATCATTTGTATAGTCTCACAGCAACAGGTATTGTATATATACTGAGGGATGTACACGCCATATTGTACTGTATATATACTGAGGGATGTACAAGCCATATTGTATTGTATATATACTGAGGGATGTACACGCCATATTGTATTGTATATATACTGAGGGATGTACACGCCATATTGCATTGTATATCTGTACAAAACTTAGTCTTATCTATGCATTTGTTTGCGTCTTTTCATCACAACTACTTATGATTAATAAAGCGCACACTTATTCATCTTATGTCTAATTATTACACAAGGGTTGCACGTGTGCTGGGATTTATAGACATTTTTCACCAGATTAAAGCGTAAAAGGAACCACATAGATCGCACTGAAGTCCTTATTAAGTCACAATACTTTGAATATAATCATCTGTTTACAGAATTACTCTGAACATAATTTAAAGGAAGACTGAAGCACACCAGAACGTTTCTGTCGTCGGAAAGAACTATAAGGAATGTTTCATCCTCCCAAACAGGCGGAATTCCAACACGTCTATATAATTATGTAGAATAAACACAAGTTGCAGTACTTTGTTCTTTTGGCGTGCTGGACCTCGGTGTACATAATATAGACACATAGTATTCACAGAGATATATTGAATGGGCATATGTATAGTATAAACGCTTCCGGTTACGTCGAAGACAGTTACAAGCATTAACATAACACATTTTTTTACAGTTGGCTTATTGTTTTAGTGCTTTAGACATAAAATACAAACACCATAGCCGGAATTACAACCGTTACTTATCATTCAGCACTCACTACTCAAAATTTACATAGCTGAGTCAGTCAGGAGATTTTAGCGTGCCAAGTGGATTACAATGCTTACGTTGTGCTGAATTGTCTTTGCATTTATTTCCATGTAATTTGAGAGTAAATCTGAGACTTCAGTGTTAGAATACGTTATTACCATTATGCTCAGCTATATGTGTTCAGTTCAGGGCGGTGAGTATCTGTTACAATTTCGGTCTCAGGAGCTAAGTAAGTCTTAGACTGTCTAGTGTTTGTTTTCCTACAGAATTGATGAATAATAGTTTGCATCCTCTCAGCACATTTGAGACGCATATAACTCATTCGACTGACATGTTGATATAATTCACGATGCATTTCTGATACTTATCTAAAATGAAATTTCGACAGTCTATTTCATCACGTGAAATATAAGTTGGGGCAAGAGATGTTTCCTTTTCAGATAAATAATTCTTATCAACACACGCATCAGTTTCATTGCAGTTTAAATATAATAAGCGAACAATAAGATGTCACAGTAAAGAGATGGTGGCACACTAGCCTAGCGTACTTCTACTGCAAGATGTCCAGTTCAGGTTAACAAACATGTTGGGCAACAAACTGAAACATTAACATTTTCAAATAAAGTGTCTTCAAGTATTGCTCATGTTATTGTTGAATCGTTCCTCAGTACGCAAGATGAAATTAAACACTAAGTCAGCGACAAGTGTCATTACCACTGCCTTATTGAAGGCCTTATTAAATAAGGCCCAGGTCTTGTCACATGTCGCTGTCTCGTGTCTTGTTTAATCAACATGCACAGTGTGTTGTTTAGTAATACAAGTTATAGTGACAATAAGCTATTTTTTTAAACGATAAGCAGTCGTACATTCTTCGAAATGTTCTTTTGTACTAAGGTTCGATTGAATAAGTACACAAAAATTCTAATGACTGTGTCTACCTTTTGAGGAAGTTTCCTTCCTGATATCATGATTTACGTCATAGTTGTCGCAGACGTTCTTGTTGCTTGGTTGTAAGGCACGGATAGCACGTAATAAACCCCAAAACATCTTCATAAAAGTCTTCTGAACCCGCGATAAATAGCAAACGGAATTTTCTTCAAACGATTTGTTGTTGTCATGTTACCCACGGCCAAATAGATCTATAGCTGATGGATCATACACCGATCAGTAACCTTGTAGAAAGGGTCACGTTTTCATTTTCTAACGCCGTGTTGAGTTTGTGGATGACACTGTTGTTTCAGTATTATGATTATGCCACCCACTTGTTCTTGAAATATCTCTGACTCCCTTTTGGATGAGTTTTAAGAAGTCAGGCCAGCTTTCTGGGACTTCTACCCCCCCCCCCCCCCCCCCCCCGTTGTTGTCTCCTCCAATTCTCCAAGGTCGTTTTGATAATCAACCATTCAATACCTTACTTCCACATTTCTGTAGACGTTAGTCCTTTCACCTCCTTATCCCCTAATGTTTCGTATTCTGATGTTTACCTGGGATCTGTATGAGGGGGTATTGGCTTGTAAGTTTGGCGTTCCAAGTTAAACAACTTAATCCTTCCTTTTTAAAACTGTTCGATCTCTAATTGTGTCTGTCCCAATTGTTGTTATTCAACTTTCGTTACTTACAAATTACCGACATCAATAAGGCAATTTGGTTGTGTTTAATAAGCGTTTTTCCAAATTTGATTTTTTTTTCATTTATTTGGTAATTAATGCATATTTCATCAATACCTCGTACTATTTTGACCGACTGTTCGAAGATATAAGACATTTCTAACTACAAGCTTGTGACCTCAATTATATATCTCCTTTTCAATTGATAACACATCAAGATTAGCTGACTAGACTTTCCAGTAAGTTCATTCTCATTTTCAACACATGGGTGATTGAAACTCGGAGTTCCTCAAACTGTCTAGCTCATTAACCCTGTTAACACCCTGTTGCAATGCTGACATAGTATATGTCTGACATATTGAGAGTTTTCATCAGCTTTGCATGGTCGTTATTTCCGCACAGTAAAGCTTTTATCCTTCTTTTGGTGATTTATATTTACGCGGACATAAACTCATCCATTGTTATCCATTCATGATTAGAAGGCTTATTTCCTTCTTGGCATTTTACCAATATAATACCTGCAAGAAAGCGTCCTAAAATGGTGTACGAGTATATGGGCTTAAACCGTGTAAGCTTTAAAACGAACTAGAGATGTGTGGATAGCTTTGTAAAAACAAGAACATGACATTTAAGATGATTCCGGTAAACAAAACCGACTCTGACACTCAACAAAACCGTGACGAGATATCTGTGGTTATTCTCAGTAAAATAGTTTCTTAACTTTTAAAAGTAAAAAAGCCATCATCATGGCAGTCAGTGGTGTTACTTATCCAAAGGTGTGTTTCTTTCACGAAAGCATGAGTGTGGTACTCATAGGAGTAATCATTGGCATGGCGATTGCGCTGTTGAATAAACGCATTAATATTCTTTGATATTGTGGAATTACTTTGCGATTTTGACGGCAATGGTTTATCAATATATTGCGTTATTTTGCCTTTTTACCGTAGCAACGTGCATCCGAGAACCTGATACTGTTCACACTACAGCACGATTATTTATGTCAATTTAATCATTATTATTAAATATATCTCAAGAAACAAATTTATGTAAATGAACATTTCTTGGAAACTAGTTCCCAACTATTTAGTGTTAATATCATTCTACATTTTATACTAATCAACTGCCAATGCTGACACATGCTCATCAAGCAATTCAATTAATTCTTGTGTGATTTATATCAGTGGCTTATCTGCTATAATTAGACAGTTTGCGTTTTCATCGGGGTTAATGTCGTTTTTCAACAGCTGTATAGTCATTTCCAGGAATTAATTATCAACCAGTACTAGCTTGCTCTTCCGCAAGCGACTAACGACTTCTACACATGTGAACGACATGACCGAAGCCAATGTCACGGAAGAACATAACCTGCCCATCCCGGGATTCGAAACCATATCTGTCGGATGACTGTTGCTAGCCGGTCGGGTTAAATTCAACTGTGCTAGTGTATATTACTTTGCAGAAGTAGAAACCCAATTGATATTCATATTATAAAATAATGTCAAAGTATCCGTACGTACTAGAGGAAAACACCTAGACTGATATATATAAAGTGGGATAACTTTATTGGATTCTGAATTGAATTATTCACGTAATTCCCTTCAATCTTCCATTCTGGCGATTTCTTTGTTTTATTCATTTTCATGGTCTAGTAATCACATTTAATTATTTCCGACACAAAAAGACGTTTTCTATGAATAATAGATTTATATCTAGAAACGAATTTGTTATTTGTAATATTGTATATTGACCAGACATCAGATGTGTGTAAACTGTTCATCTATCACAAAAATGTCGAAACAATGAACCTCATATTATATGAGTCTCTCTCATGGGGTATTCATGGAGTCGTATACTCTCCATAAACATGTATGCTCAATATATTTACTGTAACATTCAGCACACGGACCTATGTATATATATATATTCAGGGCATTATAAAACGCACAATATAGGATTTCTAAATTTTCTTTGACTGGCATTTTAGGATACAAGAAAAAAACTTGACACGATACTGCAGGTGTATGCTAAGTAGGCAGTAATAGCTATTAACCATTACGAACATAATACAATGCACATACTTAATATTATATATACCAAGTAAGCAAGCCTCCTCAGTCAGTCCTGCTCTAGATAACTAAATTATTTATATCACAATGCGAAAGAACAACAAAGTCTAGCGAAATATATAGCATTAAAATAAAGGTAAATGAATCTTAGCAGGAAAAAGGAAGTAAATCTTAGACTTTAGATACTGGTAACAGGGAAAGGGAATTTAATAAAAAGATAAAAAGAATTAAAATATAAATTAATATACACGTATTGAGAATCGAAGAAAATTTACGTCTTTACTAGACCTTTGTTCTTTGTACATTAATATGTGTTCTTATTTAACATTGGCCGTTATAATGCGATAATATATTCGGTACATACACGGAACACAGACGCATACACTCAGTCCATAAACCTGTGTATACAAAGTGAATTTGACCAGTAGCCTAAATACCAAATCCCGGACTTATCAAAGCACTATAGCGCTCAAAATGATTGCTTTGGAATCCTAAAAAAAATACGTACAGTATATAGTAATTTCAAGTTCTTATCGATGTTTCGGTATAGATCATTTTGCATCTTTTTGTGAAATGGAGTAGTGCATTCCTAAGCAAGTCCTACATAATGTATCAACTTCTGTCTCGTGGGATCACATTAAAATAACAGGGATAATGGATATTATTAGCCTGTATTATAATATTCATATCTTCCGTCTATGACCCATTTATTATTTATAACTTCTTGTAAACTCAATAACATACAGGTCTTATCGTGTCTCAGGGGAGCGCAAAGCCATTAGTTTTGTATGCCAACATGTTAATCACTTTTGAAAGTATAATTTTGAATTTGGCATAATTCAATGTATCAGTTGTAATGTTAATCCCACGTCTACTTACTTGTATTTCATTCCGTTGCTATACATTATCATATTATAACCTTCAGGAAATGATTCAGTTAGTATTGCCTACATAGTTCAAACAATTGTGCTATATGGTGGTTTTGTTAAAAACAGTATATGTGCGTAGCAAGTCAAGCTTTGTATTGATTATATATAATCTACCGCTGAAACAATGCAAATATCGGCACTCAAAATCAAATTTCTGACCGATTGTTTCCTGACTCTGAACCAGGTTCAACTCAACCAATGCGATACAGCCCGCCCGACTAGCTCAGATGGTAGAGCGCTTGACTGACACCCGGCAGGTTTATGGTTCGATTCCCGGGTTGACCTGGTTATGTTCTTCCGTGACATTGGCTACGGTCATGTCATCCACAAATTGAGAAGCTTTCAGCTGCTTGCGGAAGAGCAAGTTAGTACTGGTTGATAATTAATACATGTACATCTAAAACACAAATAGAAATAATAACCATACCGCAATATACAGTCTTTAAACTGTCAGTAAAATACTGGGGGTACACAAAATCACCCCTAATCAAGAAGGATTTATCTGTGATGGCAGGGATTGCTTGTAACATTCTTGGGAGGAACAACTTTGAGGATTGTTTTCACTCCAATATACAGAGGGGGTCTCCGTCTGCACTTTATGATTAGAATTGCGGACTGGAGACTCCAATGCACTTCGCTATACAAATAGCATATATTGCGAATCGCGGACTGTGGACAAACAACAAATGAACATTTTGTTATTTTTAATATGTAGCACTTATACAAAGCACAATTTGATAAACCAATGCGAGTAATAAGGAAGCAAACACAGCAGACACTAGACTGGATGCCTTCTATAATCATGTTTAAATATCTCTTTGTTCTCATTATGGTTGATTAGATATGACATATAGTGGGAGACTAGCATCAAATATATTTGAAAATGGAACTGGATACGGATACAAAGTAAATCGTAGGCGCTCTTTAACAGGATCCGACGGGATTTGACGTCTCGCTTTAAACATGTTTAACGGATATTCCGAACTTCGTCGTCTTATGATGAATATATAGAAATCACGTGGCATGAGCCTCTTATTACATCCAATGATAATAAGTAGGTTGTATGATATCTTTGGTAGGATCATATAAACAGAGAATGTAAGTACTAAGATTATTGAAATGTTTTAAAAAACACATGTCTAACACAACTAGTAGACTGATGACAGCCATCATGAATGTGAGTTACTTAGTGACTTCGATGTGGTTATCGAAAGGAACGGATATCATGGCATTGTCTCATTTTAACATCCATGACAGACAGCGAGAAAACGATTTACACACCGTTTAATTTATGCGTAGTTCAACTCCTTGTAGAGATAAAATCTAGATATTAGACTCCAGAGTACTGTAGAAATGTGTTATGAACAGGAACTGGAATTTCTGACATTTCTCCATTATTGAAGTTCCGCATTGTGCACGTACCCTAGACAGTGCATGATACCAATGGCTCCAGATGTATGCAAACTCGACAATACTTACTCTACACAATATTGCTCAAAAGACTCAAGCCCTATGTGAAACTGTTCATATACACGTACATGTATTTCATAATACTATTGGACTCGCTTAGATATACATGTCATTCATTTTTCACGGTGAATGCACATGCATTATATATATTACGGAATTCATTGTACTGTCGCTGATTTGTCACGGTGAATTCTTTGTAGTCAGCTAATGTCAATGTTTGAGCCACAATGACCCTGATATGATCTAAAGACGAAACATCTACAGGGAAATCACCGGTCTTCATATTTTTGATTTGCAATTTTGAAACAAAATATCGAGCAATAGCAGATAAATTTCCCCAGAGACCCGTATTTCCAGCTTGCATCTCCGGTGTTTACATCATTAAACGTATTTCCTTTTATAATTAAAGTAATGCCTTATAAGAAGGCGTAAATACCTTAAATGGCTTATTTGTTTAAACCATTTCGTATCAGCAATACAATGATTGTAATTTGCTAAAGGGAGAATAATTTCGTAAATGAATTCATCTACGGTACATTTTCCAGTATTTTTTTATAGAGCCTCTGTCATTCATTTGTTACCTCCCTCTCAGATATATCATATCTGCCTAAGTAAATACTGCAAACGTATAGTGATGATTTCACGTACGGTACCGTTGCGTTCTAGTTGTTCAGTAGTATTTCAGTTATGTAGGGCGTTCCGTTGACTTCAGCAGTGTCCCTGTGTTACCCACGTGTCCCTGTGTTACCCACGTGTCCATGTGTTACCCACGTATCCATGTGTTACCCACGTGTTCATGTGTTACCCACGTGTCCCTGTGTTACCCATGTGTCCATGTGTTACCCACGTGTCCATGTGTTACCCACGTGTCACTGTGTTACCCACGTGTCCCTGTGTTACCCACGTGTCCCTGTGTTACCCACGTGTCCATGTGTTACCCACGTGTCCATGTGTTACCCATGTGTCCCTGTGTTACCCATGTGTCCCTGTGTTACCTGTCAGTACTATGTTCTTCCACTGGACAACTTCCAACTAACTTGAATAAGAGTAAGAAGGCAAGGGAACTCAGGCGCATTGTAAACTTGTAATGGAGAGCGTACGCATACGCAAGGTTCGAACCTACAACCACAGTTTGACTATCTAGTGCTCTATTATAGGTACGGTCACCACCGTGATACAGTCACCGTACGACGGGTTTGGAATGTTCTAAAGTATGATAAAGTTTGAGGGTAAATAATTCTATTAATACATGTTCGACTGTAATGATACTTCGTAGGAATTATGAGTCGAGTATTCCAGGCAACTGACGCTACGCGCATCGCCCTTGGTGACGTGATATCAGAATGATTCGGCGAGATTTAACGACGGCACGCGCGGCAATGAATCGACAGTTGGGGTTAAAGAAACGATTGTAAGGCTAGCCAAAGAGAGATGTTAACTTGATAAAATAGCTAAATAACGGGGATAAATCGTCAAACAATTTCAATTATTTTAAACGCACAGAAATCCAATGAATGAATGATAAGTAAGAGATCATGTTCCGAACTGGAAGGAAGCGATAAACATTAATTTAAGGCTACTGCTATGTTTTTTGTGGTGTATTATTTTAACGGAGTAAGTCCCCTTATTTCTATGAATGGAAATATGAACAGTGATATGTGCATTCAAACTCGGAATCAAAATGTGTGGCCTACAGTAGCTAGATATTTTCAAAATCGTAAATGGATCGTCAGGAAGACAATGACCTATGTCATGACTCAAAACTAGCAGATAAATGGAAGCCTGATAACAATATTTAAATTTCATAGTAGTCATCTTTAAATCCTGACCTTCATAAAATAAAAGATATATGGTGGGAGCTCAAAATATTTATATAACGAATACTAACCGATATACAGTCGAAGGCTGATTTTCAAGGGGTGATGCTGGAAACCTGAGAGTCTACTTCTTAACACTACTTACAGTCGCTACGTGACAGTATTCTTGCCAGATCAAATATAGTTACGAAGGTCAAACTTTCTGTTTCAAGATATTAGTAACAACTGGTAAGTCTACAACGTGCTTTGTTAAAAATGTCAATGAAAGTCTATGCCTGGAATTATCACATTAAAAATGACGTGACGTTGGGAACTCAATTTTGGCCATTGAGTGTACATTATTAGTGAAAGCGCTTATGTTGTTGTGGCGGCCATATGCAGGAGCCGAACAGCTTCCTTGTGGCAGCCGCAAGGTAATCTTACGATTACCGTACAAATACCGTGCGAACGAGACATACACCTTGCCGTTCCCGCAAACGGTATCAATGCGGCAGCATGGGCTTGTGATGAGAAAAAAGATGCCTGCGGAAATTGCACATTCATTGTGGTCCGAGACTTTGACGTGTCAAGATGTCGCCTTTAGATTGTTACAGCTAAGACTTTTTCCTTCCAGCTTCGTAAAAATTACGCTGTTATATACTGATAAGTCATAACACACTACATACCTTTTCCGTACGACTCTAATTTAGCAAAACAACTGCACTATTTGCACCAAACTGGCATGGATTTGAATAATATTCTTCAATACTGATTTTGAATTGGTTAAGTGCAATGGTCATGTAAAAGTTGCTTACACATAAGTTCTGTCCTATGATATTTGCTACGAACGAATAGAACGATATTTTCAACGTGTTCGTAATTAATGTCAACCATTCCTGAACAATTATGCAAAACATTATTCAGAAGTAGAAAGTTTAACAACTGAACTTCAATATAACTTCGAAGTTAAACATGCCCAGTATCACAACATCGTTTACTCATAAAACAGTTTCCATGTTTTCCATGTTCGCTTTCCTTTTCGCCACGCTGGCATTGCTCTTTGCATGTACAGCTTCCACAACACGTTCGTAGACCTTCTGTGCACTGGTTTGTGGATCTTTGCATAGTTGTATCAACTTCTGTGGTGTCACAAGATGGTTTACATGAACAATTGTCACAACACAATGTGTGAATGGAAACACATCGCTTGCTCATGAGTTTCATAGATAAAGGTGCACATGTTTGCTGCTTGCAAGAACACTTGCCGCACAAGTTATGACCACCTTTGTTACCAAAATTCACCTCATTCCGACCGCAATCTCTTACTTTTTTTGTTATATCGCAGCACATCATATGCTGGAAAACAAAAGGTAGAAACGCATGCTTTTACAGGAAGAGAGAGAGCTTAACGTTCAACTATTATTCGGAATACTACTGTTTCTTGTGCAATGTTGGTTATTGGAAGAACAATAAAGGAATTCGTTTTGAATTCGTGCATTCAGCGCCGTACAATACATGTATTGATGACGTATCTGTAAATAGCAAGCATTTGAAAGTAAGTTATACTATGTATTTCCTTATTTCATCTTTTAATCAATGCATTATTCCAAGCTGTTTGATTAAAACAAGAAATGAGACTCATCAATTAATATACATTGCAAAGCCTTGTTCTCAGTAAAACATCTACATATATTAAGTTCAAATGTACCTCGAATAGACATCTCAAGACATGATGAAACAATATGACTAAGTGTGTATGATGCATGTATTTAAAATAAATTAAAGTATACGTTACATTATCACCACATCTCTCAGCTGGAGTATCTGCCACATTACACTTCTCCTTACATGAACACAATGGACAGCAAAATGTTTGATTTTGTAGACACGACCCCATTGCTTCTCTCGTTCCGCCATTTGCCATTTCCCATCTACGCATGTAATTTGGGTCACTTGTCACCCATTTCGGTACACCCGACTGTCCTTCGTTGCTTTCTCCCGGTCCACACTCGGACTTGCATGTACAATAAGGCTTGCAACAACTTGCTCCCCACCCATCATGTGAAGCAGGGTTTTTACAAAACTTACTCGCACGATCCTCCGTACCATCGCATCTATACTCTCTGCATATGCATTTCCCTGGGGTGCAAAGAAAAAAAGTCATTCATCAATGGTCCAACTGGTAACCATCAGGAGATCGAGTGAAACCCAAGTGTAAGAATATGTATAAAAATAATATATACATGTATGTTATGCTGAGTCCAATAGCTTGTGTATCAGACCAGTAGTAATAAGTCGTCAATTACATATCTCATTCATATTAACACTACAACGCGAATTTGACGTATAAAACTAACTCACGACCATCAAACACCTTAATACTATAATTGTTGAACATAAACGAAACTATATTTACTCCAAGCACAAATATACTTAACGCCATTAAAAACGCAACCAAATATTGTGCATATAGATTAAGTGACACTACAAATGCAAAAAATATTCTTTGCTTCTCAAACATAATTTCATAAAATTAATCAATAATGAAATAAAAATAATTGGTCTAGAGTTTTTTTAACAAGAATTATCACACAGATAACTGTTACACGCTTTTGACAGTTGGATACTTCGAAATGACGCCTAGTTCAAATAGTTGCGTTTTTTAATGGCGTCAAGTATATGAAGCAGTCAAATGTAAATAATGACACAAACTTTACTTACCCGCTCCTTCTGGAGATTGAGCCGACGCCATGCCAGCAAACATCAAACTCAAATATACGTACAAGTACATGGCTAAATTGCAAACATGGAATGATGATATCAATTACCACTGTCTGTTCTAAACGTGCAGTTTATGCAACTAAAACAACAAATATGTAATGCATCGAAACACATTAATATGTTTTATAGCAAATATTCGAATCCCACAGAATAAACAGCTGAGTTTAACCCTGAGGCATTATTTGTTGGCATGTATACAAAAAACGATAATGATAGATTGGTTAATGTGTGGTGCTCATTATCATTTTGGCATTTAATTAATCCATCAATTATGCGTACAATCTACAGTGCAACTGCACTAACATGCAATTCGGTGCTATCGACAACACAGCACACAGGTACGTACAGTCTAATGCATACATTATTTGTTTTTTCAGCCCTTAAGCCATGTTCCTATAAGTCATGCAACATGTGTTTGTAACAAGGAAATGTCACAAAACAAAAATAACGAGACGGTGTCTGTGAGGCGAATGTCGTGTTGTTGTTAATGATGTTCAGTCGGGCATGTTTACTACTAGTGAAAACAAATAATCATTAATCAAAAACAATGCTTCTGACGTCATTCAATTATCGTAAACATAGATGATAGATATATTTTATATGCGTATACTACGTATTAAAAATGCATGTTAAATTTGTTAGACAAAAACATCATAACGTTTCATTGAAACCCTCAGAAACGAAATATCAATTTTCTGTTATTTATTGTTAAATAATTGTTTAATGTTAATTCGTCCTGACGACAAAATAATAAGTTAGTACGACGGAATACCGAGTCTTGCTTTTATACTTGTATTTTAATGTTTTGTTACAAAGATGAGATATTTAGTTTGAATATATATAAACAAAGATTGAATATATCACTTAAGGTGGCTGTCTGTTAATTAAATTCTGTGAACGATAAGGTAATGATCAAAGTATAGTTTAATCAAAATAAATATATGCGCATTTGCTTAATACTTGCTACTTATCACTATTGTGCAAACTTGCTAATGAGGCAACTATGCGCATTATCATCTATAAATATAGTGTAATATCATATTGCTTATTTAAGACTAAATTAGTTCTTGGTGAAAACGGCATTATGGACATAATGGGGTTTCTTTACCAGACTTATCAAATACCTTGAAATTAGATATGTGTATCTGTCCAGACCTATCCAAGCTATTTAAAGCATTAGGTTGTTCTATGTCCATTTTTACATTTTTTGAGATAATTATACTGGATTTGTCTCACAGTGCTCTATCTCAAAGTATAAATTAAAGAGTGACGACACGGGTCACACATTGAGGTATGTCCAAGGAATGAAACAAACGCTGCTGTCATAGTGAGACATGTCCAGGAGGCTTACACGAATAGTTCATATTGGAACGTCCAATAAAATCTAATATGTAGTCACGGAAACTGACTATTGTAGTAAGATAAGACCTTCTAGTTTAACAATAAAGAGCGTTTTGTCCACAGAAGCAAAGAATATATCTCAATATGAGCTAAGTCACACATCTCAACCTAATAATGAAAAAAATAATATTGATTTTACTTGTTTGAGGTATCTCCAAATAACAGTTCAAAACTGCGGTGCAATTAAATGGAATGTACAACATGTAGTTCCATATCCTAAATATGGCATATGCAACATAACGTCTTTAAATGGGTCAAATTGGTCAAATAAGAGCGAAATTACAGCATTCTGAACTTTGGAGTCGATTTTCTCGAAATAGTCGTTTTGTCAGTTAGCTCAACCTTATATTAAGGTGACGATTTGTTTAAAGTGATTTGTCTAAATGGATTGTAAACAAGAGCTTACACTGATTTATCTCGACTACTTCCTATGTCTGTTTCCTTGGTTACGAACCAGTACTCCCGTCTAACTCAGTTTGCGGTTCAACTTCGTCCAAAGAGAGATACGAGCCCACGGCCAGGCCTCCAGAGCTAATGCATCTATCGCTACCCAATATAACAGTGCAAGATGCTTGACCTAACGTATATGAATAAATATCAGAACAATCATCAGTATACATATTCTAACGCCAGCGAACTGGTTACAATTCCGTTCTTAGATGAAAGTCCGTCCAGGTAAAAATACCGGCTAGACAATAATTTAACCTATACTGCTACTACAACAACTGAGGAAGGCTAACACAGCTCGGCGGCCGATAGTACCCGACAATAACTCCATTCGCCGATAGTAGCGGACAATAACTATCGGTCGATAACTATGGCGTTGTACTGCAAACGGTGTCGAAGTACATTCAAATACTCGTACAGATGAACGCCGCTATGCGATTTCCAACCTCTTCGAAAGATAGCGTCATTCGGGAAAACTAGCTTTTGACGTCACACAATTATATCAGACGTACGCTATATCATGCTCTATCAACACAGACTTTAAAAGTGATTTATATCGTATTTTCAATAGAAACAACGATATTTTACATAAAAATCGTTTGGTTTTTAAAGATCGATATTTGTTCTCAAATTATATGATATATTTATTGAACGGTCTTCAGTAACAAACTATACGTCTTTAAGTTTGTTGTCAGTACCTTGTTATTAAGAGAGAAGAACAGAGAGCAGAACGGAACAGAACAGAACAGAGAGCAAAACGGAACAGAACAGAACATAGAGCAGAACAGAACAGAGAACAAAGAACAGAGAACAGAGAACAGAGAACAGAGAACAGAGAACAGAGAACAGAGAACAGAGAACAGAGAACAGAACAGAGCAGAACAGATATCAGAACAGAACAGAGAGCAGAACAGAGAGCAGAACAGGGAGCAGAACATAGAGCAGAACAGAGTGCAGAACAGAGAGCAGAACAGAGAGCAGAACAGAGAGCAGAACAGAGTGCAGAACGGAACAGAGAGCAGAACAGAGAGCAGAACAGAGAGCAGAAAAGAGAGCAGAACAGAACAGAGAGCAGAACGGAACAGAGAGCAGAACGGACAGCACAACAGAAAGCACAACAGAAAGCACAACAGAAAGCAAGCACAACAGAAAGCAAGCACAACAGAAAGAACAACAGAAAGCACAACAAAAAGAACAACAGAAAGCACAACAGAAAGAACAACAGAAAGCACAACAGAAAGCACAACAGAAAGCAAGCACAACAGAAAGCACAACAGACAGCAAGCACAACAGAAAGCACAACAGACAGCAAGCACAACAGAAAGCACAACAGACAGCAAGCACAGCAGAAAGCACAACAGAAAGCAAGCACAACAGAAAGCACAACAGACAGCAAGCACAACAGAAAGCACAACAGAAAGCAAGCACAACAGAAAGCACAACAGAAAGCACAACAGACAGCAAGCACAACAGAAAGCACAACCGAAAGCACAACAGAAAGCAAGCACAACAGAAAGAACAACAGAAAGCACAACAGAAAGCACAACAGAAAGCACAACAGAAAGCACAACAGAAAGCACAACAGAAAGCGTGCTTTTACTTTTAGTCGGGAACTTTATTATCGATTAAACTAAATCAGTACTGATTAACAAAATGTTTATTTATGTATAATGTTTAAGAAAATGTTGAATGCGTCCAAAACAAAACTAACGTTTAAACGCAAAAGTAACTTATCCCGTGGTCATTTTCATACGATTACATCTAAGAAACTATTTAATAAATCACCGGACTGTACCAGTGCGCTGCAATGAGGAAAATTGAGTACAGGGAACAAACCACAGGAGATTGTAACGAGTTTTCTCCCTTAATCCCTACTATAGTATAATTATGGGCGAATTTGTTTTGCAAAACCTGGTTCATGTTTGAGGTTTCAGTTTTGTTGTAGTTTGGTTGAAAAACTTAAACCAGTTAAGATTAAGATTGGTCTGCAAACAAACAGATGGTTTAGTCAATGAAAAATGGCCCACGTGATTTTGATTGTGCGAGATTGCAGACAGATTGGTGCGTGATAAGAAAATCAGAGTTAAGAACTTTCAAACGTCTGTTTTGCAACGTTACAGAGTGGACAATTTTAAAGCCATGTTCCCATGTAGTAAAGAAACATTTATTTTTAAACATTGTCCCACATATGAGTGGCACGGTCAACCGCCATAAAATCAGTCTACCATTTTGTTTAACTAGTATACGATTTTTCGGATAAATCAAACCAGACAAACCACACTTGGCGGTAGTTCGGTCAGTTTGATTAACCAGTTTAAGATTTGTTATTGACAAATACAGAAACTTGTTTTAGTTTGAAACCAGTTAGTTAAAACAAATGAAAGGTTTGACAAACCAGTTTTGGATTCAAACCGGTTTGGAACAAACAAATTCGCCCTATGTAAATAGAAGGAATAAAGGGAGGGACTCTAGAAGGGATAAAGGGAGAGACTCTAGAAGGGATAAAGGGAGAGAAGTCGTGACAATCACTTGTGGATTAAATACGTGTTGAAATAAGTTCGAAGGCACACACATCTTTCACGGCGTTATATTTGTCAAATTTCCCACATCTGTAAAAAACGTTTGATTAAGCAGACGGATGACGCCGAAACTAAAAGTTTGCTTAAATTTTAAAACACAACTATAATCTGCGTTGGAAACATGTTAACAACGACCTCCTTGTCTTCTGCGAAAGGTCACGAATTCAGTTAAAATATACACACGACTATATAACCGTACATGGTATAATTTCAACCAATGAAACGTTTATACAAGTCATAGTAATATCCTTTATTAACATGATTTCCATGCTCTGCATGAGTTCTCGAACAGTCAGTGTTTTGTTGCATCGTAGGGTAGAGGAAGTAATCGGTCAAATTTGAAAATGGTAAGACTGCATGAGTTGTCTTATCTTGTTGATGCCTGTATTTCAGAGACAAGTACTAATATATTTGTATGTGTATTTCAACAACCTTTCATTTAGTGTGATAGCATTATTTCTCTCAGTGCATTACTTAATTTCAAAACGTATCCATAGCCTACTTATGAACAGTGTAACACTTCTCTGTTCGCCTTACCATCCAAACTTAGCGCAAGATGACTTTCACGTCTGCTGGTGAAACATCGGCTGCATGGTGTCTTCTGCAGTGTGCACTTGGTGCTGTTTAGTATGTTGATTTGATATATTTTGTGCAGTGACCAGTATACTATATATGTAATGTATTGTGTTCAACCAACGACACATGGTATACACTGAATAAGCCTATTGGGTCTTTTCGTCTAAGTAATAAATCATTATTATCATATTGTAACATTAAACTGTTAAAGATTTTAAGGTGAAAGTTAAGATGTACTAAATTTGTGAATTATGTGATTGTTTGCCTCTTACATGTAGGACTACTTTAAGAAAGCTTAAGTTATGTCGAAACTCCACAAATACACTTTACGTGGGGTACCCCGGTTATAGGGTGTCACACTTCAACCTCGTTAAGGCGCTAGGGGTGGTCTCGGCAGGTCCTGCAGTACTAGTACTAGCTAGCTTTATAGGAGAGCTTCTTACGAAACCCATGCTGTTCGTCGGTGAGTATGTTGTACAGTTCGAGATGTTTCATAACCTGGGTATGGAGGATACGTTCCAGGAGTTTGCAGCATACTGAGTTGAGTGATTTGGGTCTGTAATTTGCCGGGACTGTTCGGTCACCTTTCTTGAAGACTGGTGTCACAAATGCAGTTTTCCAGTCTTCGGGAGCTCTGTCCTGTCTTAGTGAAGCCTCTGAAACACCAATGTTAGTGATGGGGCAAACTTGTTGTCCAACTCTTCCAGAAGTCGTGTAGGGATGTTTTCAGGACTCTGTGCCTTGTGAAGATCTATGCCCCTTAATTACATTTTAATCAACCCTGAAGCTGTCTTATGTTTTATTATTTCCATATTAGTATCCATTATCAACCCGCAATACAAAACGTATAGTTACACTCAAATGTCAAATGACGCCCATTTCTAAATTTATGCTGTTTTTAGTAGACTTGATGTACGTTAATGCTTTGTCGGGCTTGAAAGCTAGGACCGCCGTGTAATTTGATTTCGTATCTCGAAACAAAGCTCTAATTCCAGAATCTATCAAATAAATGTAACATTATTATTTATCAAATTTAAATACTATATAATATCGGCCTAGAATTCAATGACATATTTATCAAACTCCCCGCAGCGCTTACTTCCCCTTGCCAGTAACAGTAACCACTGCCTTTCACAAGATTTTTATCAAGATTTTGATAACATTTATTTTTCACATTGAGCTTAACCAGAGGTCTATTCAAAAATTCCACTGTAGATACCTTTCCATATGTTTTTTTCTGTTGGCAGGGCCCCGAATTTTGCTGTATGAGTGTTCTACAGTTGAACCTGATCCTGTGACTTGCTGTTTACTATACGAATGTTCACTTTCTGTTGCTGGCTCTGGGGCAACATCCACAGAGGAAGCGTCAAAACTAACACTCTTAATCTTATGATCGGGTGGGGGTCTTCAACAACCAGTGACCGCCGGCTTTTTTACAGTTTTTGTCCTTTTAGTAGTTTCTGAACTTGCAGCTGGCTTAATTTTAGGAGTAATACGGCTATTGGACAGCCTCTTGAACCTCAAACCGCTGTCTGAACCTGTGTTAACCCTACATTTTAACTTCTCTATCACTTCAAAAGCTGAATTTACTTGACCAGTACAAGTTCGACAAATTCCGTACGAAATGTTACTTTTGCTGGTAAGAAATGCCTCAACGTCTGAATTAATTAACACACTTATTTTCTTACATATGTCCAAGTTTGAAAAATCTTTTATTGTTTTCACAAATAAAACACGGCGTAGGGACTTCTTTCTTTGGTGTCTCTGCCATTTTGCGATGTCATGTGATCTTCTTATCATCACGTGGTATCTTGTGAAGGCAGTGGTTACTGTAACTGTAAGGGGAAGTAACTGCTGTTAGGAGTTTGCATATTTATATGTTGCACCGTTTTTCTACTACATAGCTCTTGCTTCCTTACATTATCGTCCGCTGAGTTAAAGTCCGCTATCTTGTTTTCAGAAGGATGGTTGTACAGTTTTAACCGATTCTGGCATTTATTTACGCTTCAAAATGGTTTGCTTATTTTTATTTATCAATTTATGTGTTTCAGAAGAATAATAGTTCATAAAAAAGTGTTTAAATGACGTCAAGTGTGTAATCGCAATTAGTGTAATGTATGTAATTCGGATAAGAATATAATTTCGGATAATGTCAAAGTTTGCGTATTTCTAGACTCTCAAAGAAATGTTTCTCTGTTTGAGTTCGGAGTGTTGTTTCAGCGTTTCTGTAATCAAATATCAAAAGTTAAGATTACTGACAAAAACACGTTCATTATTAGACTTGAGGGGAAAAACTGAAAACACCATGCAAACATATATATTAATAATATCATTTAGTTATTTTAATCAGATTAACCACACTAATTATAAATCTCCTTTTGATGTTTACCAGATTTTGGTATAAAATTGAATCACAGCATAATAACGAAGGTTAATGGGTGGATAGTGCTGTGTAATTATCTTTCATTTTGACATTTTGATGAATGATAGATCTATCAATTCTGCAATAGACAAAAGACAGGGTGTGTGCATGTTTAAAGTTATAGGCCTGGATTCTGGCACTGACTCAGCAAATTCTGGTCCCTAGTCCCCCAGCTTGATATCAGTATGGGGTCGATAATTTACAAGGTAATGGACAGTCTGGTAATTATACTGTCATGAGGCTCTTTGTTGAGGAAGTGATAAAACAGTTATATACAGTTCCCAACATAGCAGAATGTAATAAAAGGAAAAGGAAGGGGGCATATTATAACTTTATTTATCATACTACATAAAGAAATGTGATATATGCTGGAATCTAATTAGTAAAGGGAAACAATGGAATGAAAAAATTAAAAGATTAATATGCAGGGATTTCCATGACGCAGATATCTCGAGTCCCTGACTCGCGTTCCTTTCTAGGGACTCCCATCTTCCACTTACTCTGTATCTAAAATAAACTTTTGTCAAGTATAAACAGCATATCTGGGACCTTACACATTAACATTCACCAGATCGAAATATCAATCCATTTTAATTTTCAAAACGAAGATTGCAAAATACATTCCAATTAAAATCACGACTAACCGAAATACTACCGAAATACCCAAAAAAATTACATAGAAAAATCAATAAACAAGAGTGGATCAAGGCCTTTAAGAAGAGGTCATAATGTTTTCAAAGCATATTATACAATGGTGTGAAAATACTCGGTGATACATCGACAAAACAAGTGGTTTATAATACATTGTTCATATTTGTTATTGATTGTGTTAACACTTACAAAACATAGGAAATTTCTTGGACCTCTGGTTTTATGTCAAAACAGATGTAATGTTTCCTTCAATGACATACTTGCTAGCTTGCTTATATTCAAAGATAATTGCAATGGGAAGCAGTATTATAATGAAAATATTATATTTCAATAAGCGGATCAATCCTTGAAGAGGCTAAAAAAATATTTCCATACCAACCCGTATTAACCTTTATCTTGGCAAGCAACTAACAACTCATCCACATAATTCAGAGTTGAGAGGGGGGAGACAAAAAGTTTTGGATCTACATGTAGTTACCGTCAGTCGAATTTTCATGGAAGAACAAAAAAAAAACTGTCTTCATATTTTCTGATTCAGAATTCTTGACCTGATGATTATGATAAGTTTTATGCATTAACTCGGGGTTCTTTTTAGGCTTTTAAAATAACAGTCCTAGGATCCCCTTTTCTGAAATGGACTCCCTAGTGAATCGCTGCATGATGATGGGTCGGGGGAGGTAGTGTCCCCCTCCCACTTTGAGATAATTATTCTATATTTTATAGATGCTGGTTGCATAATTATAGTGATTCACTGAAAATCTGCAATGTAGACAGCATTGATATTTTTTAATGGAAAATTTGTATGATTTATCAAATATTCGTTTTGTATTGATAAGAGTTGAATTGATATATCTGACTGATATGCATCATGCATGGAAATGCACTGCTTGTCAGTGTAGTGGTAAGAAACCCAGGAAGTCATCAAGAGGGATTCATGTAAGTTGTAAAAACTTATTTTAAAAATGGTATCAAATAAAAAAGTTTAAAATGGTATCTTGACACCGTTTACAAATTTGTAGCACAAATACCTTTGACACAGATTAAACAATATCTTGTTTTGTCTCATCATTTATGCTTACTTATAAATAATGATGCTTATGTATGTTTATTTGTATTTTGCAGGCTGGAGATGCATCAAGCCTCCAGTCACTTGAAACGTTGATGTCTGAATTCTTCAATGTTTCTACCAGCAATGATCGTAAAAGACAAATTGGTTAGTGAAGTTATTTCTTCCAAATATTGATAAAACTTTCCAAGGTAATTCATGTATCAGTGTTCTCCACAGATTGAATTTGAATTTTGATCATTTTTATTTTTGAAGTATTCAGTTTTTGTACCTTATTCTGCTTCTTTGATAGAAGATTGCGTGTTACTAGTTAACAAAACATTAATTAACCTGTTGTTAAATGATCATGCAATTAGCGGAATTGCCAGCTGCTGGGGTTTGGGAAACTCGGTGTGAAATTAAAACATAGTATTGTTTGTACATTTTGCAGAAGAACTGCTAAACCAATTCAGCCAGACCAAAGATTGTTGGAAGCAATGTTTCTTCTTCCTGTTGAACACAAAGAACGAGTATGTCATGATGTACTGTCTCACAGTGCTGGAGGTTTGTATTCCACTACACATTTAATTCATCCTGTGTTAGAAGATACAGTAAAACCTCAATAATAAGACCACCCTTGGGACCCTTGAAAACTGGACTTATTATTGAGGTGGTCTTAATATCGAGGTGGAATAAATAGCACAACAGTGAAAATGAACTTGAAAATTGTGTTCTTAATTTTGAGGTGGTCTTATTATTGAGATGGTCTTTTATTGAGGTTTTTCTGTACATTTCTTTTACATTGAAGAAGTTGGTCTGGCTTTTCTCTTCTTTCAAATAAAAGTGAATTCATTTTATTAGTGTTACTAAAGTGGCAATTATGAGAAATACTCATTATTTTCTGACCGATTCTGATTTATATTCTCATTGCTTACTGTTTTAGACAGGTGCAAAGGAATGATAAATTAATATTAGTGCATTTTAATATTGAAACTGTTCCTTTGGATATCAAAACCATAGCTTACCAATGGTGTGACTCAGTCTGTGATGCCACAAATTTATAGTTTCCCAAACATTGCTTATATCTTGCATAGCCAATATCTAAATTTGAATAACCTTCTGATGAACCTTGATATTTGATGTGCTACCTGCTTCTGTTGTAGACTCTACACCATCATATGTGGAAGTAGTGGTAACATATTTCCTAATTCCGGTGATAATTTTGTGTCACTGATGGCATAGTATTGTTAAATTTCTGGCATTAGCTATGCCTAGTTTTACATTCCTCCTGCTAATTGTCATAAAACTTGTATGTGGTGTTCCCTGTAGCTACTTATTCTCTCTCTTGTATTGCAGAATATCATTAACAAACAATGGGTTGGATTGACTGCAGAAGATAAAAGTGAAATACGCATCATGTTGAACCAGTACATGCTTGAAAATCATGGTAAAGTGCCAGTATTTATTCGTAACAAACTAGTCAAGTTGGTAGTCGATGTCGGTAGAATTGATTGGCCTCATTTCTACCCTGATTTCTTCTCAAGCATTTTACAGGTGAGCCTCTTTGAACCCTTTATTAATCTTCATTCAGCTTCGTTCATTTGGTTGTTCATAAGAGATATTTACCATTATCAACTTATTTATAAGTCAACTTTTATTGACAGAATTCTCTGTTTGCTTTTCATTATGAAAGTTAAGTCAGCTGTGAAGACCTATACTGCTTGATAAGATTAGTGGCATATACATGCCTAGTCATTTTGTTTATATTTCGTAATCGTGTAGATTATGGCTTCTTGTCTCTGTCTTCTGTAGATTGTATCTACAAATAGATTTACTTTGATGTTTATGCGGTACAAATTTCATCAAACAATTGCCTATTTCATGGAATCAATTTCTGATATACAGACAGTCATTTATGTCTTGTTTTGAACATTTAATATTTTCAGCTTATTCAGCAATCAGAGACAACCTCTCTGGGTCTAATACTCCTACATACAGCATCGGAAGAACTAGCAGTACCAAGAGAGGATTTATCTATGTCGAGGAAAGAGGAACTGTATAAACTTCTCTTACAACAAGTCCCTATCATTCTCAGTCTGTTAAATAGTAAGTGAATTATGATATTTAGTTGGACCATGTTCATTTGAATTCATTGGGTCTGAAATTTTACTCCGAATGATACATGATATCAAGAATCCAATTCAATTAGATGTGCCTAAAAAGATACATGGGGACCTGATATATATTTAGGATTTAGTTTTTGGATTGAAGGTTGTCAAATAAACAAGGTCTGACTGTACTTTAATTTGAGTACTGATATATGCATTGTAACAGGCTCTTATTTCACCATATATCTCTTTTGCGATCTGTCTTGAAAAGTCTCAGTTTGAGACATTCTGTGAATCCAGGGTAGAGCTGTCATTGATAGAAACAATGTCTATGTGTCATTAATATTTTTCCATAGATCAATTATAGATTCACATTTTATTTAAATTGATACTTATGAATAATAAACATATGCCTGCAAATGGCGAAAAAGTTCTCCCAAAACAAAACTAGATTTTGAATGAAATAAAAAATGTTTGAATGAATTGTGTAATTAGTTGTTGCCTTCATAGTGTTATATTAGAATATATTTGTTGTTATACTTTACCAAGAAAGAACTGTTTCGTCATTGATGCCTTAGTAATTGTATGTTTTACCACTGTTTATGTCCATTTGTTTGGACTTGATGTGATCAACATTTTGTTTTACATTCAGATGTACTAGATATGGCCCTTGAGAGACATCGTCATCTAGTATCTGCCACACCACCACCCTCTCCCACCCAGGGGGAGTCGGCTGCTAGAAAACAACAACAACCTGTATTACTATTTACAGATTCACCTCTTAAGTCAGGTTTGTATAGTTATCTTGTATTCAGGCTTTGTGTTTGTTCTATAGATGAAATGGCCTCTTACTACATACGCCAAATTTGGATAATCTTTGTGTAATTGTTCTTTGTCATTGATTGTGAACATATCTCATTTATTTGGAGCGTTTTACAACCTTGTATTTTATCCTATGGAAACATTTTACCAGTAATAGCATTTTTATTTATAGTAAATATTATTTTTACTTGTGATATTGATGTTGATTACACTGGGTTACTTTGTAAACTACTGTTATAATAAACTGCTGATTTCACAAAACACCTTATACAAGTACATTTCATAGGTATAATATATTGTACATGTTACATAATATAGTTGACTGTATAATAATCATTAATTAAGTAGTTTTGGAATTTGCTGATGTTTTTTTTTTTTGGTTAATTTCAGACTCTTTTATGAATGACATGTTTAAGTCAACGGGGAGCAGTGTCCAGCTAGAAGCATTACCACCACTGGACTCAACAACACAGGAACTATGTGCCCTCACCTTGAACTGTTTGTCTCATTTCTTCAGTTGGATCCCTTTGTCCTCTTTTATTACACCCTCCCTGCTAAGTACGATATTCCACTTCGCTGGTTTTGGGTGTGAGACCCAAGGCAGCCGCACTATGAATTCCGGCGCCAACTTTAGCTCCACTTCTTGCCATTTAGGTATCCTAGCGATGAACTGTATTAATGAATTACTGTCAAAGAATTGTGTGCCATTAGAATTTGAGGACTACTTGTTACAAATGTTCCAGCAAACATTCTGCTTACTGCAGAAGCTGACCAAGGATAGCAGTACTTGCTCCAGTGGGAACAGGCTTACTGAACTAGATGAAAGGTGAACTTTTTCTCTCCTATGTTTTAATGTAATATGTAATATGAAGATTCTTGCCGATCAAATGCTTTCTTTGTGGATTTGTATCGGCTGATTTACGTGATCATGTGATTTTATATTTAATTTCTTCCTGTCGCAGTTTTTACATTCTCTTTTGAGATTGTCTTACAAACATTGAGGCAACTTTATGAAAGCTGATTGAATTTTTTTTTTAACAAATCTACAAATTTTAATGTCATATATTGTTCAGGTATTTTGCATCATAACTATGTTCCATATATGTTGACTTTAACGGCATTTATATTTTCTTACAGATATTAAATCTGTTTGTACTTCATGGCTCAGATTGATTTAAACAAATAAACTAGCAAGTTATTTACAAATGTTCCTGTTTAATTATTACTAATTGATTTTTTCAGTTATGTGGACAAGTTTACAGATTTCCTACGTCTGTTTGTCAGCATTCATCTTAGAAGATTTGAATCAAACACACAATTTCCTGTTATAGAATTTCTGGCTCTTCTTTTTAAATACACTTTTAGACAGGTAATATTCAAAGTCTTATTTCTAATACATCGTTTTTGTATACTCTAAAGGTTATTGATTTTATCTCGCTATTAGTTCAAAAGGTACTTAACTTATATCAGTTGTGAAACTAGTTGTTACCACCAGATATTGTCACATATTCTTTCCCTTTGTCCGTTCTACTTGAGTTCTCTCTCTTTATCTATTCTATAATGATATGTATATACATATCATATATAAGTGATAAAGAGAGATGTACTATAAATACATATAATATAGAAGGGATAAAGGGAGAGAACTCTTGAAGAGACAAAGGGAAGTAAATTGTGACAATCTCCTGTGGTTCTATTGTTGGGTACTTCTTGGGTTAGTCACCAGTACTCACACCAAATTTCAAGCAGCATAACATATTCAATGTTATATAATGTATGTTAAAAATGTTTTTACGTATTTGATAAGGACTGACATTATTGATGATGAAAATATTTTTATTTCTACTGAATTCATATGTTAAGAAAACAACACCTGCCTATTGGAGCATTGACACTGTTGTTGACCACATTAAGCCTATGTTATTTGCACCTCTGTGTCTGACAGTAATTGGTTTGCTTCTTCTCAGTATATTAGTTTTGTAATTTATCAGCAACTTCTCTGGATGAAATATTGAAAAATATGTACATTTTCACAGTGATACAAAGCTATCTGCATGCTAATAAAGAAGGAGTTTCACTTGCACTCTTCAAATGTGGATAGTGAAGGTCAGGGGACTCAAAATATTGTGTATGTTTGTTTGAGCTGTTGAAAATATGCCTACAGGTAATTTGAAGTACACAGACAATAGCAAGCAAGTATATGTACCTCCATTTCAGCCTTCCAATGATGGTTTCTACAACTGTTTAGATATTTGGACAACTTTCCTGGATTACTTGTTGACCAAGTCAAAGGGAAGACAAGACGAAATGCAAGCTATTGTGTTAAGGTAAATTTATTGTTACTTATTATCATGCGATGGCGCGGTGTCTGAGACCTTGGTTCCATTTGAAAAAAACAGACAGATCTGTGCATACATGACTGCATACTGACACTTGAAACAGGCAAGATTTCTGTAATCAATAGAGTCGCCATAAATGCCTTCTATGAACAAAAAGTGACGGTTAGATTTATACTGATTACAAAATGTGTGTAACTTGAACGGGATTCATGTTGATCAATCTCATTAAAATCTGGTCCTAATTTTCACTTCTATATTCCATATGATTATTTGTATCCAATGTGCAAAAACTGTATTTGTTTCCAGGTATAAAGATGCTCTTACATCGCTTGTACGACACATATTACAGAAACTTCAGTTCAAATTTAATCAATCCCAGCTGGAGGAACTTGATGATGACACATTAGATTACGATGTAAGTAAGAATGAACTGTCTGAGTCTTATATTGTATCTATATGTATGATAAATCTTTCAATCTTGGAACAAACCTTTATCTCCTATGGCTCTTTTTTAACCAGTTTTTTGAAAAAAACCAGGTTATTAGAATGGTGTGTCGTTGGGCGGGCGGGCGGGCAGCTGGGCGGGCGTCAAACTGGGTGGTTTCCGGCGAATAACTTGTGTTCTGTTCATCATATTGTAACCAAACTTGGTGTACAGTAAACATATGGAGAGCTCGCTTGGGATTGCCTTTGGTTTCGGTCCGACAAAGGTCAAGGTCACCTTTACTAAAAATAGAAATTTGGTTTCCGGCGAATAACTTGAGTTACATTGATCATATTGACATCAAACTTGGTGTATAGTAAGAACATGTGGAGAGCTCGCTTGGGATTGTCTTTGGGTTCGGTCCAACAAAGGTCAAGGTCACCGTTGCTAAAAATAACAATTTGGTTTCCGGCGAATAACTTGAGTTTCGTTGAACATATCGACATCAAACTTGGTGTACAGTAAGAACAAGTGGAGAGCTCGCTTGGGATTACTTTTGGGCTCGGTCCGTCAAAGGTCAAGGTCACCGTTACTAAAAATAGAAATTTGGTTTCCGGCGAATAACTTTTGTTTAGTTGATCATATTGACATCAAACTTGGTGTATAGTAAGAAAATGTGGAGAGCTTGCTTGGGGATGCTTTTGGACTCGTTCTGCCAAAGTTCAAGGTCACCGTTACTAAAAGTAGCAATTTGGTTTTCGCCGAATAACTTTAGATTTGTTGGTCATATTGACATCAAACTTGGTGTATAGTAAGAACATGTGGAGAGCTCGCTTGGGATTGCTTTTGGAATCGTTTCGTCAAAGGTCAAGGTCACCTTTACTAAAAATTGCAATTTGCTCTCCGGCTAATAACTTTAAATTTGTTGGTCATATTGACATCAAACTTGGTGTATAGTAAGAACATGTGAAGATCTCGCTTGGGATTGCTTTTGGGTTCGTTCCGTCCAAGGTCACTTAAAATTTTAAAATCAGTTTCCACTTAATATCTTCGCTATTCGTAGGTGTATTGACATTAAAATTGTTGCATATATATATAATATATCTAAGTGTGAGTGTTTGTATGCATGTATCACCTCTGGCACCTTTGCAGCATTGATGATCATCATGTATTCATTATACAAATAGAGCCTTGGTTACAAATAACTACGTACTAAAACCTGGTTTGGGGGCATTGCCCATTTCTTGTTCATTCTTGAGACATTAAAATCTCTGTGATCTCAATGTTTATAGATTATCCATTAATAGGGTGTCACGATATACCTTTAAATTGGTATATTGTAATGTGCAGCCAAACTGTATTTGTACCACAATATGAAATGAATGTACTCGATTTTAACAATATATTTATCTGCTTCAAACTCACTACAAGCTCTTAATATATGACATTATTTTGTCATGAAAAACTGAAATGAGAATCAGACCGTTTAGTTTTAACAAATGTATACAACCGACTACCTGATAGGTCTTTATCCAATTTAAGGAAGAGACAGAATGGCAGCATTTTCTGAGACAATGTTTGGAACTTATTGCTAGAATAGCTGAGATACTTACAGCAGAAACGTTCCAGATTATGGTAAGTTTATATATGCTTGTATATTTTAGGCAATATAAATAAAACTGGGTAAATATTTATCAAACTTTTGAGGCGGTAGAATTATGTTTGTAAGTTTGATTATCATTTGTCTTTAATACCGAAAATTCTTGAGCTGTTCGAAACTTTGCTTGTTTATATTTATCTGGTGTAGGAATGGGATCAATCTTGCAGATTGTTTTGAATGCCATGGAATCTGAATTTCTGCTTGTTAATGCTAAAATCCTATATTGACAACTGTTCATGTTGATTTGGTAACAAGTCCATGAAGCTTAAACATGTTGAAATGGCTGTTTATTTGGTTGCGTGTTGTTGATAAAATCTTAGATGGCGAGTTACATGGTGGCGAGTTCCTCTGCACGCTGCAGCGACGACAACCGATTGTTCAAAATCATGAACATTATAGGTCAATCATGTTTAACCAAATTTATATGAACCATGCTTTGTTACTTCCATATTCATGTTACGTTACTCTATACAGATCTAGTGCTCAACTTGTTTACGCCTCTGTATTCACATTTTGATTTACATGAACACTGTATTAGTAGCTTCAAATAAGTTACTTATTTTTCTCTCAGTATGAGCCATTTCAAGAAGTCACGGAAATCTATCTAGGATTAGAGCAGTACATTGTAACTGTGGATGGTAAACGCAGACTGAATATCCGCGGAGAAAATGATTGTCGAAGACTTCATTGTTCTCTACGCGACCTGTCTTCACTGTTACAAGGTCTCGGCAGATTAGCGGATCATTTTATAGCAGACAAATTTGCTGAGAGATTCAATGACGGGAAAGTTCTTCTTGAAAGGTATGTATGTATAGCAAGTTCAATAGATAATTAATAAATCTATTCATTAGTAAGGCTTCAACAATACAGGTGTCTCTCGGTTCAGTTTCGATTACTACCCTTTCAGTTTCTGGTTATTCAGTTCAGTTATATAGATATGTGAATTACATAAATTTCTCAATAACTGATAGTTTTATGACTTGTAATGACCAGACATGTACATTTGACTTGGTAAATAGAACAAGAGCAATGTGTTGTAATATTTATAATAAAGTAGAGCAATGACTAGAAATAGAACTTTACCGGTATATCCCATAATAAAAGTAAACAGTTCCAATAGTTGTGTAACTAAAAGATCATGAGTATAAACATATTAGTTCTCTGACTAGAATATTGCTTCAAGAATTAAAATGTCAACTGACAAACGGAACAGAATATCCGAAATTGAACCGAACTGTGAGAAAAAAGAACGAAAATTAAATCAAACATCGGTTAATCATTGCAACCCTATTTATTAGAATGATCTATTCTGAGCTTTGTTATGTAAACCAAGAAAGCATTTCATGCTATTTATTTATGTTCGCTGCTGTTTTTGTCATTGGGTAACTTTCCATGAAAATAAATCATAGCAAAATATCTGTGTACATTTATTATTATATCAATAAACCTTGAAACATTGTATTTGCAAACAAATTTTCTAAGTGGACAATATTTTGTAGAATTCACGATATTAAAAACCAATTAGATGAACTGATGACTTTGTATCCAAATATGCATTGTATTTGTGGTCTTCTTTCTGGGTTATACAGTATGCCATGACTGGCTAGGTTGCTTTAATGGCCCTTCCTTTTTCTATGGACAAGTCTTGACATCTCTGTTTGAGTTCGTTTTGTCTACATTATTGAGTTACTTTTTATTACTTAGGTTAATACATATGGTTATGTATGGTAGCCGAGTGAAATTGTTTGAAATGACATCTACAGAACAAAGTGTACTACAGACAGATCTGATTGAAGTGTAAGTGTCATATTTATGTTTTCTCTCTGACGGATGGCCTTCTGACATTTTTATTTTGATCCAGTTTTTACATTTCTACATTAAGATGGGAGTATTAAGGATTCACTTGCAGTGAATGGGATGTGAATCGGCGGCATCCACTAAGTTGTCTGCTCTCTAACTTAGCCAGTTTTTATCAAATTTTTGCCACACTTGCTGTGAAAGTATATTTGTATGACATCTCAGCCAAGTTTGATAACCAGCCATATTGCCCTTGTCTCTCTTGAGTTATGGCCCTTGGCTTGCCAAAAAATTGACCAAATTAAGCTTTCCAGTCTCTAACTTAGCCAGTTTTAACTTAATCTTCACCAAACTTACAGTGAATATTTATTGGCATAATATCTTTGCTACATTCTATCTGATTGCCCCAGTCAACCTTGAGTAAAGGCCCTCCTTGATTTTCCAAACATAGACCAAATTAGCCTTGTCTGCACTCTAACTTATAGAGTTTTTTTCAATCTTTACCAAACTTGCTATGAAAGTTTATTGGAATAATATCTCAACCAAGTTAGATAACCAGCCTGATCTATGTGGTCAGTCTTGAGTTACGTCCCTTTGATTTAAAAAAATTGTCCAAATTAGCCTTGTATTTCTCTAAACTTCCCCAATCTTGCTGTGAATATTTATTATCAATGATAACAGTCTAGACTTCTTTTAGTTTTTTTTGCGGTTCATTTCTTAAATATTCCAATGCCTTACTTCGTTATGATTCTCCAGACATGCTCAAGCATTGGCTGCCATCAAACCATTTTCTCATTGGTTGTCAAGATTTCATGCAGAGTCACAGAACTATCCAGATCAGAGAGACATGTTTAGAAAGCTTATCACTACGTTGCTAGATGCCATAACTTGCCTATTTGAGATAGAGGTAAAGTATTAGATTATAGTCTGTCAAGTCAACTATTTTCTTTCCTCAGTGCTTTGAAATTCATACTCTGTATTGACATTACAATGCAGCGGATCAGTGGTCCAGTGGTAAAACGCTGGACTTGTAATCCAGGGATCGCTGGTTCGATTCCCCGCTCCATCACTAACCGTACTAACAGTCTTTCGGACGAGACTTTAAAAACCGAGGTCCCGTGTATGATGCTTTACATCGAGCACGTAAAAGAACCAGGGGTGCTTCTGGAACTGGGGCATCTTCTGTATCATGCACTATCCTCCAAATCTAATATGACTAACATTCTTCCGGAGGCGTCGCCCATGTGGGAAACCGGTGGCGACGATAAATAAAAGCATATACAACAACAATGCATAGCATGCAGTACTGTGCATAGCAGAATTCGGTGGTATTGTGGTTTAAATGTAGAGCACTTGACTTCTGACCTAAGGGTATTTGGTTCAAATCTGTCAATGAGCCAGGTTGAACCACACACTTCACAACCCTGAAATGTACTGCATGTATTGTGGCAGCCAGAGATATGTGAAGTTTGTTATTTCACTTATTCTATTTTCCAATGAAACATGCTGTATCTGATATATCCATGCAGAAAATGAGTAATATCATGTTACACTAATAAGGATCATTTATTGAAACCTTTATTTGTGTGTATCCATCAGTCATAATGGTTGTTGAGTAACATCAAGTGGAGTTCTTGAGCAAAGTCTATGTTGGCTGTGGAAGCCAATCCTGGATGTACATTGTAATACATGTACTACATAGGATCCATTGTGGTCAGAGGTGCAGAGTTTTATTCTGCCTCATGTGATATTGAGTTGAGAACACCATGATCCCCAAATTAGGCAAGTACTGGTTGTTAACCCAGGAACCAGTCATTGAAAGTTGTGTTTTTATACTTGATGTAAAATAAATCTGGTGAAAATAAAATAATTTTATGGAGATGTTAAGTGGCTTCAAACAGACAGAAACCTTATAGTTGCTGTTGGTATATATAGTATACATGTATTTGATACTATATTTTGTATACGCTATATTACAGATCCCTGATAAGATTTCTCATTCCTCGGCACATTTACTTCTGTCTTTGGTGACTACAGTCAGACCAAACTTTCTATTGGAGATACCATGTATACAGAAACTCTACAATTCAGCAACTCGGGGAGCATTTACAAAAGTTAATATCGAAGTGAGTGAATATTTGTATGCTGTAGACATGTTTTACATTAGGAATATGTTTTATGTTTTACACATACGTTGTGCTGTGAACTTGTCTATTTGTGAATCATTTTATTTGGTCCTTTTTCTTTTCAACTCGCACAATGCTTACCTCTGCTTAAATGGCTTTCATTGATTATTTAAAATATAAATTATTTTCTCAAAAAATTGGCTTGTCAAATGGAAATACTATCTACTTCGTAAGTCAAGATATACAACCAGGCCCTAGTTTCACCAGAATACTTCTACGTTTTTTCTTAACCAAGCAAAAGGCAAATTTGTCAAAGGAGCACAATTTGACAATATTTCCTTTTTAAATCATTTATTAATATATATCTTTTACAATTGATATATAAACAGAACAAATACCTAATTTTTCTTGCATGTAAGTCAAGACTTCCATACTTTTCAATTGCACATACTGAAACAATTGATAAATTTATTTAAGAACTCACTGATTTTATACTTTATACTATTTTCGTGAAATTGGGGGAGAAGATTAAAACAAAAGTGAAGTTGTATATACTTGTATATTAACTGTTATCTTTTATTCAACTGCTGCATTAATATCTCATGATGAAGCTTTGAAAAGTAACTATTAATTCAAAATGTCATTACTGTGGTCATTTTTAAACAAATATTATTGGTTAATTCTAGGTTCAGTTGTTGTTGTACAGATCTCTTAGCTTATATCTCCTACTACCATGGAACAATGTTCCTGATTCTGCCCAAGATTGGACCAACCGAGCTAGTACACATCAGAGTTTCTGTCTCCAGATGGCAGCACCATACTTTCAATTGAAAGACACCTCTTCATTAATAAATAACAAAACTGCACAAGATGCAGGTATGTATATGATTTGAGGAATATGGCCAAGATAAACATACACTCTTGTTTAGTTATAAACTTTTACTTTAGTTAGGTGTGAGGAATAAATGCAATGAAGAAACAACATTGTGTTATATTTTTGTGAGTAAAACTTTTGGTTAGAGATGATTATGATATATGGTCTATATTTTGCACGGCCACCTTAAGAGGTGGTCATCTTGTACTTAAGTATTGCAAATCACTTAAAAAAATGTCTTGAATTTGTGTTTGTACTTTTGGTTATAGCTGATAGTTTGATGAAACATGAAACATTTAATTTGATGAAACGCCTATTTTTACACAGAAGCATATTCAATGGCGTTGTACATTTAGCAAAAATACAGTATGTATATTACATGTACTCAACTATGTATAATAATGTCATAACTATAACTAGTATTAGACAAGGCATCAAAACGATGCCACATTGACGTAAATATTTTAAAAGAACTTGAATTTTCAAGGAAATAAATTCGTGAAATTTACCAAAAAATGATACATGTAGTGTTCTACAGTACTTATATTAAAGTGGAAATCAATTACTGTAATTTTGTACTCACTGCTGTTCTAGTAACATAAGTAATGTGGTTCAAAGTTTCCTACTACACCAGTTTTACCATTTGGTGAAAATGCAGAAACAGTAGGAATTTTGTTTGTATTTTAGCCAAACCAGTGATTACAAACAGTTTGAAGTTGATGGTTGATTGGGTAGAGTGTGTGACTGGAGAAGTTGTGAAGTCTAAACAGATGTGTTATCAGTCGATGTCAGAAGTTGTCAACATTAGCTTAGCTATTTTCCCAGTATTTATCCATCAGCCTGGTAAGTGATGGACTGAATTGTTGTTCGAGTTTCAGGAAAAGAAGTTCCCTTTCTTTCTTAAATATACAGTCTGACCTCATTCATTCTAATTTTTTGGGTCCAAATTTTATTTCGAATAATGCATGGAATCAAATAGCCCATTTCAACTGACGTGCATGAGAAGATGCATCGGCACCTGATATTTATTTTGGATGATACCAAGAAGATTGTGTAATAAATAAGGTCCAACTGTATATATATATTCAAACATCAGATTTTCAAATTTCCTTTTTTTTTCATTGGTCATTACAGCTATATAAAATGAGTGCATTATTGGGAAATAGAAGCAAACCCAGTATATATTATGTTTGTAAATAGAACATATTTTTGTCAATGCTAATTAAAATAAGTATTTTTATTTTATACTGTAAGTGTATTAAGCTTCTTATATGAGTATCGGTATGCTTTGAAAAAGATTAAGAAAGTATTTTTTCCTATACTAGATCATATTAGAATACAATAGAGCTGTCTCATGACCAAACTTACATAAGTTACCAAAATCAATTGTCAGGTTTTTACATTTTCTAACAAATATATTTTCTAGTTTCTTTTAATACCAATTTTTAAAATCTAAACGTCTTCTCATCTTTTTATGGCGATTCCAATACTAAGAACAAAATGCAAAATTAAACTACAGAAAGATGATGTCGCTAATGCAGCTTGTTTCTTTATCATCTAATGCAAATGCATGATTAATTAGGCAATTATTATTTGTCAAATTTATTTTCAGATGCTGTGGAAAATTTAATGACATTCTTTCTAGCATTATTCCAGTCGTGTAGAGTGCAGATGGGTGTGTCGTTTACTGAGCATGCCATACAAACATTTATGGGATTGTTTAGCAAGTACGGATTTACTGATCTACCATTTTTCATAAGTAGCATTTTAGTTGCATAAAATCACAACGAGAACATGTTATTAAAGCTTAGAATTAGTTTTTTATAACATAAATGACACCTCGGGCACATACTAACACTCCTGTATTATTTTCGATTATTCCCTAGTGGAATGACAGATGATGTGACCTCACAATTGCCTTACATTGATGTCCACTTCTCTTGATGACAAAATCTTTGCTTGTTTCCTATAAGGCCATCCTTAAACAATTGTTTGTTTGCAGTTTCTCGACCCACTCATGAAAAATGCCACAACACGATTTTTTCAGGTTCATCGATGAAAAAAATAATTCAGTCTATTTTTCCTTGCCCGTAGAAAATCATAGAATTTTTTTTATTATATTATATATTATTAGAATGTTTCTACAATTGAAGATAAGACAACATTCTATGTACACGTTTTATTCCTTTTATATGAAAATGAGGGGATAAGCCACAACATGGGAGGAAATACACATAATACATACACTGGCAAATGTGGATTTGCTTGGTAACTATTAATGTTGGGTAATTAATAGTTTTGTGTAGAAGCTTATCAATTCAGTTCAACAAGAATGGAAATACTTTTGGAAATTATATAAATATACCTACTATATTGGTTGTGTATACAGTAAAGCTTGCTTCTTCCTCTTGATTGGGTGTGGCTGAATGTTTTGTGTTCTATTTCAGAGAACAACTTGCTGAAACAATTAGGCATGAAAGTAGTGCTGCCCATAGAGTTATAGAAAAGTAAGTGATGTTAAATACATAAAAAGCAAGGCATGGTTGTGTAGGCGTAGGTGGCGTTACTCCTGATCCAACGTTTGTGAGTTTGAGCCTGCCTTGACTAGGTTGAAGCACAAATTTTACAATCCCTTAATTAGTACTGGTTCGTGACCCAGGAATTGGTCATCAAGGGTATTTTATGTAAGTTGTTACTTTTTTCACAATGGGTGTAAAAAAAGTTAACTAACACATATAGATACATACTATTAGCTGTTGTGAAGTACACTTAGTACAAAAAGAAACACCATTTCTATCAGATAGGTTTTCATGTTTTTGAACATGCAGGAAATAAATTCATGAACAATTAATAATTTTATCTCTTTAAAGAAGCTCATATGAACATAAAATGTTTGAATTGGCTTCATCCAGTATTGTTGTTACATTGGCTAGAACATCTCTTATAAGAACCATTGCAATGTTTAACTGATTGAAAGTATCTGTTTTTACCATATTACTAACATACAAAAACTTGTAAAATAGTCTGATTATTAAAAAGCAGGAAGTTTGTCATGATTTCCAAACATCTTTCTTCAACAAATACGTATCAATACATTATGAGATCATTCTTTGTTAATGCACGTTTATTGATGTTTTAACTATAGGAAATATATTTTCCAGAATGGGCATAGTATAACTTTAATGGTTTAATGTTGTCACTGATATAATTCTTGTGGTATTTGTTTAGGATGAATGAAATTTTGATTGGTGTCTACATATTTTCTTTACCTCATTTTGAAGAGGGGTGATTTTTTATTTTTGAGTTTGCATTTCTATTGGTACTTAGTGTGTGTCTTATGTTACTGATATTTCTACATAGCTGTTACTACATGACCTGTGTAGTGATATAACAGGTCAGTTATACGATTCATACATAGTACAAGCTCTGTATGTAATTCATGCTATACATTGGTTAAAATTTATTTCAGGATCTATATCTCTGATCCAGTGAATTTGTAAATGGTAACAGTTTCACTTTTATGTGAATCAAATTGTAATAACAAACTTCATTTTGCAGATTTTTGAAAATTCTACAAATCATAATTCAAGAACCAGGATCTGCTTTTAAAAGATTTGTTCCCAGTGTGATAAATATATGCATGGATCATATATACCCGGTGATTGCTGAGGTTGGTAGGAAATCTTGCATATGCCTGTTTTCTTCACATGTTGAAATTTAAGTATGAAGTGCTTGTACAGCTTGTAAAAAAAACAACACATAATTTATTCATCTTGTCTTATCAATTTAAACATGAGAGTAAATAAGATAGCAACTTTTATGCAATTTGTGTGCAGTAACCTTGAAGTATTAGGTCACTGATATCATTATCAGGCCTCCTAGTGAAACCATGTAATAACCTGTAATAACCTTGAATTTGTGGAAAATCCTTTAAATTGCAACCTTTATAACTGCTTTTTTTTCATTGAGGCCTGCTTAGGAGGTCTGTATAATCCTCTATTCCATATACAGATGTGATTCATAGTTAACATTGGCTAGTATGTGAACTAAAACTCCTTATCATGCTTATCTGCCCTGACTGACCTTTAATCACTGCGTCGTCAGGTTGCCATGTGAAGACAAAACACATGCTAAATGATGGAATGTAAACTTACAAACTTGGTATTACTGTACAAACCTATTACATATTTATTTATTTGTCATCTCTGAAGCTAATTTTCTGCCCAAATTGCCTCATTATGATAGAATGGAAAATATGTGTATGGAATAAAAAATAGACACAGTAGAAAATTACACATTGGTACAATTTCGACATAATACCTTATGATGGTAATGGTTTCTGTTAGAGGACCCTCGGTGGTGTGTTTGATATGAACCTAGTGATTCTATTCTAATAAATCTGTATGAACTGTGTGTAATTACAGAGACCCTCCCCTGATATGAAGCAAGTTCTGTTTGAACTGCAACATGAAATTCTACTCAATAATTGGCGATATTTCTTCAAAGGATCTGTTCTGAAGTCTCTAAACAATCAGGAAGATCAAATGGAAAATGAACCACAGTTTATAGCTATTATGCAGGTATGGTTGTTTGGATACTGAATGCTTGTTGTAGAACCAGGTATTTTCTTGATACAATAAATCAGGAATTAAAAGTAACCATGTTGCTTTGCTATGTTCAATGTTCACAAGTTCCGGTTCTCAGTTTTGCTGTAAAATCATCACAACATTAGATATGCATTTAATGCTTATTTGGAAATCCAGAAATGGTAGAGAGATACTGACACCGGTTTTATTAATTACATCAGATTTCTTTAGTCAAAAATAAATAGTTTGTGGCAAACTTTTATTTTTGTGGATTTCAGCTAAATTCTTCATTCGTGAGTGTAGAAAATTAATCTTTAGTGAAAATTTCTCAATCTACAATATGTGACAGCTCCTTAAAATATTATTTTATTGATGTTGTTAATTGAAATTGCTATAGAATGTCCATTTATATTTTTATATGAAAATGTCACACATAATATTATGTATAATAAACATTATAATCATTTCATGTATAAAAGATGTTATCCCAATGCTACTTGAGTTGATACTCAAAATAGGTCTTTATACAAGCATTCCATGAGACATATTGCGTTTGCTGTATTATTGTTTATAAATTTCTTCCTATCTTCAGGCTTATGGACAATCATTCTTGCAAACAGACATTACTGTATTCAGACAAAATCTGGAATCTCTCGAAAAATTGAATACAAAATGGAGACTTTATCAGAAGGTATAACTTACTTCACGTGATCCTGCTGGTCTCTATTAGCCTAATGTCATGACTAATTTGTTACATTTATTTCCTACTTTCATTATGTTATTTTTTTATCAGGTTTTACACCATTTTTCAATATTTTCAAGTTATACATGGCTATCAGTTGACCTAACTATTTTTGTTTTAATTAATTGGCACAAGCCACAAAAACATCTCTATATGAAATAAAAATGAAGGTCTAATGACTGTAGCCAAACGTCACAGAAGGACATGACCTGCCCATTCAGGAATTGAACCTTGGACTCCTTGGTGACAGCACAGCACTCGACCAACTGAGCTTATCAGGCAAGCCATCCTGTTAAGTCATGGAGCTCATCATTATATTTGGAGTAATTGCTATATAATATTTTGATGCATGGAGGTCAGGATCAGGTTTATATATAAGGACTGTAACCACATACCATATGATTACCATTGGTAAAATATTGAAAAGGCAATACCTGATCAGAAGGGTGATAAGAGATTTGGAATATTAATATTGAATTTATTTTGATATGCTCTAGAATCTAGAATATGTGAATCTTGGTGCTATTTGGAGGCTTGTGGTCGGCCAGGTCATTCCTTGTGCCTCTGTTCCAGTATGTATGTACCCGGTACCCTTGAGCCTCCTCAAATGCCATATGTTTTTTTCCCAGAGGTCTTTGTGGGGACGCACTGTCTTATGTATGTGGTGTTCCCTGTAGCAACTTTTTTTCTCTTTTGTTACCTCAAGAAATCAATTGATTTGTACAATGAATCAAGTTAATATAGATTTCTAGTGTAATTTTTAAGAATAAATTTTCATCCAACTTTGGTTATTTTACAATATACCACATATATCACAGCATACTTATTAATAGGTGTATTCTCTCAGTCTTATATTTTTATAGCAAAATATGTACCGCTGACATCATTGAGATATACCACTTCTCTAAACCTTTACCTGATAGTACCTGACAAAAATGATGTATTTTTCAGCCTATATTTTACAAAGGTATGCAGACTCAGTTTTTGAGTGTATTGCTACAAGTTTTGGTGCACAAGTCACATGATTTGCTACAAGAAGAGATTGTTGTGATAGTTTATAATATGGCATCAGTAGACTTTGATAAATTCTATGTGGAATTCTTGCCCCATTTTCTCACTGGATGTGACGGTTTGGACAATAGTCAGAAGAATATGCTAGGACAAAATTTTCACATTGAAAAGGTATTTTTAATACTTTTGTCATGAACGAATTAATAAGTTTTCTCTTTGTCTCATGTGAAAAATTGTGTGTGTATTAGTGTATTAACATGAGCTGAAGTGCAAAGATACCAATAGATTTATCACATAAAATTAACACTGTGTATGCCTTCGACAGGAGGTATATAATAATTACACCGTCTGCACGTTCGGCGTAAAAAATATGTTTGCTTATTCCTCTTGATTGAACAAAATGTCAGCATCCGTTTTAGGCATATAAATTATAAAATGCAGCGACATGGACGAAATAAAAATATTTGCTTTGTTTGAAAATAAAAAAATATCCAAAAAAAAGTCATACCTACCTGCCCTATTTTATTTTGGCATGAAACCTGAAACAAACATATTTTTAGTCCTTAGTTTGCCAAATTAAAAAGAAAATCGCACAAATATGAACCTTGACGAGACGGCATGTCTGTACTTGCAAGGTCGAAGTCACGGTCAAGGACACTCAATCTAGAGGGTGTTGGTGATTTACCAGTGGTTGCATATATGTTAGGCTTCTTTAATCTGCTTCTTAGATATGCAAATCTAAATTGAAATGTCATAATTGGTATACTTTCATACTAAGAGATTGTGTACTCTTAACCTGTTACTACTCGTATTGTTCTAATTCTTCTGTCTCTTGGTATTGTCAGGAGAATAGGAGAATTATTACACCACTAATTATTGTGTATGGATCGTGAAACTGGAAGTATTCAAAGCATTCTTTCGAAAATTGAATTGTAAATGAGGTAAAGTTCGTGCGTATTCACACATGTCTATGTTTGAACCAGAGTACCATGTGACATAAGTCCATTAAACCTGTCATAATTGAAGACGTAGTTTTAATAAATATTTCATATTTTTATCATTACAGGACCTACCAACATTTACACAGAACCTACACAGATTTGTGAATGATTTAAGATATTACAGACTGATGAACAGTAGTTTACCAGAGGGATCTGTGCAATTTGCATGATTTTGTCTTTTATAGTGAACTGATTCTTCTTGTTCCAATTCGTCTTGGATTTATGTATTATGCCCCCCTTCAAAGAAGAGGAGACATGCATGTTTTGCATTGCACATGTCAGTCTTTCGGTCCCTTGGTCGGTAACCTTTATGTTTTCGATCAATAACTCAAGAATGAGGCCTACCTACCCTTCTCAAACTTGGTCCACACATTGATCCCGGGTAGTAGAGGAACACTAATTACTTTTGGGTCACTGGATGTATGGTCCAGGTGACGGGGGTCATCTCAGGAAAGCCTTGACCTACCCTAGTAAAACGTGGTCCACACATGTTTGTGAGTAATCAAAGAATCCTAATGATATTTGGTGTACTGGGTCAAAGGTCACAGGGGTTGTAAAGTTAAAATATAATGTTTATTGTCATGTATTGAATTTCAGTCAATAAAAGAAACTGATCTAAAACGGGGTTGTATCATTGATGCAGGGATGCTTTAAACAGCTGCAGTTAACACTACTGATATGATGAACCCATCGTCATATTGAGCAGTTTGTTTACCCGATCACTTCTCAAGATAACAAGGTTATGCAAGGAATGGAAATGATTATAGAAATCACTATGTTTCGTTTGCAAATTCGAATTTGCGTACTCCCAACTCATTATCTTGCGAAATTTAATGGGCATGTCAGGGGCATACATGTTTTACAAACATCTCTTGTTACAATTATGCTGAAGAACAATTAAAATCCCATTAGTGAAAATCCTGATAGAGTCAAACTTATGTTATTAGTGGGCTTGGGGATCTGACTAATGGTACATTGACGTACTCGTGCGTTTTGTCTGCGTATACGATATATTTTTCAATTCATCTTCATGAAAAATGAACCAGCATGTCTGGTGATTCTCTTACTGCATGTTTTGTTGTAAACTTGTATGGCGCTAAACTTGAAGCTATTCTGTTATAATAATACCATACAAAACCTACGTACGAATACCTACAATAGTAACAAATCTTCATCAGCAATGAATTTATATAGCAAGGTTTCAAAATTCTTTTACGTTTTCGTAATAAAGACGCATTTAAAATCACCATGATCGACTTCGTTTACTACTGTATATTTCCGGTTTTCTATCTGTGTCGACTTTGAATTATCGGTTTTGAATGGCGTACTGCTTTGAAATACTTACTTGGTCTCAAGTATGGTATGATGTATGACTTCATGAACACTGAAGCCAGTTTCCAGATACATGGTTCGTTAATTGTTGATTTCGATATTCGAATATTAATTTAATTGGTATACATGAATTACCTAATTAGGGAATATTTTGCTTTACACTTACGTTACTTCGCAATTAAACATATTTCATGTAAAATTATTCAATAATGCATGACTACAAATATACGGATTCTCAAAAGATAACATCATAATTGAGTAATGCTGGATACCGTCTGCTTGAAATTGTGCATGTTCATGTTTTACTAGTTTATCATTTACGAGTGTGAAAGACAATTGCGAATATGGTTGGGATCAAATTTGCATATTTTAAAGAATTTATTCTTCTTTAGTTTTCTTTGTAACAAGCATCTGCAACTGAATTCTTTCTGTCTTGAACCAACTGTTTGACATGTGGCTGGGTTAATGCGCCTAGCTTTGTACTGAGGCAAGTTTAGTATTGTGTAGGTGGTATCAGTCTTGTCATTACAAGCTTAAGATTCGTCCTCTTTTAGCTGATTTTTCTTTGTTCTGGACACAAGTTTGTGGAATAAAAGTTGTACAGTAATCGACTAACTCGTGCAGAAATTGTCAATTTAGGACTTGCTGGATATCCGTTGCATTTTATTGATTTTGTCTAGTGTTGCCTGTCAAAACGATTTTATTGTTTACTATTTTCTCTGCCTATGATGACATGCTCTGTCGTATTGATATTGATTATTGTTAATATTGTGTATTGTTATGAAATGTATGGTTTTACAAAATAAACATATAAATCTATAAAACGTTAATTGTGCTTGTAGGGTTTCGCTCGCTCACAGTTGCTTGTATCTGGGACCAATATTAGTGCCAGCTTGTATGAAGACATTACGGAATATTTTCTATGAGAACATAACTTAAATACTGTTACTGAAATCTGTGTTTGTTTCGTTCTTTCAGGTTTTTAAGTTGTCATGTAATTCTTCCAAAATGTCGCATATCAAAGAAGATTGTAACTTCTGTGAATTTTAATCATTTTCAGTTTGGTTGCTATGGTGTTGTCAGTATTTAAGTCCTATAGGGCGGTCAGTTGACCTAACTTGTGCTTCTGAGTTAACAAACCAGTGCTAACTCGCTCTCCCTCAAGTAACTGACAACTTCTCCACATAAATTAGTGTTCAAAGTTGGAGGACAAATAATTTCGGACGAATAATCTTCAGTCAAATTGGCATGGAAGAATGTATGCCTCGCCAAGGTTCGAACACCGACCTATAGGTAAACAGTGTAGCGCTCTACCAACACCTAACTGGGTGGGCTCAAACATTATCACCGTAGACATTGTCGGTGACATACTTTAGATCATATTACGCAGTTTAGATCACTATCCGTGTATTTATAGATTGTGATTCAGACAGCATAGTTTTAAACTTAGGGAGGCGCAGTGGTCTAGGGGTAGAGCGCCTGCCTCTTGATTCGTAGTCGTGAGTTAAAGCCCCGCGTTGAGCGGGATTTGATCACGAACTTCGCAATCCTTAATTTTGGCACGTGTAATGGTTGGTTGCCACGAAAAAGTAATCGAGAGTGTTTAGTCGTAAGAACTTGTTTCACAATCAGTGTAAAATTATAAGTTTTAAAAACATAGTTTTAAACGGAGTTATGTAGATACGTCTTGATAAGATTGAACATACACTGCAATGTAGTTGTCAAAACGTCAGCAAAGGAGGACATAAGAAAATGTTTCATATGAAAATAAGCTCTAAACCTACACAAAATTAGCGCCAAACCTTTAGTATATTATAACAGGAACACTTATACTATAATTTATAGGATAATTTGAGTTTTTGAACTAGGCTAGTGTAGTTTAAGACTTAACAATAATTGTTCAAACAGTTATATGATAGAAATATCAACTTGTATTACAAAGTTAGATATACACAAAACGTAGCAGTCGACTTCAACACAATCTTTCATAGTAAGTCCAGCCTGCTTGATGGTTTAATGTATTACCCTCGTCAAGGTATTCTTGTTTAGTTACATTCTTGCACCAACAATCACCTGGGTTGGCATGAGTTCCAGTATATCGTTCGTTATAAATTACGCCGAGAAAGTTCGGATATGACGTAGCACAGAATGTGATGCACACTTCTGGTGTGACTCCATTTTCGGAACCGAGATCGTAACCAAATAAATCAGTATCAACAAACTTCTTATAAACGCCGTGCGTCAAAGTACAACCTGAAAAGATGAGTGACCTTTGTATATACATCGTAATAAATGAAACAAGATTGGTGGGGTGGTATAAACAGTTTGGTCTTTTTTGTTTTTTGTTCAAGTTTTACAAAACGGAAAAGACTGTGAATTGAACAGAATAACTCGGAAAAAACAAATTAGAAAATATGTATTAACATCCTCATAATAAAATATAACGCTACATAAAATCAGAATCGCTGATCAATATGAAAAAAATGTCGTATTTTCGTACATGTATTTTTACTCAGACAAACATGTAAGGGTGGGGAGTTTTGAGGGAGCGCAGTGTGCACCCTGGATCCGTTAGTGTGAACCAATACATTAATGCATAACACGTCCATGCAAACTCGGAAACCTATTTATATACGACTTACACCATCCTTCTATCACTATTCATCTACCATTCAAATGCCGTCAAACTTGCACATGACGTCAAACTTCACATGTTTGAAACGGTATATATATAGCTATAATGTAACACCTAAGAACTCACTATTTGTGTGAGCAAGCGAGTCTAGGTAATTTTGGATCATCTCTCATACTGTTTGTTATATGGATATCATAAATCCTCGAATGTTAATCTATATGATAATCTTAGTTTATTTGTGTAGCAAACACTTAAAATGATCTAGATACAAACCCTTTATATGTACGGAAGCTTAATTAGTGAGCCAGTTCGACAATTAAAATATTCATAAAAACATTCGGTCAAATTACATGGAACATGTACATTGCTGTTTGCGATACGTTTACTTCTTTCTTTTTACAAGATCAATATTGTTGTTTAATAAACGTTTTGTTATCTGATCTCATATTTTGTTACTTTAACCGCCTGGTTAGCTCAGCACGAAACTGTCAACCTATACTTCTGGTTTTAAATCTTGGGCAGGCCATAAACTGTTCTTGGTGGCAGTTGTACTGAAGATTATAGTATGCGTACCATGATTCAATGGTATTTTATTGCACATATTCACCACCTCAGTCATAGTACATTTACTTAGGATTGCCACGGAAAACAAGTACATGTTATTATAAACTTTAAATTTCAAAATGTATATACCGATTTACAAAAAAAGATTACCCACTTGTTTATCATATGAAATGCCGTCAAATTTGAGCCCTTTTGCAATTGAAGACAATGGATTTTGCATAAGCAAACTATGCTTGTGGTCTGCCTGGCTTGCATTGGATATGACCGGATGGAATACAGGCCTAAATGTGGTAGTGCAGCTTAGAGGTCGTAAATCGGATCCCGGATGTGTCGTATGTTTTCCATAACATTATGACATTTGATTTACATTCAAACCCATGTCTTCCATATGGGAATATGTCAGTTGCTTGCGAAATAACAACTCTGGTTAACAGAATATACTGTTTAAAGACGGTGTTAAAACTTCGACAGAGCAACATTATATATTTACTATTTTCAGAAGGGCAATATTCCAAATTCTTCGTGTACTCGAATACTAGATAACGACCTCCACACACTCACTTTTCCTCGAAATTTAAAACAGTGTAAGCAAAGCGATCGAGTTTTTCGATATGCAGCGCGAAAGAAGTTTTCATTAGTAAAAGGTAAGTTTGTCATTTATATTTTCTTTGTACTAAAAGCAGTAATTGATTTCAAATTCGGACAATGTAGTACCATTTTAAATGTATGTTCTAGATGCAGAATCCAGTCTCATTTTGTAAATTGATTCCTGTTTGCGCTAGAACGTCTATATCTTTCGAAGGTTTGGTTGGTGTATAGCACTATGACTATCACGAACTACTATATTATATCGTTATAAACTACGCAGGTATTGTTTTTTACCTGCATGACCAACATACGGCATTAGCCTATCTTGACCGAGACTAGGTTCAGCCAGCGAACTCGTCCGGGCTTACATGGCCGAAGCTTAATTCGGGTTGGTCAATACCACCTGGTCAGAGCGCGCACGTCATCACATTAGTGTAGTGTCAGCATTGCAACATGCATAGACATGTGTCTACACGCGTCGCGTGACAATCGTTGCTTATGTAAGCAGTCCCCATATAATCCTGCCGCAGCGGGGTCTTGTGCGCATTCTGAAGGTGTGATCTGCTATTTACGTCTAGTTGCCGATAGGCGTCAGGGCAACTATGATATTATTTACTTATTGAGAATATTTTTCGATTTTTCGTAACGTTTTGTTCTAAACTGCTATATATAGGGGAGAGAGACGCTTGTTTTTATTGTAATAATTAATCTTAGGACACACATATCTTAGAACCGCAATAAATTAGAATGAACACTTAAATAGTGGTTGTTGATGTTTCTCCACTTAACACAACGTTTGGTAGTACTATAGGTTTAGTATGGTGGCATAAAGTGGTGGCAGTTGTGGGCACTATCAGACAAATATTCGTGTTACGATATTTATCTGGTATGAACATTTATCACGATACTCATCTAGTTAACCACATAATTACCTAGTTAATTAAGTAGTTATCTAGTTTCTTTAACGTGATAACCACATAATTATCTAGTTAATTAAGTTGTTAACTGGTGGCAGAAATGTGCCACCATAGTTTAGAAATATGAAAATGAAATATTCGGTTCATATATATTTAAAATTCCATCAAAAGAGCAAAAGAAACTATGCTTGTACTCCACGTCCGTCTTTCGCTCAAATTGTTGCATAAGTCGATTAAAGAAATCAGTTTTGGTAAAATGTTCACGTTTACGTGAAAAATCTCAAAGGTAGTAGAAAAAGCAAACGGTAAGAGCTCGAAGGTAGTAGAAAAAGCAAACGGTAAGAGCTCGAAGGTAGTAGAAAAAGCAAACGGTAAGAGCTCGAAGGTAGTAGAAAAAGCAAACAATAAGAGCTCGAAGGTAGTAGAAAAGGCAAACGGTAAGAGCTCGAAGGTAGTAGAAAAAGCAAACGGTAAGAGATGAAGCGCGTTCGTTTAATCCTTCATCGATTGTAATCTTTTAATTTCGCAATGCTGGAACATGTTGTTACATACTGAAACCCGTAATTTGATATTATCCACAATTCAATGAGTTTGGTTATATTTCTGCAAATAAGAGACAAGTCTTTACCCTACTCCAGCACAGCAAATTGTATAATCAAATTTTAACTGTAACTGAGGAAACTTCGATCGGGGGTGGTTTGGTACTGTGGTGCGTAGTTAACGTTAGAGTGATGATACACATATGTAACATCAACGTTTTTTTTAAAATAATATGAAATTGGTTATATCTGTAATACGAGCAGAATTTGACAATGTCATTTTAAAGGGATTGTGATAAAGAAATATAAAAAAATACATTTATTTGACCTTTTTATTCGCAGAATAATTGACAGGATTGATGTCATGTGTGTATGGATGTGTCACGATCAGCGTAGTCTCAAATGAAAATAGTCTATTTCCGCATCTGAAAGACTCATCATCAATTACTCTTTTAATCATGATTCAAATATATTGGAACCACTGTATTTCGTACTTATCTTATCCGGAATTCCCTCTAAACCGAAAAACTTTAGTCGGTCCCGTAATTCATTTGTTTTTTAAAACTTCTTCTCGAATCCGGAACCCCTATTCCGAAAACCGAACGATGTTTTTTTGCGTGTAAATTTTGCTATGAAGTTCACCTCTCGGATCCGAATGCTAATTTAATTGGCTTATGTCTTGACAAATACACAATTACACCGTCACTACGCTGGCATGTATTGATTATTAGAAAAGGTCCCCATACAAACTCGATGAACGCATGTGTATGGAAGCCCTGGAGGGCCCTTTTGACTTATGTCTGCGGACTTGTGACTTTTGATTTATGACTTGTGACTTGTGAGTTGTGACTTATGAATTGTGACATATGCAACTATGCCGCACATTTCAAGCACGTGCACGGTGACCCATGGAAGATGACGGACAACGATGAATCGGACTATGTAAGTTCTATTTACTTTATTCGAATATTATCAGTGCGTAATTAAGGTGCCAACATTTGTTCTTGGTGTGGTATTTTATTAGGGCTTAAAATATTTTCCGTGGAAGGGTCTGAATGAGAATGAGAATGATGAATGTAGCAATTTTCATGTATACAATGAACTATTATCAATCGACGTCCAACTGTAGAAGGTAAGAGGTAGGTTGAGTCAGTATGGCGTAAACGTAGGTGTCAGAATTGCATCGTGTTGCATATCAAGTTGATTGGTCAGGATTATGAATAAAACACTTTAGATGTTTTCAAAAGAAAACTGTCATCAGCCCCCACTGTGCATGAATTCATTTTTCATTATTACTCTTATATGCAACCACTTCAGTGACCAGGGTGTATCCAAGGTCAGGGCGGTGGCGTGGGGATATGCAATGACTCTCCATCTTTTTTAGTTATTTGGGCAATATATTATTAGAATGTTACATACTATCATCCATTACGTTATTTTCAGGACAAGCATAGAAGGCAACATATCAAAGACGTCCTTGACAATCTGAGAAATAGAAAACCCAAAAAGAAGTAATAGACTACACATCAAGAACCATATATTTGATGATTATGCAGCTGTGCACAAAAGTGGCGAATTTGCCTTTTGAAAGGGCATGGTTAATGTCTGGTCACAGGCTAATGATATGAACATTGTTTTTGAAATATGCCGTTTAAGCTTGTTTATCGTTTAACTTGAGTTGCTACATTAGTTTTAAAATAATCATTATGATGTTTATATAAAAGTGTTTTATTTGTTTTTGGATGGTAATGTGTACTTTCATAGCAACAATCATAATATCAGAAATCAAAAGTCACAAGTCACAAGTCACAAATCAGAAATCAGAAGTCACAAGTCAGAAATCACAAGTCACAAGTCAGAAATCACAAGTCACAAGTCAGAAATCACAAGTCAAACGTCAGAAATCACAAGTCACAAGTCAGAAATCACAAGTCACAAGTCAGAATCACAAGTCAGAAAGCATAAGACGTAAGTCAAATATTTCTGCTGGATAGCTGAAGGCACATTTCACACACGACATGTACACTTTGTATTCATAAATGTATTCATGAAAGAAAAGTACGGCCGAGGAAAGTAAATCAATAAAATCTAAAATGACGTTGACTTCATTACAGCGACGTCAAATCATTGTTGTCAATCGAAGTTTCAGTGCAAGACTATCGTAACTCCTACATAAATACTTATATATGAGTTATGACATCTGGCACTGAACTGCATTGGCACTAATTTTTTGACGTCGCTGTCAAGACGTCAAATTCATTTATTATTACTTGCCTGATGAGCCAGATGGCGAACCGTGTTGTATTTAAAATTAATTTCTTTGAAAATACTATTTCAAGCCATGTGATTTCTTTGTTCTTATTTCATATCATATTCTGATGCCGTATGACCATTTCTCGTGTCGAGGTGTCGTAAAACCCAAGACACTCACTCATATCATATTCATTTTGTCTTATAGGCCAAGGCTTGAGGTTTGAATACTAATTTTAACGACACCAAAACCTATAGTATAATAGCTTTAAATCAAATGCATCGACTGAATCAATCAATCCGACAATAAAGAACTAAAAGAAACATTTATTAATATTTATCAGCATTTCTATGACGAACAATAACGAATAATGCATTTATAAATGTTTGCACTAACAGCAATCGACACCAGTAAATACTGGGTAAGATTTAAAGAATAAAAGTATAAATCCTTCGATATAGGCATATAATGCAGTCTCCACCTCAGTAGCACATCTTTACTGTAACACTTGATATGGTAACAGCGATACTGTCTGACAAACGACATACTAAACTTTAGTAAAAATATAATTTTCAATCCAGATCTATTCCTGCCACTGCATCAGCATATAATAGTTTTGAATATCGGGCTTTTAAAGATGTGCCAACTAATTGAATTCATCAAAGGTTCTCTTTGAAATGGAATACATGTCTTTGCAACATCTCACATCAGGTTTGTTAATCGCTGTGCCGTAATCATGAGCGCCAAACAATTCTGGTAAAAATACATAACGTCAGGTTTTCCGTATTGTACTCCAGCATTGTGCTAGGGTCTTATATCATGAACATTCCATTGTTTTTCAATACGGTCCAGATCGGTTTGAATCAAATGAATATAACAAAATTTCAAATTCTCGCAATGTATCGGATCAAGCTCATTGAAATGCCCAGAATCAAGCAAGTCCTTGAATAAATTCATCCACCACTGTACTCCTTGTTGCCGAAGAGTCCTCCACCATTGTCCGATGCGCTGGTGAGAAGTGCTTTTTCCAACAATAACACTTCGACTCCCTGCAAATGGGTCGGTTGCATCATTCCGAAAGAATTGCTGTAGAAGACAAACAACAGAGTTTCTGTGCCAGCATCATAGCGCAATATACGAGGAGTTTTACCCACCTCATTTAGGGCATCCAAATAATATTTCGCAATTAATTTGGGATTGTTGTTAATGTCAGAAACCTCTAACCAGATTAGTTTCCTGCTAAAACCATCTATCGCACCATGTATGCAGAATCTGAACGGCTTCAACTTATCGTGACCGTCTACGTGCCAAATGTTGTTTGGCCCTTTTGCACAATATACCCGTCTTTGGAGACGATGTGCCTTCCGCATTACAACACCACTTGGATCCAGTGCCCTCATTATATACATGGCATCATTACGCTTTACGTGTATATTATGATTTACTTTAACCGGCGCCACATCGTTCGATAGCCAACAGATTGTCGGCTGTTCTGTATTTCCATGTCGACTACACCAATAACACTTCTCAGTGGTGTATATAAGTTCATACCGCGACGTTTCAAGTTCAACCTTTGCAGGATCCTTTTTAGTTGAGGCATTGACAACAAAATCCCTTGCCTTAGTAGCAAAAATCCGAGGATATAACTGTATCTAAAACCTTGCTTGAAATATTCCACAATGAGTGATGACCTTTCAACGTTCATAGATGTTGAAGGCAGATAGGTTGGCAGTAAATGCAGATTCACTAACCATGTGTTTCTCGCACAATCGATTTAATATAATGAATGCCAGTTTAGTAAGTCACAACTCACAAGTCATAAGTCACAAGTCACAACTCACAAGTCATAAGTCACAAGTCTATAGTCACAAGTCATAAGTCACAAGTCACAAGTCATAAGTCATAAGTCACAAGTCCGCAGACTTAAGTCAAAAGGGCCCTCCAGGGCTTCCATACATGTGATCTGAATAGGTGTGAAATTGTAACAAAAGAACTCGGATGCTGAGTTGTTTGAGAAGATCATGTCAATGCAATGTTTGTTTTTAATTATCTCAATAATTTTAAATATGTTTTATACCTATAAAAAGAGGGAAAAAAATATTTATAAGTTAGAAATACTTTCATTTCTGGTTGTCTATTTTCTGGTTAATGTTTGTAGGCTTGATAGAATAGTGTTTCAATGCATCATTACTGTTATAACCAGTTTTACAGGATCATGATGACATCTATGCTAAAACCAGTCTATTCCGTCTCTAAACCGATTTGTTCTTAGGTCTAGCCAAGTTTCAATTAAATGATCGTCAATTGTAAGGAAATTACTAAGTTGAATAAGAGTAGTTTTTCTTTTCGGTCAATGCGTTATTTTTTTATATTCCTAAATAAATTTAGCCGAGTTATTGAATTGTGTATTAGCCCCCTACCGGTCCGGACCAGAGGGGCATTACGTTTATCACCCGACAATCAGACAGTCCGTCCGTTTTTAATTATGCATATTTGATTTTTCATATATCAAGCCACTTTGAAATAACTTGGCACAAATGTTCACCATGCATGAGAAAATGTGTCGCACGCAAGACCTCATAATGTAAAGGTCATATTTTACGCACAAATATTCATCAATATGACATAAAAACTAGAAACATGGCTGATCATTGTCATTTACACTTATCTGCTATTTAGAGTGTATATATCACCTACAATTACCATCACAGTAACGTTAACTACACACCGCAGAACCAAACCGGCACCGATCGAAGTTTCCACAGTAACAGCTTTAATTTAACCATACAGTTTGCTTGCATTAGCATCTCAGAAAAATGTCTCTCATTGCCAGATATTTAACCATACTTACTGATTTTATCACCTAGATATTTTTGTTAGGTGGATACTACGAATACTATGAATTACAGGTGTCAGTATGCAACAACTGCTACAATAATGGTTCCTGAAATGTGAAAAAATAAGAACGGTCGAGGTTTAAACGCACGCGCTTCGCAAATTGAGTAAAATAGCATCGAACAGACATGTGTTAAGTCATGAGCACCGTTTCCTTGGCTATTTTGGTGGAATTTTGTAAAATTTAAAACGAAAATACAACCGAACCTGTCCTTCTACATAAGCGACCACCTGTCAAACGCAACTACCGACCTTTGGTTCACCGCATTACATCCCCTGCATTGAAGTATGTAAAGTTTCATTTACTAAATCTACCCATTTTAACAACTGCTGCCTGTCCCTAATAACATATACATGTATATGGTATCCATAATGCCTAAATCACATTCCTAAAGGTCGCCGGAGTTTTTTTGAAGATCGGAAGGTTTCACCGATATCTTGGCATCGGTGAGAATCTGCTAGAGACCGATGACAAATTCTAGTAGTGGTCACCACCATCCCGGTGCCCCACCGGCGATCGCACGATATTCGGCCGAAATGTGTTAAAGGTCTTCGACCGGGTGCTGGACGGGCATCGGCCGGGTACCGGTAGGTGTCATAGGATGTCACTCCAAGCATAAGCCGGCATACATATATCGTACCGGGTTTCTATCTGTGCCCGTCAGGTATCCGGTAGGTATCCGGGCGTGGCGTGCCAATCGTGTATTGTAGGTAAGTGTATTTATAGGAGGACAAAGAGGATACTGTGATGGCGCATCCTTGCTTGGACAGTACGAGACACTGATAGCAGAGTTGTAGAGGGAGCAACAGGGCGACTTCAAGGAATTCCTGCGAATGGAACCAGCCATATTCCATTAAGTGATGCAGCGCGTTGGTCCACGAATTGAAAAGAGTGACCAGTATGTGTAAACTCCCCCGAAAACGCTTTTTAATTAGAATGATACACACCTACAGTTTTGTTATTCGTATTAATTCAATGTGTTATTCATTTATTAATTATTAGTTATTCAACTTGATAAAACTTGACAAAAGTTCTGCTTGTTGAAATTTTGAAGCGCGCGAGATGCGAACAGCCAACTCCGGGTGCATTATATACATTGAAGGGACGCTGGTCGGTGCCCTACCGAAACCCGCACGATGTCGAAAATGCTGGCCGGGCCCCGTCCGGTTACCCGACGAATATCGCCCGAGACCCATATGGTGCCCGGTGGGTTACCTTCCGATGATCGGACGATAGCCGTAGGATTATGGTCTCGAGAAAATGACCCCAAAATTCATCGGTACCCTTCCGATGTCAAAGGTGCCCGAATGGTCCCGCGTCGATTATCGGCCTTTTAACAGATGGGTCTCTAGTGTCCAACTCATCGGAAGAATAACTCTATTTTCTTCCGATGTGCCCAACGATATCCACTTTTCGATAGGTCATCGTAGGAGAGATCGGTGGAAATATGACTGGGATAAGAAGCAAACTTTTTTATCAGAGTGGTCTCTTAAGACAGGTTCGACTGTATCATTTTCTATATTTCTGGCACTGACCTTCGAAAGTTATAGAAGTTCTAACGCCACACAAGAAATAATTTTAAACTGAGACTGGGTTCTGCATCAAGAACAAGTTCTACATAGTCCGATTTTGAGGAAATAGTTACTGCTTTTAATACAAAGAAAAAATAAAACACAACACTTACCTTTCGCTAATGAAAACTTCTAATGCGCTGCATATCGGCAAAAACAAAACGATCGCTTCGCTTACTCTGTTCTCAATTTCGAGGAATAACAAGTGTCTGAAGGCCGTGTAGTACGTACGCTGCATGAAAAGCAACGCAAAATATTTTGTATTTCATTGCAAGCATCTTGTTTTTAATAACAATTAATAGAAACCTAGTATCGTAGCATCCTCACAAAATTGTAACGCTCAAGCAGATTGGTTGTTTTAGTCTATTGTCATTCCTCTTAAAAAAACTAAATAGGAAATTCTGTTTAGCTAGAATTGAAATGCATTTGAATATCATATGGCTCACTGTAGCAATGTAATCTCTCCAGCTGATTCACGACATTCACGGACAATTATGGAAGTCTAGCTTATGACAATACAAAATAAGAAGCAATGGCTTGAAATTGAATGTGACAATGCTGTAGAAATCTTAGCGAATTGATTAGGAATTTGAAGGAAATGACATAGTTTAGTTTATCTATTGAAGTCGTTTTAAGTGAAAATATCCAAATTAAAATTAGTCCAGTTTGTAATGAGCGAACATAACCATTCGTATATTTTTGCATAGAACCCTACCAATATCTTGATAGAAAATCAACAATAGTTTTTATCTACTAGAAATGTGTTTTCCCGTTTGAAAACTTTGTGACCAAAAGCAAGAATTTATACAGAGGTTATAAGCAAAAACAATCTGGCTTAAACAATAAACCGCATTGTGGCGTACCATTTTCGTCCCATAATACCATATCCTTATCGTCACCAGAGTAGTGCATCACTATATGCGGCGGCATATTTGTAGCAAATTTACACTCCGATGTTGTCTTGTTGTACGTTGCTAGTGGATACGCGGTACTGGATTTCATTCTTTCAGCGGACAGAGCAGCACATTTCAAGACAGTGAGTACAGTATCACTGTCAGAAGTTATGTTAGCGTACCATCCTTTGAACACCTGCAGTTTGATACTTTCGATGTTGATTGGATATGTATACAGTAGTAAACCAGTTAAAGTCCAGATGCTGACCACAGTACTCCGCCTAAAGTAACGCACAAACATTATCAAGACTTTTGTGTACAACTTGCATGAGGAACCGTCTCGAAACTGCCTTTTAAAACTAATTTCAGTCTGTTCACATTTGTCTTTTGGCTATCAATATGGAAATTGTGTACTGAAAGTAAATATTAACAACTGGATTTTAGTTCAGAACCATTTCGTAAATTGACATAAGTGGTAGGCCTTTCAATAAAATTGATTTCATTCTTGTTAATCTCCTTAATTGGCATTTGGCTCACGCTGGCACGAATAAAAGTTTTAAAAAGAGCAATTATGCACATAATTATACTGCGCGTATACTACAACAACAACTTCTATATACTGTATACTGCGTTCTCGTATTTCGTAGATTGTAATTACTGCAATGTTCGGCAATTCTTTTGTGCAAATTTTGTCAAGCGGGGCTTTGCTCATTTGAACTCATCATTATATTTGGTGACAGTAGGATTAGTGTGAGACTAGATGCACCTGTTGGTGTTTTTTACCTTGGATCAATTCGATGGAGTACTACTATTTTCATCGTGATATTATGCTCGTGGTGTCGTGTCACCATCTTTAATAAGCTCTTTGTATAATATATGACATTTATTAAGAAATTAACGCATTATGCCCATGATTCACATTTTCTCACGTTTCATGAATATAAATACATAAAATATGTTACATTATGAAATATAATGTACTAAACAATAATTGTCTATATTTATTATAGAATATTTTATTAAGCAACGTATGAATACATGATAATAAATATGAAATAAAAATTACTACCTTAGTGTAACTGTCTTATATATACCAAAGTGCTTGTTACTATCTATCGTATTTTATTTATTATACCTCACGCTATGTATCCATGCAAAATTTACGTATACACGCTATAAGCAAATCCGTTATGTTACCCTGTGGCATAATGTTTTTTCCCTTTGACGCTGTGACATAACGTTTTTACCCTATGACGCTGTGACATAACGTTTTTACCCTGTGACATAACGTATTTACCCTGTGACATAACGTCTTTACCCTGTGACATAACGTATTAACCCTCGCACGGGTCTAAAGATAGACTACTGGAAATTCCCATAGTCCGAGTAAATAGGCGCTTATTAAAATAGGTGACAATCAAGCTCTTGTGATGTTTGCAAACGACATTATCTGTCAGCTTTGACAGATTCAGTTCTTTCACCAAAATTACAAGTACTCTATTGTTCCTGTTTCACATTGACTTCATTGTTTATATTTTAATATCAAAATATTTGTTCGGTATAATAACTTACGCATCGGTTTACATTCTCGAAATTGTTTTCAGAAACAACCGTAGGCTAAAGGTATAGCTATTTGGATCAAATCTTTTTAACACCATAATACATTATTCTATTATTGTAGAACCGAGTATGTTCATGAAACAAATTATTAGGAATTTAAAGTTACCATGTTGCTATGCTTTGTTCAATTTTGCAAGTTCCTATTCTCAGTTTTGCTGTAAATTTAGCACAACATAAGGTGTGTATTCATTACAATTTGGAATTCCGTACATGATGGAGATATGTGTTCTGACTTTTTTTATTAATTACACTTAATTTAATTCTTTGGTCAAAATAATAAAATGTGGCAAAAGTTATTTTTTGTGGAATTCATCCCAAATTATCATTCATGTGCAAAAGAATAATCCTTTGTAAAATATCTGAACCTACATAATATGACAGCTCCTGAAAACAATAGTTTATTGTTAATTGAACTTTCTATAGAATAGCGACTTATTTTTATACGAAAATGTCACAAATATCTATAATTATAATATGATATAAAATAATTGTATAATGAATTACATAATTTTCTATTTTATGAATACATTGTCGTGAAATTGTCTAAACCGGACAGTTATTATATAATACGTCATGACATCTAATACACAGCCAGTATTGTGAATTACTTCATTAAGAATATGGTAACGACAAAATTTGCATTTTTAAAGAAGTTATTCTTCTTTATTGTTCTTTGTAACACGAATCTGCAGCGGAGTTCTTTCTGTCTTGAACCCATTGTGTAGTTGTTACCAGTCTTTTCAATACAATCTTCAGATTCGTCCTCTTGCAGCTGATTTCTCTTTGTTCTGGAACACCAGTTTTTGGAAGATGGAAGAAAAGCTGTGCAGTAATAGACTAACAGTTGCAGAAATTGTCAATTTCGGGCTTACTGTATATCCTTTGTATTTAGTAGATTTGTGTATATTGCTGCTTGTCATACCCATTTATTGTTTGCTATTTGATCTGTTTATGATGACATACTGATGACATGTTGTAATGAAATTTATTAATGTATGATTCAAATAATAAACATTTAAATCTATAAAAAGTTAATTTTGTTTTCGCTCGCTGACAGTTGCATGAATGGACATGCAAGGGGGTGGAATGTGAATTCTGTTTCATATGGTACCATGCAGACTGCCAAAATAGGTCGGACAGTTTGTATGACAGGCTTGGTAGTGACTCACGGATTGGAGCATGGAAGTGTATTGCATGTGAGCATGAATTTAACAACATCTGCTCATGCTAGCCTTGATTCATTTTGTACACCAAACAAGTTTAACCACCTAAATAGCACTATGGATATCACGCGCCCCGTAAATATGCAAGTCAATCCTGACCGCAACCATCAACCACTTACATCAACACCCAAGAAAAAATCTGAAACCATAAAGAAATCCAAACAGAGTTCAAAAAAATAAAATCAGACACTCATTGAAAATTGCAGTAGTTAACTGCAGGTCAATTGTCGACAAGAAACTAGAGTACGAAAACATGGTCATGTCAGCAAAACCAGACATAATCATTGGCACTGAGTCCTGGCTAAAACCTAAACACTTTGATAATGAGATATTCAGCCCAGATTTGAACTACACCCCATTTAGGAGAGATAGGAAACATCAGAATGGGGGCGGGGTATTCATTGCAGTTAAAAACTGTCTCCTAGCACAAGAAGCTACCCATCTCCAAACTGACTGCGAAAACATCTGGGTCAAAATTGAAATCCAAGGCTCCAGACCACTATAGTTAGGCTGTTACTATAAGCCCAAAGAGCATGACCCCCATAGCCTGGATGAGTTAAGCAAATCCCTCTCCATGGCAACCAAAACAAATGCAACAGTATTGGTTGGTGGAGATTTCAACATGCCCAAACATGACTGGTCAAGTATTGCTCCCTCTCCAGAATGCAAACTCCCATCCTTTTACAGAGATTTTATTAACATCAATCATGTGTTCCAAGTGATGTCATTGGTGATGGATATTCCGAGGTATTTTGCAGATGTAACAGATTCTAGGATTGTGTTGTGGAGAAGATACTGAGTTGGAATAGTAGTTTTGCGTTTAGTTATGTGGATGACCTGGCATTTTGCTGGGTTTAACTTCATATCCCATTTTTTCTCCCATAGCTCAAGCTGGTGCAGGTCTGCTTGTAAGAAGCTGGAATGAAGCAATCGGCTTCAACACAATCTTTCATAATAATCCATTCCTACTCTGGATTTTAATGTATTACCATCGTATATGTATTCTTGTTTAGTTATTCTCTTACAGTAACAAGTTTTAACACCTTGTCCTTTGACATATACAAAACCGTGATAGTTCGGATATGACGTAGCACAATATGTGATGCAATCTTCTAGTATGGCAGCATCTTGCCAACCGAAATCGTAACCGTATAAATCAGTATCAACTAGCTTCTTAAAAACTCCATTCGTCAAACTACAACCTGAAAATATGAGTGAAATTTGTATAGGTATCGTAATAAATGAAACGAGGGCAGTTCCAGAATTTGGGGGAACGAAACATTTTGGTCATTTTTGGTTTTGCTCAAGCCTTATAAAACAACAATGACGGTGTTTTATTCTTAGTTTTTAAGTTATTGAACATAATACCAACTCAGAAATACTTTATTAGAATATATGTATAAACGTAATCATTATAAAATATAATGCTACAATAAATCACAATCGCTTATTTGCACACCGTTTAAGTAGGGATATCAATACTCTATCAGTTCGCTAAACGGTTAACCACTTAATCTTCCGAACGATTAACCAATTAACCGAACATTCGTAACGTATTTTGTATTTAGCTGTGTATATTTGACCATGACATCGGTAAATTTTAACTATATTCTGACGTTAGTGATTGTTCGAATAGTATTTTATTTCTGCTAAATACGGAACATAAATCATTAAAACAGAAAGAAATATTAAAACACAATGTTAAATACGATAACAGCGACAGTTATCTGTCTATTTAAATATACCTAATTTCTCGAACAACAAAACGAGTTTCTAAACGAGTCACTTAAATTTAATAATATTTGTAGCAAACGCATGTCAAACTGATTATCGATTTTGCCCCCTTTACGCCGCGGTTTCCCATCTTTAAGGGACATACTATTGAGAGTGTGACTACGGATATCTTGCGAGACTTTTTCGACTGTTTCCAAAATGAAAAGTCGATATTTTCATAAAAAATAAACGATTAACCGGTTAGTGATTTTACTAACCGATAATGTTCGAACGGTTATCCGGTTAAGCGGTAATTGTGCCAGATTCTTTTATTTACGATTTCTCACTGTTAAATAATACAGTGGGAGGTGTAACTGTAAGCTGAGTTTTAAACAAAATGTACATCATATTAATCAAACAGGCACGTTTGTGAAATGTCTCGGTCAAACCTTTACAAGAAATATACACACTGTCAGAATCTGGAAACAGAACCATGTCAAACAGATTGTATTTATCTTTTGAAGTTGTCTAAACTATACACATGAATATCGACCAACAGCAGAAACCTTGCACAAAATTTAACTGGAATATTTGATGGTATCATTTTCCATCAAGTTGTTTTCATGTTTTCTTCTTATTTATAAACAAATGACATTGTGTAAAAAACAATGCCATTAAAATCAGTTTTAAATTAAATAGTTTATAGCAAAAAGCAAAACCTCCCATTTCAGTCCGTTTAGATTACGTTTGATGTTTTCATACCAAAATTCGTTTAGTGCTTATCACTACACCCCAACATAAGACAACTATCTCTGAAGAATCGAAAATAGGAAATAACTATTTCAAATGTTTACTATTTGCCTTTACAGTAGCCATGCCTTAGCGTTGGTGTGAATTAGTTAAATAACATTTAGCCATGGTAGGCCCTGGTTTGTGTTTTTCAAGCCTAAAACTCAAACAGTTTCAGCGCTTTCCGCATGTAACGGCGGGAAACTTGTTGTTGCATGAAAAAATCAGCGACATGTGCTTTCAAATAACCTTGTGGTGCGTATTGCTACATGAAAAGTCACACACGTGATTTTATAATTCACTACGAGTACCTTGGTCGTAATACTAAACTGTTTTTTTTTTAACATATTCCTAGTATTGTAACAACACTGTAACGGTCCATCAAATTGGTTTTATTCTGTTGTTATTCCTCAACTTTTCGAGAATAAATAAGAAATCCCGTTTAGACAGAACTGAAAGAAATGAAATCATAAAATGCATTTGAACATTGAACACAATTTGTTGGCTTCGTCATCACTTCATTCCAGAAAATAGACAATAACCTCGAAAATATCAAATGGTACTTGCACTGCGAGGCTAATTTCGAACACTAATACAGTTAAACTTGTAATAAACAATTTGGCCATTTGACTCTCCAACTAATTCATGACATACACTGACAAATATGGACGTTCAGATTATGAAAATAAAAAAGCGAAGCGAGGGTTTAAAAGTGGATGCGGCAGTGCCAACAGAAACTAAGCATTACTTTTTGCCTAAATCTGATCGAATTAATTAAAAGATTTAAAGAAAAAACATTGTTTATTTTATCTATTGAAGCCGTTTTAATTATAACTATCTAAACTAATATTAGTCCATTTTGAAACGAGCAAATACTCCTTGAAAAGAAACCCTACCAATATCCTGAAAGAACAGCACCACCAATAGTTCATCTACTATAATACCATATCCTTATCATCACCTGAATAGTGCATCACTATATGCGGCGGAATATTTGTAGCGATTTTACACTCCGATGTTGTCTTGTTGTACGTTGCCAGTGGATACGCGGTACTGGAATTCATTCTTTCAGTGAATAGAGCAGCACATTTCAAGACGGTGAGTACAGTATCACTGCCAGAAGTTATGTTAGCGAACCATCCTTTGAACACCTGAAGTTTGATACATTCGATGTTGATTGGATATGTATACAGTAGTAAACCAGTTAAAGTCCAGGTGCTGGCCACAGTACTCCGCCTAAAGTAACGCGCAAACATTATCAAGCCGTTTGCGTAAAATTTGCTTAAGTATCTTTCTCAAAACTGCCTTTTAAATCTAATTGCAGTCTGTTCACATTTGACTTTCGAGTATAAATATTGAAATGATTTACCGAAAGTAAACAAGAACAACTAAAATTTAGTTCAGAACCACATCGTAAATTGACATTAAGTGGTAGGCTAAGTGGTAGCAACCTTCCCTGTAGCAACGTATTCTCTCTCTTTCAATAAAATTGATTTTATAAGGTTCACTTATGCTTTCATTCTCGTTAAAATCTCTGATTGGTATTTGGCTCCGATTGATAGAAAATAAATGTTTACAAGAGCAAATCGGCACATAAACTGCGCATATACTGCATACTCGTATTCCATAGTTTGTCATTCCCTCAATGCATTATTCTATGTTCGAGGATTAATTTGTTCACAATTTGTCAAGCAGGAATTTTATCATTTACTCTCATCTCCATTTGGTGACAACATAATTACTTACTATTTTCGCCAAGCATTTACTATTGAGCTGTCGTATCTACATCACCACAGTAATTGTTGATGTAAATCTGATAATGTCTCCTCGAGCTTTTGTAGTTGCAGCGCTCGTTGTATGATATGTGACATTTCTTCAGACATAAAGACATTATGCCCATGAATAACAATTTATCAAGTTCAGGAATATAAATACATGTACATAAAATACGATACGTCATGAAGCTATGATTGAACAAATGACGACCTTGGTGTAGCAGTCTTATAGATGCCATAGTAAATGTTAATATCTATCATATTGAATAGCATGCGTGACAATATAATACTACATGAAGGAAAGTTAAATATCTTGTATATGGCACTTCCTTTCAATTCATGTAAACATTTTCATGCCACTGAACATTAGTTCCAATTCTTAGATTGTTTTCAGAAACAACAGAAAAGGAAAAGCTAAGGCTATTTAGATCAAATCCTTTAATTACCACAATACATATAAGACTTTCTAGTTATACGTTAAGAAGTATTTCAACTATTAAGTAGCAAATAAAAGATACAATATACTGAATACGTTTGTATCCGTAAACACAATAATGTTGTTTGAATTTTGGTGTTTCCGTTTCCTAACGGTCAGGAAACTAATCGCAAAACTGACTCCAAGCGCCCAATGAACTAGTATACATTCAGTTGTTCAGTAAATAGTCTCGTTCCTTTGTAATAATTCTTATTAAGTCCGTGTTTGTCTCCTATGGTTACCGTCGGCAATTGGTCAAATAAGTCGAACTATATTGTGTAAAACCTTGATAATGAATGAAGTCTACAGTGAAAACTCCCTAATCCGAATACTTTTCTGACAAACAAAAACTTTCGGATTAGAGGGGATTTCGGACTTTAGAAGATTCCTCCATCGAATTGACATTGGCAGGACATTTTACTCTACTTTCTACATGTACTTGCACTTGTTGTTCCCAAACATGATGTCTAAATTATATTTAAGTTCTGATACGAGAACGTTTAATGTACAAATAGCAATGATGATATACTAGTAATAATAATATTATTTGAAATGGTGAATTACAAATTGTATTGATAATTCCGGTCGTATCCAAAAACGCGTTCACTAGACACGAGATGTTGCGCTAATTAGGGGGTAAGCTAATGCCATACACGAACGTATAAAATACGATAACACAAAGAAAGCGGTCGATCCGGAGAAAAAAAAACTGCTTTATTCTGATGGTGTTCATGTATATCATTATCATTAGTGAAATTTTACTTCATTCACTTGGAGACAAAGAGCCTTCCGAACTACGTGATCAGTCGATAGAACGTGGTTCCTTTGGCAAGGCAAAAATACGCCTCGAAGAAATAGCGTAACGTCATTACATTTTAAGCAAGATTGTGTCCATTAAAACAAATATCGCCGTCTAAGTACGAATGTGGGGCCTTCTAGAAGTGGAAAACGACATTGGTTGTTATGACTATGGCATATAATGAAAACGATTTACTAACCCGTCGAAATTTACCATTTATAAAATATTCATTGAAAATTTGCTTTAAACTAGTAATGTACTATGATCTTCGCGAAAGGGATTGCAATTCGCACGGAAAACAATTAGTTTAAAAGCTAGTATTACTATCCATTACAAAACTATTATGTATTATGTCGCAAAATTTTGATTTATTTTATTTTGTCGAAACGAAATTTCGTACCTTTTCAAAAATGACTCTAAAAGTAAGATTATTTTAGTGTATTGTTAAATTGAGTTTGGATGTGGATCAATCTATAGACAGTGACAATGATATGTGTAATTTGCTACTGCTAATTCGAGAAAAAGACGACATTACATTTTTCTATCGGATATCTAACTATGCGTCATGTGAATAAACGCTTTAAATCTCACCAATTCCATTTGTGGGCTGTATAAAAAATTAAAATTAATTTGATAAAAATACAATACAATTAATAAAAATGCACGCTCGCACGCACGCACGTACACTTGCTCAGAAGTGTTGTTGTTTGATATAGAATTAAATGGTGTTCATGCATGTGTAAACCCTGCTCAGAATACACACGTTGAATAAATCCCGAATGATATTTTTGTTAAATACGTGCGGGCTTATATTGATTTACACATGCGTGAAACCAAAAAAAGGTATTTTAACCCTTATAATTCCAACATTTGAAACGACCTTATGTAGTCGATACACGTAATAACGTCAAGGCTACACTCCATTAATGGAATGCGCGTATGAATACTAAAATGAAAAACAACACATTTTATAAGATTGCAAATTTTATTTATTCATCACATGTCACATTTGTCAATTAATCAAAATGAAAACACAATTGTAAACATTTCGTCAATCACATTCATACAGCCGCAAAAAAGCAATTTAGAGTAAGACCATTGTGTAACAGTGTCGTTCCTTATCGCATACCAATACAATACAATACAAATAGTTTATTGCATAAAACCATAACATGTTTTATAGCAACATAATGTACATAATAACAAAATACATGGTTTTGCAGGAGCACATGATGTTATATAGTGCATATTCAAATGTTTAAATTTCATGTATACAAACAAACAGTTATGGTGATAAATATATTGATTAACAGTATGTGTTCAAGTTTCTGACATTAAGGATGTATATGATATAGTTATAATACATTATCAGTTTCTAAGAAGACTAGCATAATAAATGTATTTGGACAAATCAATAAGAATATTTCGAGAGGTAGCTCTCATCAATGTGATCTTAAGTTAGCGTATTTGGAACAGATAAGTAAAACATGGTATTCTGTTTCTAGTTGGCCATTATTACAGTTTTGACAGATTCTTTCGTTTCTCGGGAGATTAATATGACGTATATACCAGATACCACAGAACGATGGAAGTCGGAAATGCGTCGCACGTGGGCTGGAATTGCTAAATTGCTAACTTTAAAATACCTTTATTTTCATTGAGGCTTGCTAGGAGGTTTGCATTATTCTTCAAGATCCTCTATACCATATAGACAGGTATAATTCATAGTTAACCTCAGTTAGTATGAGAACTCAAGTTGCCATGTGAAGCAAAATCAGACGATAATGCTAAAAGGTGGAAATTAAATTTACATACTTGGTATTAGTGTACGAACCTAATATTTATTTTTTGTCACCATTGAAGCTAATTTACTCCCCAAATTACCAAAGTGTGATATAACGGAAATAATAAAGAATAGACACAGTTTAATATAATATATATATGCAAATGCAAAAGAATCCCTTAAAATGGAATTGGTCAATTATCAAAAAAGACTGTAATATATGTGAATTTTAATTATTTGCAGTTTGTTTGCTATGGAGTTGTCAAAAGTATTTAAGTAATATACGGCGGACAGTTGACCTATCCAGTGCGTCTGGGTTACCAGTCAGTACTAACATGCTCCCCAAAAGTGACTGACAACTTTCCCACTGAAATTAGATTTCATTATTCGGATGCATTATCATCAGTCAAATTGTCATGGAAGAATATATGCCGCGCACAGATTCAATCACCAACCTCTAGAATAACAGTCTAGTGCTCTACAAACAACTAATTGGGCGGGCTCAACCATCGTCATCGTATGAATCTTCTGTTACATACATTATATCATATAATGCAGTTTGTATTTGTCGACTGTGATTCAGATAGCATGATTGTATACTAACGGATGCGCAGTGGTCGAGCCCTGAGCCGTAATCCGAATGTCGTTAAAGCCTCGCGATGATAGGAAATTGATCACAATCCCTATATTTGCACAAGTTCTGGTTGATTTAAAGTAAACAAGTTTAAAAACATAGTTTTAAACGTAGCGATGTAAATCATAGACTCGAGTAACATTGACTATACACTGCAACGTCTCTAGAGCAGCACCCCTAGAGATTCAAATTCTGGTTGTTATTGAGAGTTTGTTGCTCTTGAGATGTTAAATTGATAGTATATTTTATTACTGGAACAGTGTAAGTCTAAATGAGAAGTAACTGCTCAATAGAGGGCCGTTCAGAAGACATTGGTATGTACCGTTTATCTTTTATTTTTGGGGTTAAACACAATTCTTCAACATCTTTATCAGTTATATTTGGTGGTCATTGGACCAAACCAGTTTTCGGGAATTAATAACCTACCAGTACGACCTTGTTCTTCCTCAGGCCACAAACATCTCCACGTGAATCTTGAGTTGGAGTACAAATGACCATAGTAAATGTCACAGAAGGACAAGGAGTGCACTGCCCGGAAAATGAACCTAGACCTCCCAGGTGACAGCCCAGGACTCTATCACCTGAGCTAACCGGGCGGGCTGATAATGACAACTGTATTCTGACTTTTTCATATGCATACACTTACACACCCTTGCAGTTGTCAAAACGCCAGCAAAGAATGACACAAACAAATGTTTATATGAAAATTAACTCTGAACCTACACAAATTAGCGCCAAACCATAATGATATTAACAGGAACAGTTATAGCAATGCTTGTTCAGGATAATTTGAGTTTTTGAATTGAGGAAGTCCTCTTGTGTATGTGAGTTTGGCTAACTGCATACACGAAAACAAGCAGGTCCTCATTCACCGGCGTATACAAGTTCATGCGATTACACGTACTTGTACACAATGCACATGTTTTTACCTGAACGATGTGTTTTAAACTACTACTGTCTCGTAAAAAGCAGAAATTATGAAATCAAGGCTAGTCTAGTGTCGTTTAAGACTTAACACTAATTGTTCAAACAGTAATATGATAGGAATATCAACTTGTATTACAAAGTTAGATATACGCAGAACGAAACAGTCGGCTTCAACACAATCTTTCATAATAAGTCCAGCCTGCAAAATAGTGTAATATTTTACCCGCGTCAAGGTATTCTTGTTTAGTTACACTCTTGCAGTAACAACGACCTGTGTCGCTATGCATAATACCGTGATGGTTCGGAATTGTCGTAGCACAGAATGTGATGCACGCTTCTATTGTGACTCCACCTTGGTAAGCGCTATCGTAACCCCGTAAATCAGTGTCATCTATCTTCTTAAAAACGCCGTCCGTTAAACTACAATCTGAAAAGATAAGTTATGTCTGTATAGATATCGTTATAAATGAACCAATACATAAGTGCTATGTTTTGTGTTCAATATACATAATGTATTAGTTCCATGCAAACTGGATAACTTAGGGTATAGTTTATGTTATATGATTATCATACATCCTAGGCTGTACATTCATATTACAATCTCAAGATATATTTGTAACGAACACTTGCTATTCGTGCATCGCAAAAAAATCTGGGCACAATCCATCTATATTTAATGTTTGTTTCATCGGGTTTAACGCAGTTGCTCAACGATATTTCAGTTATATACGGCGGCCGATTCACCTAACCAGTTTTTCCTGGACTGAATTCTTACCAGTACTAACTTACCCTTCCACAAGGAGCCGGCAACTTCTCCACATGTGGAGGAAAATCGACATTTTTGTCAATTTTTCATGGAAGGGTATGACCTGCCGCGACCGGGAATCGAACCCAGATCACCGGGTTACAAGTCCAGCGCACTAACCACTGGACCACGGCCGCGGCTCATCTATATTTAATGAAGCCCGTTACGAGAATTTAAGTATTTATAAATTATAAAAAAAGTTCGGTCAAATTACAAGGAATATTTACATTTTCATTTTTCGATACGCTTACTTCTTTCTTTTTGCAAGATTGATATCGGTAGTTAAATAAAAAGTTCTTGATCTGATCTCTTATATTGCTACTTTACACCTTGAGTGGTTAACTTAGATTGTAGAGACCACAGGAGATTGTCCTTTCAAGAGTTCTATAGTTCTATATTATAGAGGGATAAAAGGAGAGAACTCTAGAAGTACTTAAGGGAGCGAACTCGTGACAATATCCAGTGGTAGAGACCGTCAACCTGAAACTCCTGGTTTTGAATCCCGGGCATGCTATATACACTGTTCTCAGTAGCAAGTTTACTAAAGATATGACATACTAAATACAAGTATGTGTACCACGATTCCATGATTTTTATTATAGTACGTAACTACCACATATGTTTCCCTTTGTCACCTTTTCTCTTGTGTACTGACATTGCTCCCATTGTCAGTAACTGGTTTAAAAACTAATTTCCGAACCATGTCGTACCAGAACTCAGTGATCAAAATGTGAAACCAGGTATACTTTTTTTGCGTATACTGACACACTTATCAGTTATTCGTGGGGATCCGTAAACGTACACGATTATGTGCGCGGATATGGATCACGGACACATGGAATAGCTATTCCAATTTCATTTGTCTGTGTTTCGTGAATCGCATGTGTATTCGTCTATGGGTGTCCAAGATTACTATAATTCCATTAGTCACTGTAGGTAGGCAGTATACGCGGATTCAAATTTTGAGCAATATTCAATTACTGACTGCTGGAGCAATTTGGCCGGAAATGAGCGGAGGGAAAATACGTGCTATAATAAATAATCATTAAGATATGGTACAACGTAGGTTGGCGTTTCTTCAGTCACAATTGACACGGATAATGCCTCGGTCACAACTCACCGTGCGTTTTGTTGCACGTTCGTTTCCGCAGCTGCAGTCGGGTTACGGGCAAATCCCTACGGTTCTTTGCGATTAATCGTGAGTGTAGCAACTGTACAGACATCCTACAGGCAACTTACACGTGCCGTCCGGGCCTTTGCGGAGGTCTTGCAGCGTCAGCACTAAACACCAATATAATATCCACAAGTTGAACGTACATCCCCGCGCAGGTGACGTGCAACTGACGTACGGCAAGGTGTGGCTCCGCACTGCTGTGTGCGACTCCACACGGCTCCGCAAGAAGCCAATGCGAAGTGCGGACGTGACCTTCTCGAGTCACGTGCAAATATTGCGAGTGTATATATATACCAGGTGGGTACAATAGGTTATTTCGGCTTCAAGAACAATGTCTTGAGTATGCCGGGTCCGATCTTACCCCATCGATTGCGTCGGCACCACTGGAGAACCCTCCTGGTTTTGGATCTCGGACTCCGTTCTCAGATAAAATACTTCCGCTCTACAGCGAACACAAGTTTCCCGTAAGCTGTGCGGTCCTCTCGTCTCGTTTGCACAGAGCAAGTACGTTGGTTGTGCGACTATCTTGCAGCCACCGCAAAATAAATATGCATCTGGTGCCAGTAACAAACCTTGTAGTCACCGCAATATGAACGTGCAGCTTCGTGCAGCTCCGTGCAGCTCCGTGCAGCTCCGTGCAGCTCCGTGCAGCTCCGTGCAGCTCCGTGCAGCTCCGTGCAGCTCCGTGCAGCTCCGTGCAGCTCCGTGCAGCTCCGTGCAGCTCCGTGCAGCTCCGTGCAGCTCCGTGCAGCTCCGTGCAGCTCCGTGCAGCTCCGTGCTCCTTACGATGACTGCACGTCTCACGTGCGTACAACGCACGGAATTTCTGCGAAATCTGTCGTAGACATGCCGCAGACAGGTGAACGGCCGGTTGTGACCGGGGCATAACAAGTGTACCGTTATATCAAAAAGAAGAAGTATCTTTAAAAAAGATAAACGGCGTAGATAGACTGTTGGTATCCGATATGTTAAATGATGTAATGTTTTTGCAACATGTTGAAAAATAAATCCCTACAAAAAACTCGGATCTATATAGTCATGGACCTGTCTTATCAGGGTCATTTTATATATGCTTAAACATGTTAACTTCTTCTGGCTTAATTTGAACTGCTAACGAACCAAATCTTACGAAACCCCTTTTGGTTCCTCTTCTGTAAACGAAAACCCCGTTTGGTACCACTTGGGTGAAAATTTGATTGGTCATATTTTAAAAAGCCAGCTTCGAGGACAACATTCGTTTGGTCAAAAATATAGGTCAAAATGAATGTTAAACTGCAAGGACGAAAGCTCTATTAATTTCGAAATGTATTTATCGATTTCCGAAATATGTAAATAATGACAAATTTGATTATAAACAATTGTTTATCATCAGAAATACTGTCGAATTTGACCGCCTTTCCAATTGAAGACCATGCATTTTGTATAATGAAAGTATGCCTGTCAGGTAAGTATTGAATATGGCAGGGTTGTCTAGAATAGTTCTTTACGCGCACACGAAACGAAGAAATTGAATTGACCTCCTCCAAAAATATTACCGTTCTTTCATGGACGCAGATTGGACATGGATCACAGCGTTCTTGATTTATTAGAACAGTCCACGGTCAGCTTGGAGGTCAAAGATTCGGATCCAGAGTGTGGCATAGATTTTCAGTAACACATTGGCTGAATATAATGTACATTCAAAACAATTTCTCATCCATCTGTGTTCTGTGTAGGAATGTCAGTTGCTTGCGGAAGAACAACACTGGTTAGGTCAACAGACCGATGTACATACTCTTTAAAAACGGCATTAAACTTCGACAGAGAAACATCAGAAGATTATTTTCGAAGTAAATATTCCAAGTTCTTCGTGTCCTCGATTACTAGTTTCCTTCTTAAATATTCTTTCTGGCTTCTGTTATAAAGCATTTACCAACTTACTGTAGTCAAACAGTGTTGCACTTATGAACTGTTGTTTGGAGATACCTCAAACAAGTAAAATCAATATTCTTTTCATTATTGGGTTGAGACGTGGGTATTAGCTCAAATGTTATATATATTCTTGGCTCAGTGTTGCAGTAAATGAGCTATGTTCACTTTGGAATTAAAAGTTTATTTTGACTTAACGCTCTCTAATGTTAACTGGAAGGAGTTACCTTCCTACACTAGTCAGTTCCGCGTAGATCACGTGACTATATATTACATTTTAATTGGATATTCCAATATAATTTCCAATAATAAATATTGGCGTAAGCTATCCTGTACATGTTTCAATATCACAGCAGCGTTTGTTTCATTCCGTGGATATACCTCGATGTGTGACCCGCGACTGTTAGTTACCTCATTACACTTGGTAATTTATACTGGGAAACAAAGAACTATGAGACAAATCCAGTGATATTATTATCTCAAAAATGTAAAATGGACATAGATCAACCTAATGCTAAGGCGGCGAAATATCTCTGAAGAATCGAAATAAGAATAGTTCAGATGTATCATAGTTTGCCATTACTGAAGCAATGCCTTCAAGTTGAAGTGAATTGGATGAGGACTGATTTTCGATTTTTATAATATTATGCCATAGTAGACCCTGATTGTATTTCTCAAGTATAACCTACACATTTTCATGGCTTTCCGCATGTACGCAATAATGGTTGTTGCATTAGATATCGACGACCTAATATCTGATAACATGTTGTCTTGAGGTGCGTATTGCATCGTGAAAAGCCACATACGTGATTGTATATTCATTGCGAGTACCTTGGTTATACTACTAGTGTAGTTTTTATTTGTTTAAAATCCTAGTATTGTCACAAAATTGTAACGGCATCTATTAGATCGATTGTTTTATTATATTGTCATTCCTCAGATTTCCAGATAAAATACTGTTTAGTTAGAATTAAAAGAAATGAAATTATATAATGCATTTGTATACCGAACACAATGTGTTGGTTTTGTCAACACTTTTGGTGTTAAACTTTATTTTTCTAAACCTTATGACTCGAATTAGTTTTGCCTGAAGATAGACAATCAACTCGTACATTGCAAATGATACTGTTTCTGGGAGTTAGTTAAGCCGTTTTACTAGAAAATGCCCAAATTAAAATTATTCCAGTCCGAAACGAGCAACAAAAACATTACCTGTATAGAAAACCTAATAATATCACGAAAGAACAACATAACCAATAGTTTTCATATATTAGAAGTGTGGTTTCGAGTTCTTATAACTATGTGAGTTTAATATAGAGCTTTAAAGAAAACTCAAAATGTCTTAAATAATGAACCGTATTGTAGCGTACCTTTTTCGTCCCATAATACCATATCCTCTTCATCACCAGAATAGTGCATCACTATATGCGGCGGGATATTTGTAGCGATATTACACTCCAACGTTGTCTTGTTGTACGTTGTCAGTGGATACGCGGTACTGGATTTCATTCTTTCAGCGGACAGAGAAGCACATTTCAAGACAGTGAGTACAGTATCACTGCCAGAAGTTATGTTAGCGTACCATCCTTTGAACACCTGAAGTTTGATACTTTCGATGTTGATTGGATATGTATACAGTAGTAAACCAGTTAAAGTCCAGATGCTGGCCACAGTGCTCCACCTTAAGTAACGCACAAACATTATCAAGACTTTTGGGTAAACTTGCACGAGGAACCTTCTCCAAACTGCCTTTCAAAACTAATTTCAATCTGTCCACATTTGGCTTTCGACTATTAATATTGAACGAATTTACTGAAAGTAAATACTAAACACTAGACTTTAGTTCAAACTACTTCGCTAATTGCCATTAAATGGAAGGCCTTTCAAAAAATGATGTACGAAGTTTACTGCTGGGCAGTGCTTTCATTCTTGTTACTGTCCCCGAATGAATGGGCATTTGACTCGCGCTGATTTTTTTCAATGTTTATGTTCTTTGACGGAAATCGGAATTTCAGTTTTCTATTGTCCGCTCATATTCCTGACATTCAATTCATCAAAACAGATGTATATTGAGTATTTTGATTCTTTTGTTCGAGATAGAGAAGAGGAAACAGTAGTAGAGATTCACTTAAAGCGAGCTATAGACTATAGACCTTCATTCTGCTATAAAATTTGTATTTGACTTCTGCATTAATTATTTCTGTCAGAATAACTCTAATAAAATTACTGTATAATGTTATTCAATATTGTCAACAGTTACGGTTAATCATTGGCCGTTCCTTGGTGGTAATCCAATCTAAACCAGCATTTAAGTTCATGTCCTGAGTACTTTTTGCGATTGTTTATGCACTGTTTGTATGAAGCATGTCTTGCTCATCTCCTGAATCAATATTACAAAATGGTTTGGTTGTTATCCTGATCGGTTTTTCTCTAGCAAATATGTACATATACTGTGCATAGTTTGTAATTGCTGCAATGCATTATCCGTCGTTTTTTGGTGCAATATTTGTCAAGCGGATATTTTATCCGTTTACATTCTTCGTTATATTTGCTGACCATAAGTTTCGTATGAGGTTGGATGCGTCTGTTAATGGTATCTATAGTGTTTTTAACATTGACTGTTGCAAAGGAGTAGTACTATTTTCACCGAGCATTTATGTTTGTGCTACTGTGCCTGTATTACCACAGTAGTTTTTTTATGTATGTATAATTGATAATGTGGCACTTTTATGTGGCCTTTCCTTTCCTGCTGGATTTTACATACATTTTACAAACATTTTCGTATAAACAATTTTTTCATTATTCTAGCAATGTTTGTTAGCAATATTTGTTCGTTATTAATAACCAATACAAATGGTTTATTTATAGTACGGCAAACTATTAATTTTAATATTTTATCAAAAACAAATGTTCGTATCCTTTCAAACATGACTATAAGAATATAACACTTTGAGCCAAACGATAAATTGAATGTGATGCTATTTTGAGTTTGACACCACATCACTCTATTGGCAATAACAATGTGTAACTTGCTATTGCCAAAAAGCAATAATAACAACATCACAATGTACTATAAGTGAACTAACCCTGTATGATGTGCATAAACCCTTTCAAGGACTAATTCCATTGGAGGGCCGTACAAAAGTTAACAATAAAGTTTATAAAAACACACTTAATAAAAATGACAAAAATATAGCGGATCCGTGGTCCAGTGGTAACGCGCTGGACTTGTAATCCAGGGATCGCTGGTTCGATTCCCCGCTCCATCACTGACCGTACTAACAGTCTTTCGGACGAGACTTTAAAAACCGAGGTCCCGTGTATGATGCTTTACATCGAGCACGTAAAAGAACCAGGGGTGCTTCTAGAACTGGGGCATCTCCTGTATCATGCACTATCCTCCAAAAATCTAATATGACTAACATTCTTCTGGAGGCGTCGCCCATATGGGAAACCGGTGGCGACGATAAATAAACGCAAATACAACCAATGGTAAAAATGCACGCACGCACTCAAGTGTTAACTTTCAAAGAGGTTTTTACAACAAATAATGTCCTATTAAAACTGTTATTGCGAGCTTATTACATATTTATTTTCAATTCAAATATAATAGCAAACTACTGTGACGGAACCCTCATTATGCGTGCAGATCGCAAGCAATAATCCTAGATGTTACTGTACTCGAATACTAGCTTCTGACGTGCCTTCGTGCATCACAGGACTTTTCCAGTGATTAGAATTCCAGACTAGTCTGCTAGATAGTGGTCTAATATCTTGGCCATCGTATTCATGACCCCGCCATGTGCTAGATTCTTCACAATCTCCTGGTTATATGCCAAGGAACCAGACGCCGAGGTGGGCAATATAAGAAATATGAACTTGTTATCAATATATGTAAAAGTTCAAACTAAATCAGTTCATGGTAGGACTACAGTCAGTTCAACAGGCCGATATGATGGCCAGGGTACGTCATTATTGCACAGCGAACTAATGAAAACCTAAATAGAGTCGAAAGCTATCGTAACTATTACAGTAACTTCGAAAACTCGAACTGCCGTCGGACCGAGCAATTAGTTCGAGCAATCTACCTGTTCGGGGCATCTACCGTAAACGCGTATATGTACGAACTGACTGTCACCGGTGCAAGTGTACTAAGCATGCTGAACGCATGGCATTTGTGTGTTGTTTGTGTGTTCATGCTAAATGCACGTCTATCAATAATCACAGCACAAACTCGAAAATCAAACTCTAACATTCGAAAGTTTAAGGTTTCGTAAGAAGCACATCATTTAAGGACACTTGACTTAAGCACTATCAAACATAAATGTTCGGTCATATGCACCGACAAACTGATACATTTCAATTCACTTTTGGATGCACAGCAAAATGTATGTCTTCCACATCTACAAATCATGTATCATGGTACATGTATTATCAAAGTGCATTGCGATCCTTTGCAAACTGAAGAATTAGTTAGCCACACAAAGTACATATGTTGTATATTGGACAACCAATGGACCGAACTACAGACAGGGTGATTCTAGTATTCCCGTGGACAAACACTGTTTGAAGTTGCAGAAATACAAGGCATAAAATACTACTAAGATCAGTCTTTCGGACGAGACCTTAAAAACCGATGTCCCGTGTATGATGCTTTACATCGAGCACATAAAAGAACCAGGGGTGCTTCTGGAACTGGGGCATCTTCTGTATCAAGCACTATCCTCCAAAAATATAATATGACTAACATTCTTCCGGAGGCGTCGCCCATGTGGGAAACCGGTGGCGACGATAAATAAATGCAAATACAACAACAACAACTACTAAGATCATAATCTTGTAAAATTTTATAATAAAACTTCTAGCTATTTAGTAAATCTGTCCAATAAGCAGTCATCCAGAGTTAATAGCTCGACTCTACAATTCATGCACAATAAGAAAAAACTAATCAGTCACACAGAAAGAAAATTCTTAGCAACTTCAAGACAACATCGATCCACTTTTAAACTATTAAAGCTTAAAAAAGTTTCTGGAGAAAAAGTTATTAATGTTGTAACTAAATAATTTCATATTTGTATGTACCAAGAACAGCCCACTTATCAATGACTAGATGGCCAAGGGAACCATGTCGAGTCCGCCAATTGTTAAACGTTAATGAATATATAATGCTATACAATACACTTCTGTTACACCTATTTTTTATTTTAGCTTCTTAGTGTGATAAGACATTTGAACTATGTACTGGTAGGGTACGGGTCCTGCACGACACATGAGGTCATCATGGTGAACATTTGTGCGAAGAAATTTGAACGTATTAAAGTCCTCTAGATTATTGTTCGCCCTTTGATAACGTCTAAGTCGAGATACATACGTATATGCCGTAGGATGGACAACTTGGTATATTGTCATTGAGTGACAGAAAGTTTATAATCTCAAAGTCATAATCATCTAGTTTATCGTAATTTTTGTAGTGATAATACCACTTTCTTTAGAAATGTCCAAGTCAAGCAACGAGGCATGTGTATCGAAGGTGTTTGCTTTCGACAGTTGTAGCTCTATTGGATATATTTTATTTATCATGGCTGGGAAAAACTCATTATCAATATTCTAAATAACGGGAGGTATTATTGAAAGCGTCAGAAAGCATTAATTCTGGTTTCGATGCAGATCCGCTTGTATAAAACATCATAATCAGTCTTGAATTATGCAGCTCATAATGCAAACCGCCCATTTCAGTCTTTTAATTTTACTTTTTTCAACTTTGCTACAGTCCATAAAGTCTGTCAGCGCTTCTCACTATCCTCCAATGTAAATCAAATATCTCTGAAGTATCAAATTAAGAATATTTCAGATGTATCATATTTGTCCTTACAAAAACAGTCCCTTTAGGTTGATGTGAATTGGACTGATTTTCGATGTTTATAACATTTTTTCATTGTAGGCCCTGATTTCATTTCTTAAGTTTAACTTACATAATTGCATGGCTTTCTAAATGTAGCAGACGAAACAATTATTGTTTCATAATGAAATCAGCGTCATACTCTCTGATAATATGTTGTATTGAATGGCGTATTGCTGCATGAAATTGGTGTATATTTCATTGCGAGTACCTTGGGTATAATACTACTCTTTTTTTAATAATTCTAGTCACAAAATTGGAACGCTCTATTAGATTTATTGTTTTATATTATATTGGCACTTCTCATATTTCGAAAATGTATAGGAAATCATGTTTAGTTAGAATTGAAAGAAATGAAATTATACGATACATTTGATTACCAAACACAATTTGTTGGTTTCTTCATCTGTTTAGGTGTACAACTATATGTTTCAAAACCTTTTGACTCGATTTATTTGCCAGAAGACAGACAATCCATTCGCAAATTTCAAATGATATTGCGAGATTAATTTCGAATCCTAATACAGTTACAATTGTTAAAATCTCGTTCTGGCTTAAGTTCAATAAAACCGTTTGATTCGTGACATTCACAGACATTGAATACGACATTGTCTGAGAAACAAGGCATTATTGTTAGAAATATAAAGGCAATGACATAGTCAAGTTTATCTATTTAAGCATTTTTACTTGAAAATACCCAAAAGGATATTATTTCAGTTGGAAACGAGCTTCTGAACCATTCTTTGTAAAGATCATGAAGGAACAACATAACCTATAGTTTTAATCTATTAAAAGTGTGATTTCGCGTTGTAATAACTATGGTAATTTAAATAGAGCTTTAAAGCAAACAATGAACCGCATCGTGGCGTACCATTTTCGTCCCAGAAGATCATATCCTTATCATCACCAGAATAATGAATCACTACATGCGGCGGCATATTTGTAGCGATATTACACTCCAATGTTGTCTTGTTGTACGTTGTCAGTGGATAAGCGGTACTGGATTTCATTCTTTCAGCGAACAGAGCAGCACATTTCAAGGCGGTGAGTACAGTATAACTGTCAGAAGTTATATCAGCGTACCATCCTTTGAACACATGAAGTTTAATACTTTCGATGCTGAGTGGATACGTATACAGTAGTAAACCAGTTAAAGTCCAGATGCTGGCCACAGTACTCCGCCTAAAGTAGCACACAAACATTATCAAGACGTTTGTGTAGAACTTGCACGAGGAACCGTCTCAAAACTGCCTTTCAAAATTAATTTCAGTCTGTTCGCATTTGGTATTCGACTTATAATATGGAATGGATTTACTGAAAGTAAATAAGAAAAACTAGACTTTAGTTCAGAACCATTTCGTAAATTGCCATTAAATAGAAGGCCTTTCAAAATATCATGCGGAAGTTCACTGCTGGGCAGTGCTTTCATTCTTGTAACTGTCCCCGAAAGAATTGACCTTTGACTCGTGCTGATTATTTTCAATGGTTATTGTTGTTTACGGAAATGCTCAAAAGTTTCTGGTTTAGAATTTCAGTTTACTATTGTACGCTCATATTCCTGGCATTCAATTCAACAAAACAGTTGTAAATGTTTTGTTCGAGACAGAGAAGAGGAACCAGTAGTGGAGTTTCACTAAAAGCGAGCTATAGAATATAGACCTTTATTCTGCTATAAAATTTCAAGTATTTGACTTCTGCATTAATTATTTCTGTCAGAATAACTCATGAAAATGACTTTAATAGCCGAAAATAAAATTACAGTAGAATGTTATTCGATACTGTCGACAGTTACGGTTAGTCATTGTCCGTTCCTTGGTGGTAATCCAATCTTAGCCATCGTTTAAGTTCGTGTCCTGTGTGCTTTTTGCGATTGTTTATGCACTGTTTGTATGAAGCATGACTTACTCATCTCCTGAATCAATATTACAAAATGGTTTGGTTAGTATCCTGACCTGTACGAAAATAAGATTTTTTCTCTAGCACATCTGTACATATACTGTGCATAGTTAGTATGTAATTGCTGCAATGCATTATCCGTCGTTTTTTGTGAAAGATTTATCAAACGAATATTTTATCCGTTTACATTCTTCGTTATATTTGCTGACCATAAGTTTCGTATGAGGTTGGATGCGCCTGTTAATTGTGTCTATAGTGTTTTTAACATCGACTTGTTCCAATGGAGTAGTACTATTTTCATCGAGCCTTAATGATTGTGCTACTATGCCTGTATTACCACAGTAGTTGTTTATGTATGTGCTACTATGCCTGTATTACCACAGTAGTTGTGTATGTATAATTGATAATGTCTCCTCGTTCTGTGGTAGGTGAAGTGCTGTTTATATAAATGCATACAAAATGTTACATCATGAAATACAATATACCTGACAAGTATCAAATGTTTTAGTTAGTTGCAACTCTCTTTATACAATTATAAATGCATAAAATATGTTACGTCAAGAAATGTTACATACTAGACAAATATCAAACATTGTATTAACGTATGAATACATATATAAACTACAAATTATAACTTTAGTGTAACAGTCTTATAGATGCCAAAGTAATTTAATATTCTATTTATCACATACTGGACAAAACAAGGTAAAAACACATTATTCAATTGCCCTCATTAATAATGACAGCAGCGTACCGAAAGTAATTAGGCTTTTTAAATTCAAAAGCCGAAGAGTAGCCCCATTAATAAATTCATTATTTCTAAAATTGTCCATAGATCTATGAATATTTTATCAGTTTCCAGTTAGTTTATTAAATATATCTAACAAGTCGCTAATAACAATAGGAACTGTAAAACGTAAATTAAGGAAAACCTTTCCTCAAAAACTGTCATCGATTAGTATGTTTAATGGTGTCATTACACAAACAAAGTCTCGGACGCCATTAAGTATATACGCGTTCAGTGAATCCGTTCCTTCTTTCTGACTCGAATCGCTATCAAGTGTGCAGAATCTTGTTCATTTTGATCGATATAGCACTGAGCTCCTCGAAAAAATATAAATATAATTGTTACAAGCACCTATGTACACTAGGTAGGTTGGGAGAATTTGACTGGACATGCTTAGTACATTTGTCATAACTTGCATGTTAACGGTAAATGTTATCATATTTATGTTTGAGTTTGCTGCAGCATTCATGAGCATTCTTATTTGATGCATCGAAAGTTGGTGATGTGGACATATTTTATCACTACTCGTTTTGTTAATTGTAAACAAGCAGCGTATGGATTTCATTTTGGTTTTTCCACTCATTTGCATATTATATGCACACTGTGCCATATGATACTTATGGCATCGTAGAACCATGCACGGGTATGTGATAAAATGTGGTTTTGAACGAACTAGCAAGTATTATTCAAACAAGCCATGTCATCAAATATTCATTTGTGAGTGAAGAATTAATTAAAACTTAATGAAAACTCCATGTCGTAAATCCATGTTAAAAAATGGCTGATCATAATCTTTGAGTGGTTAATGCTGCACATTTAGTCACTATAACATGCCCCGTTGTCAGTCATCGGCTTTCTTCACTCAGTGTGATAGATGAACCCACGTGGCAAACCAGACTCTTGACCAAAATTAGCCTTAAATATAGAAATCTATATAGTGACAATGGTAAAGTGAAATTAATGTGTCTCGGTTAATTGTCAAGACTTAAATTGTGACATTATCGATTTGTATGACTGAGTGGAGCACTTTAATGCTGCCACACCATTGTTTCAAGAAGTATGTTTTTTGTCTGAATCTCTGTCACCAATGTATCTACTCTCGTTCTAGATGCTTCGATATACTTGCATGTTTTTGATACCCTCTTACACTGTTTGTCAGCTGCTAATGGCATTTGCCTTACTTATTCGGTATATGAGCATGACTCATTTCATGATCTAACAGTTTATAGTTGCAACACATCTTAACCTTGCAAAAATCTGCATAAACTGTGTGGAAACCCGTATCATCCAAATTTTTAAAACCACATGCAATGCTCAGCATACCTAATGAAATAAAACATGTAATAACAACCGTAATCATGATGAATATGCATTCCAAAATTGAAGTGAAGTTAGCGCCTAAGATTTAATTGTAACTTCTATATCATTTCGAAAGTATGTGATTCATGTTAAATCAAAACTAGGTAGAAATATCATACCGACGTTTACACTGATTTATACGCTACATTTGAGTAAAATCCGTTGTTGTGTCAACGTCACCAAACATTGTAAATAACGACCGGCTTGAATTGTTACACAATGAAACAACAACACATTAAATATAACTTTAGAAAATGTAGACTTGACACCATGTAATGGTTTATGTTGTATATACGTTGATATAAAAAGTACTCTATTGGGAGAGAAAATTCAGTCTAATAAAGTATAAGAATAAGCAAGAACGTTTTGATACTACAACTTCAATGTTGGAACTGTCCGAAGCTTAACAACATGTGATGGTCAATCGAGCATAGTTTGTTTCAATTACATAAGACATCCCTCGTTTCAATAAAGACAATCGACCATAAAACAAACAACATAACAAGTAAAACTGTAATCAACATAATGTTGTATTAAACAAGACACGAATCGTACACAGTATATATTTCCCCTCTTGTCTATATCTCATATCACCAAATATGCATTAAATGTCAAAGTTTCCAGTCATTTGTACTGAAAGAGAAGGAATAAGTTGCTACAGTGAACGCCACATACATAAAACAATGCCTCCTCACACAGTCCTCCGGGGAAACAACAATCCATAAAACATAAGTCACTTGAGGAGGTTAAAGGGTACATACGTTAGGGAACTGAGGCGCAAGGAATGGCCTGGCAGAACACAGGGAATAACTAGGAGAATCAAGGAGGACAAACTGTGAAGTAGGGGAATAATGGATGGAAAAGATCACAGGACAAGCCTAGACAGCCGGCAACAACAGCCCGAAACTGGGCAGAAAACAGTTTGTGGCAGTAGTTGTTTGTGAGTAACATGAATAACACATTCAGTTTCCTTGCTCTTTAACAAAATGTAATATGCTCGGGTATAGCGACGTGGTAGAGAAGTGTGATCATATCGTCTTGTCTTGCAAATTGTAGTCCTTTGCAATTAGATAGATATACATGCATATGAAATATGAAACCGAACGATCTCGTGAACAATAGGTGGTTTCCCTGGCAGGACATTTCTCTTCCTTCGAATTCCAATTTAAATGTGCTGTTATAGTTATCAATTAAATTATAACGTGACCTAAGCAGCAGAATATAGCCTTGTTGCGAATATTGATTTGATCAACTGAATACCAGACTAAACAGATTTGTGTTCTATAATACAAATATTTGATAACATGCTGCTGTTAAAATACAAATAGAAATACAGTGTGTAAATATTAGCTCTTTCCTTATCAATAAATAATGCAAGGTACCAACTATTGTCAGAAACCGATTCGGTAAACTCAGACCTGACAATCCGTTATGTGGGCCTACAATACATTCGTTTAGATGATTAAACTAACGGTACGAGCAGGAAACTCGCGACACGACATCACTTATCTCTCTGGCAATATATCTTGAATGTTCAGTCAGAGAGGTCTGATAAAAGCATGGTATATACATAGAAGTTTCTGGTACCACTGTTCCACTAAGACTTTGAATACTACCTGCGGAAGTGCAGAAGCAAATACCAAAAAAACGCAGTGGTTGGAAAAATCATTTTGTCGACCTTATACTCAGACCGGAGCGATGAGGGTAAGTATGGAAGTAATGGCATTTACAGTAAAACCTCACTTAAAGACCACCTCGATAATCAGACCACCTCAAAATTAAGAACACACTTTCCATGTCCATTTTCACTGTTTTACTCTTTATTCAACCTCAATATTGTATCGCATCAGAGTAAGGGGGCCTTCGGTGAGCCCATTTGTATTCTAGTTGTGTAGCTATTATTCCATGCTATCCAATTGTCATCTATTTTCGTCACTGCGTGAAATTTCCAGTATTTGTATGCTTGTCCAAGTTTGCCACAAGTATTTTGTGACCAATTTTAACGCTTGTGACCAAATTGTGACCATTTTTTGTCACATTTCTCTGACCAATATCCAAGGATCCTAAGGGTGGTCTTACTAGTGAGGTTTTACTGTACTTAGACATGTATGTGAAATTCTGTACTATTTGATAACTCGCAGATACGAATAAACAATGATCATTCAATATAATACCGTTGATGTCACCAACATAGCCCGCAGTGTTCGTTATAAAAAACAATAACATGAGAACAAAGACTATTGTTTCGAGACATAGCAACATCATAACACAATACAATTCTGTAGAGACACTATTTGAATACCTGAATGCCAATACAATAAAATAAATGATGACAACTTACGTAAATTTATATTTAATTGAATAACACTCAGACTTGCTAAATTAAGCATATCAGCCACAAGGGTTGCTTAATACGGAATGACACAACACATGTCCTATATAGCATGTTCATTTTATCAAATGAAATGTACACAACTCACAAAATATTATTTTGATGTTATCACGTTCACCGGAAGTGTTGTAACACGCCGTTTGTTAAATTCCAATTATTTCTGAGGGTAGTTGTATAAATGTAAATTTGAGCAAGAGGCGGTGTACGGCAAACAGTAGTTCCCGACAGGATGTACCGAATTCCGTCAAATATAAGTGTACAGTTCAAATTACTGAACTATATTTGACTTCATTATTCGCTTGTTTATAATGTTATAACTGGTAATATGAATGTATAACATAATGTTCTTTCTTTACGATGTACAATAAGTATATTGTTGCAAACACAAGTCCGGAAGATCAGTGGGAGAGCGTTCGTGTCCCGGTCGTGACATACCCAAGTTGTTTTTAATGGTACTAGTTGCTTCTCTTCATATGCTTGGTACTATAATGATAGAGACAGTATTGACGTGACTGGGTTAAGTATCATGTCACATGTGTCTTTGGCGTGGTATTTCTCTGTGGCACAGAGACATCGTCCCGATGCGCCCGAATTTAGAAGCCAGATGTTATTATTATGTTAAATAGCTACATAATTCAACATTTTGATAACTACTGTAGAATTCAGAAATGAAAATAAATACACGTTTCATCTACAATAATTTAATAAACACAATTGTGGCTACTAGTTTTATACAAACTAAATTATGTAGTGTAAACTGTCTCCTTAACTAAACAGATGGGCAATGAGGAGAGACCACATAATTTGCTTTAGTATTTTAAACACAGAATTACTTTTAAAATACCAAATTTCAGTTCCGATAAGAAACGTGCCTTAAAAACGTCATTTGACTGACCCAGGAGATTCATCGGAACAACTGAGACATACAATGACCTAATACAGAGCCCAGAATCAGGAGCTATGTAACTTCATCTATGAGCCGCTTTCAAACTGTGTCCATTGAAGTCCCAGTAAATACATTTTGTTTCGAAGCATCTGCATTATATAGAAAATACTCGAATTTAAGTTATTCACGTACTAATAGTGTTCCATGTTTTTCAATACCGAGGTAAAATGCAGTGATATCTATTTTTCTTAATTTGTCGACCGGTTAATTTAACTTTGAATTTCTATTTTTTGGCCTGGAGCTTTAGCCCAAGCCCTAAGTGTTTATGCTACAATTCATATGCTATGCAAAAGTGAAATTTACTACGCGACAATTAGTTCAGCACGGGCCACTTTAACTGCAAAAGATCTAACAAATACCGAACAATTAATAAGAAAAGTCTACTTAGTCAATGATTCAAGAAATATTTAATTCCTTATAGCTTAATGGTTAATAACTTTCATTCCGAAACAATAACATAAATGCGTCCGCTCGCACACAAGTCGCAGTATAGTTCGAAAAAGCGAATTGTCATTGAAATGTTAATTTGTCAGATATTAATTAAATTACGCTTTTAAAAATAATATTATGAGCATTCCGGACTACTTTGATATGGCATGGCATCTAGCTGTCATAACGGGATAACCGTATTTATTCCACTTCAATAGTGATGTAGAGTTCAATGTCTCGTTAGAAGTAAACATGTCGATTACCACGCATGGGATTCTCATGATTAAACCTTTATAAATGCAACGGAAACTTGAACATATAACCTAATAGTCATACCAGATTTCGTATAAACATGGATTAAATGCTTCTAAGAAAAACTAAGATGGATTGAATGCTAGCTTAATTACGTAAGCTTGTGATATAAATCAGGCCAACAACAAACTTCATGTGCTGTCGCTAGCTTCGACATTGGAGGGTGATATTAAGTATCAGAGTTCGAGTTAGGAATTGCATGGAATTCTAGAACCATCAGTTCTATTACTGGAGGCCCATGTCTATGCATGCTAAGATTGTCTGTAAAGTTAGTCAAATAAATTTTCCCACAAATTGTGACATTATTAATTTGCATCTTGCAACGATGGGTTTGTATGGAAAGATAAATCTTGATCGGCTAAACACACGATCGTTATATTTTAACCTTTTTTTAGTGTTTCCGGGTTGTCTCCCATGTGGCGTGTATTTTGGACAAAACATGGTCATATGTGGGGTAAATTCAATCCACAGTCATCTAATGACAAGGTCCCAGGGGTGTCAGAATATCCGTATATTTTTCTACTATAATTGACCATGATTATGATTTGTAGCTAAAGTACCAACCCTACTTTTGTCTTTTACCTGCTACTTCAATAATTAGTTACACCTCAGTGGTACTGATTTCTACTCACCGGGTATCATCCCGTAACAGGTCAAAAGATAACTATGTAACTAATATCATGCAGAAATATTCAAACGCTTCAGGTGTATCGTGACACACATAATGTTCATGATGCCGATAGATTTATGAATTTCGAATTACATTTATTGAAACTCGTCACATCCAACTTGATGTGAAACAATACTCTCATGTATATTTCGGCTGAATTTCGTCGGTATTATGATAAAAGTAATCGGTAAAACAAATAACGGAATATTCCTGAATACAAACAAAAATATATAATAAGATTGACTGTCTCGGGTTTTACTCCGTTTTTCAACAGTAGTTCATTTATATACGGTGGGCAGTTGACCTGACAAGTGCTCCTGGGTTACCATTCAGTACCAAAGTGCTCCTCCGCAAGCAACTGACAACTTCTCCATGCGAATCAGAGTTCAGAGGTGGAGGACAAATGACTTTGGGGTCATTTCCTTCAACCAAACTATCTAGAAAGACAAAACAAGTAAATGATTCATTTAATAACTGATTAAATTTTCCAAATTTCATCTGCATTAAACCCAGTTTTTCTGATGTTGAACTGCTGGAGGTTATGTAACTGTAAGAAGGGTAACATGTAGCTCATGCAATGTCGACATACTTGTCTTGTGAAGGAAAAGCTTAGGTTAGACATAACTACAACTTAGCATCTATGACTGATAATTGAAAATAAATGCATCAAGATTTTCTTCCTTAATCATAGAAAGATCAGGATAATAGAGCGCAAAAAAGTTTTTAAATTATTCGAAGTCCTCATTTTTGTACATTCATGTAGTTTAGGTTGTAAATTGATATTGTACACTTATTTGTCTGCCAGCGTGTATGTGTGTAATACAATTGTATGTGAATGCGTAAGTCGTTTGTAAATCAGAACAAATATTTGCAGATAGCATGATTTTTTTTTTTATTGAATAGAAATAAATTCAATCACGCGTATTGACGAAGGCATATGCATGTTTTTTCGCAAATATATAATGCCAGTATCCGAAAATAAACAATGTAAAACTACACAGAACATTCTTCTTTATTCGAATTGTGTGGTATTTATTGTTCGGCGTATACCCAATTGTACATTTTATATAATAAATAAATATATGTTTACTATCAATAAGATATAATCATCAATGCAAATATGATAACGATATTGAATAATTGCACAGTGCACTCCAGCATCAAACCCTCAAGTTCTTTTTAATAAGTACATGACAATATAAGTAATTGTACTGGTCAATGCCATAATAATTTCTGTTGAAAAGCAATAGTGATGAATATATCTTTGTGTTGCTAGGAAGCTAAGAAGCTACCATAAAACAACTCGGCTGGAGATAATCACGAGTTTTCTCCCCTTTTATTGAGTTCATCTTTATAGAGTACAAGGAGTCTAACGCTTTTAACACTGACCTCTTTCCGCGCCTTAAATCGCACTCAAACGTCAAAATATATCCATGAAATACAACGAATTAGAATAATGTATGCTACGTTATGCAAATCCGTTTACGAAATACCAAAGTTCTCCTCAGAAATGCATCAAAATGCGCACCGCACATGTCAAAAACCTTATAGATTTGCTTTTTATCACATGAAGACGGAAAAACCCGCATGTTTTAGATCGAATTTTCGATCGTTTCTGACAGACTATAAAGTGTACATTATTCATTGAAATAATCTTACACCTACCCTATGCAGTGGTAATTTCATGCTGAAGTTATTCACACACGTCAAACTATTAATGTTCATGCTTCTAATTCGTTGTGACGGAAATGATGAAGTATATGATCAACTACTGACAAAACGAGACGTTTACGGTGCCACTATTTCAGTGTAAGCGGGTAAATGCCTTTCCATACTTGACGAAATGCCTCCTGAAGTACGAACACTGTTTATATCACTGTTTGTACTCGAATGTCGCACAATCGGCGATGTCCATGCTACTGAGCCTTCTCGATTCCTGTATTCTGATTGGTTAGTCCTATTGCTGGTGCAATGTTGAGACGCCAGATAGTGCATAATAATCTCACCGCGATTTCTTCTTATTGAGGCTTGTTGTTTATCTTTTAAAGATTGTCTACAATTTTGATAGTTGGCAACCACAAGTAGGCAGGACGTAATAAACTGTGACAACACCGCTATGCCGGATACCCATATTGACCATGCTTGCATATTAAACAAGTCTGTACTGACGGAAGATATCTTTAACAATGGTACAAACAGGAATATACCTACAAATCAGATATTTTGATTAATATTCAAGTTTTTACACATACCGGCAGTTACAATGGATTTCAAGCACCTTCAATTAAATTATGACAAGCCCTGGTTTCGTAATGATCAGATTTCCTTATACTCGACATAAACATCCAACATGAAGCCCATTGATTGATCAATTGAACATACGTATTTATAAGTTTAGTAAATATGTGTATTTTCAGGTTCCCCGAAGTCATCACTTTGAAAATAAAAAGATTACAGGTATGCAACAAAGCAAAGCACATCATGCCTCTAGCTACACGTAAAACCAAACACTTGACAACACTGTTACAAGCTTATTTAGCTCGTTTATGAATAAATGTCTAACAAAATCCATATGCATTACTTTAAACTGTTATGATTCTTCACCCAACTATTACTTTCATTCATACTGATATGTATGCTTATAATGTAGTTTCTGTCTGACCCAGGAGTCGCTAAATGTTTTCCAAACAATTTATTTTGGTCAGGATATTTTAATAAAATGGTGTATGATATTATTTAAGCAATCTTACATGTTATCTTGGATGTAATGTCATTCCTATTATATCGTACAACATAACATGAACTTAAAGAATGTGATACAAGACGTTTGAAGTTGTTTGCACAAGAGAAGCACAGAGAACGCCACGTTCACCAAAACATTGCCTCCATTAAAAAGGTTTTTAAAGATCTCGATCACACCTTCCTTATAATCAATGGACGACGTAATAGAAAATGAATGTAATCAACAAAGAATTTCCATCAGTTAACGATATAGCCGAAGTTTAGCGAAGTATTTATTGATATTTCATTTATACACTGAAAAGGAAAAGTCCACTCAGTGCATTGATACAGAAACCAAATTGTACATATATAAGTAAATTAATATTCTTATCGCTAAATTGCTCTGAAGTTCTAAATTGCCGAAAATCAGACATAAATGTGGTGCATCATAAATTGTTGACAGAGCGGAATAGATGAGCCAGATTTCAAATGCATTCTACAAGAATAATAACAATACTGGATGTGGGCATGGGAGACTTATAAAACAGTCGCCACACCGCACACACAACACTGGTATAAGTGGTAATGAAAAACTTTTCTGTAAAACTGTTTCTAGAAATGTTTTGTAACATTTATTAAAACGAAGAAAATCACGTGACTAAAGCATTTAGTATATGTTTTCATTTTCTTTTAAAGTTGGTTTTTGTTCAGACGTTTTCAACCTTTTCTGCGTTACATTAGATACTATCCCACATTCAATTGCCATTGTGAACGTACGTAAGATTTTTAGACTTCTAAAATGTAATATCAGTCGCTGCTGTGCATTGCAAAAACAAGCACATTAGCCAAGCTACAGTTAAAATATATGGTCTACTAGACAGGCAACTTACATGAAGACAGACAAGCAATAAAACAAACAATCAACACCGCAGGGTATATTGACTGTTTTGACTTCCGGACCACTGTGATTGTTGCTATGACAACAACTGCCAAACTTCCGACTATGGATAAAATGGTAAGTACTTTGAACTCTATCCAGTGTCTTTTAGATAACCCTGAAACATAAAAAATAATATTGCCGTTTAAGGCGTTTTACTTAATTTAACCGACACTAACATAATTGACACATTGTATTCTTTTACACTTATAGATACATTACTTCAGTCGTTATTGGTAGTTGTTATAGAAACTAGATAAAATAAATTCTAAAGAAACCTACTAAAACACTTGTATTGAAATATTAGACAAATTCATTATCTACTCACGTGACAAAGACTCTTCCAATCCAATTTCAGCTAGAATGTATTCCCGTAAGGATGTTTTACACTCGTTTCCAAATGCATTACATAATTGTGCCAACCATATCCCTTCTTTCAGCCTCCATCCGAAAAGATCACTATCATTTACAATCCAGGCAGGTCCAAACGTTGCGATTAGCGCACAGAGAAAACCAAAAATGCTCAAAAGGAGAGCAAGCGCCATTAGCCTTTTTGTTGCAATTTGGTTTCCAGTCATCTTCTTTTTTATCTATCTATATGTTCTGTTTGACCCCTTCGGATGTAAATATTATTTAGAGTAGACGATCACAAATTAAAAACAATCTGTTGTTTACTTCTTACTACTATGAACTCCGATACGTTAATAAAATTTTGAATTGAATATCATGCGATGTATAAATCATTGGTCCCCAACAAGGTCATTTATCAGTCTCTGTTAAGTCATCGGTTGAATGTTTAAATCACATTTATATAATAGTCGTCCTTCAGAGAACGTTATGAACTCTACTTATTTATTTTAATATATGAACAGTGAAGCGTGGTGTAATAGTGATGTATCTAGTGAAGTACAGTATATGCTCAACTGCTTCACATATTATGATGGTTAATTTGTGCATAATGTTGTTATACTGATTGAAAATATCAGTGGGTGTGTACTATATACAAGAGAACGTGTCTAACGTGATTTATAGTTCATTAATTCATCCAGTAATCATTTGCTTTATATTTTGTAAGGAGATACAAGATTCAACTGAAATGTAAATTTGGTTTGACATTCGTCTCGGTGATCTGAGTTTTCTTTCAAATGTAAATGAGGATATCTAGCAAGAAGACATGGAGACTATACATACATGTAAACATATACAAAAGCGACACAAACCACAAACGTTCATAAGATGATGGATCAATGATACAGATTTCACACTAATGTATAGCACTAATCATGTAGCCTTGAGTTGCTATATATATTTATCTATTCAGCAATATTGACGCCCACTAATGATATACATGTATGCGGAATGTACTAATATTCGGTCAGTAGAAAATATGTGTGACCGAATACTCTTGACGTCGCTGTTAAATACAATTAGACAAAGACAAATTATAGTTTAGTTTTAGTCAATATATATTTGACGCCTTCGTCTGTTTTCTAGAATATATCAATATTATCGCAGCGCAGCACCAAAATAAATCAACATCTTTCGCATTTTTCCCGAACTAAAACAGTATTCGTGTGTTGCCACTTTCGAATGTCATTTTTTGAAACTGTCTTTTCTAGTACAAGTAACATCAATTTAATTTATGTATATCTAAAAGGCTGATACCCCATGAGGACAATACAAACATTTTGACAGAACAATGATACAGTACATATATATACTAACACACATCACAAGTCAACATAAAGCCTAAAGCCCCAGTCTCACCATCACGACTTTAGGTGACGAATGGGTAAGAATGTAGAAATCGTGGACATTCCTCATAATTCTTACAGGGTTCTAGTTGGAGTCCTGGTTATTAGGGGCAGTTCTCCTCTATTCGCGGGAAGGCCAAGCCAGTTTTGAAATGTTAAAAACATTCATGGTCAAGTCACGATTTAAGTGTGTTCGTACTGCATTCTTACTGCGTTCGTACTGGTTCGTACTGGTGCGTACTGGCATTCTTCCCCTATCGTAACGATTCGCTGGCTCCGTTCGGACAAAATTGCGAAACCCGGCCACATCCTCGTCCCTCAGCTCTTGGAGTAGACGCTCGTACTGACCAAGGATTGGCCTCAACAACACCCAGGGCATAACCCAGTAACTTCTTCCGACCTGTCTACATTCGTTTATGAGTCTTGCAATGGCCGCCTCATTCCGCACCATGTCCCCATCAAGTTGAACAAGGTTGTTCAGCAACCGCAATCTTCTGAAATCCATTTTACACTTGTGTCCGGGAGAATGTGGACCCTTCAAGAGCTGAGGCAGAAATGATAAACTGGCTGGGGATGCACCAGTATTTATACTGTCGGACAATCAAAATGGACATACATTGTTCATTTCGAGAGCGTCTGTACGGGATTCTTGGGAATTCGCCTGTATTCATATCACTTTCGTGTCGCAATCGTGGTGGTTCGCAGTGGTTCGTGGTGGTTCGTATTGATTCGTGGACATTCTTACGGCATTCTTACTGTGATCGAAGTGAGTTCATGTGGGTTCGTGCTGGTTCTTACCGCATTCTTATTGCTGTCTCACTGCGAACCACTACGACTTTTTCATTCTTCCCTATTCGCCGGCATTCGTGCCTAGGGGCTTAAGGAAACATGCTTATTATCACGTGGAGAAGATTTGATTGGCAAATGACAAATGTTGAATATATTACAGATATTATTGAGACCAAAATTCAAAGTATCTGCGTACTGTATTGTATTTGTCAATGCTAACTGTCTCGGTGTTCAACATTTTAATTCAGAGACATAATTATAGGTATAAGAGATGTTGAAAGAGGCAAAGTCCAGGTGCTACAACCCTTTAAATGTATCAAACAACGGAATGGTTTACCATAGGAACCATTCACATACAAAGAAGCTAGTTGCATTAACCCGTCAATATTGTCCAGGAAACTTGTGTATAAAATCGGGTGTAATTCTAATTAGTAATCGCCATATTTTCACTTTGAGCATCTATCATATGTTTAAATGTTCACTGTTGTTTTCGTCTTTTCTGTAGTACATTTTAACCCTGCTTTTAAATATGGTACTCCAATATTTATTATATATAATATTGAGAACAGATTCAATACTTATTGTATCATTGAAAGTGTACATACATTGTAGTTACTTAGCTGTCGTCCTTGTATATGTTTTCTGTCAGGATACAGTGTTAGAGTTAATGCATAAACTATCACTATAAAATGTTATGTGTTATAACTGAAATAATATAGAACTTGCATTTTAGCATATACTAAACAAGTATGTGCACTTAAAGCAGAAAGCTAACATTACATATTTCAACACGGTATATCAATATATGTACTTTAAAACGATCGTTTTACTATTTTCTTTATTTCCTTTCTATCATTCTTTGATGAGCAAATTTGATGTGTTCATGTAAACTGACTGTCGCCTATTATGTTAATGAAAAATGTACAAACAAAATTATATTTATTTTGAACATGGACAATTACGGTATATTTCAAAAGTGTATTGTATATAACTATGTTTGGGAAATAAAACTTCTTCTATGTGCACACAATACACAAAACATCAATACAGTAAAACCTCACTTAAAGACCACCTGAATAATACGACCACCTCAATAGTAAGACCACACTTTTCAAGTCCACTTTCACTGTTTTGCTCTGTATTCAGCCTCAATATTAAGACCACCTCAATAAGAAGACCAGTTTTCAAGGTCCCAAGGGTGGTCTTATTATCGAGGTATTACTGTATTCATGTGATTGCTTAGTTCAAATTGCACCGACCACCTTTTTTTCGACGATATTTCATAAATGATGTGTTAACGACAATATAAAGACATTTATCATTCTCAAATAAATTATTTGCACATTGATGAGCAATATATTCGTTTCAATGAATTCAACATTACAGACAAAATAATGGTGCGTTCGTCTGCAGCTTATCATAATTTAACACGTGCACTATAGATAGTCTTGTTATTTAAAATGTAAGGTAAATCTGATTATAATTGCTGTCTAAATAACAATGAGATGGGAATGTTTCACTATCTCCTTTCATAAACATGATAGCTTGGTATGAATTTTTGTGTATATTGCTACACTGGAAACTTAATGTTATGCAAATTGTAGTAATACTTTATAGTTGAATACTCACGAATCTTTTCAAATGGCGACATAAAGCAACATACATGTAGTATCATCTGTAATGTATTCGGTTATTGAACTCGGACTGATGATATCAATGTTATTAACCTACTAAGTATGACCTCATGAACTTAAGACTACACGGACATTCATTCGTGTGAAAACAGGGTTTCTTTCATTCACATTTCATCTTCCTAGTGGTGCGTAAATACATGTATTACCCAATACGTACGGGTGTGAGTAAAATTGAATAAAATCCGAGTTTGACGTTCAATAGAGCGTTTATTTGTAAAGTGAGATGATAACATAATAAACCAAATTAATGTTCGTGGTATGAACAATATAGATTCTACCATACTCAAAATTTAATGCAACTCATAAAATCTCTGAAAAATAACTGGTCATTTCATAAAAGTGAGAAAGTTTACTGTTAGTAACCATACCATACAGTTGAATGTGGAAATTTAATTTCGCTAACATCAATATAGACTGATCAAATGAGCCACCCAGCCATTACGTATTTTGATAATATAAATTTACATCGACGTTCCTCTTGTTAAAATGTGTTGCATATGTTCATATGTGTTTTCCCTACTTTAGTTATACATTGGTAAGCTAAACATCAAATATGGTAGATAAAATGAACAGAGCCATTTATTAGAATGTTGAATATCGGTAATTTAAACATGCATTCATAATTTATTTAAATAATTGATGTATTGATGACTAGTGCATCGTATTTCATGATTTAACAAAATATATATATTTATATAACTTGTAATTGAGAATCATGGACATTATGCCTTAATTTCTAATATGGTATAATTAATGTCATGAAGTTTGTACCTCCTCATTTCGATGTATCACATGATTATTGTTTTTAATTACAGTATACATACATGCATGTACGTATTTATTGGTATTTTGTATGGTGTTGTATGGTGATAATATTTATATGTTAGCCAATAGCATCATTTTGTATTCTGATTAAGACAGTTTTCAGTGATGCATGTAATTTATCAGCAGTGAATGTAATTATAATTAATACATGTGACACTCTCAGACTTCTGTAACATGGGATTTCAGTCACTCACATTCACATTCAAGGGAAACAAACATAAATTGCTGTACAAGGCTTGTACAGTTATCTTTCTCTGTTTCTATCTTGTTTCAATTTGAGAGTTACCGATTCACATCAATATTGTGCACTTTGAATTCAATTTCATAGTTTAAGTTTGAAGTTTCCGTTTGCATGACAAAAGCCTAGGTAAAGCTAAGTTTCACTTTTTTGTTAAAAATGGTGATTTATGGTGCAGCTTTACGTCGTTTCTCAGTAAGGTCTATACGGGTCAAAACTCACAATGATTGTTTACATTGTTTCTAACAGTTACAGTAACTGCATACACTTTCAGTTGATTCTGATTGCAGTCAGATACAACACTTATGATTCAAGTAAATTTATCGGTACTATACAGAAGTAACAAACCCCATATTACTGTATTTTATTAATTGATATACGATCAACCATAAAACGATGAAGATTAACCTGGTTGTCTCCACATGTTTGATGCCAATAGGTCTGTGAAGTTGGCTGTCAGTTGTTAATTTAGATATTCGTTCCCGAATTCACAGCTGTTAGTTGTTAGTTCAGATGTTTATACAAAAATGCATCGCCAGAAGTTAGATGTGAGTTCGGATATGATGGAACGAATACACAGGTTCCGTCTGAAACGACCCCGAGCATATTTGCCTGGGTTCCATCTTGTCGTTTAGAGTAAGCCTAACGATGTTACGTCCTCTTCTTTCAATTAACTCGATATACATCAATATAAAAAGTGAACTACATGAATACGTAATAGATAGAGAATTTAACAAAGAGAGTATCTAATTTAGTCGAGGAGACATACCCCGAGACTAAAGTAGATATCCAGGTGCTTTGCTTTACCGTTTGTGTATCATAGTCCAATCAAAAAATGTATACGTACAAACATGCGTTTCTTTTTCTGCAGCAAATCCAAATAATTCGCCATGTCATACCATGAGAGTTGCTCAAAGGCTGTACATGTAACTACTCACACACGACGGGGAAATACTCATTATCCTTGCGCGAAAACATAAAAAACATCGCTTAACTCCCTTGAATTGTTCTTGTGTTTCAAATTTTCATTTTCTAAATTACTTTGAGATTGGAATAAAACACCAAAACATTATATTGCATAAAAGCATTTTGAATTTGAAAATGCTGTCTTCCCAATGGTATTCAGGTTTAGGTTATATGTTAACCTAGTATAACGTCGATTTTCACATCAGTATCACAGCTATGTACGGTGATCAGTTTTTTTACCGAGCCAGTTTTCTTGAGTCACAAATAGAACTAACAACATCATGACATACATACATTTATTGGCATTCGGCAACAACAAGCAACTAACAACTTATCCTCGTGAATCAGAGGTGGAGTTTAAAGTAATCACTTCACTTACTTAGGCGGACGTGAGTTTTTGTTTGAAAAGGGGTAAGTGTCAGTTGTTTTTGGTCAGATCTGTTTAAGCGAAAGACATTACGGTAATGTGCACAATGGAAGAAAGCACAGTCCACGTACCAAATCATAAATAAAACGTTACATGTAGTCTAGTTATAATGCCTTATAGTCAATATAATGTTACATCAGTTTGTATTCTGAATTTCTAAATGTTCAGCCTTTTTAAATCTTGCAAGTGAATAAGGCATGATTTGCTAATGTAGACAACGACGGAGACCCATGTACATCGCTGAATGAACTCTCTTCTTTATGCAAAATGTTGTAAACTGTATTGAATTATGATGTTGTTCATAGTATGTATATAAAATAAGTTTAAACTAAATCTCTATGAATAATCACGTAACTTTGTCCGTCCGTCCATCTGGTGTTACGCCCTGTCCCAAAACTATTGCAGTTGCATACGGTGGTCAGTTGTCCTCACCAGTGTTCCTGGGTTACCTGGGTTACCAGCCTATACTGACCTGCTCCTATGCAAGCAACAGACAGCTTTTCCAAAAATTCAGACTTCAAAGGTAGCCAGTCCCGTATTTCGAGCCCACGACCTCTAAATATTCCATTTATAACATCCCAGACTGGAGTTATATATGGACACCTAAATAGGAAGTGATCGATTGTTTCGATATTTTTACAAAAAATGCAAAGAGGGGTATCATATATTTTCCATGTAAAAAGGTTTTCATTTATTGCTATGATTTTATGAGTCAGTTTTAATTTAAACTCTTTGACTGTGTTATCTTTTAATACTTTATTCAGTAAAAAATACACTGATTTCCAATTGATATGCCTGTTAAAGGTTTTTTCCCAATATATGTGTATATAGGGGTTTTCACATATTTTCATAGTTAGTAATTGTCTTATTTGTTTATTATTTACTATGGTTAAATCGGCTACAGGGGTTAGAGATGTTTTGACAATAGATTGCATTAATCTAATTGTTTTCAATATATATTTCCATGCCGATGGGATTGCTTTTATTAACTTTGAGTATTCCGACATCCAGTTAGTTTTAGTTTGGAATTTGTTAGAACAATATGTTGATTATTTTTTCCATTTTTGGTAAGATCTTCAATAAGAGACAATATTCATCTTAAAATTCAAAAGATCTTAGCCAAATTGATTTAAACACATTTTCGGTATAAGTTTCCAATTAGCATCTTCTTCTGTACTTAGGGACTTCACCCATTTCATTTTTAATGTTTTAATGTATGTAGTTAAGTCTGGCATTTCTATTCCTCCATCACTTCTGTTTGATATTAAGATTGATCTTTTAGTTTTCTCTCTTTTGTTGCTCCATAAAAAATTACAAAATTCAGAGTTAATTGTATTTATAATATGTATTGGGGTAGTTATCGATTGCATCAAGTATGCAAGTTTTGGTAAGATTAGAGTTTTTATGATTGTCAATGTGCCAAAGAATGTTAAATATCCGTTGCTCCATCTATTGATTATATTGTTACATATTTCTAATTTGGAGTTCCAATTCAGCTGTTCACATTCTTTAGAGTTAGTGCTGACATATTTATATAATTTACTTACTTTATGTTTGTGATAAAGTCCCAGTAACGGTCGATTAAAAGCTCAAATGATGTCGGTCGGAATGTGTGAAAAGTAGTTATGTTTCACTTACGTGTGTGAAATACAAGCTGTTACAATTAATACAGCTGACACCGTAAAATACAGAATGTCTGTATCACATGAGGTTGTTACAAGATCTCTCCATTTATCCTTTCTATAGTATAATAAATAGTATAGTAGTAACTACTATAGTATATATATATATCAGTATGTGGCAACGGACAGAGGTAAGTGGAGGAAACTTGTGGAGGCCTTATGTCCCAAATGGGATGAAGAGGATAAGTAGGTAAGTAAAGTATTTGTATAAAGCCTTAGACTCCTTGTACTATGTTTACATATACTAAATAAGGGATAAAGGGAAATAACTCTGGAAGGGATAAAGGGAAAATACTCGTGACAATCTCCTGTGGTCCGTATAACATATTAACGGTAATCGGCTTACGGCGTGTCCTTCTGTTAACTACAAAGCTTTGTTATACTGACACACTTCCGTCCATTACCTATAGATCTATGATGTATCTAAAACATCGGGACCTTCCAAGGACCCAACGAATGCCGTTTGATACTTGATAGTTTACTTCAGGATATTACTAATTGCGATGTAAGTGTAAATTCAAGATAACTATTATTTACATGTATTATTTACTCTATACTTTAGACCAGTACTTTAAAATCTAATGCCACTGATATTTTGGAAGCTGTATACATGGCGATAACGTGCTCTAGTTAAAATCAAAGGTGTATTGTAGTAATGTACAAAATAGTGAATATTGTCACAGAAACAAAATACTAATAAGTGCGCGAATATCTTAGAGAGGTTAATAAATGTCATGGTATATGTGACGGACATCAAATCGATACTGACACATGAAAAATGTAATACATGTAGTAACAAAAGAGATGTATGGTGAAGAATAATACTGAAATATTTACTCCATAACAATTAATAAGACATGAATAAACAACGTTATTTTCCAACAATATTTTAAAACACGTACGTAAGACCGCGAATCAGCTAAAAAGTCACATTCTGTTGTCGGGGTTACTAGGGATCTTGTATATTGCATATTCTGGTCGATCTCTTCTTTTTACCTGGTATTCTAACGACTACTAACACAACTTTCCTTTTGTACATAAATGATGGAGGACGAAAGGTTTCATTAGATGTACAATCCTTCGTGAAATGTTCATGTAAAATATGCAATTCACACAGACAATCGTAATGTACACTAATTGCTTCAACATGAACATTCAACACTGAGCTCTTAGGCTGAATATGTAGGTCTTTGTATATACAAGAATCCTGTAAGTCCCACTTTGGCTTCGCTATCAATATTTGAGTTATTGCTAATGTCTTTCATATGTTATGTAAGGAGGCCCTGTTTTGTGTACGTGACCTTCTCTCCTTGTCTACTCTACATTTCTTCACAGTATGTAAAAAGTGATACACGTATTTTCGATAAAAGAAATGTACTGCCCATTCGATAAAAGAAGAGTTTGGTACAGTTTCGATCAGTTGTCTCCCTTGACCGAGTGGTGAAGGCATCCGCCTTGTGAGTGGTAGGTCGAAGATTCGAATCCTGGTAGGGGTCCGTTCCGCTATGACCGGTTGGTGAGCCGCCAGCTGGTTAAAGACTGGTTACCGTGTGCCTACGTATACCTGTCTGGTGGCTGACAATAAAAGGATAGGAGTCGGGAAGTAAATGTACTCAGAAAGTAGGTGTCTCATAAGTCAGACATGACTGGCTCTTTAAATAGGGATGACACTATAATACATAGACGCTTTACTTTTATTGCACATTTGACAAAAACTGTTCACTTCAATATCTTTCCCAGACCATTCCAACCAGTCTAGTGAAAATAACAACACGCATGCACTTTTGACACGATCTCAATGTCTTAACACAAATAAAACCAGATAACTCTCTTGCAGGCATTTACTCTGTGCGGCTCGTTTGTCACTCAGCTGGAATTGTTTCCAATGCACATCTTTGAAATTTTACACAGTTCTTACGCAAATGATATTTCCATCGCTGTAATTAAGATGGGCAGGTGAATACAAACATATGGAGCTTATACTCGGCAGGAGTCTGACTTAAATGGGTACAGTAACACTTGCACTGTTTTCCTGACTGTTCACATACAACAAAACCATGATCGGGGCGGAGAAAAGACATGTACATTGTAACTTTGGAAGTTGCAAATTTGTGGCTGTTGTTGAGAGGTTATTTATTACGGAAAAGTGGTGATGTGTTGAAGAGAGGTGATTTTTGCTCAGGAGCATGCCGTTAAAGAGAGGTTAGACGGTCTCAATACTGTTCACTATGAACTCAGCGCAAATAAACAGCACATAATCATACTCAACGTGCAGAAATTTCAACTATGTGTGACTACATGGTCAACAATACAGCTCTTTGATTTCACTACCCCGTTACATTCACACGCTGCTTTATAACGCATATTTGACATTTTTAACCTCTCTGATATAGCCAATGATTTAGTCGCAATATAGTAAATCAACGTCACGTTTTCCGTGATAGTAAATTTGTGATGCCGTCACGAAAGGTATACTACTAATTTGTATAAAATTGCTGTTACATCAAATGATGTAAAAAAATCGTAATTAGTTACATTAAAATGTGGAAGAGGTGAAGAGAGTGATTGATGAAACACCACAGAGGTATGTACGACGAGTTCTGCGTAACATTACAAATACATCAAGTGTATCTAGTGTATATAGAACTTTGAAGTTTGATTTGAAATCTACCCTGTACACCATACCCATGCTTCCACATTTAAAAGAAACTGATGTTTGTCAAAGACCTGATTTTGCCACATGGATGAATGATAATGTTAACACAATTGATAGTATTTGTTTCAGTGATGTATCTCACTTCTACCTTGACCCACACATAAATAAGCAGAACAATCGCCATTGGTCTGATGTAAAGCCAAACTTTTTTGTTGAACGGTCACGTAATGTAGCAAACGTTACGGTGTGGGCAGCGATAAGCACAAACTGAACGGTCACGTATTGTAGCAAACGTTACGGTGTGGGCAGCGATAAGCACAAACTGAACGGTCACGTATTGTAGCAAACGTTACGGTGTGGGCAGCGATAAGCACAAACTGAACGGTCACGTAATGTAGCAAACGTTACGGTGTGGGCAGCGATAAGCACAAACTGAACGGTCACGTATTGTAGCAAACGTTACGGTGTGGGCAGCGATTAGCACAAACTGAACGGTCACGTATTGTAGCAAACGTTACGGTGTAGGCATCGATAAGCACAAACGGAATCATTGGTCCGTTCTTCTTTGAAGATTGTGACGCGAGAGTAGAAACCATCAACAGTGAGCGATATATTGAACTTTTTAATAGACATTTCGTTCCAGGACTTCGCCGGAGAGGAATCGATATTGGGAGTGCATGGTTCAAGCAGGATGGTGCAGTACCACACACAGCACACCGTGTCCTACAATGGCTGAAAAAAACCTTTGACGCTCGTGTTATATCGCTGAAGACTGACCGCCCTTGGCCACCTCACTCCCCTGATCTTAGCCCTCTGGATTTTTTCCTTTGGGGTTCTCTGAAGGATCGGGTCTACAGAGTACACCCAACTACTACACATGAACTGAATCGTTCTATCGCACATGCAATCAGGAGAGTAACCCGTGAAACATGCCATTCAGTCATTGTGAACTTCAAGAAGCGTTTGGAGGCAGTGCGACGTCATAATGGACGTCATATCGAATATGCAATGTAAACTTAATTTTTTTGTTGGTTTGTGTGATTTTGTTGTTATTTGTTAAGACTTTTGATGTTGCACATGTATTTAAACTTCAATATTTCCCATACATGACAGTTGTTCTTATTTCTTGACTTTTATAGTATAAGAAAAGTTATTAGCAGTTGAAAGTATAACATATATTATGAAACACCCAGTACGTTTAAGAGATTATACTAAATTACTTACGAAACATGGATTCCCACCATGAATAAATCAAACAATAATGCTACATTGGTTTCCGTTTGAAGCTATTGCGTACGTCAATGAAACAGATACTATAACTACGTATGTTTCCTAAATAGATCTATTTTCTTTTTAGATATCGATACCTCATTCCATGGGTAATATGGAGACAAGAACGTCTTAACATTTGCGTAGTGCTATTCGCAATACTAGTTTTACAAGTCATAATTCAAACTTGGTGAATTTGACGCGCTATTTGGTTGAAGTAAGGAATTTCAGATTCAGATTCAATAAACCAAGTGATTACAGAAATGTTAATACATTACTTAGAAACTAAGACTCGGCCTTTTGAAAAACGTTTATATTTTATGGTCAAACATGATACATATAAGTTAACATTCGGAATGTTTGAGAACATTTTCATGAATATTACTAATGTATAGATGACAGTGCTTGAGATTATTGCACTCATGTTAAATAATGCTATACAGAACCACCCCAATATATCAGCCATCTCTTGAGCAACAACGTCGCTTCAATAAACAGTATCAATTATTCCTGTGGCAACAAGTACAGTAAAACCACACTTATAGAACACCTTAATACTAAGACCATCTCAATAATAAGAAGAACACCTCAATAATAAGACCATCTCAATAATAAGAAGAACACCTCAATAATAAGACCATCTCAATAATAAGAACACACTTTTCAAGTCCATTTTTACTGTTTTGCTCTTTTTTCGACCTCAATATTTCGACCGCCTCATTAAGAAGACCAGTTTTCAAGGGTCCAAATGTTGTTCGTACTATTGAGATTTATTGTACTTTTATTTAACCTCTCCATAACAACAACCTCTCATCAACAGTCAAACTGCGCGTCTCCCAAAGGCTGTTGCTGTAGAGAGGTTACTCTGTATCTCCCTGACACAATCCCTTCCACATTATTTGCAATACATTTCTCAACACGCTCGTGATAATATTCTACGTATGTTTGAACAAGTTATATCCTTAAAATAATAATATGTCAGTAAATATCATACAAATGTCAGAATGCGAGATTTCTTTCGATACATTATCTTTCTTTTGATGAATTATATATATCAATACAAAATATTTTCTCCAGGATTCAGATAAATAATTTATCATCTTTTGAAACTGCTGATACTTTTTGGCATATAACCAATAACATGCACACAATGTACATAGTATCGGACTCTGATTGCATTTTGCATCAGTACGGGTTTCATCCACTCACCACTAGAATGCACTTTGGACACTCGGTCCAGTAAGGGCTTCAGCTATTCACCACTTGTTCTGATTTTGGCCACTCAGCACTAGTAAGGTCTTTCGGCCAATCGGCACTAGTAAGGGTTTTGGCCACTCAGCACTATTAAGGGTTTCGGCCAATCGGCACTAGTAAGGGTTTCGGCCACTCAGCACTAGTAAGGGTTTCGGCCAATCGGCACTAGTAAGGGTTTCGGCCAATCGGCACTATTAAGGGTTTCGGCCACTCAGCACTAGTAAGGGTTTCGACCACTCAGCACTAGTAAGGGTTTCGGCCAATCGGCACTAGTAAGGGTTTCGGCCAATCGGCACTAGTAAGGGTTTCGGCCACTCAGCACTAGTAAGGGTTTCGACCACTCAGCACTAGTAAGGGTTTCGGCCAATCGGCACTAGTAAGGGTTCGACCACTCGTCACTAGTAATGGTTTCGGCCACTCGGCACAAGTATGGGTTTCGGCCATTCGGCACAAGTATGTGTTTTGGCCACTCGGCACAAGTATGGGTTTCGGCCACTCGGCACTAGTAATGATTTTATCCAGTCGGCACTAGTAATGGTTTTGGCCATTCGGCACTAGTAATGGTTTTGGCCACTCGGCACTAGTAATGGTTTTGGCCACTCGGCACTAGTAATGGTTTTGGCCACTCGGCACTATTATGGGTTTTGGCCACTCGGCACTATTATGGGTTTTGGCCACTCACCACTAGTAAGGGTTTCGGCCACTCACCACTAGTAAAGGCTTCGGCCATTCGGCACTCGTAATGGTTTTGGCCGCTCGTCACAAATAAGGGTTTCGGCCAATCGGCACAAGTATGGGTTTCGGCCACTCGGCACTAGTAAGGGTTTCGGACATTCGGCACTAGTAAGGGTTTCGGCCACTCGGCACTAGTAAGGGTTTTCGACACTCGGCACTAGTAAGGGTTTTCGTCACTCGGCACTAGTAATGGTTTTTGCCACTCGGCACTAGTTAGGGTTTCGGCCACTCGGCATTATAAAGGGTTTCGGCCACTCACCACTAGTAAGGGTTTAAGCCATTCGGAACTAGTAATGGTTTCGGCCACTCGGCATTATTAAGGGTTTCGGCCACTTACCATTAGTAAGGGTTTAGGCCACTCGGAACTAGTAATGGTTTCGGCCACTCGGCACTAGTAAGGGTTTCGGCCACTTACCATTAGTAAGGGATTCTGCCACTCGCCACTAGTAAGGGTTTCGTCCACTCACCACTAGTATGGGTTTCGGCCACTCGCCACTATAAAGGGTTTCGACTACACGGTACTAGTAATGGTTTCGGCCACTCGGCACAAAAAACAACTTGGCCACTCATCACTACTAAGGATTTCAGCCGCTGGCCACTAGTAAGGGCTTCAGCCACTAGTAAGGGCTTCAGCCACTGGCAACTAGTTAGGGTTTCAGCTACTGGCCACTCTAATGTGATTTGGCCACTCATTACTAGAAAGGGTTTCGGCTACTTACCACTAGTATGGGTTTCAGCCACTAGCCACTAGTAAGGGCTTCAGCCACTAGTAAGGGCTTCAGCTACTGGTCACCAGTTAGGGTTTTAGCTACTGGCCACTCTAATGTGCTTTGGTCACTCATTACTAGAAAGGGTTTCGGCCACTCTCCACTAGAAAGCGCTTCGGTCACTCACCACTAGTACGGGCTTCAGTCTCTCGGCACTAGTAAGCGCTTTGAACATTCGGCACTTTAAAGGGGTTCAGCTATTCGCCACTAGTTAGGACTTCGGCCACTCACCACAAGAACGGCATTCAGTCACTCGGCAATATAAAGTGATTTTGCCATTTACCACTAGTAAGGTTTCGGCCACTCGGCATTATTAAGGGTGTCAGCCACTCACTACTAGTAAGGTTTCAGCCACTCTGCACTAGTTAGGGCTTCAGCAACTCACTACTAGTAAGGTTTCGGCCACTCGGCACTAGTTAGGGTTTCAGTCACTCACCACAGTAAGGGTGTTTGCCAATCACACCTAAAAAGGGCTTTGGTCACACATTACTAGTTACGACCTCAGATCCACTAGCCACAAGTAAGGACTTCGGTCAGTCGCCACTTTGATGCGCTTTGGCTACTCGCCACTAGTTAGGGTTTCGGCCTCTCGCCACTAGTAGGGTCTTCAGCCACTCACTAGTCCGGGTTTCGGCCACCCGGCACTAGAAAGCACTTTTGACATTCACCAATAGTAAGGGTTTCGGCCACTCGCCACTACAAAGCGCTTCGACCACTCGCCACTAGTAAGGGTCTCTGCCAATCGCTAATGGTAATTACTTCGGCCACTCGCCATTGGTTTACAAACGCTTCGGCCATTCGACGCTAGAACGTTCTTCAGCCACTCCCTACTTGTTATCACCTCGGTTACTCGCCGTTTAGCATAAATTCAATTCACTTAGTCTTAATCTTCAGATGTTATTAATTACATATATGTGCATTTGTATGTAACTACAACATGAACACAAGGCCATGACATAAATTAGTCTAACTGTTCTCGCTTAACTATACATATAAATCAAAACTAAAATTCTACCAAGAAACTGATTTCGCTCGAGTTCTTAACATGGTTTAAAATTACATAAAATATAATGGCAGCAAAGATCTGTCTAGAACTATGAATGTGGTCTTTTAAACATTATTTTGAACTCTAAAATATGTATGTGTCTAAGAGAAAAGCTCACATTCTCACCTCATTTTCCATTGACGATTGACATATGTCTACAAATAGACGTATTTGTAACATAATATGTGAAGCCAGTCTATGTGAAACACTAGATATCATTTCAACAATCGCTCTATGACAATATCGATGGAAATTGGATTTTTAGCAGAAGTGAAAAGGTTATTTACCCCATGAGGGAATCATATTCCTCGACTGTTCTAAAATAACATTTGTGACAGGATAACGCTTATGCAATTAGAAATGACATTTCTAAACATAACTAGGCTTAATGGGTGTTCTGAAATATCATTAGCAGAATAAGAACTGAATATTATAGGGTGTTTTAGTTTAATAATTCACCCCATATGGACAAACATTTGTAGATATGCATGGTATGTGACTGACTCGTTGAACAGATGATGTTTATGAGTGTCCTTCGCACTTAAGTTGGGCAGATATATAATGTTTAGTATGCCGGTCTAAAAGGCTGTATAAATCGTAGATCTAAATTACTGGAAATAAAAAATATGCTTTCATCCGCTTCAAACTTCGAAGAATCTAAGACATTATTGAACATTTCTTGTTGGTTGTAAGTGTTGTGCAACTTACAGAAATGTATTTTTGTCTACACTTGTATAGACGGGGATGAATAACAAACCTTATTGTTTATATATAGTCAGAGACATTATTGCCGAAAACCGGTGTAAGCTTTTAACCAATCGAAAATCCGGCCTTTAACACGGACCATCGACCAATCCTTTTGGTACAGTGACCTTACTGCAGAGAGCATTTTAGTTGCCAGCGTCATATCAATATCAGCTTACTCACACCAAAGTAGATGTATGCCAATAGAATGGAACGCATTGCCCTAGTTGCAATAAGTGGAATGTTATGCCGGGCGTCAAAAATGTTCAATAAACTAGACAGATAATCAACTATGTCAGTTTTTTTGCGAAAAATCGTTTTGCTCTACAAAAGTAAAGCCACTGGCGTTCGTCTATTTAAACATATGTTCATTAGAATACTTCATTCATGGTGACTGAATGATCCCTGCAACACAATGAATCTCTTTGATTTGTTTGAAAATTGACATTAAACAGACTTTGTTAAAGTGAAGGAAAATGACCATACTTTACACAGATTGACAATACTTGCAGCATTTCCTCGTCTTGTTTTCTCCACAGCTTTTACAATTTCCATAATGCTTATACGTACCTCAATCACTAATTGTACTAATGTTAACAGCAATGGTTTCCGTGGATTTGTTTCTATGAGGGTTAGCGTCATACTTCAACGGTGTGTCAGTTATACAAGGCGGCCAGTTGACCAGACCAGTTTGCTGGAATTATATGTCAAGCAATACTAACTTACCCTTCCGCAAACTGACAACTACTCTACATGAATCTGAGGTGGATGAACAATGACTGTAACCAAATATCACGAGGGACATGACCTGCCCCGCCCGAAAATCGAACCCAGACCTCCAGAGTGACAACACATCGCGCTTCAAAGTGAGCAAACCGGGTAGTCACATCTATGTTTCCTTTAAATCCCCAAAATAAGAAACGGCGAAGACAGGGAAGTACATGTCGAACATAACCGTGACAGTCGCATATGTACTTATCAGAAGCTAAAACAAATGGTGAGAAGCCGTTAAAGGGACGAAATAACATCAGAGTCCGGTATCTAAACCGTTACTGAGCAGGCAAATTTACGCTTCAGCGTTTGAGTCGGAAACTTTGAGTGTCCGATGTGAATAACAATGCTTTCTGATCCCTTTGAGATTTGCATAAAGTATCTAATCTCATTGAGGAAATAGCGTCTACAATAAACAACAGCTATACACACACATGGTTCGGCCGATATTCATTTCAGTAAGCTATAAAATCTTTCTTTGTGATTCAAATGAACTGAATCATCGAACATGACGGCGAAATAAAACAGACAAAGTCGGGTTCATAGTTTCAGATCACTTTGTTATAATGCAGTGAAGATACTCTTCCCCAGCTGGAGGGGGGCTAGAATTCACCAGCTGTCGCACAACAGAGGGGTAAGACCCCCCCCCCCCCACTGTGCCTGCCCGTTTGCCGTGGGCTGCTACCCGTGTCGCCTGATGAGAGGATCCTGGTAGTTGAGCGGGTTCTGAGTTGGCAATTTATACTTGGTTCTCGCAATACACTGCTTTGGCCTTAAGTTGGGCTAAACGGGAGGTCTGGAAGGCCCGTCCAGATCAATCGGCTAGTCATGCCAAGCCCCACGATATATTGTACCCCCATGTCTATTTATATTTGTTTATTTTATAAATACATACATTATCTCGTTGACGACTTTCACGATTTACCTTTTACTTATTTGTATCTTGGAAGACGGTGGCCCATGGGCCAATCGGATACTTGTTTGGCCTTTAACTGACATTCGAAATCTCCCAATGTATGTTTAAGCTTGAAAAATGTTCTGAGGGAACTCATTTGTCCAGTTTAACCCTTTTATCACGAGTATATCATTGATGTATCCCTGTCATGACCAGTGTTGGATGTCCCCTGGCCATGTCCCCTTGTTGGACTCCGTGGCGGGTGGGGAGCATCAATGATGAACTAATTCAATCAGCATGGCAACCCCAAAAAAAGCCAAGCGAACACTCTCAGAGTCTGACTCTGAGACAGACATATCACACATGACCCCCCAAAACTTCTCTCGTTTCATTGTTATAAAATCTTCAGATTCAGAGAAACCAATCACTAAACTTTCCCCCTTTATCATACAGAAGACTTTGCAATCCATTCTCGGAACGCCAAGGTCCGTGAAGAAATTGAAAGATGAAACGTGGCTGGTGGAATGCTCCACCATGCAACAAGCAAAAAACCTTTTAGGTCACAAACAATTCTTTGGGTAGGAGGTCGTCATTAAACCCCACCCATCACTTAGGTCATCTAAAGGAGTTATTCGTTGTAGGGATCTCGCATGTTGCGAGTCCCTCGACGAAATAACTACTAATCTTCAATCGCAGGCTGTCTCTGCAGTAAAAAGAATCTCAATTAAAAGAGATAACAAAATTATACAAACCAACACTTATATTCTCACATTCTCAACTTCAGTACTCCCATCTAATATCAAAATTGGGTATGAATGCGTTCCGGTCTCCGTGTATGTGCCAAACCCTCTGCGCTGTTACAGGTGTCAGAGGTTTGGCCATCACGAGACCAGATGCACAAATATTCCAGTTTGTGCAGTCTGTGCACATGAGGGGCCAGACCATGATTCTAAAATCTGTCACGAGAAACCCCTCTGTGTAAATTGCAAGGGTTCCCACCCTGTTTTTTCAAAACATTGCCAGTCTTGGAAAATTGAAAAAGACATTTTGGAAATTAAATATAATCAGGGTATTTCTTTCGTAGAGGCAAGGAGGGTTGTACAGAACCGCCAGAGGGACCAGGCACAGGCTAGCAGTAGTGGTAGCTATGCCAACAAAGCTGCCCCTTTGGCAAACATCCCTCCTTGTCACTCTTGTAGTGATCTTATCAAAATTTTGATAGAAAAGTATCCTCAGATTGCAGAGGACCTTAAAGGTCTGGCCCCTTCATCTGTACAGACACAGAGACAGCCTGCCCCAAAGGTTCCTCCCCTGCACCAAAAACATCCAATCAGCCAAAAAAACCTGTTATGCCCGAAAAACCAAAATCCATTCCTCCAAAAACCAAATCACCAGCCCCTCCTACTACCAAGAAACCAATACCCACTCCATCTAAGGCCACATCGCCTGCCCCTACTACTACAAAACCTAAGGTGAAATCTGCACCAGTAAACAAAAATAACAGCAAACCCACTTCCCAACCTCCTAAAGAAAAACCTGCAGGTCACAAACCTTCACCACCATCACCCACACCAAAACCATGTAAAAAAACATGTAAAACAAAAAGTTATGAAACCCCCCTCAACAACAAGTTTGAATGTCTTAGTGACATGGAGGATGACAATGATGGAATCTCTGTCTCAGGGGATGAGAGCATGCCCTCTGATGAAGAAACTTAGTCTTTTATTTTATTTTTAACTTATTTTTAATAAATCTGGACTGTATTCCATGAAATACGCCTTTCACAGTACATTTTTTCTCGTTGGCTGTGTTGACCTTCAACCAGTCCGCTAACTAGTTAACATTTACAAGTATATCACGTTACCTTTTTTAGTTTCACATAATTTCACATTTCTTGCGCGCTAAATGACCAAAGCTGTCAATGCGCCATAAAACCACATGATAATAATTAAAAGTCTCATTGAGACTATACAAGTTGGAAAATTCATAAGCTACATCATAGAGATTGGCTTTACAACAAGCTATGATATTTATAATCTAAAATCTCATATTATACTATATTTACCCCAATTTAGCATATACAAGTATATCACGTACCTTTTTTAGTTTCACATATTTTTAACATTTCTTGCGCGCTGAATGACCAAAGCTGTCGATGCGCCATAAAACAACATGATAATAATAATGCACAAGTTTAACATATTTACAAGAATATCATATAACCTTTTTTAGTTTCACATATTTTTAACATTTCTTGCGCGCTAAATGACCAAAGCTGTCGATGCGCCATAAAACAACATAATAATAAAAAAAAAGTGAAGATACTCAAAATACAAAATGGCGGGTTATAGAAGGGTCATAAAATCACTACCCCTATGGATATACATTTTAGATATATTACCAACTTCTGTACGCATATTTATGACATCAAATAACTTTAGGTGGTCAATTAAGGCACTCATAAAATAATCATAAAAACGGTAACGGTCTTGATAACCACTTGGACTCGTATCTCACATACGGTCTAACGACAAAGTCTGTGTGAGGTTACATTGTCCCGGAGGTCTGAGTGCGGAGGCACTGTCGTATGAATGTGGCGTTCCCTGTAGCTTTTTTATTTGCGTGTATTTATCGTCGCCACCGGTTTACCATATGGGCGACGCCTCCAGAAGAATGTTAGTCATATTAGATTGTTGGAGGATAGTGCATGATACAGAAGATGCCCCAGTTCCAGAAGCAACCCTGGTTCTTTTACGTGCTCGATGTAAAGCATCATACACGGGACCTCGGTTTTTAAAGTCTCGTCCGAAAGACTGTTAGTACGGTCAGTGATGGAGCGGGGAATCGAACCAGCGATCCCTGGATTACAAGTCCAGCGTTTTACCACTGGACCACGGATCCGCTACGTAGCCCTGTAGCAACTTATTCTCTCTCTTTTATACTTGAGTCTTAATGGGTCTCTAAATCAAATATAATCGTAATAATTTTGAAACTTTACTATCCAAATGAAAGGCATTTATAGAGTGGGTACATGATTCTAATATGTATTTAGATTTAGAAATGTAGGTCATAAGAAGTAGATCTATATCAACTTCAAATTTTATTCAATCAGTTTATAAAAACGTGTAAGTGAAAAACCTCTCAATGCATGTAACGTTGCCAAGTTTCCCTATGGTGTGCTTCTTTTTATGTTATTTCGATATGAACTGCGATAATTAGACATCTTCGGAGCCAAACTCAAAGAATTTTGTTATTACATATTACACTTCAACTAACAGCGGGCTAAAGATAATTTTGGTTTTCGACAACTATATAGTCAATTACATCGGCAATATATGTTTTATATTTACTATCCCGATGGAGAGGTCAATCCGTCCTAGTGAATGCGTCTAGCAGGATTTCTCTACATCATAAAAAAAAATTTAAACTTCCATTTATCTAACAATCATGCTATTTCACAAGTTTTGACTGTTAGTAATATGGTAAAAAAAGATATTTTCAATCGTTTATACATTGCAATGGTTCTTATTAGACATGTTTTAGCCAATGTAATAACAATACTGGATGAAGCCAATTAAAACATTTTATGTTTAGATAAGCCAGATATATCTCTAACCAAATGAAAGAAACAAATAAAAAAGCATTTAGTATGGAAAGTCAGGGCTTCAATAACATTAACTGACAATATTGCGTAATACCGGTATATACGGTGCATGGAATAAACCAAAACGTCATTCAACTTTAAGTATTTTAAAAGAGATACAAAACATAACTTGGTGGTCAAATCTGCTAATCACCAGTACTATTTTCTTAGTTTCTAAAAAGCTACTAGATTAATCTTCTGTGGATTTAAATTGCAGTAAGCTTTGACTTTTTTGGTTAAACTCAACTGAATTATTGATAGAGTCAGTGTAAATCTGCAAGCACATCAATTTGTGTTAATGTAGTGAAGTCTCCAAAGACAAAATAGTTAGCTTTTTTACCAGTATTTATATTGACTTCATATAGCGATAAGGTGTGAGGTTAGCTAGCTGTTAAATCGATTTAAACCCCCAGCATTTTATGCTGATAGTTCCAAGGCTGTAATTCGCTATATGATTGTTGTTTCTGTTTATGTTATGAAAGTGTTTTGTATTTCCCTTTCCCCTATGCAATTCTGTCACTTTATACAGTGTTCAGATTGTTTCCTGCCCATTTTTGGCCTATTAAGGCCAGTTGTCTTGACTTGTCCTGTGATCTTTTCCATCCATTAATTCCCACATCCCCTTCCCTTACTGTCCACTTTGATTCTCCTAGTTATTCCTTGTGGTCTGCTTGGCCATTCCTTGCGCCTCTGTTCCTTAATATGTGTACCGTTTGACCTCCTTTAGTGCCTTATGTTTTGTGGATTGTTGTTTTTCCGGAGATCTGCGTGGGGAGGCATTGTTTTATGTATGTGACTTTTCCTGTAGTTACGTATTCTCTCTCTTTCATTCAGCTGTGACATCAAATGATGATATAACCAAGAAAACAATCTGAAAAGAACACTTGGAGTAGGCATACACACAGAACTAAATCCTGCAAAGTAAAAGCAAACATTTGTCCCATCTCAGCAAGAGCAGCACACACACGGTAAACAAACATTGCAACTAACAGAGCAGCATACTGCGAAGAACGTATACAGGAAAGTACCAAATGGGGAACTACTTACATTTTACAATTAGATGTGTCTCTGTCGGTCAATAAAATTGTGAATGAATCCTGATATACGCACTGGCTCGTGAGTTTATTTGTGATCCATTTTATTCATAACTGCTGGAGCCTTGTTCGTATGGCGGCACCAAATTAGCTTTCCAATATATTCAAAGCCCAGACACCATGCGTCATACTGAGGAAAACCAATATTTCTGTCTGCGGACCGCAGCCTTTATTTGCCTTAATATCAGATGTAAAGTCCAATCAAACCGTTTGCACATATTTTTGCACGGTCGACTTCTATATTTTGCAATCAAATTCCAGATGGTGAGGCAACTGATTATATTTTTCCATGAATTGGTTGATACATTCAGTGTGTGACAGATTTCATCACAGATACAACACATTGTGGATCGCGTTGTCTGGCATAATTATCTACAAAAATGTTCAATAAGTTACATAGAGGACAAGCTGTACGATGCTGTCTCATTAATTCATCTCAATATATTCAGGGCAAAACTCATGGTACTGGCAACATCGCATTTATTAGCATCGAGTTACGTTAGAGTACATTAAATGGGTATTAAAGCGCGTAACACATACAATGTACATGTATAGTGCAATATTTTTACAATTTTGCTTAGAAATGTCATTCTTGTCGAAGAAAATGTGTTTGAAAAAATTGCAATAACAGGGCTCTAGAAATGTTCTTTAAATACAGTTGTCGCGGACTAGTGTACATGTTTAATTTGACTTGTCCGTTATGAGAGACTAGTTGTCCGAGCATAGATAGGGTACGGATTAACTATTAAGTAGGCTGCATGAAGTGCATTTGTTTACGTTTAACATTATTTGTGCAACGTTAATTAGTTTTAAAGTGGTAGATCTTGACAGTGGGCCTAGGATTTTGTTACTTAATTTGCACAGTTGTGGTTAACCACCATCACAGTATGGACCCAATTAACAAATGTCATTCATTATCAAAAAAATGGTCAGGTTCAGTATTACAGATATGTCATCATGGTCTTACTAGACAGACACCCTGCTGTGTGTATTATCATACAGTTAAAACAACTGTTTGCATTATTAATTTCATTTTGTAGGGGTTATTTATATAGCATTGAGTCTGTATATGTTGGTCCCAGTTTGAGTAACAGACTTGTCCTGGAATAAGTCCAACTGAGGTGTTGGTGGCCCGAAGTGAAATTAGACATGTCCGGGACGTCGGGCTAGTGGATTTCTGGAGCCCTGAATAAATGAGACATTTAAGTTCTGATTTTCTTCTAAATTAGCTGTCAAAAATATATTGAGGCATAAACTGTTGAGTGTAACAGTTTCAACTTCCGGCTTCTTCTAAGACATTTCGCTGTCACTAAAGAGCTTCAGGCATAAACTATTAAATGTGACACTTTCTAATATGAAAACACTTGCTGATGCAATGAACCAGATGTCATTCCATGTTATTTATCAAAACAATAAATTAGAAAATCTCTCTAGTCTGTCAAAATCCTTATTTCGTTTGGTGACTCAAACTAGTTTCTTTTTTGTTACGAAACATGCCAATATTAAGCTTTTTGATTTGCGAGGTTTCAAACTACCATATAGCCAGTTGAGAAGAGAGGAAAACAATATAATGCCGATTTAACTAAAATGATTTCTAAAGGTGACCAGTGAAGAAACAAGTCTTGGCCATGAATACTTACGTTGTGGTCACGACTAACTCGTGGTTAATATTTAACTTATGTTCTTGCATATGAACCCTGTGTCACTTTAGATTTCTCTGTTTTATTTTGCCGAGTCATTCTTATATAACATGTACGATAGAATGTTCAACATACACTGAACCACTCATTGGTCGCTTGTTATATGGTCATACTTTCTGAAATATATAGTAAATAGTCACCAAATGTGTTGTCAGCAGATCTGTCCTTTATCTGTGTCTTTGAAACACAAAATTTCATACAAGACTGCACAAAATCACCCATGCGTAAATGATTTTGGTGAAACCAAAATTCTACATGTGCGCCACGGACTTGTGTTCAAGTCCAGTGAAAACTCTCCACTGTCCTTCCCTGGCGTTACCCGAAGGTACTAAAAACCATAACATACGGCGATCACGGCATGCATGACAAATAGAAGAACTTCACATGCATTTGGTTTTCAATTCATAAGAGCTCCATTAAGACGGGTAGGATATTTTTCTGTCAGCATTTCACTTGTACAATCATTAAAACGTGTTTAAATATGCAAACTAAATATTCTATCTATAAATTCATGTTTATCCTTCTTTCAGGTGGCACTCTTGTTCAACCGTTGTCTACGTAAATGTAGAGTTACAACATAAGCGCAAGATAGACATATTGTACTGCCACATCTAATGTAACCGTTAGCAAACAACAACAGAAACTGCACGAGAAACATAATGGCGCATAAGCGCACACACAGGTTTTTCGAGGACTCTAGATTTAGGTCCCGATGGTCGGTCAAACGCCTTATGTTAACAAGACGTCACAACCACCAGCATTTTTTTTCTGGGCTCGGAGGCATCAACGCCTGACAAGTGGGCATGCGTTCTCTTTACAGACGAATCGCGCTTCAATTAGGTGTTTCCGACGATTATGACGAAGGCTCGGTTATGATGCGGGATGAACTATATCGACATACTAAAACACCCTAGTGTAATATAGGTGATAGTTCGGGGAAATGTGAATGCCCAGGAGTACAAGAACCAAATTGTGATTCCTGTGATAGTACCAAACATAACTGCAAACTGACGGATGACCATTACTGTCTTGTGGCGCGAACCACAACGGAGCTCCTCCAAACCAATAATATGAGAACGCTTCAATGTCCGGCCAGAAGTCCAGATTTAAATCCCATTGAGCACGTCTGGGACAGGCGGGTTTGCAGTAGGACACACCTGCTGAGGATTGCAGAGATTCAGCAAAATCTAAACTATGACTGGGAAAATCTGCTACATGTAAAACGTTATCTTAGGAATCATGTTCTGTCAAGGATAAGTCATTGTCTGGCCGTGATAGGTGCTAGAGGTGTCGACACCAGATATTAACGAGAACATACAAAGAACTTAATGTGTTAAAAACTATAATTGTGTGATATTTCTTACGGTTGTTATGATTATTCTGCTGTACATGTTCTTTCCTTTTTCGAGGCATAAGCATTAAAACTAATGCCAGAATGTTTACAACATATTTTGATTCGGATAAACCGTACATTTATTATATATCCCGATCTATCATTTGTACATACGACGAAGAAATGTGAGGTGACAAATTACAAAATCTATAACACTTACATATAAAATTGTCAGATTTTTTAGACCCTGATTCCAAATTCGACGGTCAGTTATTTCATTAGACTTGATTGTGCACGAAATGCGTGTACATGGTACTAAACGATTTATATACAATGAAACCTCTAGTGAGCGGATCCCGTGAGCAACACCTTTCTTCAACCTCCGTTTAGGCCAAAATAAATATCTCTACAATAGGCGAAACCGGGAGATGCTCTAGTGAGGCTGTATTGCGAACTTTAAAACTGTATGGTATCTAAAAATAACAAAACAACTGTTGGTGTAACACATCTTTTAATGTTTTATTATAAAGTCCAACTAAAATATTTAAAATAATTGTACGAGACGTTCTATCACCAAGCAGTTTATGGATATCCGACTATGTTTAGCAGAGAACTCAAGAATATACTTTACTTGATTACTACATCCCTTCAATAATAAGTAAATGAATCGAAGATGTTTGCACAGAATAAAAGATAAAACATATGTGTAAAATCTTATTTTATGCATTATAGTTTGTGGACCTGAATACACAATGAAGCCTTTATGGTGCGACTAAAGTATCCAATGAAAATAATTGATTTTGAAAAAAGAATTTAATCAAAATAAAATAACAAGCATTGCACAGATTTGGATTTATCTGCTTTAATACAATTTAAAAAAAAAATCTCCTGAACAAACTAAGCCTGTCAATGTTCGTAAAGTCATTTTCCCTTCTGCACAAACCCACTACTGGCTTTAACTGACTGCACAATGAAAATGCAAAAATTAAATGACAATCTCGCATGCTTTTCATCAAACTACGTGTCAATGTGTGATTCTTACGATTGTCTTTCTAATCTCACTGACCCTAGACATGCCAATGTGCCGTCAAGTATTTCCTATGTCCGTTTGCTTCAGTCAATATTCCAATGTCCAACTCACGGCCGTCCATCGACTTGCAACGGTATAAACTAGTGTGTTCTAATTCGTTCAGACGGGACACTTTCTATTGACCTGTCGCTACATTCTCGTGATAAAGGCACATTTATGACATTTAAAAAATTGATTATCTTTCCATTATGACAGCAAAACTGAAGAAGAATGTCTGAAAAAAAATCACCACTAGAGTTCGTTTAAGGCAACGTAGGGTACTAAAGTTCCGATAAAAAAGATGTGTGAAGATTATGATAATGTTTTAAAGCACTTACAAAATATATATAAAAAACATAAGCAGATCAGTAAATATTCTAACAGATACATGATACTGTACACCTATGAATCCCTTATGTATTCTATATTGGACTGTCAGTATCAATCGAGCCGATGTTTGTTGCCACAATTTACAAGGATTGTTTGTTGCCACAATTTACATGGATTGTTTGTTGCCACAATTTACAAGGATAATATCTTGCATTTTTATTTCGACATCAACCTTACCCTGAATCCGATCATTCGGCGCATATTCTCCTATCAACAATAGAATATGTTTGTGTCTTTTTTCAAAACTTTAACCTTTCTAGTTTTTGTCATGTCGAAAGAAAACGTACGTCGAATAAAAGTTGACAGTGCTCGGTGAGTCTCTGTGCCCCAACTTATCTTCAACGTTTGAATCACGATCTTATGATGTGTGTTCGTTCGTGCAAACAAATAGTTTGTTAGAACTATATTTAGCCTTGTTTCGATGAAAGGAAACCGAAATCGGACTCGAAAACAGTAATCCGACTACCGCAAAATCGTAAAACGATGAGATATATGTATTGCAATATAATACAAGTAATGCGCAGTCTTGCATGCGAGACAATTGAGACAAACAAATCATTATTTAAGATCGCAACAGGAATCCATTTTATCGTCTATATTAGAGACGTATAGTTTAGATATACACAAATTGTATAAGGGATTACCTACCATTCCTCACAGATCTTTAAAACAATTTGTGTATAGCCCATTATGTAGAAACATTAAGAGTAAATAGGTAAAGTCGAACACAGTTAAAAGATGAAATTGCACAAAATACACAATATGTAAAACATAACCATATCAGTATTGGCACTCATTTTCGCATAATAAGTTCACGAAGTACTTCCGTAACCATTCAGATGATAACCATTCCAATCGCTTAAATCCATCCATTTGGGCCACTGAAACAACATCACTAAGTTCTAAGCAGCAAAGGAGATTACATTATTTACATCAAATATATATTTTGTTTAGATAAAAACGAGTACAGAATATTCATTGCTAACTCCGTCACAGAATGTTAGAACCTTGCCCCGCATCTGTCACATTTCTTTTCTTTCATCATCAGACAGCAAAGAATTCCGAGAGGGAAAAACAAGATGGCTAAAACGATTCCAATTGTAGTAAAGCTGTCATCTACTCGACCAACCTGCAAGTACAAAAAACAATACAATTATCGTTCATTTAGGTATTGTTTATTATTATTATTATTGACAATTCAAAGGCATATGGTTACTCTGTCGTATAGCTCGTTGATGAAGCTGTGTTGTGTACTTGTATTTTTGCTATTATTTTGTCCTTTCCCTGTTTGTATGAAGTTCTGGTTTGTGAATGTGGCTCTTCCTTCTCCACATTTTTACGATTTCAATATGGCTTCAGTTTACGCTTCTAACTGATCAGTATCAAATTCAAGTGTCTCCAGATTCATGTACGTTTAGTGCACAAGTTAACTAACCAACTTATATTATATAAATATCAGAAGGCTTCCTGTGTGAGAGAACATATTGTCAACATGAGGGAAATACTATTACCCGAGGTGAAGCTATTTGATATACATTTTATTATATCAAACTAAATATAAATGAAAACATTTCAACACTACTAACTGTTTATTTACAGTTGTCGTCATTTTGTCGTTTGGAATAGTTGCGAGCGCTGTAAGTTGATTACCGATTTACAACGCATCTTAATATGCGTCTACCATCATGAAATTGTCTAGTTTAGCAATGTGTTAGTACACTATCACCCGGTGAAAAACGTACTGTCCGGTTAATAGTACGGAATGACTCAAGGCAAAGTCACGTGAGGCCATATAGTTTTTTATTTAGTTTTATTAAATGATTGTAAATATATGATATTCAAGTTTTAGACAAATCTTATAAATGTTTTCACCCAAAAGCTGTCACATTTCTTCGAAGAACATCTCCCATTACTGTTGTCGAATTACATGCTTTTATATCAAATGTGATAATATTGCATGGCAAACATTGAAAAATGCAATTTATGAACTAAGGGAGAACCAAAGCGGAACGAATAACGATTAACTATACACAAAACACGACGAATCAGGATTGTCCGATTAAAGCGAAAATCCGAGGAGAGGAATTGTCAATTGTATACACCAGGATTCTAGAAATGGACACTGTTTGGTCTACTGAACTTTCCATATTTTTGCACATTAACTATAGTAATGATTCAGATCCTGCACCGAACAGCTTGATAACAAGTGTATCCATCACAATTACTGTTTGTTCAACAATGTCAGTAAATCGCATTCTGATTGAAGCGTAACTTGGGCACATTAAGCTGATCCTGCTGACCTCTAGTACCATAAGTTCACAGCTTATTGATTTGCAATACATGTATATAGTTTCGGCGTTCGTCGTGCTAATTTAAGAACAAGAATGAAAATGATCGACCATGTTTGGTGCATATTCATGCGTAGAAGACCGGATAAGGTTAATTCGTTCGGTCTTTATAATGCAAAGTTCTCCTATAGAGTCCGTTTTCCATTTGGCAACATTTAAAGGTAGACATCAAATCAAGATAGAGTATATGAGCACTTAAATAACACTCGCCAAGCAATAATAAAAAAATGAGAAGCGAAAAGATGCCGATCAGGGAGACCAGAACTTCCCTTCACCGATACAGACAAATAGAGAATCTCGGGTTACTGTCCGGTGAGAACAATGTTATCAGGCGAGGTGATATCGTTTGTGGTGGCGAGCTTTAGCGAGTCACCACGAACGATATCGCCGAGTCTGATAACATTGTTCGAGCCGGACAGTAACTTGAGATTCTATTTATCATGAAACTTAATTTTCCGAGCATGTTTTAGTGTGTCTTTACCTAAAATTTAGTGTTCAATCCGCTAATGTGATTATTACGGAGACCCGGCAAATCACATATCATAACTCTACATCCACCAACAAATAGTTCGCTGTAAATGGGCAAAATATAAAACAAAATGCAGGTCTGATTTCAACACTTTAATGTTATACAATATTGAAAACATTTATTTCTGACAATTACCACAGTTTTATAAAATATTCCAACTAATAATACATAACATGAAAAATATGCGTATTAATTGATGCGCACCAAGCAACCGCCCCGACAGCTGCATAAACAAAATCAAAATGGTGAAGAAGCTGAAGCACATGGAAATCACGGACAAACAAAAATCAACATGTTGGCGTAAACCGTTTATAAAAAGACTCAGGTGGGCCATACATTATTCACTGGTTGGACGTTGGAGGATTTCCATACACATTCATGGTTTGAATGTTAAGAGTAGCCCCGAAAAACAAAGATTGATAACCGGCATTTTGGCCTTGGACCGGAAGGTTGAAAGCTGGCATTGACGTTTGTGAGTGAGACGTTGTTTCAGTGCGTGAATATGACTCTGGATTGTGTGATTCGTGAACAGTTTTTGAAATTGTGGACTGATTATTGTTGCTTAGAATTGATGAGCATTGTTTTTGTGCGTTTAGGCTTATGTTGCTGTAATTGATGATGCTCTGTACGTTCTTGTGACCGCTAATTTGCATGATGTCAGTGGGTGCAGTGCCACTGTCTCTTAATTTCTGGACTGTATATTTTCGTGCTGAATGGTTTGTTAATTTGCGATTAATGCCAGCTTTCTGTGTCATAGTTTTCATTAGGCAACTAAGCTTTTTTACACCGATTCTCTGACGGAGGAACCATTGACAGTCATGATCTACTAGTGGGACGGTTCTTGGTGCTAAGTAAAAGGAGTCATCAGGCTTACTAAAACCATGAGGGCGTTTGGATGCATAAAGCCGATACACAGAAATGATATCTCGTGAATCACCAGATGACCAGAGTCTCGGTGCAACTTGACGGCTGTCTAAATGCTCTCCTGTTCTTGTCTTGGTCTGGCGTTCAACTAACTCCAAGAACTCTGTGCCATCTCCATCGTATTTGATACTGACATCACCCCATCTGTAAGTCAAATTTGAGTATTTAGAAATTATCAAAAAATTTGTTTGAGAAAAATCTATATTTTGCATGTTTTTCATACTTTCAGCTTTACATCTGGAAAAAATCCACCCTTAAGGTTCTTGTTAAATGGTAGCACCATTTAATCAATATAAAAAAGATTGCTATTCTATTTCAATATCAATTTTGCATAAAAAATGACACGTTTTCCGAATATAAAAACAAATCATCAATTTTCAGTTGGATTTGAGACGAGATACATGGCCAAAAAAACAAGATCTTGGATAACTGTCCAGTCAAATTGGAAAAAAGAACCGAGATATTGAGATGGACACATGAAGGAGAAAAGTGAGTATACTGTATATAAATTTTCATTAAAACCGTGATAATAAACATTACTGTAAACAAACGTATTTGGCAAGTTATTCGCAGGTATAAATATTCGCGTATTCAAGTGCAGAACATGTAAAGAAAGTAATTAAAAAACAATTTTGCGGATTGAGCAAAATTTGGCAAAAAGTGAATTGCATGAAATAATTTATTGGTTTACAGTATTTGATTGTATTAAATTAATTGGTATACATACTTCATATTGTGATGCTCGTCCACACCTCGCAGTCCAAAGTGGATGGTAAACTTCAACCAGAGAGTGTTGATGATGGCGTGTGGGGTACCTGAACCGAGAAGACCTTTCTCATACAGAATCTCTATTTCGCTGTCTGTTATTGGCTGTGCAGCATTTTCTTTGTTGCCTTTCCCATCACCTTTTAGTTTCTTCATTTTTGACTTTAAAACAAATTAATTATTATGTTTATTGAAAGTCAAATTTGTCAGTACACTGATTAAGTTTGTTTATATTTATAAAGCAAACATCAAAAAAAATTGTGGTACTGGTAACATCGTGAAACGGATGGGTAGAAACAAACATTATTTTGTTTTTTAGGTTATTAAGCAATTAATTGACGGAAAGCAAGTAGTCAATAATCTACAATTTAAAAAAATAAAGATGGCTATACAATAAACCAAAAATAGGTCAAGTAGGATTACCAGAACCACACATTATTTTATTATGGCCTTATTTATAATACTGTAAAATCATTAATTTTCGTGGGGGATTTAGTTTTGTTGATTTCGTGGTCCAGCTTAACCACGAAATTAAATCCCAGACAAAATATTGAACCATTTTATGTGTATAAAAGGAAATGCAAAATCCACAAATTCATATCCCCACGAAATAACATTTTTCATCAAAACCACGAAATTTAGTCCCAACGAAATTAAATGACTTTACTGTACAGTAATTGGTAACTGACTTATTTTCTACAGAATTTAAAACAGCTTGCTTTACAAAAGATATATAATTATGCTATACTTATTCTCTTTCAGAGTATGAAAAAGAAAAATGTTTTAAAAAAGAACTCACAGCCATTGTTTCACGCAAAAGAGGAAACCCCTGTCTTCCAGACCCCTTAGAAATGGTGAACGGATAGTGATCTTTCTGTAAAACTCTCTCAAATGTGGACGTGAAAGATCTTAATGATGTTGTATCATATTCTAAGCCATCTTCCTTCCTGACAGACAAAACAAACAACGCCAACAGCTCATCCAGTTCTCTATGCGGAATGTTGATAATTTCTCGAGTTTCTTTTCTTATTACCATGAAATTGTTTAGCCGTCTCATATGGCTATTTGTTTTCCTTAACGTATTCTTATTTTTTTGGATGTGATTAAAGTCATCCAAAGCCTCCTTTGTAACAACACTTAAATCGAATCCCACACTGGCCACAGTCACTGTGTTGTTTGTTTCAACCTCATCATCATTACCAGTAAGTGGAGTTGCATTGGTACAAGATCCACTGGTGGCATTGCCCTCAATATCAAGTAGAATCTTCTCAATTCCTTCAATTTCGATCTCATCAGTCAATTCATCCCATTCAATTGAAAAGGAGGCCATTGTTGAGTTGTAGCAGACGGTTATTTGTTGTTGTTGTTGTTGTTGCTGCTGTTGTTTTTTTCTTTGACTTAAGCTTTTTTAAGCTTTTTTTTTTTATTTGATGTAAGCATTGTAATTTAAAATTGTTTCGAAAACGTTTTCTTTTTGTCATTTATTGCCTTTTGCTGTTATTAATTCTGTTTATATATTATGTTTATAGTTCTTAAATAAAAATGTATGACATAACTCTTGTTTTTAATGATACAACAAGTTGAATGATCCATTCATGAATCATGAAAGTAGTCCGTCAATTTGTGGGCGGAGCTTAAAAGTGTTATCATGCTACTAGCAGCCTATTGACCTGAGAACACTTTATGTTATCAGGTCATGTGTTATCAGTCTGTTACCATGGTAGTTGCATGATAAAGAAAGTGCAGTGTGCACACACACACGGATGGACACAAAAAAACAAGACAAAAATGATTAGGACATGGTCACTTTACGACACCATATCATCAACGAACTAAAAGAACGTGAACATGGAATGGCTATGACACATCATGGTCAATTAATGCCAATGAGTCATAATCACACACAGATTGATTATATGTCTAGGGACGGATTAATTATTTGCTTAAATTGCTGTTATAGAAACAACATCATTGTATGTGTCCCTAATTGCTGCTTTAAATGCATCAAATTTCCAATAAAGTAGAGTAATGGCATTGGATAGGAATACGGCGAACGATCGCAATAATTTCGGGCACTATTCGCTCCATTGGCGGATAGCGCTTGGTATTATAAGTCACTTACATGCGACATGCAGTTGTCCATGGCAGTATGACCCTTAGTAATTGGAATAACTGATTAATCGAACAATTATTTGATCGACTTCAAAACCATGGACATATGTGCACAAATCTTGCGGGGGAATACATTGCTAGTTGGCTAGACCATGTATGTAAAGAACAACAGCACAAGAAAAACGATAATCGCAGACAAATATTTTGATCGATTCTATCTATTGATCAAATCAGTGAATCAAATGTCCAAATCTTCTTGACGAATTACCGAGAGACTCGGTTGGTAGGAAACGGAATCTGATCCATAGAACATTCGAGTTCTTAGAAAATAATCGCTTAGTCGCGTGTTGGCAAAGGAAGCAATATTTGTAATAGCTTGGGCGGGAATATGAAACCAATTGTCTGGGTACCAAAATACATTAAATAAAGAATTTTAAGACCAAACAGTCAGAGACAATGTGTTCGCATTGATATCGAGACACAGTAGTCAATTAGCAGTCATGGTGCGTGTGTTAGTTGAATTTCGACTCCCATTTCCGTGTTCACAAAAAATTAGTGTTCAGCAACAAGATCAAATATAGGTACATGTACTTTCAAACTTTGAACAAATTGCTTTGCCAATCAAAATCATGTTACATAATTTGAAAAATGTGAAATTTGGTAAATTAATTTCTGAAGACCTTGAATTCAAATCTTATGTTTCGAAAAAGAGAGTAATTGGTAAGTTAAAGACTGATTCTTGCAAACTAATCCTGATTTGATATGTGTCCGTTTGAAGTCACAATACAATTTCTCTACAAACAGGTACAGTTTTAAATGTTTTCACAATGTTAATTAGAAGATTTTATGTATTTTTGTGAAAGTTTTCGAGAAATACTGTATAAAGTGTTGGATGGCTTTGAGAAAATGGCAAAAAAAATCAGAATTCAGAAATTGACCCAGTTCGGTAGATATATGTGAATGCGGGGCCTGATTACTTGAACAATTCTTGAACGTGACTGTTTAGAGTATAAGCAAGTCATTGATTGGATCAGCCAGCCTAGGTTTAAAAAGAGTACATGTACATTAATGCATTCTCAGTTTCCGACGATAAATTTAGAATGTTTTGACATGTTTAGACATGTAGGATATTATTTCATAGATAAATAAACGATGTTTGATTTAAACACAGTGAAACAAGTTGTTTTTGTTATAAAGTGAAGTTGAGCTGGGTCACGTTACGCAACTCACATATGTCAAGGTAACAAAACTGCATTAATGTGTTGTGGTCTACTCATTATTTGGCTTTGTTCCAACCAGACATCTATGATTTTAGCATTTTCCAACACAGATAATGCGGATTTAGTTTATAAATATTTACTAGCTGCTCTACTGTACAAACGTTGCTAGGTTGAAATGATAACGTGATTTTTCTAGTATGCCCTTGGTATGCATCTTAATAGAAAATGATTGATAGCCTAGTAAAGCATTTGACATTTCTCGACATGAGTATTTGCAAGTTATACATATTACGTGCGCCCACTCATGCGCGCAGAAGCGATGCGAAACTTGTTAGTTAACTCGTTACTCGAAGTCATTGATAAAATCGTTGACTGTGGACTAATTCACGATTATACACGAATGAGGACCAATTGATCTATAAACCATTGCTTTAACAGCAAACGAGGACTGTGATATATGTCCTGGTAATGAAAGTACGTTCAGAATTTTCTTTGTGGGAGCATTGAGACAATATTCTCACATCGTAAAACGACAGACAAGATGTTTCATTTTCCTGAATACATTTCTTCCTTTCAAACAGGTTCGAATAATTAAGCAAGGTTTTCACCAATTTCAACAGAATTGATAGCGTCAATATTAACAGTAAATGTATTGTTATTTCAAAATACACCTTCCGAAAGTAACATTCAATTCATGCGTTAGATGTTATGCTATTGTGGAAACCTAATCATAAGTTGCATTTCATCGTCGATTTGCAAGTTTTGAGCTAATGGCTAAAACTTCAGCTATGAGACCAGTCCCGGAATGCAACCATTAGTCAATTTTAAGACTGTACTCACTAACAACACATCAGGGTCCGAGGATAGAAAGGTTGAGATTGGTCACAAATCTCATTTTGTCTTCATTCGTTTGCGGGATAATTATTATTCTACCATGAAATATTCGTGCTACATTATTAATCGAAATATTACTAAAACATATATCTTAAGAATGTATTGACAGAAAAAAGCTGGGAACGAAGTGCATGATGTGAGCATGGTGTCTGTTCTCATATTTTAAAACCTCGAAACCAGGGCCCGGGACCATAACGTATACTTACACTCAGCAATCACAAAATTTACTCTTATGAAACTGAAAGTGGACATTTGAGTGTGGAAAAACATGAAACTGTCAAATGAGTGCCGAGTATTCTGATCGGTCCGTTTACTTTGAGATGTAAGTGTGATCACGAGGGATCTGCTTGTCATTATTTGGTTTTATTGCCACACTCCACATTTTGACTTAATAATTACTCCCATTCAAATCTCTATCTATGAAAATGGGCCACAAAATGTATTCAGCACATATTTTACACTATCATACATGTTTACACTATCATACATGTTTACACTATCATACATGTTTACACTATCATACATGTTTACACTATCATACATGTTTACACTATCGTACATGTTTACACTATCGTACATGTTTACACTATCGTACATGTTTACACTATCGTACATGTTTACACTATCGTACATGTTTACACTATCGTACATGTTTACACTATCGTACATGTTTACACTATCATACATGTTTACACTATCATACATGTTTACACTATCATACATGTTTACACTATCATACATGTTTACACTATCATACATGTTTACACTATCATACATGTTTACACTATCATACATGTTTACACTATCATACATGTTTACACTATCATACATGTTTACACTATCTTACATGTTTACACTATCGTACATGTTTACACTATCGTACATGTTTACACTATCGTACATGTTTACACTATCGTACATGTTTACACTATCGTACATGTTTACACTATCGTACATGTTTACACTATCGTACATGTTTACACTATCGTACATGTTTACACTATCGTACATGTTTACACTATCGTACATGTTTACACTATCGTACATGTTTACACTATCGTACATGTTTACACTATCGTACATGTTTACACTATCGTACATGTTTACACTATCGTACATGTTTACACTATCGTACATGTTTACACTATCGTACATGTTTACACTATCGTACATGTTTACGCTATCGTACATGTTTACACTATCATACATGTTTACGCTATCGTACATGTTTACGCTATCGTACATGTTTACACTATCGTACATGTTTACGCTATCGTACATGTTTACACTATCATACATGTTTACGCTCAAAATGAGTACATACCGGACTCACAAGCGTACATTTTGTGATTAGAGTGCTGAGTGTAAGTATCCCTTACAATGCTGAGTCTAGACGCTTCTGATTGGAGCCCAGTGTCCGGACTCAGATTTATAGCTTATAATTTAAGTGGATATTTCCGTATATTTACCCCGCAAGTTGGACATCCCCCGGCAACAACGGTTGTGGGCTGAATGGTTACCACTTGTGCTGGCTGTTGTGCTGACATTTTTTCCTATTGCTCTATTAGTACCTGAAGTAGATAACGTATCAATTCCATTATATATACAATATACATCGTATATACAAATAGTTTATTGCATTAAAACAAAACATGTTTCATAGCAACATAATGTTCATAATAACAAACGATGTAAAGTACTCTCTGTGACATTTAAACGATTGGTATTCTGACCATGTTGGCGTTTTTAATAGAATATATCAGAATGTATCAAGAAGCCTTTCTGCAAGTTGTCTTGGACTTTTACGCCGTTTGTTCAACATTATTTCAGTTATGTACGGGGGTCACTTGTCCTAACCAGCGTACCTAGCTTACCGGTAAGAGCCGCATTCTACCGATATATTCCCCCACATGCATCAGATGGGGGGGATAAATGACTTCGAATCTGTTGTCTCCGGTAAAACTGCCATCGAGATCATACGCCACATCCCGGGGTTCAAACCTACAACCACCAGATGGGTAGTCACGTGCTTTACCAAGGAAGCTAACCGGACGGGCACCCTCTGTGTTTGTAGAGAAACACGTGTGGCAAATATTCAACGGGAGTGAATTTACTAGCTTTCACATTATAGTTATTCATCGTTTGACAGTTTTAATAATTGCATTTAATATGTAAGTCGCCTACAGTAAAACAGACTGCATTTCTGTATGGCGATAAAACCTGCCTTTGAAGATTGCAAAAGTATAGAATCTATATAATTATAGTCTGGCCAGAAAATCTCAGCTCGCCGAAAACGCGACATTTTCTAATAAAGGATTATAATAATGAAGATAATTATGCATATTACAGTGCATTCATGACGAATGTATCAGTTTACATACGTGGCCATGATTTTGCTGCATAAATAACAATTTCAGACAAGCGACAACCATGATAACCAAGTGTCCTTGTTTAAAATATTGAGTAGCAACGCGCGTATGACAAACATTTTAATTTTGCTGAATTTAATCATACGAGATACGGGACAGAACAGAAGTTAAGGTAGACATAAGACACTTTAAGCAAATAAAAAACAAATTTACATTAACTGACACAAAATGTTACTTTTATTTAAACCAGTCGGTGTTTCACTCGACACTGTAAGTATCTAATACTGTAGTATCATTTGAATTCGCGCAGGTCTAATTTTCGCGTATTTCGCGCTAGAGACGAAGCGCGAATTTAAGTCCGCGCGATTATTAAACTTCCGAAACTAACATGGCTATCCGAATTTTTTATCCTAATTATATCCACTGATTAGGTATTGAGGTTACTATTCTTTTAGTACTTCAAATACAATACATTGATTTATGGTCGATTTCCTCTTGAATACTACCAGTATAGCGGAAGCAAGTGCAATAAAAGTTGGCCCCCTGATGTGCTCATCGGCCTTGAGACCGTATAGAAAAATCTTGTGCTCTTCACTCTACATCAGACAGTCGCTTTCAATTTCCTTATCATGTTGAAAGCGTCTGTAAAACGCTGATTATTGAGCATCAAATGTAACAGAGACAGAGATCTATCATGGTGTTGTTTTAGTGTGAAACAGTGAAAATAAAATTTCTTAAAATAAGTTGAAACAATTCAATAATTTATGGAAGGGAATGTAAAACTTGGGCCTAAAGTTTTGCAAAATAAAATAATTTAGTTTTTCTAGAACAAGCCTTCTTTCATATTTTCCTTTTTAGAATTGCATTTCAAAATGCTTAAATCTTAAATTACATTTTCTACATCGTATAAATAATTTGTATTCAAACTAAACACACAATAGTTTTCTTTGTATTTTGAATACGTTCGTATTACCGCGGCTTTACCGAGTCATAAGGAAAATTAAATAATTCAAAAGATTGAGTAATAAGACACCATCATAATTGTGGTCCTTTCATACAAGCCAGTTTTGCAGTGTGATATCACGGACCTATATACTTGGAGGTTTGAATACTATATGGAGGTGTTCCGAACATTAACTGTCATGTTTCTGAAAAAGATGTTTGAATTTGAAATATAACTACTTAGATGTTATTGAGATAGCTAATACAACTACCTTAACGTTAATAAAAACGACAAATTATTGATGTACTGGAGATTACATTTTTCCTTTTGTTATGTTACTCCACTTGAAACATGAACTTGCATGTATATATATTTTGCGCATTCTACAACGATTGGTATAGAATGTAGTAAATGTATGTTATTGTAAATCACCAACCTACAGTCGAACCTACAGGTCAAATGTATGTCTGCTTAATCGGAACCTGGTTATAAAATCGTCCACATTGTAATGTTGCAAAACAGAAGTAACAAATTTCTCAAATCTGACTTTCTTATCGAGCACCAATCTGTCTGCAATCACAAAACTGCAGTAAATGAAATTATATTTTGATGCGACTGTGTCAACTAAATCGTTATGGTCTTCTGACACTAAGTTCGTATACAATCAAAATCATATGGGTCATTTTTATTCGACTAAACCGTCTGTTTGTTTGCAAATCTTAATCATAACTGGTTTAAGTTTTTCAACCAAACTACAACAAAACTGAAACCTCAAACCTTAACTAGGTTTTGCAAAACAAATTCGCCCTGTATTTCAGGGAGCATACATAAACATGTTAGTAGTTTAAGTATATACTATAGGCGGTAACCAGTTAATACAGTTTATAAGTGTGCTAATGTTCAATTTGGACATTAAAAATAGTCAACTTCTGCCAAATCAGCCCGAAAGTTTTAATATCTACACTATTTCACAGAGTTTATGACGAAATGGCCCCTTATTCACTAGTGACAATGATTTGTACTGAAGGCTGACTGGGAGTAGGTACAGGAGGGGCTGTCCCCTGGAAATTTGTTGGTACTTGTATCATTTGGACGTTCTGTATTTTTTACAAGATAATACTAGTGCAATTCTCGAGAATGAGTCTTAAAAGTTTGACCCTGAAATACAACAAAAGCCACCATTTCATATACTTATATTTGAAAAAATGTTAAAAAAATAAACCCCTCCGAACCTACCCCCACTCGGTGCTGTGCACTCAAGTTCAGGGCATTTTCATCATGTTTGCCCCCCCCCCCCCCCCCCAGTCGGGAATTTCTGTATCCGGGCCTGATTGTTATGGGGTATGTTTTAATTCGTTCCCGACTGGTTCGCTGAAATAACCAGGGAATCAAGCGCTTGGTGACACTGATCAAAATATGACGCGAACCTCGCTAGTCATGTTGTTTATTCAAGTTTCACACGTTTCTATTGTATTCAGATATGACAATTGGCAATCAAATTGTTAATTGGCGACTCTATTACAGAGATGACCCCCAACTTACGAGTTAATACGCAGAATATTGCTAATTACAGCTTATGATACGGATGTACGAAATAATAACACGCGCTGCGATACTGTCATTTTTGTCTGATTTTTTTTCTTCAAAAATTTAAAATGCGCGAATTTAGGCCCGCGCGAAACTGCCTTTTTTGCTGTTTGCGCGAAATTTCACCCCCGCGAATTTAAGTGATACTACAGTATTACAACAAAGTTAAGTGAAGGCCTCACGGAAACACACACACAGAACAGAATGAATAATATATTTTTTAAACCGCATTTAGAATTGAGTTACAATTCAACGCTACGGATAGGTGTATGACGTATGTTTATACTCCATTTTGAAGTAGCTTTCTTCCGGATGACTTTCACGTGTTATCAAGTATGTGTATTTCAAAATGACATTGACTCTCAAATTTTGAAGCTGAGAGTACATTATCAGGTGGCTGTGGACTGTGGACGTGTGGTTTTGGCCTGAGAAGATAGTTCTATCTGAATTGTATCCAACAATAATATAATTTAAAATGCGTTTATGTCAGATGAATGCAGATTCCGATTTATTTATGGAAAAAGAACATTGGGGAGAGAAACAAAACAAACAGACATGAAGTCGATTCATTGCCAATTCATTTGAACGAGAGAAGACTCTGCTGAATACAATAGTTTACGTCCGTATTCAGTGAATGTAAATATGGTAAACCATAAAATGAATCCGTCAAATATGTCATACATCAGTGATTCTAAAATTAACGTACATCGTATGTCCATGTATGATTATTATTTCACTTGTTAATGCAAAATTGTTTTTACCCGAAATACTATAATATCATAGATCATTCGAGGTGGTACACTCGTTTGTTTTAGTATTGCTAAATGTAATCTTGGTAACTGTGGCCAAATATATGCTGAATGAATATAAAACCATGTGTCCCTACGTCGGGGAGGTTTATCTTCTGGTAAAATAATTCGAAAATTCTATATTTTTCGGCGCAGCCGTACTAACATGGTTTTGCTAGGCAATTTCTCTTCAACCGAACAACGTTTGTAACCTTGACGCGGATTGGTTAACACTCTCGATTAAGGTTACGTTAATTACCGAAATACACTCAATTTCGGTTAATTTACCGAAATCCACTGAATTTTGGTGAATTTACCGAAATCCATTTTGGATCTGGAGTGACCAGCAAGCGTAACATCTCGGCATTTTTTTTAATTTTGCACAACAAATCTTAACCTCCAAATTGCGCCGACCATCTTTTTCGGCGCAGCCGTACTAACATGTTTTTTGCTATTTGCATATCAGTGTTTTGTAAACCAATCAAATCTTACGTTAACCACCAAGGCAATTTCTCTTCAACTGAAACTTTTTTGTAACATTGACGCAGATTGGTTGACATTGTGTATATTGTATTCCATGATTTATCCAGTAAGTAGTGTTGTTAGACATTATAGCATGGATTACCTTCCCTTACCATTACATTACGCTGAGTACTAGACTAATTAGTCATCACCACGGGGCATTGTCCGGTGTTGGAATTAAGGAGACTTTCTTGGTGTAATGTACCAGTCGCGATCATTTATATCGTTTTAATCAGATACATCGCTATACTGTGTCTATGGTTAATCACACTATGCAGTGATCTCCCCTTACAGGTCTCGGAGTTTCTGTAGTATAGCGTAATTGAGTGACCGGCAGTCGTAACAATTAGGCATTTTTTTATGTTGTACAACAAATTTTAACCTTCAGATTGAAACAAATTTGTATTCTTCAAGTTGCGCCGACCATCTTTTTTTAAAGATATTTCTTGTTTCTAATAACTATTGTTTTTCTTAATGGAAGTTATCCCACTACTCGTATTTATTCAAAACCCATATACCAGGTTTAGACTCAAAACGTAGACGTTGTATATGTCCCGAGCGTTATGGTCATTTCCGTTACAGCACAAAAACTGGCATTTTCCATGATTATCTCTCTTGAGTACACAATAAATACTGACATCATGCAAACGTGTAAAGACGCGAAAATTCAAGAAACATGTCCGTGGTATCAGCAACATGTCAACAGACGAGACAGTGTATGCGATGAGTACTTGTATCTTCTGTCGATAGTAACCATTGTTTTGAAATAAAGTTTGTAGGCAAGCACAAATAATTATCATCTCTCTGAACTATGCGTACTATACTTCAAACACATACTTATCAATATGACCACGTGTTCCAACTATGTCATAATTGATATAAGGGTTCTATGAATCTGTGATCATTACCTCTACGCTTAGTGCAACCAAACCGTTTAATATCACTTATATGCATTCCAATCGTCTAATGATCAAGTCTCAAATGTCATCCATCTAGAGAATCTAGTCATCACGTGACCATATGCCATTCATTCACGTGACCTTTAATAATGTTAATATTGCATAAAACAAATTTATAGTGCAACCTCTCAAGGAGGGCACTCCCTAGGAGACGCAATGTTTGGTTGTTGTTGAGAGGGTGTTGCTATAGAGAGGTTAAATTAACCGTAAATTCTAACTATAGGAACATGACAATATTGTTAAAAAGAGATTGTTGGTGAGGTGAGTAGAGAACCGTTCTGGTGAGGGTGTACTGTACGATTTACGATTTATTTATTTGCAATGTATATACTGTAAGAGGAGAGAAGAGGACCGTTCTGGTGAAGGTGTACTGTGGTGAGGAGAAAAGAGGACCGTTCTGGTGAGGGTGTACTGTGGTGAGGAGAGAAGAGGACCGTTCTGGTGAGGGTGTACTGTAAGAGGAGAGAAGAGGACCGTTCTGGTGAGGGTGTACTGTGGGGAGGAGAGAAGAGGACCGTTCTGGTGAGGGTGTACTGTAAGAGGAGAGAAGAGGACCGTTCTGGTGAGGGTGTACTGTGGGGAGGAGAGAAGAGGACCGTTCTGGTGAGGGTGTACTGTAAGAGGAGAGAAGAGGACCGTTCTGGTGAGGGTGTACTGTGGTGAGGTGAGAAGAGAAGAGGACCGTTCTAGTAAGGGTGTACTGTGAGGAGAGAAGAGGACCGTTCTGGTGAGGGTGTACTGTAAGAGGAGAGAAGAGGTCCGTTCTGGTGAGGGTGTACTGTGGTGAGGAGAGAAGATGACCGTTCTGGTGAGGGTGTACTGTGGTGAGGAGAGAAGAGGACCGTTCTGGTGAGGGTGTACTGTAAGAGGAGAGAAGAGGACCGTTCTGGTGAGGGTGTACTGTGGGGAGGAGAGAAGAGGACCGTTCTGGTGAGGGTGTACTGTAAGAGGAGAGAAGAGGACCGTTCTGGTGAGGGTGTACTGTGGGGAGGAGAGAAGAGGACCGTTCTGGTGAGGGTGTACTGTAAGAGGAGAGAAGAGGACCGTTCTGGTGAGGGTGTACTGTGGTGAGGTGAGAAGAGGACCGTTCTGGTGAGGGTGTACTGTAAGAGGAGAGAAGAGGTCCGTTCTGGTGAGGGTGTACTGTGGTGAGGAGAGAAGATGACCGTTCTGGTGAGGGTGTACTGTGAGGAGAGAAGAGGACCGTTCTGGTGAGGGTGTACTGTGGTGAGGAGAGACGAGGACCGTTCTGGTGAGGATGTACTGTGAGGAGAGAAGAGGACCGTTCTGGTGAGGGTGTACTGTGGGGAGGAGAGAAGCGGACCGTTCTTGTGAGGGTGTACTGTGGGGAGGAGAGAAGAGGACCGTTCTGGTGAGGGTGTACTGTGGTGAGGAGAGAAGAGGACCGTTCTGGTGAGTGTGTACTGTGAGGAGAGAAGAGAACCGTTCTGGTGAGGGTGTACTGTAAGAGAAGAGAAGAGGACCGTTCTGGTGAGGGTGTACTGTAAGAGGAGAGAAGAGGACCGTTCTGGTGAGGGTGTACTGTGAGGAGAGAAGAGGACCGTTCTGGTGAGGGTGTACTGTGGGGAGGAGAGAAGAGGACCGTTCTGGTGAGGATGTACTGTGGGGAGGAGAGAAGAGGACCGTTCTGGTGAGGGTGTACTGTGGTGAGGAGAGAAGAGGACCGTTCTGGTGAGGGTGTACTGTGAGGAGAGAAGAGGACCGTTCTGGTGAGGGTGTACTGTGAGGAGAGAAGAGGACCGTTCTGGTGAGGGTGTACTGTGGGGAGGAGAGAAGAGGACCGTTCTGGTGAGGGTGTACTGTGAGGAGAGAAGAGAACCGTTCTGGTGAGGGTGTACTGTAAGAGGAGAGAAGAGGACCGTTCTGGTGAGGGTGTACTGTAAGAGGAGAGAAGAGGACCGTTCTGGTGAGGGTGTACTGTGAGGAGAGAAGAGGACCGTTCTGGTGAGGGTGTACTGTGGGGAGGAGAGAAGAGGACCGTTCTGGTGAGGGTGTACTGTGGGGAGGAGAGAAGAGGACCGTTCTGGTGAGGGTGTACTGTGGTGAGGAGAGAAGAGGACCGTTGTGGTGAGGGTGTACTGTGAGGAGGGAAGAGGACCGTTCTGGTGATGGTGTACTGTAAGAGGAGAGAAGAGGACCGTTGTGGTGAGGGTGTACTGTGGGGAGGAGAGAAGAGGACCGTTCTGGTGAGGGTGTACTGTAAGAGGAGAGAAGAGGTCCGTTCTGGTGAGGGTGTACTGTGAGGAGAGAAGAGGACCGTTCTGGTGAGGGTGTACTGTGAGGAGAGAAGAGGACCGTTCTGGTGAGGGTGTACTGTAAGAGGAGGGAAGAGGACCGTTCTGGTGATGGTGTACTGTAAGAGGAGAGAAGAGGACCGTTGTGGTGAGGGTGTACTGTGGTGAGGAGAGAAGAGGACCGTTCTGGTGAGGGTGTACTGTAAGTATAAGCCATTTTATGATACATTCTGATCGAGGTTGTCCTAAATGCTCACAGCTAGTGGTTTGTGATACATACGTTGCATATCAAACAATAAATTTCTTAAAAAAGATGGTCGGCGCAACTTGAAGTTTGCAAATTTGTTGCAATCTGAAGGTTAAAATTTGTTGTACAACATAAAAAATGCCTAAATGTCATACAATTACGCTATACTACAGAAACTCCGATACATGTAAGATGAGATCATTGCGTATGAGAATGCTAGCCTGGGATCCTGGCTCACTGATTGCTAACGCTGTCAGTATAGCCAGACGGAATACACTCACTTCGATTATCTGATTGGACAAGATTACATTATGCGCGCGAATTTGTTTCTTTATCCGTTATCTTGATCACGTGATAACTTCAGTCCTGATCAGCGCTGAAACATAATCACGTGGATGCTTTTACGCCTGGCCTTACCGACGCGGAGCAATAGGAGGTTTGGCTTCAAGGTTACACATTTTTTTTAATTGGAGAGAAATTGCGCGAAATTGCCTTGGTGGTTAACGTAAGATTTGATTGGTTTACAATACACTGAATATGGAATTAGCAAAACCATGTTAGTACGGCTGCGCCGAATAAATCACCAACTCTCTGTGACAGCTGAAACGAGTGTGTTATTGCTGAGCCTATGAGAAAAAATCGATAACTGCACCATGTACTTTAAAGAACTTACATGTAGAGTACAGTAAAACTTCACTTAAATACCACCTCAATATTGAGAACATCTCAAAAGTAAGAATATACTTTCCAACTTCATTTTCACGGTTTATTCAACCTCAACATTAAAACCACCTCAGTAAGAAGACCAGTTTTCAAAAGTCCCACTGTGGTCTTATTATGGAGGGACACTATATTGTGAAAAGAAGTCAAAGGGTCAAAATAAATAAGGAAAATATAATGAGGAAGCATTGCACTAATAAACTGTATGGATGTAGGGAAATATCATTGATTAGGACAATATATTCTTCGAGCATCCAATACTATGAGTAGTCCAAATATATCCGCTTGTCTGTAACCAAGGCTGTATTGGCATACTTCATTGATCGGTTTCGTTTAAAGGAGAGAGTCATATTTTCTATCAAAATATGTCAAGTAAATTTATTTTTGAAAATGGCATGGGAATGTCTTCATACAGACGTACTCTACAAACATAGTATTGTAACTTTTCTTTAAAGTTTCACGGAACTGCAAAACACGAGTAATATATGGGTACATGTATTTCATATGCTAGCACTAACTCGGCACGTAAGTCAGAATAGACCGGGCTTGGACTGTCGTATTTGTGGATTTGGGAAAAAGAAAGAAACGTGAGATGTAGAGTAAATTTCTATGAAGGCAATGAACACCGATGTTCATTTATGACTTAGGATATGTGTCAAACAAATAAGACCACTACCTTTAAAGCAACCATCGATTTCTATTTGCAGATTATTATTTTCTCAAACGGATTTCGCTGTATACGATGGAGGTAAGTATGCAAGCCAGCTTGGGGAGGGCAACACCGTATGCAGGAATTGAATTCCGGGATCCAGGATTATAACAAGTACAATCCACTCTGCAGGCAAAACTAAATATTAACCGAGCTAAGCTTGGGCGTTGAGACATTAGTATTAGAAATCAATAACAGAGCGCTGTGTGTTCTATGTAATCTATTTTCTTTGAGATTTGAGCTGAAATCAGTATACCGGTACTTATTGATAATAATAATTATTGTCAGTTTATTTTATCTAGTTTAAACTCACGACAGGAAAAAGAGATAATGCAGTTGAGAGGCTGTGCCTCAAGAGATGGTCTACATTTGAGAAGATGTACCTCAAGAGATGGTCTACCTTTGAGAGGCTGTGGCTCAAGAGATGGTCTACCTTTGAGAGATGGTCTACATTTGATAGGCTGTGCCTCAAGAGATGGCCTACCTTTGAGAGGTTGTGCCTCAAGAGATGATCTACCTTGAGAGGATGTGCCTCAAGAGATGGTCTACCGTTGAGAGGGTGCGCCTCAAGAGATGGTCTACCTTTGAGAGGGTGTGCCTCAAGAGATGGTCTACCTTGAGAGGGTGTGCCTCAAGAGATGGTCTACATTTGAGAGGATGTGCCTCAAGAAATGGTCTACCTTTGAGAGGCTGTGCCTCAAGAGATGGTCTACATTTGAGAGGCTGTGCCTCAACAAGAGATGGTCTACCTTTGAGAAGCTGCACCTCAAGATATGGTCTACCTTTGAGACGCTGCGCCTCAAGAGATGGTCCACCTTTGAGACGCTGTGCCTGAAGAAAAGGTCTTCATTTGAGACGATGTGCCTCAAGAGAGAGATGGTCTTACCTTTCAGGCGTTGTGCCTCAAGAGATAGTCTACCTTTGAGACGCTGCGCCTCAAGAGATGGTCTACCTTTGAGACGCTGCGCCTCCAGAGATGGTCTACCTTTGAGACGCTGAGCCTCAAGAGATGGTTTACCTTTGAGAGAGTGCGCCTCAAGAGATGGTCTACCTTGAGAGGGTGTGCCTCAATAGATGGCCTACATTTGAGAGGCTATGCCTCAAGAGAATGTCTACCTTTGAGAGGGTGTGCCTCAAGAGATGGTCTACCTTGAGAGGGTGTGCCTCAAGAGATGGTCTACATTTGAGAGGATGTGCCTCAAGAGATGGTCTACCTTGAGAGGGTGTGCTTCAAGAGAATGCCTACTTTTGAGATGGTGTGCCTCAAGAGATGGTCTACCTTGAGAGGGTATGCTTCAAGAGAATGCCTACATTTGAGAGGATGTGCCTCAAGAGATGGTCTACCTTGAGAGGGTGTGCTTCAAGAGAATGCCTACTTTTGAGAGGGTGTGCCTCAAGAGATGGTCTACATTAGAGAGGCTGTGCCTCAAGAGATGGTCTACATTTGAGAGGCTGTGCCTCAAGAGATGGTCTACCTTTGAGAGGCTGTACTTCAAGAGATGGTCTACCTTTGAGATGGTGTGCCTCAAGAGATGGTCTACATTTGAGAGGATGTGCCTCAAGAGATGGTCTACATTTGAGAGGCTGTGCCTCAAGAGATGGTCTACATTTGAGAGGCTGTGCCTCAAGAGATGATCTACCTTTGAGAGGCTGTGCCTCAAGAGATGGTCTACCTTGAGAGGGTGTGCCTCAAGAGATGGTCTACCTTGAGAGGGTGTGCCTCAATAGATGGCCTACATTTGAGAGGCTATGCCTCAAGAGAATGTCTACCTTTGAGAGGGTGTGCGTCAAGAGATGGTCTACCTTAAGAGGGTGTGCTTCAAGAGAATGCCTACTTTTGATAGGGTGTGCCTCAAGAGAAGGTCTACCTTGAGAGGCTATGCCTCAAGAGAATGTCTACATTTGAGAGGGTGTGCCTCAAGAGATGGTCTACCTTGAGAGGGTGTGCTCCTAGAGAATGCCTACTTTTGAGAGGGTGTGCCTCAAGAGAATGTCTACCTTTGAGAGGGTGTGCCTCAAGAGATGGTCTACCTTTGAGAGGCTGTGCCTCCAGAGATGGTCTACCTTTGAGACGCTGAGCCTCAAGAGATGGTTTACCTTTGAGAGAGTGCGCCTCAAGAGATGGTCTACATTTGAGAGGGTGTGCCTCAATAGATGGCCTACATTTGAGAGGCTATGCCTCAAGAGAATGTCTACATTTGAGAGGGTGTGCCTCAAGAGAATGTCTACCTTTGAGAGGGTGTGCCTCAAGAGATTGTCTACATTTGAGAGGCTGTGCCTCAAAAGATGGTCTACATTTGAGAGGCTGTGCCTCAAGAGATGATCTACCTTTGAGAGGCTGTGCCTCAAGAGATGGTCTACATTTGAGAGGGTGTGCCTGAAGAGATGGTCTACCTTGAGAGGGTGCGCCTCAAGAGATGGTCTACCTTGAGAGGGTGTGCTTCAAGAGAATGCCTACTTTTGAGAGGGTGTGCCTCAAGAGATGGTCTACCTTGAGAGGGTGTGCTTCAAGAGAATGCCTACTTTTGAGAGGGTGTGCCTCAAGAGATGGTCTACCTTGAGAGGGTGTGCTTCAAGAGAATGCCTACTTTTGAGAGGGTGTGCCTCAAGAGAATGTCTACCTTTGAGAGGGTGTGCCTCAAGAGATGGTCTACATTTGAGAGGCTGTGCCTCAAGAGATGGTCTACCTTTGAGAGGCTGTGCCTCCAGAGATGGTCTACCTTTGAGACGCTGAGCCTCAAGAGATGGTTTACCTTTGAGAGAGTGCGCCTCAAGAGATGGTCTACCTTGAGAGGGTGTGCCTCAATAGATGGCCTACATTTGAGAGGCTATGCCTCAAGAGAATGTCTACATTTGAGAGGGTGTGCCTCAAGAGAATGTCTACCTTTGAGAGGGTGTGCCTCAAGAGATTGTCTACATTTGAGAGGCTGTGCCTCAAAAGATGGTCTACATTTGAGAGGCTGTGCCTCAAGAGATGATCTACCTTTGAGAGGCTGTGCCTCAAGAGATGGTCTACATTTGAGAGGGTGTGCCTGAAGAGATGGTCTACCTTGAGAGGGTGCGCCTCAAGAGATGGTCTACCTTGAGAGGGTGTGCTTCAAGAGAATGCATACTTTTGAGAGGGTGTGCCTCAAGAGATGGTCTACCTTGAGAGGGTGTGCTTCAAGAGAATGCCTACTTTTGAGAGGGTGTGCCTCAAGAGATGGTCTACCTTGAGAGGGTGTGCTTCAAGAGAATGCCTACTTTTGAGAGGGTGTGCCTCAAGAGATGGTCTACCTTGAGAGGGTGTGCTTCAAGAGAATGCCTACATTTGAGAGGATGTGCCTCAAGAGATGGTCTACCTTGAGAGGGTGTGCTTCAAGAGAATGCCTACTTTTGAGAGGGTGTGCCTCAAGAGATGGTCTACCTTGAGAGGGTGTGCTTCAAGAGAATGCCTACTTTTGAGAGGGTGTGCCTCAAGAGAATGTCTACCTTTGAGAGGGTGTGCCTCAAGAGATGGTCTACATTTGAGAGGCTGTGCCTCAAGAGATGGTCTACCTTTGAGAGGCTGTGCCTCCAGAGATGGTCTACCTTTGAGACGCTGAGCCTCAAGAGATGGTTTACCTTTGAGAGAGTGCGCCTCAAGAGATGGTCTACCTTGAGAGGGTGTGCCTCAATAGATGGCCTACATTTGAGAGGCTATGCCTCAAGAGAATGTCTACATTTGAGAGGGTGTGCCTCAAGAGAATGTCTACCTTTGAGAGGGTGTGCCTCAAGAGATTGTCTACATTTGAGAGGCTGTGCCTCAAAAGATGGTCTACATTTGAGAGGCTGTGCCTCAAGAGATGATCTACCTTTGAGAGGCTGTGCCTCAAGAGATGGTCTACATTTGAGAGGGTGTGCCTGAAGAGATGGTCTACCTTGAGAGGGTGCGCCTCAAGAGATGGTCTACCTTGAGAGGGTGTGCTTCAAGAGAATGCATACTTTTGAGAGGGTGTGCCTCAAGAGATGGTCTACCTTGAGAGGGTGTGCTTCAAGAGAATGCCTACTTTTGAGAGGGTGTGCCTCAAGAGATGGTCTACCTTGAGAGGGTGTGCTTCAAGAGAATGCCTACTTTTGAGAGGGTGTGCCTCAAGAGATGGTCTACCTTGAGAGGGTGTGCTTCAAGAGAATGCCTACATTTGAGAGGATGTGCCTCAAGAGATGGTCTACCTTGAGAGGGTGTGCTTCAAGAGAATGCCTACTTTTGAGAGGGTGTGCCTCAAGAGATGGTCTACATTTGAGAGGCTGTGCCTCAAGAGATGGTCTACCTTGAGAGGGTGTGCCTCAAGAGATGGTATACATTGAGAGGGTGTGCCTCAAGAGATGGTCTACATTTGAGAGACTGTGCCTCAAGAGATGGTCTACCTTTGAGACGCTGAGCCTCAAGAGATGGTTTACCTTTGAGAGAGTGTGCCTCAAGAGATGGTCTACCTTGAGAGGGTGTGCCTCAATAGATGGCCTACATTTGAGAGGCTATGCCTCAAGAGAATGTCTACCTTTGAGAGGGTGTGCGTCAAGAGATGGTCTACCTTGAGAGGGTGTGCTTCAAGAGAATGCCTACTTTTGAGAGACTGTGCCTCAAGAGATGGTCTACCTTGAGAGGCTATGCCTCAAGAGAATGTCTACATTTGAGAGGGTGTGCCTCAAGAGATGGTCTACCTTGAGAGGCTGTGCCTCAAAAGATGGTCTACATTTGAGAGACTGTGCCTCAAGAGATGATATACCTTTGAGAGGCTGTGCCTCAAGAGATGGTCTACCTTGAGAGGGTGTGCCTCAAGAGATGGTATACATTGAGAGAGTGCCTCAAGAGATGGTCTGATGGTCTACATTTGAGAGACTGTGCCTCAAGAGATGGTCTACCTTTGAGAGGCTGTGCCTCAAGAGATGGTCTACATTTGGGGCATAGGGACATAATTTCATAAAAATGGAGTAGCTACAGGAGATGTCTCCTATAAAACATAGCAAAACATAGGGTTGGTATGCAGACGATAACATGGTTCATCAAATACGTATGACACATAGTTTATGAACCGCTTATCCGAGTCATATATTTCTTACTTGCCTCTCATATACTGTTTTCCTTCCTATCCCTCATTTATTTTGCAACATTCGTTACACACTATCTATTAATGAAATCTTTACCACGCAATATATTATTGAGTGTTTATCGACAGTACAAATGTAACATTGATTGTCACGTGATATCATGTCAATTAGACAACCAAATGCGGTTTGATGTAAATGTCACATCGAAATCTAAGTAAATATAGTGAAGTGACGCCCCGAAAGGGTCGAATGTCTCTAAAACAGAAAATGTCCGTAAGCCGCATTACAGTTCTGATGTGAGTTGATCTTAGTTGTATGACGGTTGTGCTATCGAGTTAAAATATGGAAGAAAAAAAGATTAACGCTGTATCTGGCTCATCTGAACCTAAATTTGTTTAATGGGCTTGATCCAGTATTGTTGCTACATAGTCTAAAACATCATTAATAAGAACCATTGCCATGTAGAACAATTTAAATCAAACTTGTTTAATCATATTACTAACTGGAAGTATTTTTCAATGTCTGTTTTGGTCAACAAATGAAAAAAAATGAGAATAATATATCTTTAAAACCGGTCAATGAAAATACGGTCTTATTAATGAGGTGGCCTAATATGAAGGTGGTCCTTAAGTGCGGTGTTACAGGTCTTAATATGAAGGTGGTCTTAATATGAAGGTGGTCCTTAAGTGCGTTGTTACAGGTCTTAATATGAAGGTGGTCTTAATATGAACGTGGTCCTTAAGTGCGTTGTTACAGGTCTTAATATGAAGGTGGTCTTAATATGAAGGTGGTCCTTATGTGCGGTGTTACAGGTCTTAATATGAAGGTGGTATAAATATGAAGGTGGTCCTTAAGTGCGTTGTTACAGATCTTAATATGAAGGTGGTATAAATATGAAGGTGGTCCTTATGTGCGGTGTTACAGGTCTTAATATGAAGGTGGTCTTAATATGAAGGTGGTCATTAAGTGCGTTGTTACAGGTCTTAATATGAAGGTGGTCTTAATATGAAGGTGGTCCTTATGTGCGGTGTTACAGGTCTTAATTTGAAGGTGGTCCTTATGTGCGGTGTTACAGGTCTTAATATGAAGGTGGTCATTAAGTGCGGTGTTACAGGTCTTAATATGAAGGTGGTCCTTAAGTGCGGTGTTACAGGTCTTAATATGAAGGTGGTCATTAAGTGCGGTGTTACAGGTCTTAATATGAAGGTGGTCTTAATATGAAGGTGGTCCTTAAGTGCGGTGTTACAGGTCTTAATATGAAGGTGGTCCTTAAGTGCGGTGTTACAGGTCTTAATATGAAGGTGGTCATTAGGTGCGGTGTTACAGGTCTTAATATGAAGATGGTCCTTAAGTGCGGTGTTACAGGTCTTAATATGAAGGTGGTCATTAGGTGCGGTGTTACAGGTATTAATATGAAGGTGGTCATTAAGTGCGGTGCTACAGGTCTTAATATGAAGGTGGTATAAATATGAAGGTGGTCATTAAGTTCGGTGTTACATGTTTTAATGTAACTACAGAAGTGTTATGACAGACAGTTTAAATTTAGATGAGTTTTATTTTGATTGATGCCTTTTGGCATTATGCTGATTTGTTACAAATGATGAATTACACAGATGTTTATTTCAGGGGGGGTGTGCCTCTAAACTAATAATTGTGATGAACCCAGTTTTATGTTAATTTCAAAACTGGCAACAAAAATAAATAGTACTGGAGTGTAATGAGAAAAAATCATGGTTCCCTACGCAAGCTTTGAACCCATGCCCTCCCGGTTCATGCCACAACTATACGTCATTCTACCATTACCTTAAAATGTTGTCGTTGTTAAATATTTCGTTTCGAATGCAAAGCTCTATAAACGTAATTTTGTGTCTAGTTTAATTTAGGCTATCCTTTTACACGGACTGATTACTAACCAGTACTCGTGCCTATTTCAGGAATAATTTATTGTGAAGTTTGCGGTTCAACTTCGCCAAACTTTGTGTCTGGATTCGGTGAATATTTCTATGTAAAGTTAGATCGACTTTTACTGTAGTTAATTTCTTCAGTTTAATGCCGGATCTTACGTCCAACTACCGGGTATACAGAGTCTAGTGGTAGCGGATACAGCGATACAACACTATGATACACATCTTGTAATCCCCCAACCGAAAATCCTGTAACCGCCCTGAACCTGTCACACAATACCACGAACTGTGAAGCTTACGTAACAATCTAAAGTCACCAATGCTGCATGGCTTTCATAGTTTCACTTTAACTTCCATGACTGACCCCAGGCATATCAAATAACCTAGTTTGTACGTTAATGCATAACAATACATGTTAACACACAACTGGAAGGACTGTGAAGTAGTGGTCAGTGCTTGAACCGGTTCCAAGTAATGATTCTTGCTTCTCTATACCACAGTGTATACATGTGTACATATATACATGTATGTATGAATCAACGAAGCTAATTAGCTAATACTTTAGAGCAATGATCATAAAACAGAGATATAATTATACAATTTAAAAAACAAAATGATTAATCAAGCCATCTTGTTAAATACCACATCCCACACGGTAGACGCATGGTGTCATATCTACATATAGCAGATACATGTACATGTATATTGCTGCCACACATCGGATCACCTCGGATACTTTAGACAGGAAATATCTTGAAAAAAGATGGTCGGCGCAATTTAAAGGTTATGATTTGCTGTGCAACAAAAAAATGCCGAGGTGTTACGATTGCTGGTCATTCCAGATCCAAAATGGATTTCGGTAAATTCATTGAAATTCAGTGGAATTCGGTAAGGTAACGTATCCTTTATCGAAAGGTTAACAAATCCGCGTCAAGGTTACAAACGTCATTCGGTTGCAGAGAAATTGCCTTGGTGGTAAACGTAAGATTTGGTTGGTTTACACAACTCTAATATGCAAATAGCAAAACCATGTTAGTACGGCTGCGCCGAAAAATAGACCTCCAGAGTAGTTCCAAAATGGCTGTCAAAGTGAATGTATGTACTCTCTGTGAAAAGTATGCCAGAGATCCTTTAAATATCAGGAATACGAGACGCACAAACATTTTGATAATGTTGATTTGTGTTTTCCCGATCCTATGTCATATCATTAGCAGTGTAGGAAAACAACATCACATTCCAAGATTTTAGGTATATTCATACACGTACCTTCAAGGTATTTTTCCGAACTGTACGGAAATTGGCGACATGTTACGATTGGCTGCCACACCGCGATACTAAACCGTAGACGCGCGACATTTTGTCTTAAAAGTGCATCCAGACCTGGCAAGATAGACCGGTGTATTTATAATTTATTACCACACAGAAAACTGAATATCAATTTAAGAACGAAACGCGCCGGAGATATGTTAGAACGATATTGCATTGAGCTTGTTTCTTCCATTAATTGCCAATTAACCTCGAGATAATCAGATATTATGTGAATAGTTACAAGCCTTATGGATATGTTCTCGTGAAATACAATACAATTGCATTAAAGCTTTCCAGCGTGAATACACATTGTTGACAGACGCGAAAGAGGATAACGAATAAAATCGAATACGAGGGGGCAATGAGAGATGCAAAATTGCAGGATTTTAACGCAGTCGTAGGGTACATAATTTATGCATTGTATAAGACTTAGTGGTAAAGTTCGCAAAATGTTAGTATCCACATGAATACATAATGGAAAATTCAAGTATTAAAGTGCAGAATATTATGTACAAGTAAGTGTTATTAATCCAATGCAAGATTAAAATCAATGGAAGACGACAATAGTGTTGCCATGGTAACATTTACCTGTTAAAAAGTAAGTTCCTTGCATGCGTCTACAAAATTGATTTCTTATAGTTTACACGCAACCTCCCTTTGAATTCGGGGAAAGAACTGATTTGAAATAGGGTATGCCTCCCACTTTATAATTTCGTTATCGTGTGATATAATCTTAATTGTTATCACGTTGTTACAAGAACAAGTTCCCGGTAGCGGCAGGTCATACTCTTCCATGAAAATTTGACAAAAAAATGTCGATTTTGCTCCACATGTGGAGAAGTTGCCGGCTCTTTGTGGAAGGGTAAGTTAGTACTGGTTAGATTTCAGTCCAGGAAAAACTGGTTAGGTGAACCGGCCGCCGTATATAACTGAAAAATTGTTGAGAAACGGCGTTAAACCCGATGAAACAAACAAACAAGAACAAGTCTGGACGGCCGTACGAACTAGGTACATATACATAAGTATTTATCAAAGATATCACGAAAGCTTCTCGAGATCTTGTATTTATTTATATAATAACTATACATAGATATGTTCATACGTTTGCATCACTTAAGTTCGTTATCTTCGTTGCGAAAGATACGGTGTCCCTAAATTTCGGGTGATAACATTATGCACAATGCGCTCTCGGATACATAATCGAAACACACATATACAGGGTGTTAACAAAGTTCGTTCACAAATTTTGAATTTTAATATTTTTCTAAAATTTCGTTCCATCTATGTCGCTATGGACCAACAGTTTTACTCTGTGTGAGAGGTCTACATGAAACAGATATTCATGAAAAGGCAGTATATTTCATGATGTGAAATAAAGCCAGTGTACGCAGCATTATTGTCAATTTATCTACATTCAAACTGTATGAACAAACTTTCTTAACACCCTGTATCGCGTACACATAATATCCTTCTCTCTGAGATCCAATTTGCTCACCCTCGGTTTCATTTTTCGGGTGAAGAGATTAACGTAAAAAAATATGTTAAATATGAACTCCACGATACTTAATTGTTTTATTCTGTAATTGTGATCACATTGGAAAACTTGTTTTTGACAACCATACCAATACAGATGTTTTTGGCAACCATTCGTTTTCCTACTTAAATACTCAGTTGTGTTATTGTAATCATTGGCACTATTTGAAAGCAGTTTCAAAGAGCAATGTATGTGTTTTACTATATATAATTTAATTTCATATACTTTTATGTCTAATAATGTATGATTACACAATAAGGCATTACATGTAAAATACACAATAAGGGTGCGACCACAGATGTTAAACCTTAAGGGCATATGAATACGGAACAAACTACAGTAAAACTCAATAATGAGACCACGCTTAAGGGACCCTCGAAAACTGGTCTTCATATTGAGCTGATCTTTTGACTGAGGTTGAATAAAGAGCAAAACACTGAAACTGGACTTGGAAATTGTGTTCTTAATTTCGAGGTGGTCTTATCATTGAGGTGGTCTTATCATGGAGGTGGTCTGTAAGTGAGGGTTTACTGTACAATTCATAACACATGATCGCAGGATTACAAACTCGCTCGATGAACTGGGTCGTTGACTGGTACAAATTGAAATCTCTATCATATAGTATGCCTGACTTGCATATTTCTACAATTTTCTTGGGAATCATCATGAAATTTAGTATGAGAGCTTCATGGCCAACTTTGTTCGCAGACGGTAAGTTACTATCTAGCTCAACAATGTTCGAATTGTTTACGAGTATATAATAGTATAATTTTTCGCTGGTATGAATGGATACATACTTATATAAGTTGTTGGATAGCGAACAAACTGTGTGTATCTATATTGATATGAATCTCTTCTGATTAACATGAAACTCTTCTGATTAACATGAAACTCTTCTGATTAACATGAAACTCGTCTATCAAAATATCGGGGTCATATGTTATTTATTTAATTACATTTCACGTGTGGTGAAGTCTCTAAATGATACCAATCTAATCGCTATCAGAGTTGTTGATCAAGCTATATATTGCTTAATGCACTATGGACACACTAGTTATGTCAGGGAATACACTGTTCACCTCCGTTATACTACGATGCAGATTTTGTAAAAATACACACGCAAAAGTTGCAACTCGACGAAAAGACGTACCGACATCAAGTAAATGCGTATAAAAGAGTACATGTCAGTAAGTCAAAGCGACATGTTTCCCCACGGTACGAAATAAAAGTAGACATTGTAAATGGAATGTATCTGCCATGCGTTCAGTTACGGCTTACAGTCGCGAACGTTTCGTATTGCATCCCTTGCCCACCGTTTTAATAACAGTAAAACTTAATTACAATAAATATAATTTTTGCGATGATATTGTTGAATTTTATACTTTAAAGTGAAATTATTAGATTAATACTATTAGTATTGTAGTGCAGATGTTGTAATTTTTTAGACAAATAATCGCATAACTTGTTGATATTCATTTTATAAGTTTTAGATTGTTTATGTAAAAGAAATTTCTGTATTTTAAAGACTGACTACAAGTTTTACGATACGATGAATAATTAATTAAAATGCACGCCCATACAACATCACGCTGACCCGGGCAGTTATTGTATTTTTGTCGATAACAGTGGGTATATACTTCAAGTGAATTCGGTTGCCCGGTCGAAATTGAATCTTTTGATATGATTTGGTCATGTAATTGCACTCCCGAATCCCAAAGCGCGTGGAAAATAATTAAGGCGCTTTAAGTACACACCTTCTAAGGAAATAATTATCAAGTATTTTGTTAAACAGTTAAAAGAAAAACCCTTTGAGAGACCCACTATCACACCTGCGGTCCCTTTGAGAGACCCACTATCACACCTGCGGTCCCTTTGAGAGACCCACTATCACACCTGCGGTCCCTTTGAGAGACCCACTATCACACCTGCGGTCCCTTTGAGAGACCCACTATCACACCTGCGGTCCCTTTGAGGGACCCACTATCACACCTGCGGTCCCTTTGAGAGACCCACTATCACACCTGCGGTCCCTTTGAGAGACCCACTATCACACCTACGGTCCCTTTGAGAGACCCACTATCACACCTGCGGTCCCTTTGAGAGACCCACTATCACACCTGCGGTCCCTTTGAGAGACCCACTATCTCACCTGCGGTCCCTTTGAGAGACCCACTATCACACCTGCGGTCCCTTTGAGAGACCCACTATCACACCTGCGGTCCCTTTGAGAGACCCACTATCACACCTGCGGTCCCTTTGAGAGACCCACTATCACACCTGTGGTCCCTCTGAAAGACCCACTATCACACCTGCGGTCCCTTTGAGAGACCCACTATCACACATGCGGTCCCTTTGAGAGACCCACTATCACACCTGTGGTCCCTTTGAGAGACCCACTATCACACCTGCGGTCCCTTTCGTATATAGGTCCTTGTGAGGAGCTAGAGTAGAGCTGTATACGAACGGAAGCATGTGCAAATCCCATTATGTCTCCACATATATAGATTAAAATGATAAACCAGTAATGTTAGAGTCACCTGCACCTTAAATACATGATTCAATCATCGTTGTAAGAAATACAAAAGAAAACAATTTCGTTCACCGAGTTGAGACAACCTTCCAATAAGAAATTTACTTGTAATACGACACACGAAGATTCGACTATTTAGTATTTACAAGAAAGTGGAAGATAAGTTTGGAAAAAGGGAATGGTCTCTATTTCTTACCCAATCAGATCTTTCGCTACAAAGCCTAACATCCCCTCGTTAATAACCATGTCATTATAACGCCAAAATATATTAAGGAGTGTCAACAGGTTGAAGATGATATTAAAAAGATTTCATTGCGATGCAAATTTGCGGCTTATTTCAGCAACGCCCACACGTCAAACTAATAGTTCCGGTATTTGAAACGACTTTTAACAATCCCTAGTTTCGATTTCGCGGAAAATGTGTTTAATACACCTCGATACAAAGAAATGTTTACAGAGTTTACCAAAACGTTTAGCCAAATTCACGAGACAGATCAGAAAAATTTTTTTTTTCTTCTTATCGGCTTGCCTGAAAACCACGTGACTGAAATAGAATGCACGCCGCATGGCATTCTGGGTATTATTAGAGATAAGTGATGCAAATTTCACGAGTAGCGTGCAGAAATAACAACATGACTTGTATGCAACTTACAATATGTTAAAGAAATTATCTTCATCCCGGGCAAATTGCACTTGATGTATCTAGCACGAATGTGATTTCCTCAGATGTTTGATTTCAAGATTATTGCAGACTTTCTCAGCGTCAATAAACCGGGTCTACGGATAGTACCGATAGCTGTTCGTATAAATACTAGTAATCAGAAAAGTGGATACGAGAAAATCGACCGCTGCTGTCGAACTTGACTCTATACCCGTTTGGACTTTATTTTGCCTAAAATACACGGACAGAGAAATTTATATATTCATGGCAGGTTAGTTATATTGGAACGGTCATCAATATTTCAGTACACACTGTACTTGTACGCTATTGTACGGTCGGTTACAAAATCCAGCTATTATAATCATAATTAAAACACAAATTAAACGAGTATAGAACTCATTACTGAAGATGTGCATTGAAAAAGCATTGTCAATGAATGTTTGTGTCGAAATCATAAATTATCGTTTTTGCAATACATATAATTGCAGAGAGGATTTAATAGAAAGAACACAGTTCTTAGTTTAAGAGCAAAATGGTTTCGTGATCCCAGGTTCTAGCGACCTTTTTCATATCTTCATATTCAATCAATGTAATTATGATACCCCGAGGCATTAACTGAATGAAAGTACGCTTCGATGTTTGTCATATAATTTAGTAATTATCTGATAGCGTATTCACGATCAAATCACAGTCTCGGTGTATAACTTCAAGCTATAATTGTCATGGTGATGACTGCTTCATAAAGCGATGACTGATGGTTCTCTACTTGCTAATACCACGTGATTTTTAATAAATTACTTCCAAATCAATGAAATGACATCGCCTCATCTAACAAAACGCGAATTAATTTTGAACACTGTGCAACATGTCCTTAGCCGCCCTCTTTTAAGCAACAACCTCTTTTCGACAACAGTATGAATTTTCAGTAGTGAAAAATTACTATCAATTTTACCTATCTGGAGCAACAACCTCTAAGCGCCAGAAAACATTTGCGTCTCACAGGAGAGGTTGGACTGTTTATCTGAAGCACTTTGTTTACACTCAGGTTTATTTTATTTCTGTCGTAAACCTCAATTTCGAATGTTTTATTTTTAGATTAACAATGCTAAAGATCGGAAGTCAGTAATGAGAAGAAATGTTGCATAAACGTTACAACTATCGTGGGAGAATTCAGCAAACATTTATAACACAGATAATGAGGAAAATGTGAGACTCCGTATCATGTAGCGAACGCTACACAGCTTTATGATAGACATGCATAGTTACTCCAAAACAGATGTCTATAATAGGAAATAAAAAATATGCTCTCTGTTTTGACTCATCGAATATTTCGGTCAAAAAGGACTTTATCTAAACTATTAAACTTTTAACAAACTGCATTTTGACTCTCTTAGCACATTGCCCCAAACAATAAAGCATAACGTCAAAATAGTTATACTGTCACATATATAATTATAAGGCAGTATATTTTGACGTTACGCCTATGTGTAGAGGGGCTGACCTATGATCCGAAGGTCATATATTGGAATCCAACCTAGATCAAGGTTGAACCGCGAACTTCACAGTCTCTGAATTAGGCGTGAGCAGAAAAGCAGACATTGCAAAAAAAACAAATTCTAAAAGATTGAAACTTGTTTCATAACCGAAGTAAAATAAATGAGCTCTAACAAAACCAGGGTGGGTGAACACGTGACTTTTTTGTTTATTACGCGGCACGAAAAGCTGGCGATCACAAAACGGTACGTATTTTGGCAGTTTTTGTTTGTTAGAAATAGTTTTTAATAGCCTAAAACCTGGTCATCCAAAATCAAGTTGCATCGATGCCCATATCGACACATAGATCTCTGCAGATTTGCCGGAATGAGCGCCACAAAATTTAAGCGGGATGTTCTCCCGATTTTTTTGTGGCACACTTTCCGGCAAATCTACCCTGAAAACACGGTGCACTCATAGCATATTCAGGAAATGATTATCACAGCATTTTAACAATGCAAATATGATGTTGGCTTCTTGTGAAAATATATAAATCTGGGATTACAACCTATATTCTGTGAGAGATATCTTTACATCTAAATTTAAAGACAATCATTATTGTCTGGTGGATATAGGCCAACTTTCCCAATACATGAGATGCAGCCTCATTGTGAAATCACTCCATATACAATTTAACCACGTAATACGATATAGGGCAGACTAGTCTAGAGATGTCCTCGGACGAGTTTAATATCGATGTGAAAGAAAACGACATGTTAATGTTTTTGGCGTCACAAGCTTAGCAGGCGTTTGTCTGACTATTGATTTGTCGGATAAATAAGAATGTCAGCTTTCATAAATATAGGAACAAAATTCAAGACTAGAATTATGGGGGGAAACGGTATTATATATGATGGGATCTTTGAGGTGATCTTTAAGTGAGGATTCACTGTAGTTTGTTCACAACATCTTGAATTCACATACAGTAAAACCTCACTTAATGACCACCTCAAAATTAAGATCAACTCATTAGTTAATCGATAATCTGATCACATCATAACCACGACCGACTTCTTCAGAAGTAATGGTGGTTTTATTACGTATATCCCACTGTATTATATCCATGACATTATCCCTACTTGGGATTCAGCCATGTTTTATTGATTGTTGAAAAATAACAGAAACACATTCACAACGTGAAGATGTTATCTCAGTTCGTTCAATGTGTGAGTATCAGAGAAAGCGTCTACAGAAAGCGTCTAGGTCTAGGTAGATTTATTAACCTACATATCTTACGTGCTCTTACCTACACATATTTGAGGAAAACCGTTTCAGCAAAATATTTAAAAGTACGCATTGATCATAGAAAATTCTCAGGTACGCCGCAGCAATCTGCCAAGTTTTAATGTATCAACGGTAGAGAACAATCGCCTAAATCAGTGCAGCAGTCACTTCCCCTGGCGGTTTAAAACAGTAGAGCTCAGAACCAGTCAAGTTTCTGCGCGGGGGTTGTGGGAATCAAGTCGAACTATTCGCAACAGTCGCCACCGATTTCTTGCAAAATTACTTTTATATGACGTCACCTCTACACAGCGAATATTGTTTCATGCTGAATTGTGTCACAGCTGCTGTACACGCTACTTAAGTCTCGGGCAAAATAATCATAACACTATGAACACAACTGCATGCTGTCCTCAGGGAGATATTGGATATGTAATTACAGCATACTGATTCAAACACTATATATATTCATAAGACCGATATCGTCTCCATGATTGACTGTTTGAGGTTAGTGGATAGTAAAGGACATGCACTGACCAAGTCAACTTTGACCTAATGTCTTTCCTAAGGGGTCTTCCATTGAACGCAGCCCACCAACCAATTACGTTTTCGCTGGTTATTGAGCGGAAACTATTTTGGTCTACTTTCACTATGACCTTAAAATTTGACCTACTGACCTAAATCATTCGGAAAATCTACAGACAAAGTCAATCATCGTTATGATTTTTTTTCAGCCAAAGGTTAAAGCATTTCAGAGTTTACTTATTTGTAACCGTTTTCAGTTTTAATGTCACTTTGACCTTTGACCTACTGACTAAAAACCAGTCGCGGGCATCTAATAACCACAAGTTACAATACTATGAGGTTTGACTCCTGTTGACCTTTTAGAAGCGTTTTCAAGTATTGCGGCTTTAACCTTTCACCAATATTAACTGTAAATAGTAGTAGCCATCTGCTGCCAAGAAAACGTACAAAGAAGTTTGACCGTTGTAACCGAAAAGTCAATCGACCGTCACGAGCAAAACAATACGAAAGCAATGCTTTGTCTATGAGTTTTCCTAGATTAGTCTGCAAGTAGAAGCACAAGTATCAGAATTGATCATGGATTTTATAAGTCTTGTTTTTCGGCGCAGCCGTACTAACATCGTTTTGCTATTTGCATAGCAATGTTTTGTAAACCAATCAAATCTTACGTTAACCACCAAGGCAATTTCGCGCAATTTCTATTCAACCGAAAAATATTTGTAACCTTGAAGCAGATTGGTTAACATTGTGTGTAGTGTATTTCAATATTTATCCAGTAAGTAGTGCTGTTATTCATCACCACGGGGAATTGTCCGGTGTTGGAATTAAGAAGACTTTCTTGGTTTTATGTACCAGTCGCGAACATTTATATTGTTTTAATCAGATAAATTGCTATGTAACAAGTTTATTAACATGGATGTGTGAGTTCACGACTTATGCAATAAGTAATGATGGACTATATTGAAACAGACTATAATGTGTCTATGACTAATCACACTACGGAGTTATTTGTATCCAGTCTCCTATGCAGTGATCTCGGGGTTTCTGTAGTATAGCGTAATTGAATGAGCGGCAGTCGTAACATTAAGCATTTTTATGTTGTACAACAAAATTTAACGTTCAAATTGCAACAAATTTGCAAACTTCAAGTTGCGACGACCATCTTTTTTAAAGATATTCCTTGTTAAGTTATATTTGTAAACATTCTTACAAAACAGTTTGACTTAAACCAACAACGGTATTGACGTAGCCACCTGAAAATAAATTAGATACTCTACTGCTCGTGAGATCTGCCTCGCTATAGATGGTACGTGAACTATTTCATGTTATGCATGCTCATTATTGTTATATACACCAGTTTGTACCTACCTTTATATTTATGTTGCGTTAAATATGTGAATATAACTACTGTTCTCAGCAAATGTATGCGCCCGATACGTATGTTGAAATACCCAACGCCATTTGCATTAATGTCTCATTTTATTCCTTAATGTCAATTGGATTTTCCTTTTTTTAAATGTGATCATACTGTAAGGTATTAAATTGACATTGACGCAACCTTATCGTTAATTTGCAACTACACTGAACCCTACCATACGTTAATCTTACGTATACTGCCGAGGTAGAAATGCACACAAGGACTAGACACGTGAGTGCTACCAAATGACGTATACTTCTAAACTGATCAAAAGCCTTGCATGCTAAAACAAAAGTGCAAAGTATTCAGCAGACCTATGAAAGGAAATTGAAACAAAAAATCAACCAAATAACATTCAATCTGTCATTGTCGAAGGTGACGCCGTTTGTCTGGGTAACACTTGCCAGTGATAATCTTCCCATATTGTGTACAATGTTGAGTTAATCCACCTTCGAGCTGGTCCAAGAAGATCTAAGCAGAATGGGCAAATATTCCATTTTTGAAATTTCATTATGTCAATGAGAAAGTCGATGCAAAGCCGTTATCCAGGCAAATGGCGGTCATACTCGGAAATGACCGTTTCAGTCAATACGCGACTTTTAATTTCTGTGTGGTGTTTACGTAATTGACTTGATTAAAATGATTTGGCTGCATTTTGCGCTGAAAGTAAGTAGAATCATTACAGACATATTGAGACATAATTTATTAAACTTTCTGTGTCATAAATTTCTATTTGATATAAGCAGACCAGAACAGTACACGGACACTTTTTACAGCATTTAATGACCTGTGTAAACTCAGCTGTGTTTCAAACCATCTGGTCTTTGTTACTTTGCAGATAAATCCATGCCCTGAAAGTTTGTCGTGATAGTAAACAACGCACTGCGCATGCGCAGTTTGGCATCGCGCGTGCTACAGTCACGGCCAAAATAATGTGTGCTATTTAACCAGTACGCGGACACCAACATACACTAACAAAGAAAACCTCTAATGAGGAGACATTTTAAGAGAAATTCCTTTGGCGGTTTAATTTCAAGATTATAAAACCTGAAAGAATGAAGGTTTTATTAAATTCCATTTATTTTGGTTTAAATAGCCACATGTATAAACAGAGAGTGTAGATATGCCTGAATTACGGAGAACACGAAATGGATAATACAACGAACTTTAAAATGGCCATTTATTTTTTCTTCTTCATAAAATGGAACTATTCTCTGGGTAGCTAAACTAAGTAAAACATTTGGCGCATAACTGTACACATCGTGTCACATGCAAACGCCCAAATGATTAGGATGATAGTTCAGGAATCGTAACGAAACATTTCTGGCTTCATGTTGAATATTTTGGCGAGACTTTGTAAAAATGGCTTTTTAATTATTAAAGCCTTTTAATATTATTTCTCTTTTATTGATTTGAAGATGATTTAAACAGACAGCCATAATTTGTTTACCCGTTCAGGCCGTTGACTGCAACACAAATGTTTGTTTACGTTTCCGAGTCAATCCGAGTTCGTCTGCGTGTAAGTTAAAAACCCGGAATAGTACAAATACGCGTTCGATATCAGATACCGGAAGAAGAACAAGTAGGCCTACAGTGCGAATAAATGTGAGTAATAGTGACGTCAGTCAAGAAAGTTGTAATCGTTTACTTAACGCTAAATCAGGATGTGACCGCGTACTGTTCCAGTCTGCCTATTCATATCTACTTGCAATATCCTAAACATACACTTCGGAGTACTTAGCACTTTAAGCGTATTTCATAAAGGACACATCCCACTGTTGTTTTCTAGCGTCTTTGTTTGCTGACATTTTGCTTATTCGTAGATTTCGATCGATGAATTCATAACAAGATGTATCAATATCGGACAGCATGTTCGCTCTAAAGCCTTAAATCCATACTGTGATCGATGAATTCATAACAAGATGTATCAATATCGGACAGCATGTTCGCTCTAAAGCCTTAAATCCATACTGTGGTCGATGAATTCATAACAAGATGTATCAATATCGGACAGCATGTTCGCTCTAAAGCTTTAAATCCATACTGTGATCGAAATTCATAACAGTGCAATAAACCACAAAAATATGAAAAATGACACCAAACATTAACCTATCTGTATCTTAATGCACAGTTTCAGAAACTCACCAGGCACCATAGAACTGATAAGCCTACTCATGCAATTTAGACAGTAGTTTTGAAACATACCAAATCATATCAGACCATCGGTATAAGCAAATTCGTAACGCACAAATTCGTACACAACGGTTTAGAACGGTATATGAACTAACTTTCCGGAAGAGTTATGAATGAAGATAGACGTTAAACGTAAGACTGCTGTAGTAATTGCAAGCAGTGTAGATAGCAACAGCGATTACACATTAATGATGCAGGTAAACATAAGTAGTTCTCATACAGCAAGTCGGAATGTGTTAGATATGCGACCGGGAGCATCCGAAATAATGCAACTATCATTACATTTATTCATAGTCATAAACATAATTTTGATCTAGCCTTCTTTGTGAGCAAGATAATAAACTAAGCCATAAAATCTACGCTTTGTTGAATCGATGTCCCATCTAAATTGCTTTGACTTGAAATATGTTTTAGTGTGTTTGACTTACAAGGAAGCTGTCGAATTCATCTGTGGCGTAATTAATACCTACACGATTTGTAAAGGGATTCTATTTTAATATGAAAACTGTTTCATTGCGCGACATCAATGTCAAAGTATGTCAAACAGCTGGTATTGTACTAGTATGAAAATAAGTTACGGCATGGGAACAGATTTACGATAATTCTCGAAAAGAAAGCCTAAGAAATATGAAGAGTGCGTATTGATCCTAGGAATAAATGTAATCGGTAAAAAGACCGATATTTATACAACACGAACGCCAGCGAATTTGTGTAGTGGCATAGTTGTATCGAAAACAAAATCGGAGGGATTGATTCAGCCTGATGAGAACTAGCAGCAGACTTTGTGATCTAAGTTATATATTATAATTATGTTGACAACCAACGGACGCAACTACTTGAAACTATATATTATAGTCATAGCAATGCAATGGTCCCAACTAGTTGCCCCACCAACGTTAATAGAAGTTAATGGCTAATCAATATTTACCAAACAAGTTGCTTCAAGAATAAATATGTCATGACCTAACTGGTTGCCCCAGACATGTTAAGAGTTTCTTCCAAGTCAGAGGACTCAACTTGTTGCCCTAAAAAGGTTCAAAGACTGCTTTTGCAATTCAAGGGACCTGACTCATGAATGTTTAGAGAATTTGTGGCTATTTTTGGCAATTCAAATAAAAGGATACAAAGAGCTGCTCCAAAAAAGATAATAGTCTTAGTTTCTTAGCAACTCATGACTCAACCAGTATATGTCGTTCCTGAAAGTGTGTACAGCTGCTAACTTCACATCCCTGACTTAATACTCAAGTATTGGTTAGCAAATTAAGAGTGATTTATATGCAATGTATATGTATATGATGTGTAAAGTTGTTTCACGATAGATGTGAAATCAAGAATAAGTTTAATTAAAGCAACACAAAGGGAGTTTCTTACCAACAGAAAGGGTCACACTATAGTTGCTTTACAAAGATTTAGAGAGTTGGTTAGCAAATCAGTGTTGTACCCTAAGGAAGTCAATGAGATGGTGTACTTAAGACGATATACAAGAGTATACTATATTCTCTGAATCATCGAGGAAAGTTAGTCAGAAGTTACTAAGAAGAAGCGTACGGTATTGGTTTCAAAGAGTTTGGGTAGAGTTAATGCAACAGTCCGCTACAGTAATGCACTTGTTAATGGACAAACTGTCATACAGGAGTTATATCATTTGTCCCAGTCTCCATCGCAAACATCAATGTAATACTCATCGCATTGTTTCTCATTTAAGTTGAGGCCTAGACGTCTGACTGAGGTGATTGATTTTACAGTGTTAAATAGAGCACAACTTACACGACTCACAACATCATGTTGTGAACAAAGTATACAGTTTCAATTAAAACCACACATTCATGCAACATATTACATACTGTTTATAATATATATTAACTGTTTAATAGTCGAAATGTTTATAAATTAATGTGTTTATAAGCTGTACAAAGTGATACCATCTCGATCAGACAAGTGTCTTTCCCGGCTGCTCTCATGTAAACTATGCGAGTAATAATGTTTTAATGCCCTGTGGCTGAGCGAATGTAGTGAACTTAAAATACACATAACATCATGCATTTGTCTGGTTTAATCGTGTATGTTTGACTTATACTTAAATGATTTTGTCTAAACAATAAAAGGTGCATGAAGGCATATGTTATACAGACAAAAACTCAAAACTGAATCTCTTAAAAAGTGGAAACGCGTTACCAAACTTGGTGCGAAAATTTCGGAGTTAAATGCGCCATGGTTAATCAGAAGTTCGCTTAATGTTAACAAAAATCATATTGCTTTATATTCAAAATACAATATCATTTCTTTACCTGAATTCAGAATATCCTGCTATAAATTTCCGCTCACTCACTAATAAACAGCAGTGTGCAAATATTTTTGATATATACCACGGTAAAATCTCGACTGCTCTCAACCATAAATGATCGGGTCTGTCTATATCTCAATGGTTGAGGCCGATTTACATATTTTATTTCTCAACGTGTGAGGCCGGACCGCCTACTGTATAGATAGTTTGGAATTAAAGCTTATTGATAAAAAGTAAAAAGGCATCCTCTTCTTGTAGAATAGTTTTCAACCAAGTATTGATTGTTAAATGATTCAATACTATATAAGATATCACTTTAAAGTTGTTTTTGCAGCCAACGCATCTAAAACTCGAATTTATGATACAAATTAGTTTTTCATGAGAAGCATTTATTTCCAACGAGTGAGATCTTGTTCAATATTTAACCAGAGCTTGATACAACGTTGTATTTCTAGAGTTGGCCCTGTGGCTCAGTGGTTAACGCTGCTGACTACGAATCCGAAGGTCGTGGGTTTGATCCCTCGTCTCGCCGGATATGCAGAAATGCTTCTTAGTGTTTCCCACCTAACATAGTACTGGCGTGTAACCAGGAAAGTACTGGGTCTATTCCGGGAAAGTACTGGTTAGCTGCCAGGAAAATGGTAACTGTACGATGGGTCTCATTGGCACTGTGCAGTGACCGTATTTGGCTTAAAAAATTTATGTTTGACCTATACTGCTCTACTGGCAGGTGCGGGGGACATACCGGGTCGACCAAAATACCATAAAGTGCATTATAATAAATGTGCTCGGCGACGGGCGATCTCATAAACACAGTAATACAAATACAAAATACTAATACAAATACACGTTGTATTTCTTTCTAACGATGGTCGCCGATGAAGAGCATTATTTAAGCAGTATATAATGCACCAGTCAATTGTAACCACACCCCCCCCCCCCAGGTCCGGGGGTATACCGGGGATAGCGGGGGAAATGGGCCGTGTTTTTACTTTCCAGGTGGCCCCGCAGTGCCGAGTGAATGCGGTGGTTTTGCGCCGAAAATAGCGGGGAAATGGGCCGTGGCCGGGGTGCGGGGGTTAAATGGTTAACCGGTTAGCAAAATAACCAATATTGACATCCCTACTTTTTATGAGTATTTACTGCCTACTTAGTCAATTTATGTGTATATGTTATAAATTTATGACCATGTAGCGATGTGAGGCTAGATAGCTGTTAAATCTATTTAAATCCCTAGTATTTTTACTAACAATTCCAAGACTGTAAATTCTATTTATGTTATTAGATATATGGCAAGTTCCCCTGTTCCTTTACTGAATATAAAATTCATGTTTGTTTCTCCCCCTTTCGGTCTCTGATTACTGACTTTCTTGGCTTTTCCGTGAAATATTCCATTAAACGTCCCTCTTGTAATCGGCCTATATTCTCTATTGTTGTTTTTGATAGTCGGCCAGATCATTCCTTGCATTGAATTGTTAATTTTTGTAAATTGAATCGTATTTAAACACTAAGAATGTAGATATTTATGTTAACAAAAAAAACGACATTGCATACAAAAATAAAGATAAAAGGAAATAAATTGTGATGGAATTTGAAAAATTTAACTACATTTACTTCATTGAGACATTATCGGCTCGATCCATTAGGATATAGGTACTTCGCAAAAAGTATGTTCTCTGGGAAATAATGGGAGGGGATTAAAAAGTAGGCGTCATAGCGTAATCTTTACAGTCATATAGGGCGAATTTGTTTTGGAAAACCTGGTTTAGGTTTGAGGTTTAAGTTTTGTTGTAGTTTGGTAGAAAAACTTAAACCAGTTTAGATTAAAATTGGTCTGCAAACAAACAGATGGTTTAGTCGATGAAAAATGACCCACGTGATTTTGATTGTGCGAGATAAGAAAATCAGAGTTAAGAACTTTAAAACGTCTGTTTTGCAACGTAACATAGTGGACAATTTTAGAGCCAAGTTCCCATATAGCAAAGAAACATTTATTTTTAAACATTGCCCCACATATGAGTGGTACGGTCACCCGCCATAAAATCAGTCCACCATTTTGTTTAACTAGTATACGATTATTCGGATAAATCAAACCAGACAAACCACACTTGGAGGTGGTTCGGTCAGTTTGATTAACCAGTTTAATATTTGTTATTAACAAATACAGAAACTTGTTTTAGTTTGAAACCAGTTAGTTAAAACAAATGAAAGGTTTGACAAACCAGTTTTGGATTCAAACCGGTTTGGTACAAACAAATTCGCCCATAGTACTTAGGGGAGGGGCTTAACAAGTAGGCGTTTCGGCCTGACTCATTGAGATATTATCCGCTCCAACCGTTGGCTATAAATCCTCTAGCGGCAGACTCGAAAAAACCTCTACTTGTATCGATATAATTGCTTTATCACGAATATACTTAGCTGAAACATTCATATAAATAGGAGGTTCTTTTCTGCTTGGTTCCCTACAGAATTTTATGTTCTGGGACGTTTGTATTCCTGAGAACTATGCACTCTAAAATACGTAATCTTTTTAAGATACTTAGCAATTACATCGATCGGGTTTTTGGTTCGCTTTGATGTTAAGCGTTGTTTACAGGATATTGACTGTTAACTATGCAGAACGACCGATGGCTATGTTTCCTGGACTATATTTTAGCTATGAAACTCAACCTATTTAAGAGACCACTTACAAACCATCTCCATTTTTTCTGGTTACAAATTATTGGAACTGTTTCAGACATGCCAATATATTTTCAATAGAATTACTGGTAGCTAAAGATGTTTAATTATGTTGTTAGTTATACAGGTTGTTGACAGGGTATATGGAGGAATATAACCTGTATGTGTGCAATATAACCCGAGGCGTTACATTACCCTTGATGTTATGTGACTAAAAGCCCATGAATGCCGGCAGAAATAATAGTGATGTTGTAATATTAGCTACCACTGTGAAGTTCTCACCGATGGAATACAGTGAAAACTCCCTAATCCGAACACCCTTCGGAAATACCAAGAAGTTCGGATTGGAGGGGATTCCGGACTCGAGAGGAATTCTACATTTACTGTCCGTACAATTTTCGAATTTTATCATACCTGATCACATTTGAAAATCAATGCGTCTATACTTTATTCCAAGTTATAAAATTATCAGGGTTAGTGCCAAAACCTCCATACAGCCCAAGAACTATAGCCCGAGGCAATTTTAACCTGCTGACTAAACACAGCGGGGTGGCTGATTTAGTCGCTAACGATAATTGTCGGGAGAAGTATATAAATGTTTATAAGACTAAGTAGCGCATGTATAATCGGTTATAGCATGGAGCTAATATCGATCAGATCCGGGGTATATTGCGATGAGCCAGACAATTGGACATGTCTAAATTATATTAAGATTCTGATACGAGAAATTGAAAGTACAATAACCTGTGTGTATTTGCGTTTATTAGTCGTCGTCACCAGTTTCCCATACGGGCGACGCCTCCGGAAGAATGTTAGTCATTTTAGATTTTTGGAGGATAGTGCATGATCCCGAAGATGCCCCAGTTCCAGAAGCACCTCTGGTTAGTACTGTTAGTGGTGGAGCGGGGGATCGAACCTGCGATCCCTGGATTACTAGTCTAGCGTGTTACCACTGGACCACGGATCCACTACAATACAATAAACATACGGTGATCAATATCAGTATAGTGAATTGGAGTAAAAAGCATTAAAATGATTAACCAATCAGTAATTACTCAAATGCCACACATTTTATTGGTCAAATCCATATAAACGAACGCTTGATCCAAATTGCTTTCACTTTGAACGTTCCTAATATTTAGTTTACGCGTTCATCTGATCATCTTTTAATTGTCTTGGGTCATCAATCTTTTATGAAGTAGTTTCTGTAGAATTTCTGTGTACGTGTTTGGATTGTAGTGAGCGTTAGCAAAGATTCTCAAAGTCCTTCCGTTTGGTTTACTTTTTGTTCGCACACTTAAACAATGTCTGGAAATCCAGTCATATAAAGTTATAAATATTATTCCAAAATTATTAATATCAAGCTGGTACTCCAGTGAATATATCTTTAAAAAAGTATGCAAATTTGTTCCAATCTGAAGGTTAAAATTTGTTGTACAACATAAAAAATGCCTAAATGTTACGACTGCCGCTCATTCAGTTACGCTATACTACAGAAACACCGAGACCTGTAAGGGGAGATTACTGCGTAGTGTGATTAGTCATGGACACAATATAGAGGCAGTTCGATCAGCAACTATAGTGACTATGGTTGGATGATAAAACTCAGTCTAGTTCATCTATGGTCTAGTTACTCTGGTCACTCTTACAATTTGGAGGGTTGAAAACCCTATAGAGGTGTTCCGAATATCGACTATAGTTCAACCGTACTAAATCGGTGGTTGAACCATATATAGTTAATGTTCGGAACACCTCTATGTAGTATTCAAACCTCCACGTTCGAAGAGTGACCAGAGTAACTAGACCGTAGATGAACTAGACTGAGTTTTATCATCCAACCATAGTTTTTTTAGTCTTTATAGTTGCTGATCGAACTACCTCATATTTGTTTCAATATAGTTCATCCATATTACTTAATGCATAAGTCGTGAACTCACACATTCATAAACTTGTTATATAGCGATGTATCTGATTAAAACGATATAAATGATCGCGACTGGTACATTACACCAATAAAGTCTTCTTAATTCCAACACCGGACAATTCCCCGTGGTGATGACTAATTAGTCTGGTACTCAGCGCAGGCCCGGATCCAGAAATTCCCGACTGGGGGGGGGGGGGGGGGCAGACACGATGAAAATGTCCCGCACTTGAGGTGCGCAGCGCCGAGTTGGGGTCGATACGGAGGGATTTATACCCCTCCTTTAAGGTGGTCTTGGGGATCTCCCCCGTTCACTTTTTACAATATATATATGAAATGGTGGCTTCTGGTGCATTTCGGGGTCTGAATATTTAGGACTCTTTCATGAGAATTGCAATAGTATTATCTTGTTAAAAATACAGAACAACCAAATCATACAAGTACCAACATTTAACCAATTGCCAGGGGACAGCCCCTCCTGTACCTACTCCCAGTCAGCCATCAGTAAAACCCCTTGTCACAAGTGAATAAGAAGCCATTTCGTCATAAACTCTGCGAAATAGTGTAGATATTAAAACTTTCATGCTGATTTGGCAGAAGTTGACTCTTTTTAATGTCCAAAATGAACATGATCAGGGAGCACACTTATATAAAACTGTATTATCAGTTAACTGCCTAAAGTATATACTTAAACTACAAACAGGTTTATGTATGCTCACTGAAATACAATAAATGTGTTTATCATCTCCGACATAAAGTAATTGGCTGTGAGCGGAGAAAAATGGCTCATTAGGCACAGAAATCACAATTTTTTTACACGAGAACATTATTTATTTTTTTGCAACTATAAAAAAAGTCATGTCGCGACATACCCATAATTAGCGGTGCTCATTCTAAAGAATCGGATTATTCTCAAATTTCTAAATACTAATAAATAAAAGTTTATGATGATAATAAACATTCATGACAGGATGTAGTTGTGTATTCATGTAATTTGTTTAAATTTGGATTTGCTTCAATTAAACAGTTAAAGGTCGATAGTCCTAATAATGCCTTCATACAGACATACTCAAAATACTGCATTATAACTTTTCTTAGAAGTTTCCCGGAATTGCGAAACAGATATTTCCTATATGCAAGCGCTAATACGGCACAGACGTCGTGATAGAAACTCCTGTATCGGACTTGTGTATTTGAGGTTTTGGGAACATGTGTACAAACAGGATGTAGGCATTTTCTCATATTTACGACTAAGCAAATTTAAAAAAGACCTTCAATATATTCAGAAACTGATGATAAATTATCATAATTCGTGATTTTATGGTACATTCGAGGTTAGACATGAATTCAAATACCAACCAACATTAACACAGTATGTATTTTGCATATCACACTGCAAAACTTCCTACTATGAAAGGACTTATAACTCAATCTTTTGAATCAATTTAATTTTCCTTATTACTCGGTAAAGTTGAAATAAAGAATGCATATGACTAGGCACCGAGAAGGTGAAAGGGTAAACATGGATGGGAATAGGAGTGCAATTAATGGTTTGGCCGAACACAAAACAACCATGGACAATTTAGGGAGACAACAAGGGGTTAGTTTAAAGGATGGAATACATCATGGAACAAGTTCATCAAGCTCAGTAATTATTGGCCGAAAGGGGTAAGCTATAAACATGAATATTATGCTTGCATATTATATCAAGTAAAAGAACTGCACATGAGGAAAGTGGAACTTTAAATACATCTATAAACATAAATAGAAATAGTATTCACACATCGATTAACAGTCTTGGAACTGTCAGTAAAAATACTGGGGATTTAAATCAATTTAACAGCTAGCTACTATAGTAACTGGTGACAGGGAACGGGAATTTAAAATAAAGACAAAGAGAAACAAAATGAACATATTGAGAAAAAGAAACAATCCTACGACTATCCTAAGGGAATATTAAGTTGTGTTATGAAACAGTAAAACAGAGGGGGGAAACCTTGTTTACTTCCAAATAACGTCATAAATATTTAAATTACGTCATGAAACGTAATTATTTGACTCATACGTTATACAATTTGCTTCTTCCGGGAAGTAAGAGCATATGAATCAGCGTGTTCCACAACATTAATGAGACCGTATTTCCATAGACCAAGTTTTAACCATAACTCATATTTAAATGTATAACTAAGAAAACAGTGGTGGTTTAATTATTAAGATGTCACTGAAGACCTATGAACCACAGGTTTTGATAGACGTTTATCACCATAATCATATAGCAAAAATATTGCGCATTCGCTTTGTACCAGTTTCCCATGAACTGTAGTATTATGCGCAGAAATCCGATGATTCATGTCAGCAATGACATCGACTCATACATTATTGCGTGTTCACGAAAGACAAATATGATAACAATATTCCATAATTTCTCTGTATTTACATTTGTGTTTATTTCCATTTACAATATAATTCCGTTATTGTATTATAGAAATGTTGCATACGCAAATTTTCTTAGCGTAAGACAGCGTATGATCAGCACATGTATGCGCCAAAATAAAGAACGCGGTTTAATGTTTGTAATAAGTACTACAGGGTTGCCAAATCACGAATCTTTGGATATCGCACACGTACCGACTTCCTGAATCGAAAGAAAATGAACGCAGACGTCGAGTAGGAAATGTTTCATAGAAAATGAAGGGCTATCATGTAGACATGATTAAATATAGATTTGTACGAATGTAAACAACTAAAAAGGCCAAAGGAACAAGACACAAACATAAGTAAAGTTGTAGATACATTGAACGGTTTGCGGCAATAACGCCACAAAAACTCAACCTCACAATTATCGTACCATCATACAAATAAAACCAAACCGTGTAAATAAGTAACTCCCCACTGGACAACATCAGAGACGGCGAACACAGGATAATGCATGTAGAACAAAGATGTAAGAAACAACAGACACATGAAGCCAGTCAAATTATGTACTCGATGACTTATATCTGTTTGTGTTTTGAATGTATGTTATATTTCCCTTTCTCCTGTGCAATTCTTTCACTTTATGTAGTGTTCAGGTTATTTCATGCCCAGTTTCGGCCTATTGTTGCCAGCCGTCTTGGCATGTCGTGTGATCTTTACCATCCATTAATCCCCTCCTCCTTCACTGTCCTCGTTGAGTCTCCAAGTTATTCCTTATGGTCTGCCTCTGTTCCTTAACGTATGTACCCTTTAAGCTCCTTAAGTGCCTTATGTTTTATGGATTGCTGTTTTCCCGGAGGTCGGTGTGGAGAGGCACTGTTTTATGTATGTGGCGTTCCCTGTAGCAACTTACTCACTCTCTTGTCAGAAGCCAAAACATGTCCATGTTTTATCCGGTAGAAGGTGTATTGCTGCCTATTTCTCCTGAATTAAATTTGTCATGAAACCCTTCAGGGACTGTCAGGTACATCTCCAGATATATGGTTTGTTCTTACTTTGAATTCATGAAAATTGCAAACGTCCATGACATCATTTTTTAGACAAATTAACTAAAAGGAACAGGCTATTATGCTCCAAGGTCTGGGAAAAACAAGTGTAAATAGTTCATATACTCATAGGTATTTCAAATTGTCATAATGCCGATTAGCAAATGCGCCACGAAAACGAATTCGGATGAATTCCAATATTTAACACAGAAGCATTTTGGATACAAAAGGATCGTTTACGGCACTTAGTGATAATGCTATTTTTGGGTCACCATTTCTCTATATTTCATCCCGTATCTGTCTTTTTGTCTCTCCCTGAATAGCTTATACTGTCACTGTATTGAACCTTTCGGCTTCTCTTTTAATCTGAACAATGACTACATTAATAGTTTAGATCCAGAAACATATTCCATAGGGAATAATTGATTCAAATGTCAATGATGTTCTGAAACTGTCCTGTCCAGTTCATTATATCTAATAGATAGTCATGAATTATTGATTTCCATATAGTTACTATGACAGAACAGTTTTATGCCATTATGTGATTTTCTAAAACTGTCTATTGAAACATGCAAACTTCTGTTTGTCCCCTCGTCATATTGTTTTCCTGATAATACGAACTGTAAATAGAACATGCTTGAGGAAAACGACATTCTGTCTGGCTCGCAGTCTCTCTCTCGCTGTCCCGCGATGCTCCTAGGGAGATAGAGAGAGTGTATGTTTGCCCAACATACTCGGATGTCTAGGTTGGCATGATATATCGTGAATGAGTCGACTGGGGACAAACGCTTACACATTCTTGGAGAATTTGGTCTTGGGTATTCATTTGTCTAGATGTCTTAAGAGGATTTGCTTTCAAGGCATGAAGAGGAATATTTGCTATTCCAAGTGCTACAGTATCTTTGATAAAACCTGCTTTATTTCCTCAACGGTGGCGGGTCCAGACGTTTGTTCAGCTCTTCTCCGTTTAGTGTGCGACAGCTATTGTTCAGGAACGTCATTGAGAAGCTTTTTTGCGATGTTTTTTCAGCTTTCTAGTTGCTCTGTTGGTTTTATAAGAATTTTCCCACATTTACCTCTCCGTCTTGGTGCCCAACCTTCCTGTCTTTAATGTGTAGTTATTTTGTGCAATGTCTACATGTCATTTTGCTATGATACCTCCTCTGCTGTTGTTGCTAGTTAGTTTCTGTATATGTTAGCGCGGTTTGTTTGTTGCATTTTCCACTCGACTTCTATGTTCATTTCCCCCCATTTTACTGTGTATTGGTTGCGTCCTGTGTAGTGGTTGCGTCCTGTGTAGTGGTTGTGTCCTATGTACTGGTTGTGTCCTGTGTAGTGGTTGCGTCCTGTGTACTGGTTGTGTCCTGTGTAATGGTTGCGTCCTGTGCAGTGGTTGCGTCCTGTGTACTGGTTGTGTCCTGTGTAATGGTTGCGTCCAGTGCAGTGGTTGCGTCCTGTGTAGTGGTTGCGTCCTGTGTAGTGGTTGCGTCCTGTGTACTGGTTGTGTCCTGTGTAGTGGTTGTGTCCTGTGTAGTGGTTGCGTCCTGTGTAGTGGTTGCGTCCTGTGTACTGGTTGTGTCCTGTTTAGTGGTTGCGTCCTGTGTATTGGTTGCGTCCTGTGTAGTGTACTGGTTGTGTCCTGTTTAGTGGTTGCGTCCTGTGTAGTGGTTGCGTCCTGTGTACTGGTTGTGTCCTGTGTAGTGGTTGCGTCCAGTGCAGTGGTTGCGTCCTGTGTAGTGGTTGCGTCCTGTGTACTGGTTGTGTCCTGTGTAGTGGTTGTGTCCTGTGTAGTGGTTGCGTCCTGTGTAGTGGTTGCGTCCTGTGTACTGGTTGTGTCCTGTTTAGTGGTTGCGTCCTGTGTATTGGTTGCGTCATATGTACTGGTTGCGTCCTGTGTACTTGTAACGGCGCCTGTGTACTGCTTGCGTCCTGTGTATTGGTTGCGTCATGTGAACTGGTTTGCGTCTTGTGTACTGGTTGCGTGATGTGTACTGGTTGCGTCATGTGTACTGGTTGCGTCATGTGTACTGGTTGCGTCTTGTGTACTGGTTGCGTCTTGTGTACTGGTTGCGTCCTATGTACTGGTTGCATCCTGTGTATTGGTTGCGTCCTGTGTATTGGTTGCGTCCTGTGTACTGGTTGCATCATGTGTCCTGGTTGCGTCATGTGTACTGGATTCGTCCTGTATTGTGATTGCATCCTGTGTCGTGGTTGCGTCCAGTGTACTGGTTGCGTCCTGTGTATGTGTTGCGCCCTATGTACTGGTTGCGTCAAGTGTATTGGTTGCGTCCTATGTACTGGTTGCGTCCTGTGTCCTGGTTGCGTCATGTGTACTGATTGCGTCCTGTGTACTGGTTGCGTCCTGTTTACTGGTTGCGTCATGTGTACTGTGTGTAGTGGTTGCGTCCTGTGTACTGGTTGCGTCCTGTGTACTGGTTGCGTCCTGTGTACTGGTTGATTCCTGTGTAGTGGTTGCGTCCTGTGTACTAGTTGATACCTGTGTCGTGGTTGTGTCCTGTGTACTAGTTGATACCTGTGTAGTGGTTGCGTCCTGTGTACTAGTTGATACCTGTGTAGTGGTTGCGTCCTGTGTACTAGTTGATACCTGTGTCGTGGTTGCGTCCTGTGTACTAGTTGATACCTGTGTCGTGGTTGCGTCCTGTGTACTAGTTGATACATGTGTCGTGGTTGCGTCCTGTGTACTAGTTGATACCTGTGTCGTGGTTGCGTCCTGTGTACTAGTTGATACCTGTGTCGTGGTTGCGTCCTGTGTAGTAGTTGATACCTGTGTAGTGGTTGCGTCCTGTGTACTAGTTGATACCTGTGTCGTGGTTGTGTCCTGTGTAGTGTCTGCGTCCTGTGTTGTGGTTGCGTCCTGTGTAGTGGTTGCGTCCTGTGCAGAGGTTACATCCTGTGCTGTGGTTGCGACCTGTGTATTGGTTGCGACCCGTGTACTGGTTGCGTCCTGTATCGTGATTGCATCCTGTGTCGTGGTTGCGTCCAGTGTACTGGTTGCGTCCTGTGTACTTGTTGAGTCAAGTGTACTGGTTGCGTCCTGTGTACTGGTTGCGTCATGTGTACTGGTTGCGTCATGTTTATTTGGTTGCGTCATGTTTATTTGGTTGCGTCCTGTGTACTAGTACTTGTTGCGTCCTTAGTCCTGGTTGCGTCATGTGTACTGGTTGCGCCATGTGTATTGGGTGTATTGGTTGCGTCATGTGTACTGGTTGCGTCATGTGTACTGGTTGCGTCATGTGTCCTGGTTGCATCATGTGTACTGGTTGCGTCATGTGTTATTGGTGTATTAGTTGCGTCCTGTGTTCTGGTTGCGTCCTGTGTCCTGGTTGCGACATGTGTACTGGTTGCGTCATGTGTTATGGGTGTATTGGTTACGTCCTGTGTACTGGTTGCGTCCTGTGTACTGGTTGCATCCTGTGTACTGGTTGCGTCCTGTGTACTGCTTGCGTCCTGTGTATTGGTTGCGTCATGTGCAGTGGTTGCGACCTGTGTATTGGCTGCGACCTGTGTACTGGTTGCGTCCTGTATCGTGATTGCATCCTGTGTCGTGGTTGTGTCCAGTGTACTGGTTGCGTCCTATGTACTTGTTGCGTCCTGTGTACTGGTTGCGTCATGTGTATTGGTTGAGTATATTTCTTTGAATATCAAAATGAATGACAAGACAGCCATGAACTGAATTAGTACACAAATATCACTGAGGGTTTCAGGGCAGCGTTATCTCCAGTAGAAAAACAAGTTCTATTCCCTAAATAACTTGCAGACATATTTAACTGGTCATGTGCCAAGTTATTTCAATAACTGTTGGCGATGCAAGTCTGGTCCACGTAATACTTGCACAAATCTTTATAATAAAGCAATTGTGCAATAATAGAATGAAGTGTATGGTTGATTTGCTATGTAATTCATCGAGACGTGGTCATCAATGTAACTCATAACATATTAAAAGAACATTCTTATTGACATCCCGGTGCAATTAAGCTATAAATGTATTTGGAATTGTTCAGAACGGAACTGTCTTTACATCAAATTGGTTTTATAACAAGCCTGATGTACACTGAACCATTCGAGTAAGACATCGGCTAACGTTTCTGATTTTGTTATATTTTTGGTAATAATATTTATAATTATAAATATACTTTTTTGAACAATTATGTGTGAATTTTGGGATTCAAAAGACTTGTATACATGTATACACTTCCTTGCAAGGTATCAATGTACAATACCAATATACTTCGACCGAAAATAATAGACCAAAACAATGCAGATTTTAAGACTGATTTATAAGCATGTTAACGTGGACAAGATTTTGGCTTTCCCCCTCTATTCTTAACAGGGAGACGAAATTCATTTGATATGATCGTATGACCGTTTAAAAAACGCTGTAGTCAGCAATGCCTCTGTCTGGCGTCAGGAGCGTCCTCGAACTGTCCCGCGATCACAGACTTCGCTGTATTCGTCAGGAATATGTAATTTTGCATATTTGTTCCAGACATATTCAAATATATCATGTTGAAATGTGCATTTAACAGGACATACCGATCAAAAGATATAACAAAATGTCCACGCACTATAGTAACTATACATACTGCTTTGTACGTAAAATGTCATTTACAGTAATTTGTACGTAAAATGTCATTTACAGTAATTTGTACGTAAAATGTCATTTACAGTAATTTGTACGTAAAATGTCATTTACAGTAAATGAGATATATGACCATAATTTTCTTTGCGCTTACCGCTCGATTAAACATGACATTATGGAAAGGGAGATATCATTTTATGGAAAGCTATCGGTTTGACTACTGCTCTTACGGTCGGTTTAAAATCTAGTTGTATCTCCGTCTAACCATAATTTGTCATGAGCATTATTGACAACCATCTTTCTAAGCAAAACAAAATGATTCGAATCTTCCGCATGTAATCTAATTAAACATAAATCATGTTCTACCCAATAATGGGTCTGAATGGGTTCTTCATTACGGCTGCATGTTGTTGTAAGCGGGTAATAAATAAGTAGAAATGCGTGTACATGCTTTTAGTGATGTTACACAATGAGGTGTTGACTACATTGCTACAATATGTATCTTAGTTTATTGATTTTGTGTAAATAAATGATCTCGCGCAATTTCTATTTCTCCATTATCCTGATCATTTGACGACGTAAACAAGTTTTGTCAATTAAAGGAAAATCGTATGAAGTTCGCTTTACCAGGCTATATCTCTTAACATAATCGTGTAACGAACTACAGTCGAGTTCACGTTTAATGATATAATTCTCAACTTGTTTTTGTGTTAAGAAGGTACTTACTTGGTATAAAACCGACTTCTTCAGTGAAATTGGGGCAATACCACACGGTCGTACAACCCCGTTACATTGTACTTGTAATTGTTCTTCAAGGGGCCATAACCCCGTCGTGCATGGGCGGATTTTCGAAAGGAAACGAGCTCTCATGGATATATAACTAGTGTATAAGTTTGAATGAGATACAGTCGATACAAATTGACGACTTTATCGTGTTTACAAGCAATTGTTTACGGGGACGGATGCTCCCGAACGACGAACAACGCGCCATCGCATAAGCTCTTCTAACCTTTGGCCAGTAACTCATATCACAGATGTTGCTCGAACAGTTTATATCATATCTCGACCAAATATTGTCCACATGTGATTTGTTTCAAAACATTCAAGTCTAGCAGCTGATACGGAGATCCTTAACACGTAGAAATTATATCTTTGATGACATGTGGTCATTGCACTAAATATTTAAATGCATTCGTTTTACGGCAAAACATTGTTTTCCAACATTCCAACATGCATATTGAGGAGTTTTATTAACATCCATGCAGGCTTTCGTTTATTCGCAACTACAAATATGATGTTCATAGGTTTAAATTTGCTTATTTTTTTGTCAAAATCCCCTTTGAAAGGAATGTTGACAACCAAAGGGTATACATGGCATTCGTTCTCAAAAGCATTGGTAATTCAGTGTCACCATATGTTTGTTTTCAAAAGTAGACAATGTATAGATTGTCTGCAATAAACATTTATCAGCATGTTCTATGTGTTATTTAAGATAATAAAATCGTCATTCTTTTGTATTTTTTCCGCTGCTTTATCACAACCAATTCGTCAGATTTGTAATGTTCGAGACTGTCGCGCTTTTTTTAAAAGTCCCTTAGCGCAAGCCAATATCCAAGTATTCATCGACATCTTGAGAACCGTTTACAATATCGGATTAACTGATTTTCAAAAAGTAACATTGTCAGTATAATGCAGTTAAAAGTTGCCAGCTCGGAGTAAATATAAATGTCGAGCAAGAAATACCACATACAAAACGTGTAGCCATCCCAAAAGTACAAGGAGGCAGGAATGAAGTCACGCGAGTAAAGTTCCATACACATATATGAATAAAAATAGATCATACAGTACAAATATGCAGACTGGTTATAAGTGCTTACCCGCCAGTATCATTTTATATAGTCCCTTAAAGTTAGATACATCTTCTGTTGATTATAACTGCAGTATGCAATATGTATTGTTCACAAGCATTGCACTCCCAAGAAATTTCGCCGTCAACTTTCCAAAGTTACGTTCATCGTTTCAGATCACTTTGTCATAATGTAGTGAAGATTTTTAAATTACAAAAAGTTTATATCATATTAGATGTAGATTTTTTGACCAGTATATACCATGTGTCACAGCTTCACCGAGTTAATATCGGTGGTCAGTTAACCAAACCAGTGTTACGTGATTCTCTACCAGTCGATAATTGTCTATAATTATGAATTCTTTGTCACTTGCCAGACAATCACGGCGATGTTCGCTTCTCCCCATCTGATTCATTGTCCAATATTCCCCACCTACTTACACGAGTATTTTATTTTTTATTTAAGATACGGATGCCCCGTTATGGGCTTTTTAAACATAATTGGTATGAAATTAATTTATTAAGTCGAAAACTCCTCCAAATGTTACTGGATTGTAACTGAAATCAGACTTTACCTGTATTGCATTATCCTATGCTTATGGGTGCAATACGACTTGAATCCATCCATACTTTTATGAGTTAATGATCGGAAACGTATTATTCACAAGGACAGACGCACAAACATTTGTTCACAAGGACAGACAGACATGTGTAACACTTAGTACCCCTTCGCCGTTCTTCGAATGGTGGGGGCATAATAAATCTGCACGTAAGAGCCAAAAACAAGTTGGAGTCAGGAGCAGATTTCGATGGGTCTTCAAATAACCATAAATACTATTTATAAATGACCTCGAGTCATTCTCATTAAAGTCAGATCAAAAAGAGCTTAGATGCATCTGCTAACCTTACAGTAGTTAGTGTTGTAACATATGTTGAATATCATTATAATGAGATGACCCTTTGTGAATAAGAAATACAACAAGAACAATGAATATATATCTTCACTGTATTTATTGACAAGTTCATTTTCGTTTAATCAATTATTGTTATTATCATTATATTGCAACAATCTGTAACAACAGTATTATGTATCATCAACATTCTTATCTTTCAGGGTTAAATGTCAATCAGGGGTTCTATTTGACGTTTGAGTTGACACTTTGACCCCTGGAATTTCGGGAAAATACATATGTTGACATTAAAGATTCTGTCTGAAGGGTAATTTTTTCTCCTAATTAATGAGGCTATAAAATGGTAAAATCGGATCAAAAACTGTAAAATAAACAGATACACAGGTTATGTATATACATATGATATACCGAGTTTACAGTATAAGCATTATCACAATATAACATCACACACATAATTATTCAAAACATTCACCTGAATCCAAGAAAAGCTCAACTTCAAGAAACTTAAGACAACAAAACTACATGTAAGCAGTAGAATTTTCTTCAACACTTCAATGCCTAGAAACTGCCTTTTTGATACTTTAAAACACCTTCCAAAACCTGGGGACTTTGATTAAACTCACAGCTCCAGGAATTGGATCGAGGATTCACATCTTGCAGTTTGTCTAAATTTCCTTCTATGCCTCAAAGTTGGGAAAAACATAAAAATATTCGCATATTGTAGTGGAAAAGATCCATATTCAGATAAAACAATTTAAAATATGTTATGAAAGACAACAATAAGTCCTTATCTTGGTATCTCTACATTTATACACAAATTACTCAATAATGAAAAGCAATTGTTCATCACTAATCTAGTCAAAACTAATCAATTCTGCCTCATGCGGTCCTGGCTGGTGCTGAGGTGGTCCCATGTTTTGGGGAGGGGCCATTCCTTGGGGTTGATTTGGCACCGGGGGACCAGGTGGTTGATACTGCTGACCAGGTGAAGGACCTTGACCCATATACTGTTGTTGTTGTTGTTGTGGCTGTGAAGGTACAGCGTATCCAGGATCAGTTTGTGGTAATGTATTTGCCATTCCTGAAATCACATAGTTATATGACAATAAGTATCTACAAAGCACAGGATATAACATTTATAATCCTATAAATCTTGTGAGATATATCAAACAGTATTAAACTTAAATTTGTGAAAATGCAGTCATGGAAATTTACTATTATTCACAAAATATTGAGTAAATTTACCATAATTCAGACAAATTTACACAACCTACCAATCAGATATTTACCTTGCATGTTATATGCACCTTGTTGTTGATATTCTCCACCATGCTGTGATGGAAGGGAAGAATAGCCTGTATTCTGGTTGGTCATGTGACCGGCCATGTGACCAGGTATTCCTTGTGGTAAACTTTTTGCGCCCGATCCATCTGGATATATGAAATACAATGTCAAGACAAAGATAAACATTAACATGCTTCAAGAAACATCACTTATGCTCAACTTGTATATTGTCAGAGGGGTAGCTGGGCCATCTTATGGTATACACACGCCTTTCTAGGGGGTTTCGGGAGCATGCCCCCCTGAAATTTTGATAACATATTATTGAAAAATAAAGTACAAAGTTAAGCGGTTTTGTCATGCTGAAAACATTAAAGCTTATCCCCCCTTACAGTCCGATGTTCAAACCATTATCGGCCATATTTTTTTTCTTCATTTTTCCAATTTATGTTACGCACATGCGTATGTACTTATTGCTAGCTACTCCCCTGATATTAATCAAGCTGCTATCAGCTGAAGAAAAAATATTTCTACACCTGACAATTGGTGGAAGATTACAACCTTGGACCCACATTTTATACAAAAATATTGTCATAAAAATATATGCCACCTAATATCCTGTATCATTTGGTCATCCATTGAACAACTCAAAATTAAAGTATCTATCAAATTCAAATGTATGAAAATACAAAATATACAAAATGTGTTTTTGAGCTGTCTTAAGATTGACAGATGACAAGAGCCCATCATCAGACAGGTATACTACTTCAATTAGATAACCTTGGACCCAGGACAAGAAATGATATTACCATTATTGTATGGCAGATTTGCTGGTTGTTGGTAATTTTGTGGTGGTTGTATTCCAGTTGATTGTTGTGACATCACAGATGGTCCTGGAGCTGGTCCATCAGTCTGACTCATGTACTGACCAGGATAACCTGGTTGACTAATCTGCTGACCACCATGGTACATACTCTGTTGTCCAGGCTGAAACAAAACAAACAATGAATAACTTAACTTGGAGTCACATAAATTTAATATCAAATACATAGCTAACTGACTGAGCTACAAGTCACTATACATTACATGACAAGACGTGAAGTATAGCTAACTGACTGAGCTACAAGTCACTATACATTACATGATAAGACGTGAAGTATAGCTAACTGACTGAGCTACAAGTCACTATACATTACATGACAAGACGTGAAGTATAGCTAACTGACTGAGCTACAAGTCACTATACATTACATGACAAGATGTGAAGTATAGCTAACTGACTGAGCTACAAGTCACTATACATTACATGACAAGACGTGAAGTATAGCTAACTGACTGAGCTACAAGTCAGTATACATGACAAGATGTGGAGTATAGCTAACTGACTGAGCTACAAGTCAGTATACATGACAAGATGTGAAATATAGCTAACTGACTGAGCTACAAGTCACTATACATTACATGACAAGATGTGAAGTAGAGCTAACTGACTGAGCTACAAGTCACTATACATTACATGACAAGATGTGAAGTATAGCTAACTGACTGAGCTACAAGTCACTATACATGACAAGACGTGAAGTATAGCTAACTGACTGAGCTACAAGTCAGTATACATGACAAGATGTGAAGTATAGCTAACTGACTGAGCTACAAGTCAGTATATATGACAAGATGTGAAGTATAGCTAACTGACTGAGCTACAAGTCAGTATACATGACAAGATGTGAAGCATAGCTAACTGACTGAGCTACAAGTCAGTATACATGACAAGATGTGGAGTATAGCTAACTGACTGAGCTACAAGTCACTATACATTACATGACAAGACGTGAAGTATAGCTAACTGGCTGAGGTACAAGTCAGTATACATGACAAGATGTGAAGTATAGCTAACTGACTGAGCTACAAGTCACTATACATTACATGACAAGACGTGAAGTATAGCTTACTGACTGAGGTACAAGTCAGTATACATGACAAGATGTGAAGTATAGCTAACTGACTGAGCTACAAGTCACTATACATTACATGACAAGACGTGAAGTATAGCTAACTGACTGAGCTACAAGTCAGTATACATGACAAGATGTGAAGTATAGCTAACTGACTGAGCTACAAGTCACTATACATTACATGACAAGACGTGAAGTATAGCTAACTGACTGAGCTACAAGTCAGTATACATGACAAGATGTGAAGTATAGCTAACTGACTGAGCTACAAGTCACTATACATTACATGACAAGACGTGAAGTATAGCTAACTGACTGAGCTACAAGTCAGTATACATGACAAGATTTGAAGTATAGCTAACTGACTGAGCTACAAGTCACTATACATTACATGACAAGATGTGAAGTATAGCTAACTGACTGAGCTACAAGTCAGTATACATGACAAGATGTGAAGTATAGCTAACTGACTGAGCTACAAGTCAGTATACATGACAAGATGTGAAGTATAGCTAACTGACTGAGCTACAAGTCAGTATACATGACAAGATGTGAAGTAGAGCTAACTGACTGAGCTACAAGTCAGTATACATGACAAGATGTGAAGTATAGCTAACTGACTGAGCTACAAGTCAGTATACATGACAAGACGTGAAGTAAAGCTAACTGACTGAGCTACAAGTCAGTATACATGACAAGATGTGAAGTATAGCTAACTGACTGAGCTACAAGTCACTATGCATTACATGACAAGACGTGAAGTATAGCTAACTGACTGAGCTACAAGTCACTATACATTACATGACAAGATGTGAAGTATAGCTAACTGACTGAGCTACAAGTCAGTATACATGACAAGACGTGAAGTATAGCTAACTGACTGAGCTACAAGTCACTATACATTACATGACAAGACGTGAAGTAAAGCTAACTGACTGAGCTACAAGTCAGTATACATGACAAGATGTGAAGTATAGCTAACTGACTGAGCTACAAGTCAGTATACATGACAAGATGTAAAATATAGATATACCTGTGGTACATATTGCACATGAGAGCCACCAGGCGGTGCATACATCTGTTGTGGCATATATCCTGGTATCTGTCCAACAGGTCCTTGTTGTTGTTGTTGTAGCTGATGTACGGGTGAACCTTCCATAGGAACACCAGGATTGTATCCAGCCTGCATGGACATAGGACCCTGTGTATAACCAGGCTGTAATAGAGTAACACTTGATTTACACATACACGTCAAGAGTGATATAAAAATCTAGTGAAGTTAGATATAACAAAGTAAAGGCATTTACAGCAAAATCAAATTTAAAATATGTTTTTAATATCAAAGCAATTTCGATTTTAGAAAGAGTATATGGTGAACGCTTTCTAATCAGATTCCCTCTTATTTGAGCTCATCAGCAGTGGAGGGTTCAGCGCAAGACTATCCTTACTCCTATGTATTTATATAGGAGTTAGTATAGTCTTGCACTGAACCCTCACACTGTTTCTGAATAGATATAAACCACTTGTTTAAGCCCATTTAATTGTTCATTACTTAAATTCATTTGCATGATTTACACAAAGCTACACAATACTTGACAGTGATTCTGGATTAAAATCTAAGCAAGATTCTCTATCTGTACAAATCATTAACAGAGATAAATGTTATACTGCTAACCTGATTATATCCACCATAGTTCTGCATCTGTCTCATCTGTGTTAATTGTCTCTGCTGTTCAAATCTCATCTGCATTTCTCGTTCCTGTTCTTGTAATCTCTGTAATGCTAACTGACGTTGCATTTCCAAATATTCCTGAAATCAAATTATATATAAACTATACAGGTACTGAAAATATATTTATAGCTCCGAAAATTATCAATTTTTTAGAAAGAATGTACAATAAATTATTCCTGGTAAAACAAACAAGGTCCAAGATTATTCAACTGAGTGACCAGTCTTCTTCGGCATATATGTCATCGGTCCATTTTAAGATAGAGTTTTAAAACAGATCTTAACCACAAAAGAAAGGCTTTTTGTGAGCTCTAATGTAGACACATTGCTCAACAAAAATACATTTTTTGTGACTATATTTTTAAAAACATTTCCTAATGTAAATATAAGCAACACTATGGCAAATTGTATTACCAGATTGAAATTAGTCTTTTTAGAAAGGTGAAATTTGCCATGTTTATAAAATTAATATAATTTATCGAAATCACACCATTGGAAGTTTACTTACATGTTTTTTCTGCCTCATGATATCCAGTTTAAGTGCCATCTGAATTTGTCTCTGTCTCTCAAGTTCTTCCATTTCACGTCGTTTCTTCTCACGATGATCTTCACGTAGCGCATCTAAAGCCTCGCGTGCATCACGTAGCTGAGACAACTTATCTTGTAATGATTCATACTGGGCTGGAAATGTAACATAGATTCATGACAATTTTAATATAAAACAAGTATCTTGCACAAATAGCTATTTACTTTAGCTAGGGGTCTTGATAGAAGACAGACATCAAATAGTTCTGGTGCCAAATTATCGGAAAATCCCTTAAAGCAAAGAAGCGTTATTGCTTAGGACAGACTGACATTTGGACCAACATAGTGCAAACATAGAGATTTGATAAAAACATTAATTCTGGACAAATTATAAGCTGAAAATTACCTCTAAAGTCTTCTTGTTGTTGCACATACTGCATCAGCTGTGGATGCATGTTGCTGATCACATTAAACAGTGACTGGACTGATGAATCTACAGCAATGCTACGTCCACGTTGAGAGTTACTACGCATTCTGTTCACAAATATTTCAACGCTACTATTCAATGCATTCAGAAACTGATCAGGATCTTCCTCTGTCTCTCCATTCTGATACGCCTACAAGTATTAGAGTCACTTTCAGATTGACCATCAATTTCAAATAACCATAGTTCATTAAGATATTCTTTGAAAGTTTCTAGTCTGTAGAAATGAACATAAATTGCTAGAGTCAGTGTATGAATTATTTCACTTACAATTACAATGATATAAACTTACACAAAAATTCTTCATGTCAGATGTAATCTTGTGATCATTGATTCAAATGGTACAGTCAGCTGCATTAGCTAACTTGTGCAGTTTGCCTGGGTCAGAGGGAGAAATGGTGATCAGCTTACGTTGATCGATGTTATCCATTGACTGTATGACAATAATTAATTTATTGGTGTCGTTTCTGCTGAACATTTTTTCTTCACTAGAGATATTCTATGATGGAACTAGAAAACTTGAGTTCAGCATTTATTTTCTCCAAGTCGAAATTTCACGCAGATAAACCAAACATGCCGCTTCAATAAGAGTCCTCATGCCAACTACTATATCAAGCTGTACATATCTATATGTCATGGAATACTAAACATATAAATACAATGACAACCATACTAACCTCCTGTACTTTACCTCCACCCTGTGTATTTTTAGGCTCAACTTGAGCTACTGGTGCAGATGGTTGTGTTGTTGTTGTTGTTGCTGTGGCTGTTGCTGTTGCTGTTGCTGTTGGTTTTACATTCTCAGACTTCTGTTGCCAATAATTTCTGTTTAGGTAACGAGCCAGCTCTGGATCCATATCTGCAGTGTCTATCATTGGTGCCGATACACTCTGGAAAATAAACCAGTCTCTTTGATTTTGGTTTTATGCTTTTTTCCACAGTACAGACAGAGCTTTGGTACCGCGATTATATCAGACACTTACATTCAGCACTCAAGTCACACAAAAATACTCTTCTGAGTTCGATATAGACTCATATAGAGAGTGACCAAATGTAGGGTAATGTTAAGTGAGCCATAAATATTCTCTGTGACCCATTTTCTTAGAGGTTTGAATGTTATATTAGGTCTGTGAGCAATTATTAAATCTGAGTTTTGAGTGTAGCACACAAACCCAATAATTAGTCCCATATTTGATAACCACACTTAAATCAAAAAAGAAAATGGACCAATTAGAATATTCAACTCTCATTTGACGATGAGCATCACTTATAATTCATGCCCCAGATGACCTAACCAGTGCTCCCGAGTTACCAACCTCTACTAACCTATCATTCTACATGCTCCTAACAACTCCCCACATGAATCAGGGGTGAAGGATAAATGACACGCAGAACATACACCCGACTTACTTTTAATCCACAATGTTTAGGGTGACAGACAAGCAGACCTATCACCTGAACTTACTGGACAGGCAAGGAGATATCACAGGTAATATTACAGACATTAATAGTCAAGTATATACCTACATGGTATCAGTAAGTATCACAACATGAATTTCAAAACAACATAAAACTCAGATTTGTAAAGCATTGATCACAGAAAACAAATGTAAAGAACAACATACAGCTGGTTGTTGTTGTGGTTGTTGTTCTGGTGACGACGATCTGTTTACCTCCTTATTAACGGTGCCATAGATACCATATGTACTACGCATTCTTTCTCTCTACAAGATAAAAATAGATCATATGAGGATCATTAATATACAAGATAATATTCTATAAGCACATCGTATGAAAAACAACACTGAACGAAATTTAACTGTACAATAAATATTAAAATTATAAAACTGATATTCAGTAATTCCCAAAATAAATGGAGGTCATCTATATTTACCTCTTTAGCTTTATTTTCCTCTTCACTTTTGGAGAGAGCAATCGCTAATTGTAACTCTTCTTCCTCTTGTATTTCAGCCTCAGTTTTCTGAGTAGGAGCCTGAATATAAAAAATGTATAATTAGAACAATCATTCAGGGTCCAATGTGGTAAAACTAAGACTGGAAGTTCAGTCATATAACCTACCACCCAGGTAAACCTAGATGGAATAATGATAACAATTTTACATTTTAGAAGTAAATCTACAGAATAAATAATTCACAGGTCGGCCTTACAAACTCAAAAGCTTTAAAAAGGTATGCATACACACACAGTACTACTTTATCCTTGAAGATAAACTCCAGACATACAATGGAAAGAAATATAAAATTCTTACATTAAGATTCTTTACCTGTGATTGTTTAGATAGAGGACTATTCAGGTATTCAGCAGGCAAGTCGTCCTCACCTTTACTTCCACCACTTACACTCCTACAATATATAAATATTACTTCCTGTATAGTATTAGAATCAATCAAAGAAATGGCAGTCAAAGCTTTCACATCTTACACTCCTACAAGATATAAACATTACTTCCTGTATAGTATTAGAATCAATCAAAGAAATGGCAGTCAAAGCTTTCACTCCTACAAGATATAAACATTACTTCCTGTATTGTATTAGAATCAATCAAAGAAATGGCAGTCAAAGCTTTCACATCTTACACTCCTACAATATATAAACATTACTTCCTGTATAGTATTAGAATCAATCAAAGAAATGGCAGTCAAAGCTTTCACATCTTACACTCCTACAATATATAAACATTACTTCCTGTATAGTATTAGAATCAATCAAAGAAATGGCAGTCAAAGCTTTCACATCTTACACTCCTACAATATATAAACATTACTTCCTGTATAGTATTAGAATCAATCAAAGAAATGGCAGTCAAAGCTTTCACATCTTACACTCCTACAAGATATAAACATTACTTCCTGTATTGTATTAGAATCAATCAAAGAAATGGCAGTCAAAGCTTTCACATCTTTTTTATTCATTCCTGTTTTCCTACTTGCAGACAGTCCAGAAGAAGTACAGAACTTTGTAAACTACTATTAGTGACATAGTCAGTGAGGCCATTTATTAAGTAAATCTACTTGCATAAATACTTCTTGAAAGGTTATTATTGTACATCAACAACAACTCACATATGGCAAGCACTGATAACAAAGGGTATACATTAACTTACCTGTTGATTTTATCATAACAAGAGTCACACACACGTACTTCTCTTTCAATACCATACTTGGGGATAATTGAGTTCTTGGATGAACATTTCTGACAGACAACATCTCCACATGCTCTGCAATGGTGCTGTAAACAAATCATATATTCTATTGAATCACAGCAACAAAATTTCGCATAAAACAATATATGGAATATCATAGATTTTCAGTCAAACCATCACATAGAATATGTGCCTCACAAGGTAAATGAGCTTATTATTTTGTTTACAAGTATAACTTTCCATTTCCTGAGCCCACAAGTTGAGTCCCTTAACATTCTGATTAACAAGTTCTTGAAAGCCAAACAACCAATCTGTAGTAAGAAAACATTCTAACAATAGAGTTATATGAAACCATCAACAAATTTGAAATTCCACAATAGATATAAATATACAATAATGCTAGTAATCACAAACTTATTCAGATATAGCAGTTTTCCTGAAATCAGAGAAATGGCATTGGCTCAGGAAAACAAAAAATGGCTCAAATTGTCGAAAGTATGACTTTCCAAATTTGGCGAAAAAATTTACTGTTGGCGAATGTGTTATTCCACTGAATTTCGATGATAAATGCGGTTAAAAGCGGCTGAGACCGGTTCTCAATGTCTGTGTATAACTTGCATGTAATACGGGCCCCAATTGATATGCTGTCTATAGATGACATGTTCGTGTATAATGACATGATTATTCACACGCTTGCCAAAAACAATCGGAGGCGGAGCTTGTCGCTTGTCACCAAAACCACTTTCAGCCAATCAGATTACGTCTCACGTACCCGACACATGTGAAAGATGTGGGAAGTGCATAATAACAATCCAGAGAACTAAATTGTTCGCCGTTTGATATGCCGAAATAACGATTGATTAGACCGACAATAGAAAAAGTTGCAAACTGTTGTTTACACTTTGAAAGGTAACTTTCGATTGAAAAAGTTTACGGTTTAATAGAATCTAATATCACTGAAAACGCCATCTCATGAAATTAAAATTGCCGACGGCGATGTGGAAAACGTGTATTTATTCCGCAACACATGTGTAACTCTTTAACTATTTACTCTAGCATCGCATGGCATCAACTAGGAAAATTCGAAATACGCTTTTATGCCTCGGATTTTCACGCAAATAACCATGCAATTACTTTCGTTTTCGGGTCTAGTTTACGATAAAAACCATATCGTACGTAATGCCGCAGCTCGGTATTTTACAAGGAATAAAAATTATTGTAGTAAATTCAAATTTCTATTATTTTTGCCTGTATATATTGATGATTTATGTGGCCTGGTTTTTATGTACAGCTGATTGTTAAAACATGTATTGCTTCTTGCACGTGACTGACTTGTGTTTGGGAGTATACATAGTCTTCATGTTTCAATTTGAATATTGAATTACTGATAATGAGATGTTTTTTTAAACTTTAATAAAAAGAATAAAATAAACAAGAAATAAAATAGCAGTGCTACAGTGAATCATCCTACAAGATCTTTTAGAAATGATTTGTCGACTATTAAAAGCAATTTCAAAGAAACACTAAAAAGGATTACAGTCAAATAAGAAATAAAATAGCAGTGCTACAGTGAATCATCCTACAAGCTCTTTTAGAAATGATGTGTCGACTATTAAAAGCAATTTCAAAGAAACACTAAAAAGGATTACAGTGAAATAACAAAGATCTATGCTATAGAATATTGGGGATTGAGGGGATAAACTGCACTATATATTTGTCGATTGCGTGTTGTAATATAGCCCGCGAATGACTGAAAACGACCGGTTCAAAAATTGGCTCAAGAAAAAAAAGCCAGCGCTAGCCCTGCTACATATGACACTCCTTCTGATAATGTGAAGTTTAATGGTAATCTCTTCAAGCATATAAATGTTAAAGCTACGACACGATGTGATTTGGCTGGATGGATGATCAAACAAAGGTACAATGCAATAACTATATGCCTCTCCTTGAGGGCATTATACACAAACTTGTACACGGTGCATGCTAACTACTATGACTACAGTTTATTGTAGATATCTAACCTTTCTTTGAACCATTCCAAACGCTGCTCTACATCTTGAACAACAATCAGCATCCTTCCATTCTGGGGCTTTCTCTGCAGAAAACATGGCGTCCGATTCCTTTAATTGTGGAAAGTTTTGCCCTGGTAACAATAAACAGAAAATATTAGTTTCAAATCCAATCATATAAAATTAACAACAATGTAATACATTATGTACACACCCATTCAATAATTAGACAATAAATATGAACCTACCATTGAGGTACATAACAATCAAGTATGAACAAAACAGTATTACAGTTTTTTCTCTTCTTAGATGGCTACATGATAGTTTCAAAGCACCCTAAATGCATTTTATGTTACAAAGGGCCTTCTCTTAATATTGACATGTTTCTAAACCGAAAGTAGCTGATTTAAGTTATCAAAATGAACATAGGGTATTTGACAGATCTGAGGGGATTTTCTCATTTATTGATTTCATAGCAAAACATGGAAAGGCATTAGACTTCTTTAAATCACAGATGTTTTCTTATCAGATATTGTCACATCCAACAGATAAGGTATGGAGTTTGTCAGAGACAGCATCATTTCTTACAAGTCAGGAGTTAAATGTCTTATTTATTGCAAGTTAAGTCAAATTCAGTGAAATCAAATATATATTATACAGGGGTTCCATTTGACCCGGGACTACGGGTTTTGACCCGGATGTTTTCAAAAAGACGTCGAAATGACCTGTAGTAATTTCAGTCTGTGCATCAGCGTGACCCGGGGCAATTTTAATATATTGACTTCCGTGCGTCATCAATTTTCAATCCTATGAAGTCATTACACAGAATGGCATTTCTATCACAGCAAGACGTCGGAACAGCAGACATTCTAATGGTATAAACTGTATATTCAGTATCGATCGATAACATAAACAACAGGCTGTCAAAATTTAAGCTCCGCCTTCCGCACCATATATGTAAAGCGACATTTGATGGTTGACCAATGAGCGCTACGCTGTGTTAAGGATATAATTTATGCGAGTATTTGTAACCATGTATGCACGCGTGTTGATGACAATACAGGTGACGAGTAAAGTCTGTCATAAATCGATAAACCAAAGCGACTCGTCAAAGGTATGAATGGTAGTACAAACGTTTTGGTAGTTTTAATTGGAGACAGTTGTCTTTCATCGTAGACACGAGTAGAAAATTATTTGTTCTCAAGGGCCCTTCTTACGCATATATAAAATTAAAACTGCGAAAAATACACGGTAACATTTAATTAGTCTGTCATAGATCGATAAAACAAAGCGATCCGTGAAATGTGTAAACGGACGTTCGAAAGTTTTGTTGTTACAACAGTTATAATTGGAGACGGTCGTCTTTCATCGTAGACACGAGTAAAATTATTTTTGTTATCAATGGCCTTTCTCACGCATATATAAAACTGTGAAAAATACACGGTAAGTAACATTTAATTATTACAATATATAATGCCCGTACTTCTTGAATTAAAATACAACACTTAATGTTCGTTCTTCGGAGGATAAAGTTGAATTAACGATTGTACAATGCAAACTAGCCTGCGTAGTGGATGAACGGGAATATCCATGCAATCACTTTCGTTTTCGGGTCTAGTATACGATAAAATCCGTACCGTACGGTCCATGATGTCGCCCGCTCCGTCTTTTACGAGAAATGAATATTATTATAGTCAATTCAGATCAGTTTTACAAATGCCGTTCGTTGTGTTACAACCGTTTTTGTTTATATTGTACCTGTTCTATATTTCTATGAATATGGTTATGCCAAATAAATATTTTTTTAATGATGACCTCACATGTATATTTTATTAACAGACTTGGTACATACATGCTGTTGGTTGCATAGCACATATAAATAGCACAGACAATCAGTATATACAAAACATGTTGAGCATTCGATCCATCAACATCGTAAAAATGGATGACCCCTGAAGTTTTGAAAATGACCCTCCAAATTTCAGGCCCAAGGGTCAGTGACCCTTGACTTTTGGAGACTAGTGGAACCCCTGTTATATATACATTAATTGTGTAAAACATGTAATGCCACTTTAAGCTTTACAATAACACAACTTACCTTCAAGTTTTAACAGATTAAATGTATCTTGAACCACCTTGTACCTCGCGTCGTTTCTGAAAGCTTGGCACCAAACTTGTACCAACTCAAGAATTTTGCCTTTCACTGGATCTCCTCTTGTCTGAAATATTGGGAAAAAGTTTGTACATAACCTTTGTCTCAACATCCCCACAAATATACACAACAAATAATTGCAGCCATTTTCTAAAAGAATATATTTTCCCTATGTAGAAAGAAAATACGCCTTCACTAAAATTATTTACAATTTTAGCCTTATACCCAAATTTGGCGATTCTTGATGCAAATTTCCCCTATCAAAAGGACCCACCATACTTCCCCAAAAACTGAAAAAATGGCTGAACATTCAATAAGACAATGCTGAGAAGATGAAGGTACGAACTATAAACATAGGCACAAGCATATCCGTCAGACTGTTATATAATAAATACTTACATTCACAAGATTTTTCAAAAATTCCATAAAATCCTTGGTTGCTACTTCATCATGAACCAGACTTCCACAGTTTTTCATACAAGATTCCAAAACCTGAAGTAAATTAAAATTATCAGTAAATAAGAAAATTCAAACAATATCTACCGGCAAAAAGACCTTCAGATATTAAATACATTTATAAAGGAATATTGTACATTTGCGATAAGTCTATAGTACTCTACATATATAACCAATACTTAAATATTGTACTGGTCAATTCTTCATATAAAATAAATAGACAACTTTGGATACTCCAACAAATGCAGGGGTTCCAATAGGTGCTGAATCTTAAGGGTCATATTGACAATTTTGATCCGAGTTTACCATTTTATAGTTAAATTACCTATATAACTTAGAAAATCTGAAACATGTCAGTGAACTGAATTAATATATAGAATAATGAATCACACAAAAGTTTACCTGTAATGCATACAATGATACATGTGGATTTTCTACTCCAATTTTACGTCTGATATTCACTACAGCTTGTTTAGGTCTGTAATACAGAACAGAGTATTTTGTCAGATATATATTATCCTACAATAACCAGCTCAGTTCAATTTAGCCATTTGTACATATGTAATAGAACAGATTATATAATTTACTTCATTCCAAAATGATACCCATCAAACAAGAATTACACAATTTCTACACAGGTAGTAGAGTTTCAACGATTCAACCGATTCGATTTTTTCCCCTTCAAATGAAAATTAATAGACTAAAGCAACAACTTTAATAGTATTTGTTCAGTGGTCTTTCTTCTCAAATTTAAAGAATACATTGGAAAAAAAACAAAACCATTCATGAAGTGACGGCGGGTCTAAATTACTGCCAAAGAGAATATCCACATAGTAATGTCAGGTAGGTTATTTACGAAATAAAAACAAAACCATTCATGAAGTGACTTAACGACGGAAGCCATTTTACTAAACTTTACTTCCAGTAAATAACGTAGCAATAGGGGACGCGACATGTGACTAAAACCTGTGAATACTGTACCAAATAACAGTTTGGCGAACTGGAACTAAAAAACCGAACAGAAAATACCAGGGTATGAATTGTGAATCGAATCGTGAGCTCCGTAGTCGAATTGTTGAAGCTGTAACTGGTAGCAGCATACATGTGACATATCTAGCTAGGCAGATCAGTCAATTTTCCATACCAATCCCGAAGATTCTATTTAAGTCTTATCAACTATCAGTAACAAAGTTATCTCCATCATTTTCAGCAGTTTTGCCAGAGTCAGAAGATATTGATTTAAGACTGGAGACTGACCTCCAAGCTAAAGCATCTGACTGGTTGTGAATGTAGAAAAACTAGGTTAAATATAACTAGAGCTATCACTGAAGGTGATTAATACCCCCACAATACCGCTTTGTCAGACATATTTTTGATAAATTCAAAGATGGCCGCCAGTCAAGACAATGAAATTATCTATCACTATCTATCACTACAGGACCACAATCAGAATGTGCCGACAATATACACAACTAGGCTTGGTAGAAATAATTCATGGAAAACCATGTTATGTGACATGACGGAACAAGTGGTGATTCCCATATAGCCCCCATTGCATATTTTGAAGTGGGGTTATAATAAGAATTGTGTACATTTTAATATTTCGGAGGTGATATGAATACCACAGTATGGGAGTCAGGTCAAAATCAATAAAATAGAAAAAATGAACAGTAATATATAGCACTTTGTCACAAAGAAATATAATGATACATTCGACTAGAGTATGAACTAGTAACACCAATATATTTGATTTTAACTCCCAAGATCTGAACATTTTGCATTCAAATTCGAACAAATATAGCAACAAAGCGTATTAAATTGATACAATTTATATTCGCAATCAAGACATTTTGTTCCATTGTCCTTGACTGCAGTTTCACAGATTTAATCAAATAATCAAACTACCTGGATATAACATTATATTATGCCTTATTTCAATGGATTTTAAAAGAAATCCCGTTATTTTCACTGAAAGGCGAGTCTTCAACAACAAAAACAAACCATTTGCTAGTATCTGAATGTAATAAACCAAAAATGCTGCCAACAGAACAGTAAGAACTAATCAACAGTTCCTGTGAAATAAAAAACTGAACTTGTATAGAATTGCTCACAAAAAGCTGGGCAAAATGGAACTAAATCAATGCAAAATATATCAAACAATATGCTAGAAATAACAGTTATTTTCACAGAAAGATAAGTCGTTTACAACTAAAAACAAACCATTTGCTAGTAAGTGAAAGTAAGAGAAACTATTTTTAGTAACAGTGACCTTGACCTTGGCCCCTCCAGCCCCAATATCGAACTTGACCTGTATCTTCTGATGTTACACCTGTGTACCAAAAAATTTTCAAATCTGTCTAGCCTTTCATGAGTTATCGTCATGAAACCATGAAAACCAAGAGAAACTATTTTTAGTAACAGTGACCTTGACCCCACCAGCCCCAATATCGAACTTGACCTGTATCTTCTGATGTTACACCTGTGTACCAAAAATTTTTCAAATCTGTCTAGCCTTTCATGAGTAATCGTCCGGAAACCATGAAAACCGACAGACAGACAGACAGACCGACCGACCGACAAGCTCACTCCTATATACCCCCTCAAACTTCGTTTGTGGGGGTATAATAACATTTACAATACATAAAGTTTTGCTTATACATACTGCACGTCTCCTTGTCTTATACAATCAGATATCTGGAGAATAGAATCCCAGTCAGGTTCTAACAGTAGCTGGCTTGTGGCTTTTTCTAAAATTGACAGAACGCTATTCAAAACATTGAATCATGAATGAAAATGTTCAATTTCATACAAAATTGTATCAACATTGTAAATGTGTTTCTATGTTACTGCTAACCATGGTAATTTTCTCTGGAAGGTTATCTAGGGGAATCCACTGAAATGGGAAATCATATACTTCAGATTTTTGCTGTTGTTTTTTGAAAGAAAGTCGGGACACTTGTTTGGCTATTTTTTGGGGCGATTTATGGGTATCATTCCACTACTAAAATAGAAAGCTTTTCCCCATTTACATTCAAAATTCTCCACACAAAAGGGTTCATCCAAATTTCTTTAACCATATCAAGTCATTTGAGACAGGAAAATCTGTAGACAGCAGACTGACCGAACCATCTGGTCTTTGAAACTTTTCAGATATGTCCTTGCTCTAAAAGTTACAGGAAATCGTGATTGTAAACAACCCACTGCACATGCGCAGTTGGGCACCACACGTGCTTCAGTCACAGCCAAAAGAATTTGTGCTATTTAACCAGTATGCGGACACCAACATACACTTAAAAAGAAAACCACTAATGAGGAATCATTTTCAGAGAAGTTCCTTTGATGGTTTAATTTCCAGATTTTAAAACCTGGAAGAATGAAGGTTTTATTAAATTCCATTTATTTTGGTTTAAATAGCCACATGTATTTATATAAACAGAGAGTGTAGATATGTGTGTATTAAGAAGAACACTAAATGGATACTAAAACAAACTTTTAAATGGCCATTTATTTTTTCTTCTTCATAAAATGGACCTGTGCTCTGGGTGACAAAAAAGTAAAACATTTGGCGCATAACTGTACACATCATGTCAAATGCAAACGCCCAAATGATTATGATAGTTCAGGAATTGTAACGGAACATGTCTGGGTTCATGTTGAATATTTTGGCGATACTTTATAAAAATGGCCTTTTAATTATTAACTTAAACTAAAGCCTTTCAATATTCTTTCTCTTTTATTGATTTGAAGATGATTTAAACAGACAGCAAAATATTATTCACCGGTTGACTGCAAAAACTATGTTTGTTTATGGTTCTCAAACCGAGTTCGTCTGCTTGTAAGTTAAAAACCTGGAATAGTACAAATACGCATTCGAAACCAGATACCGGAAGAAGAACAAGTACAATGTGAATAATTGAGAGTAATTTGACGTCAGTCAAGAATGTTTAAATCCTTACGAAATGCTAAATATGGAGGTGTCCACGTACTGGTATTGTGCGTACTGTTCCGGTCTGTCTATATTTATAATTATAACCATTATCTGAGAAACTGGCGGCTCACTAACTTCAACTAGCCAAACCAGAATGCACCCCTGTTGGGAATTGAACCTTTAACCTACCGCTCCAAGGACGGATGCCTTAACCACTTTGACAAGTGTCAAAATTATATTGTACCAAACTGAGAAGTCATCCCTATCATTGCATTGCTTACTTCCTTTGTTAGAAGTTGGTTGTTCAGGCACAACTAATGACCTTGTTACATAATTCTCCGTTGTATGGCAGTCAGTTGCTAAATAATCAAAAAGTCAACATGAAAGTTTTCAATTAAATCGAAGAACAAATAAACAACTTCTTCAAACAGACAAAATGACGCACTTCTTCACTTCAGTTATTGATCGATCCAGCGAAAATTTCATAAATTTGTCAGGGTCCGAATTTGTCAGACTAGATCGAGAATCACAGAATAGAAATATATTTATCTGTAGATATAATAACTTAACTTACCAAGAAGTTTGTCGAATGCGGACCGCGAGCCGAACATTTCTACCTTCTTCCGTTAAAGAATTCGTTAAAAATAGAACAAAATGATTCAGTGTCCCGTGGAAATTCTGACAGATAATGGAGTCGCTTACGACAATGACAAAATCGGACCAGGCTAAAAACGAGTTATCGAATGATCTCATCGCGCTTATCTCCCCTAGCGGTGTAGCGTTGGTAAAGGGAAACCACTGCGTAGGAGATTGAGGACACGCCTTCAGCGATTATCTGCCTGGAAAATCTTAATATCAGAGACCCTGCTTTTTTTTAGATTTTGCAATAGTTTAAATAAAAAGTGTAGCAAGATATCTTGAATATGTTTAAATGCATGTTGGACATATCAAAATGTTACTGCATTTATTATTTGTAAAGGTTTAATGAAAGAGTCCATGTTTATTGCATTTTGAAAAAATCATCTTATTTAACTAGTCTGGTACCCAGAGTACTATCTTCTTCCCATTAAACTGCATGGCCAAATCTGGAGCATCAACGCACTTGGTGATATGTACAAAGTGACTGTGAGGCACAATGCGGCGATAGTTTAAAAAGCATGAATAAAAATGTGTATCTGCATAATATACAACTAAGTGGTAGGGCAGCTAATCCAGACGCCGTATCAAATTAAGTGCATTATACACAGATCCAATAGATCCATGCATCGTAGCTAACTATCACTGAGGTTAATATAATCTAGTGCAACATCATCATACCATGCCAGCCTCGATTTATTGTGCAGTCCCATATTTTTTCATTTTCCTGACTGCTGAACATTTACGATTTGTGTCATCAATTTGATGCAATTATTTAACTTATTTCTCTGAATTTCTGTCAAAAGACAAGGAATGCATTTGAAAAACACATGTGTACCAAAAAGGACTCATAATGACATCTGACACAGGGAAGATATACAACTGTACAGGCCCGGATCCAGAAATTCCCGACTGGATGGGCCAAATATGATGAAAATGCCCCACACTTGAGGTGGGGGTAGGTACGGGAGGGGTTTAGCCCCCTAAATTTTTTACAATATATATATGAAATGGTGGCTTCTGGTGCATTTCGTAGTCTTAATTTTTAGGACTCATTCATGAGAATTGCACTTGTATTATCTTGTTAAAGTACCATCATTTTAACAAATTTCCAGGGGACAGCCCCTACTCCCAATCAGCCTTCAGTAAAAACCCTTGTCACAAGTGAATAAGAAGCCAATTTCGTCATAAACTCTGAAATAGTGTAGATATTAAAACTTTCATGCTGATTTGGCAGAAGTTGACTCTTTTTAATGTCAAAAATGAACATGATCAGGGAGCACACTTAAAAACTGTATTAACTGTTAACTGCCTATGTATGCTCCCTGAAATAATATAAATGTGTATATCATCTCGGACATAAAATAATTGGCTGTGAGCGCAGAAAAAATGGCCCATTTGGCACAGAAATCACAATTCAATTTTTTTACACGAGAACATTATTTAATTATTTGCCTCTATTAATCTTTTTTTGAAATAAAGTTATGTTGCATAGTTTTCAAGTATAGCACTTTGAAAATACACCTACCATGTGTATGTATGCCTTGTAGGACAAAATCCCCCCCCCCCCGACAAAATCCCCATCACTCATTTTGTACGAGGTGGACAAAATCCCCTTCGTGAATTTTACAAGGCGGACAAAACACCCTCTGATATTATTTTCAACAGTGGACATAACATCCCTTTAATATTTCATCTTTGCCTTTGTTATTGTTGCAAAATAGCTTCTTGGATTTTGACAGACAACGTACAGTATAAAATTGTTATTACATTGTATTTTGAAATGTTCTTCAACTGTGGAAAATATATCCGAGGGGATTTTGTCCTACTTGTAAAATTCATGAAAGGGATTTTGTCCACCTTGTAAAATTCACGATGGGGATTTTGTCCACAGTGTACAAAATGAGTGAAGGGGATTTTGCATATCACACTGCAAAATTTGCTTGTATGAAAGGACAGAAATTAGGATGGTGTCTTGTTACTCAATCTTTTGAATTATTTAATTTCCTTACGACTCGGTAAAGTTGAAATTAAGAATGCATGCAGGTATAACGTTTCGTCGCGGTAGTGCAAACGTATTCAAAATACAAAGAAAACCATTGTGTGTTTTAGTTTAATACAAATTCTGTATACGATGAGGAAAATGTAATTTAAGATTTAAGCATTTTGAAATAAAATTCTTGTTCTAAAAAAACAAAATTATTTTATTTTGCAAAACTTTAGGCTCAAGTAAAACATTCCCTTCCATAAATTATTGAATTGTTTAAAATTATTTTAAGAAATTTTATTTTCAGTTTCACACTAAAACAACACCACAACAGTTCTCCGTCTCTGCTACAATTGATGCTCAATAATCTGTAATTTACAGACATTTTCAACATGACAAGGAAATTGAAAGCGCCTGTCTGATATAAAGTGAAAAGCACAATATTTTTCTAGATGGTCTCGAGGCCGATGAGCACATCAGGGGGCCAACTTTTATTGCACATTGCTTCCACTATACTTTTAGTATACAAGAGGAAATCGACCATAAACAAATGTATTGTATTTGAAGTGCTAAAAGAATAGTAACCTTAAGACCTAATCAGTGGATATAATTTTATATAAGGAATAGAAAAAGGTCAATCCACAGCCGACTGGGGTGGCCCCCCCGGTGGATCCAGGTCTGACTGTATGGTCCAATTAATTACTCCACCAAATCTATTTTGTATCTATCATCAATGTGTTAACATTTTGATCATGGCATGGCAATGTAACATGTGAGGGTTGGGCCTGTATTTCTATGGTCACACTTCAAGCCAAGACTGAGAACAAACCCGGTTTATTCAAAAAAGCAAAAATGGAATTTTTTCATCTATGATTAATGTCAACATTCCCCTTTCAATCATATTTTTTCAAATATTGAAAATGACTGTAAAACAATAATATAAACTGACCTGAATACCTAGTCGAGAAACAGGTTTGTCAGTCAGTATGCTCACTAGGGGGCGACTTGAGCGAAGTGGTCGCCTAAAATGGTGAGACTTCGCCCATTCGCTAGATCAAAGCGAAATTGACTTCGCCGACAATTTTGGCAAGTTACAGACGCTGTCAATCATCGAGTGGTGGGCGGATCGTTCCCGCAGTCAAAACAATACAATTAGCCAGAAAAGTTTGTCTTCAAAACGTAAAATAAACCAACATGATTCGGAATATAAACAAACTTTACATTGAGGGATTTGATCAGTGCGATGTTCATCGCCAGCATAAATAAGTCGAATAACCATAGGACTCGCTCAGAAAGTTCTGACAGAGGGGCACTCGACACTGTTTCAAACATGGAATTTACCGTTTTCGATCCCTTAGAATCTGTCTTTCTTATTTTGACGCAGTAATATTTACTACTTGCGACATTTTTGTGATGGTGTTCAATCAAGATAAACGTTTATAAAACGAAAGTCGGCGATCATCACATGTTATATATTAATACACGATGAAATCCGAGAATACTCGAATGCATTGTTTTGATGTTTATTTCGCGACTCGCCGGTAATTATATGCGGCCCCAATAGAGATTTTTCGTAGGTTCTTCACGATTGGGATTTTTTTTTCTGATTGGGAAAAAAAGCTATATTTTGCTTGGGGAATTGGTCCGATAGTCAGACCCGTGGGACCTATTAGAAAACATTCATTTTTGTTGCAATCAGAAAGTGTATCCAAACAAACTGGTAACGACGCACATATTGATGTTCCAAAAATGATCACTTCTCCTTAAGTCTCCCCACTTCTCCCTAATTTGACTGGAGGGAGAAGTCACTTCTCCCAAAAATTTCAGCCTAGTGAGAGCCCTGAATTGCAATGTGTAATAAATATGTAGTTGATGATGAAGAAGTTAAAAAGATCAAATCACTCAACGCAACATCATTTAATCAGTAGTCACTGATGTAACCTTAACTTTGCAGTAGGAGTCACAAGGCAAAGATTGTCACCATGTAATTACAAATTAAGCATAACAAATAAACAAAAGCAGAGGAGTATACTTCAACAATTCTACTCCTGAGCTGAGCATAAATTCAAGCATAAAAATCATAAAAGACAGACCAGCAAATATAAGGTTTCTGTTTATTAGTCACCAATAATTAATAATTCATACAGACTTTTTAGTAGAGATATGAAGATTTTGAGTAAGGTATTCAATATTCTCAGTTGTTTCATTTGTGTGTTCTGTTGAAGCAGCAATCTGAGTGGTTACATTACATTCACAACTTTCAGAACTATCTTGCGTCTGTTCCAGATTTGTCTCATCACTCGTTTCCTTCTGTTCACTTCTTTCTGCCTGATCAGATGAACCAGTACAAGAGTCCTTTACCAGTACAACAGATTCTCTTTTTGAAGCAATATGGAACTGTTTACAGTAATTATAATCCAAAGGTACCACTATTCCATTGTTCAATACTGGTCTCAATACAAACTTGAAGTGATGGACCAGTTCATCTTTTTCATAATCAGGAATCTCAAACCATGTAACCTTGAAATGTGATTCTGTAACGTGTCCGAGTAACTTAGCAACCCCCGAGTCGATTTTGATCTGGTAAATACGATAGTGGTCCACTACGTCAGGATTATCCACACACCAGTGAATGGTAAAACAATCCAGGCTGGTAATCAGCTGATACAAAACTTCACACAGTTGACCTCCGATACCAGGACGAAACTCTCGTAGTGTATGACAGGATACTCTCATCTTGTCCAGTTCATTGAACGGTATATTGATGGCATTACCAGATGCATCAACTAGAATACAGGTATCAAACAATATTAAATGAAGGTATATTTATCAATCTAATGTGACAGTGTTGTTTTCCATTTCAATATAAACTACATAAATGTCATGTGTTGTTTAATTTGTTTAAGGAGGGGAAACTTTAGAAGTTAAATCTCCATGAATATATCTCAAATCAAAATTACATTGGAATCATGATATATTTGTTTTCATGTCTATATGTATGCAAGGGGTTGTGGATGTTTAGATGAATACATGTATGTATAGGGCTATGAATGTTTACATGTATGTATAGGGCTGTGAATGTTTACATGTATGTGTAGGGCTGTGAATGTTTACATGTATGTGTAGGGCTGTGAATGTTTACATGTATGTGTAGGGCTGTGAATGTTTACAAGTATACATGTATGTATAGGGCTATGAATGTTTACACGTATACATGTATGTATAGGGCTGTGAATGTTTACATGTATGCATAGGGCTGTGAATGTTTACAAGTATACATGTATGTATAGGGCTGTGAATGTTTACACGTATACATGTATGTATAGGGCTGTGAATGATTACACGTAAACATGTATGTATGGGGCTGTGAATGTTTACATGTATGTGTAGGGCTGTGAATGTTTACATGTATGTGTAGGGCTGTGAATGTTTACAAGTATACATGTATGTATAGGGCTATGAATGTTTACACGTATACATGTATGTATAGGGCTATGAATGTTTACACGTATACATGTATGTATAGGGCTGTGAATGTTTACATGTATACATGTATGTATAGGGCTATGAATGTTTACACGTATACATGTATGTATAGGGCTGTGAATGTTTACACGTATACATGTATGTATAGGGCTATGAATGTTTACACGTATACATGTATGTATAGGGCTATGAATGTTTACACGTATACATGTATGTATAGGGCTGTGAATGTTTACACGTATACATGTATGTATAGGGCTATGAATGTTTACATGCATGTATAGGGCTGTGAATGTTTACATGTATGTATAGGGCTGTGAATGTTTACACATATACATGTATGTATGGGGCTATGAATGTTTACATGCATGTATAGGGCTGTGAATGATTACACGTAAACATGTATGTATAGGGCTATGAATGTTTACATGCATGTATAGGGCTGTGAATGATTACACGTAAACATGTATGTATGGGGCTTTGAATGTTTACATGCATGTATAGGGCTGTGAATGTTTACATGTATGTATAGGGCTGTGAATGTTTACACGTATACATGTATGTATAGGGCTATGAATGTTTACATGCATGTATAGGGCTGTGAATGATTACACGTATACATGTATGTATGGGGCTTTGAATGTTTACATGTATATTTGTAAAAACCCAATCCGATAAGGCTTTCATTATCGATGTATCCATTATATTGGGTATAGGGTGGGAAGGTTGTTTATCATGTGATATCATTTTAACTTGCAGTAAATAGGTTGTATACAACACCCCTATAATCGATATTTAGATAAAAATGATAATGAAAGAAAAAGCGAATTTGAGTAAATGTTTAGGGCTATGAATGTTTACATGTACCATATGTATATATGGATGTGAATATTTACATGTGTATAAATGTATGCATAGGGCTGTGATAAAAATTAAGCAAACCAAGGACACTTCCAAGAAAGCGCTGAGTTTGTGACTTCAAAATTTCATTGAGAAATACTCGACATCATAACCAACATAACTAATACAGGTTTTGTCCTGGAACCAAAGGTATACTAGTAAAACCTAATTACCTCCCCATTCAATAGACTTTGGATTGATCTGAGCATCTTCATCTTTCACATTAAAACAATTGTTACCCACATCAATGAGAGGATATGAGGTAGATACATCAGCGTCGACAGATGTGAGTTCAGCCTTGGGAAATGTTTCCGGTATTGCATCACCAGGTATAATCTTAAACAGATAATAGACAACATTTATTTAAAACAAAATAAACAATATAAATATAGATAATCATTGCACCTCTAGATGTGTATGAGAAGACTGATAAGTATCAACTCTCAAATGTTATCACCCACATATGATTCAGTAACAACACAAGCACAGAACCATTAAACCAAGATGAATTTGACTATCGGAGAGAATCAATCTTTGATATAAGTAGTATTTTCGAAAGCTATCAATTATTAAAATGTCAAGTAGCTGTTCACACTTATAGCTTTCCATCTCAGTATGCTTGCCAGAATTTAGGGGGTTACCCTCAGGATGTACCTACAATAGTTCACATGTAAATTACCTTAAGATCTCCTAATAAGGCAATGCAAGTCTTTGGTTGAGGATCAGTAGTTGTTAGACCAACTTTAACAAGTTTCAGCTTACAAAACTTCAAATATAAACTGTACACAGGAAACCATCTGAAGTAAAATGATATACATGAATATATTTGAGTTGTCATGTAGTCATGCAGTCTTCATTCAAATCAGTCATCATGGGATGTATTAACATGGCGCTCTTGTCTAAAATGCAAGAAGTAAATTCTAATCTTGAAAAAAGTTAATGTCAACAGTACGAAGGGGGACTACGGATTTGGTATCTTAGAATCATAAGAAACTACAGTTTAAATTTAGATAGATAAATGTGAACAATATGCTTAAATACAGACACAATTCAATACATGCCCATGTGTGTATATATGGTTTCATGACATCTATTAAAAGATAGGATAGGATGTTGGGAGATATTTATGTTAACTATTCAGTCAATTGTTGTGTGTTGAAAGCCTTATCTACCCTTGACATGATTTATAACTTACTTTGTTTTCCATCTAGTACTGTTTGGCTGTGGTGATGAAAGCTGAAGTAGATTTGGTAAGGCAGAATCATTCATTGGATGTATATGTAAACATGCTTTGTCTTTGCCAAAAGTGGGAACCGGCTTATCACCATCAGGAAATGGGAGGAGAACCAGTACAATAGACTGGTCATCATGTTGTAGATGTAATTCAAGAAACACATCACAGTCTGGATCTTGTAAGATTTTGTAAGTTACTGACACATATACAGATGTATATTGCTTCAACTCTACATCAAGCGAAAAAAGACTGAAACAAACAAAATAAACAGACTGTATATTTTATCTAAACACAACATTGAAGATGATAATATTACTTGCAGCTGTCTTACTTGCAGCTGTCGACCCCAACTGACATAATCGTCATGCAATTTGGATCATATACAGTAATAGCATTACTTTTGGATTTCTATTTATAAACGCAAGTAAAAATGATAAATGATGCTATTGTGTTAATATTGGTTTACTGTAACATTTGGAGACCAGTGTCAGAATGCAGCCTTGCCATTGGTCAATTTTAAAACTAAGTCAAGAACCAACCAATCAGAGACTTGAGTTTTGAGACTGGTCTTAAAAAAAAAACAAATTTCTGCTAGGGAAAACAGATCATCTATGTTTATATTGAAATTGGACACTTCTGATGATAAAATGAGAGTAATACAAGCATAACAAAATTACCTCTCATTGAAAATAGATCCATACAAGGCAATCTTTGGCTGCCATGTTTTTTGAAAAATCAAAATCATTTTAACAGATTTGTAAGAGAATATTTACCTGTACATAACAAACTTGCCATGAACAACATCAGCTTGTAGTTTTAGAGATGATCCACCCATATAAGCATCATCTGTGCATATATCCATGATCGGATCAGATTCATTAGATGCTTGATTTGTTTTGTTCCAATCTTTTGGAAAACTTGCAGCAGAAATTGGAGCAGACTGACCAACTAATTTTACACTAGACTGGGTACCAGATAGTGCAGAGGCATTAGTGCTTTCATTCTGCACTGAACCAGTCTGGAACTGTGACTGAACAAATTGAGCTTGTGTAAATGTCGGTTGTAGTTGTTGTATATTTAGGTTACACCATGGATTACCAACAGGCTGAAAATATACAACATATGATATAGAAAGTACAACCATATAACATGTTTTACTGGTTTAAAAGAAAGAGAATAAGCTGCTACAGGGAACACCACATACATAAGGCAGTGCTTATATAAATATTATAGTTCTGTATAATGCAATATTTCTGTGTATTTCAGTGTTACATAAAAAATGTTGTTACTCATTAGAGTGACAATAATTAGTCTGGCGAGATTAACTTGCCTGACAATATCCAACAGGCTACATATCAAAACTGTATCTGACAGTGCATAAGAAAGTTACACAGGAATGGCTCCAGTCTGTAATCTAGTAAATTCCTGTTTGACTTTTTTTGGTAACCTTCTAACAAAAAGAAAAATGAAGCTTTAATGACAAACATACCACTCCATTGTCGAAAAATCTTTCTCCAAATCCCTGACAGAATGAAGTATTAATGGGTAGAGATATAAAGCTGCTTGGATACAGTAAATCGTCGAGTAATCTCCAAAACCTGTAACATATGTAACAGTTGATTCATCAAAAGTTATTACAATTAAACTTTACACAGACACAGTAACATGGATAATTGACATATTCATACACAACATATCTGGTTTGAAGTATTTGGGCTTGTGTCTGAAGCAGAACGTCAGAATGCAGCTTTGCCATAAGTCAAAATTAAGTCTGCGCAGAACCAACCAATCAGTTGCTTTAGTTCTGAGGATGATACAAAATATAAATTTAATAACCTCAGGTTTAAAAATAACTCCAATCAAGAGGGCCATGGTACTCACCTAAGAACATGGCCATGTTGGCCTCAAGAGAGTCCAAGAGGATTTTAAACGATTTGAACTAGTGACCTACTTTTTTACCCAACATGACCAAGTACCACACTGTAATTGCATTTTATTAAGACAAACATTCTGATCAAGTCTTATGTAGTTCTGGTAGAAAATTCAGCCTCCCAAGAATTTGATACTGTAACCTAGTGTTTGACCTCAGATGACCCAGTTGCAATCTTGACCTAAATTCTATTTTGACCAAGTATCATATAAAGTATGTCAAAATTGTGACCTCTGAAGTGGTAACAAGATTTTACTATAATTTGACCTAGTGACCTAGTGTTTGACCCCAGATGACCCAGTTTTGAGCTTGGCCTAGATTTCATCGAGACAAACATTCTGATGGGGTAAGAGATGTTACCTCTAGAGTGTTAACAATCTAAATTGTTGCCGACGGACACAGGACGATCACAATAGCTCACCTTTAGCACAAAGTGCTCAGGTGAGCTAAATATCTGATGGCCACAAAGTAACTAAATCCACTGTAATACCATGTGTACCATGAAATAACATTTCTCAATCATATTCATCAGTAAGGATATCATTTGCTCGGCAGTCCTTCAATATATTTTACGTATCAGGGATATTGCATGACAGACTTGATGATGTATTTGGCATATCTCAAACAATGATAATATACACAAGGATTCAAGGTTATAAACTGTGTTTTGATACCAGCATCAAAATGCAGCCTTGCCATTGGTCAATTTTAAGAGTGCAATCAGTAACAAATAGATGCTTCTATTTTGAGGCTGGTCTGAAAACTCAGGATTTATAATCTAAGACATGGGAAGTGATGTGTATTGATCCTCAAAATGAATACATGAATTATGAAACTAACAAACTGACCTAAAATACAATGTAGGATCAAATACACTATTATTACAACAAAATGAAATATTACTACTATTACAACATTGTACATATTACATACTTGTTTTCATTTAGTGTGAAGTTATCAGTGCCCATTTTCTCATACACCCATCCTGGTGCAAATATTGCCACAGACAAATTGTGTTTACTCACAGCTTCCAGAGCCTGAAATATACGTTTGTATAAAGTATAAGAGCTTCCAATCCATACAAGGTGTGTCTAAAATATTCATGGACATTTCTATTTAATGATAAGTTAGCTTCATTATATGATATATAGCTGTAGAAATGTTACAGCACAATACATGTCTACTGACCAAATATGGCTAAAATATTTACATTTTCAAGAAATTGATGCCATACTTTGCATAATGAATCATTGATACAGGGTCACGACACTAAGGCACGTCCGAACGACATTATCTGGTTGAAAGCTGGTTCGGAATAGTCATTCCCGTGTCTGACTGGGCCGATGGTCGTGTTGATAATTATTGATACTTGCATGATACGTGGAATTAACGTACAAATTGTTTCCATATTTGCATCCTATTCGCCTATTTTTAAACATATACATTACGTCGGAATTCCTTGTTTTATTATTAGAAGTGATGGCATGCACAGTGAATATCTGAGCAATTCTGATTGGTTCACAGTAAAACTGCCTTTTCTTTCCACCCAGAGTTGTCGTTGCTAGACACACCGAATTCACATTTTCAGTTTTCGAGCGATAATGAAGAGTTTGAAGACTGAGACCCTGTTTCATCGTTACATCATTATCATTTAAGTCCACAAATTATATGTACATATTCAACTAACCATTTTATGAAAACCAGTAAATTAGTCATGGGTGTGATGCAATTTTTACCACAGGACCTGTCGAAGCCTATGTGACTGGGAAGCATGCAGGAACGACAACTTTGAATGGTATTTGACATATTAAGACATCTAAACGTTTTTCGGACTGTTTGCAAACAGATGAAATGGACCTTTTTAAATATGGGTATTTGTCCTATAAATGAGTGTTAGACCCTGAAAAGTCGAAGAAAAGAAAGAGTGGACAGAATCCAAGGAAAAACATGAAAAGGCAAAGCGAATAAGGCAGTTTTGCAATGAATGGAAAGATGAGTACAGACTCTAGTGTATTATAGGTAAAAGCGTATCTCTGATGGAAGAACAAAGACGACACAACCAGCAGTCAACCAAGCGTATCTGATGATTCCATCATTGAGTCAGGGTATGGGAAATTGTAGAGAAATTACGTGAAAGTAGAGGAACCGTCCACAAAAATTTAAAAGAGAGACTATGTTAGAATAATATGTGTGCCTGTTGGGATAAATAACGGACAATGATAGATGCAGGCCATTGGAATGCTCATGGCAATTTTTACAAATGTATTATCAGACCATATAAGGTTCAGGCAATTCAGAAGAAAGGTTCCGTATTGATAATTTTTAAGTTAATTCTACATCAAAACAATTCACAATCGCATACCGCTAGATCAACAATAGATATTGACTTTATTGGTTTTGAGTTTTTGATTCACACATCTTATTCCCTGGATCTTGCGCTATGTGACCTTGACATTCAAAGAAAGAGATGCGAGGAATTCGTCATAATAGCCATGACCACTTGATTGAGCATGTTTACTCAGTATTTAAACTGTATAAAATCAGATTGGTATGACATTTTTCATTTGTGGGCTAGACAGCACCAGAAGAATGTTAATAATAGCGGTTGTTCTTTAGGAAAGTATGACATTATGTAATGTAAGTCCAATGACCATTTGTGCTGGATTGTTTTCAATGCCGACCATTGCTTTTAAAATAGACTTTTGGCCCTATGTAAGCTTAGACTAGTGTTCCGCACAAATATGGCAATATCTCTCAGAAATAAATCAATATTTACCTCCCTGGTATTGTATCCCCCATCACCAAGGCAACCTCTCCCAAATACATCTATACCAACGAACACATCAAACACTCTATCTGTCTCTGCTGCACAAATTTTGGACTGTTCCAAATGTTCATCTTTCCAACAATAGTTCAAAAATATTCCATCACAGCCATCAAAGAATTGTCTGAAATAACAAAACTATTACATGTACAAATGCATATACATGTACCACAAATTCCAACAAATTACTATTTATATCATATGAATACATATGACCTAATTTTGTGATGGACAGAGTGAAACAAGGATATCGGTGGAACCGATGGATGCTCCCCGAAGTACGATTATAACTTCGAACAAGACTCTAATTGTAAAATCTCACTTTGTTGATGGTTAAAATCTTAATGTTATATGCAGCACTGGAAATGTCCTGGATGTCCCAAGAAAATAGGTATACAAAAATGTACAATGAAATTGAGATAGTGAACAATTTAATTACATGCTGGGCTAGGATAATCCAGCTAACTGAAAAAAAAACTGAAAAAAGGAATCTTGCTACTGATATAAGAAGCCTTATTCACAATTAATTCAAGTACCCATGTCAATGCAATGCGTACCTATACAACAAAGACTGTAGGTTGATACAAATCCATATCAGCTGATGATCAGAGATGTATGGTGTTGACAGATGGACCAGTGAGTGAATGGCCTTTTTGTTGAATACTTTTAATCATAAGTTAAAAAAACAACAACAAAGCTTAATGTTTGAGGTGATCTTGAAAGGTGCCATAAAAACAAGTAAATATATTTGGAATCAAATATATACATGATTGTATATATTATAAACACTACGTAGACAAACATTTACCTACAACAAAAACTTAAATAATGTTGATTATCTTGCATGGCTGAAAATATTTAATCTATATGTTGCATAATCAAAGCACCATTACTGTATGAAAAACAGTCCCACCAAAACTCCTGATAATATGGGCTTCTCCTCTTCGTAATAAAGCTTCCCATAAAGTTTTGTTGAATTCCTGTCAAAAGTTTCTGAGGATTAGTCCGAAACAAGAATGGTACCATATGTACTATGTTGCATAATCAAAGGGCCATAACTCAGTGAAAAATAGACTGACCAAAACCGTGTGATAATATGAGCATCTCCTCTTAATAGTGAAGCTTCCCATAAAGTTTTGTTGAATTCCAGTCATAAGAGGAGGATGTAGTTTAAAGAAAATGTTGTCACACGATGCACGACGACGGACATTCAAGGATCCTAAAAGCTCACCATGTGCACTTCATGCTCAGGTGAGCTAAAAAGCAAATATGGCTATTTCAAACAACCAATCAAACTGATATATGAAATACCTGTTCTTGGAATTTAGAGCATTTTGCCAGTCAAGTTCTCCAGTATCTATCACACTATCATACCAGATGACTTTGGATCCAGGAATATGCTTGTGTTGTTCTACAGTCAAATATTTCACAAATTCAGTCAAGTTTTCAACCAGCTCAGAACTCTATACATATAAAGAAATATTTATCACATCAGTCACTGTAAGGAGTTATAAACAGAATGTTGAATAGGCAACAGAAAGAAATCACAATTATTTCATTTAATAAAAACCTGGATATGTCATTTCATTAAAACATAATCAACTGTTTACTAAACTGTAGCGTCAGTTTTCTCTCCCATGATCAACTAAAAATTAACTATAATTTCGGAGAATTAAGGCCTTAAAACAAAATGTTTAAAGTCCGATTATCTGAGCATTATTATTCGCAAGAAAACACACTTAAACAACTTTCAATTAAACTTTTACCAAATCATTAATCATCAGCGTAGCATTATAACATGTGTTAAATGCAGTAACTTGTATGGTAGGTGAATGTACACATTCTAGTTATCTATACTATAGCTATACCTGTAGATTTTTATATCAAAATGTATAGATCATCACATATCAAAACATATTATATTAAAGTGAAAGACCAAGCAGGTAGATAAACAGTACCTTTATGATGTTTTCAATATTCACCAACCATCCATCAAACTTGTAGTATTTTGCAATTTGTACAAGCTGGTCTGCAAATTGTTTATATGAATCTTCATCACTTAGAAATGCTTCACATCTAGATTTACCATCATCCCACTCTGTTATCAAAGTTCCTATTATAAAAACATGTATAATTAATAAAAATAACTAATTTCCAAGTTTGTGTTTATATAATTTACAAAAGGTATTTTATAAAATTTGGCAAGTTCATTCTGTTAATGTTTTCCAATTATGGAATCTCCTTTAGAATTCTTCACTTGTCAAAGTGACCACCTCGACCATGTAGTCTCCCTGTCTTCTGTGATCACTCAATAAAGTATGTAAATAAAAGAACAATCTCAAAATACACCACTATTAAAATAGCACTATTTATATGCATAGCAAAAGCAATTCAAAACTGATTTGTAAAATATAAATTAGTTTCCAAGGTTATAATACCAAGTTTGGAGAGCAGTCACAGTACGAGGCTGTGCCATTGGTCAATTTTAAGATTAAGTAACAAAACTAAAACAACCAATCAAGTTCTGATGTTTTGTGACTGATCTCCAATCTCAAGTCTTATAGTCATACACCTAGCACATACCGAGCATTGTGACTCCATGTCTATGTCCTGCATTAGTCCAAGATGGAGGAGGTATGGTAACGAAATAATGACTGAAGTACACAAATATATCCACATACTGCCAGTGATAGAAACGGTAAGCTTGTGGTCGTCCACAACCCTGAATTATCCTGAAAAACATAATTATGAAAATAGAACCTTTATAATGGTGAACATAGCCAAGGAGAGCAACTAGTACCATTTTATGTAGCCCCGCATACGTGTCTCTGTACTCCGACTTTAACACGCGTCGTTGTAACAGCGACAGTATAGAGATGTGACGTCCGTGGCTGGACTACATTTTATGCAACTTTAGTGTGCTGATGTGACCTACCACACCCAAGGAGAATGTTCTACCACTGTGCCAAGTACTAAAGTAGGCCAATTGAACACAAAAGTTAACATCAATATTTATGCTCTTATTGAGTAGATCAGGTTTTCAGAGATATCTGCTTCATTTAGATATCAAATTAGCATCCCCAGCTGATAAGCTTGATAGATTAAGAATATTGATAAAAACCAGTAGACAGTGTTAGAGAACTATTAGAGCAATAACTATTAAAAGAGAAATAAATTATCTCTCATTAGTCATTAAATATAATTTTTATAACTGTGACTTTCGGGATATTTATTTCATCACATAACACGAAATATACTGTGTATTTCCGATAAATTTCATATTTGACATGCGCGCTTTTATGTGCATATAAGGATTATTTGGTAGTCTACTGCCAATTTAAGTTTAATCAAGATTGACTGAAGTTTCAGAAGTTTTATTTAAATTTTAAAGCATTTAAATTAATGCTCGACAGAGATCACAATAGTGTCAGTGACAACAAAATCATAGGGCAACATAAAGATTATTTGAAGGCATGAAATGGATTATGTCTAGCTCGTATTAATTTACCTGTCTTCAACATAACCTCCTTTAAAATCATGACATACGATAAGCTTTGGCGAGTCTTTGTCCTTCCTAGCACGTTTCTGTATTTTTGCAATACACAGGTCATCTCTTCCAGGACGCCAAGACAAGACATCCTCAAGAGTAAATAATGGGCGTATCTCAGGATTTCGGCGGTCCATGTGTAGTGACTAGTGTACTCAATTTCACATATTTTCTTAAAGCTGATAAAAAACATGAAATAAAGCATGAAAAAATACTACCTTAGTCTTATAAAAATGGGTGTCAATGTAAGAAATACCAAAGACCTAAATACCATAGATGCGCTACTAGTATGGGCCATAGAACGAAGTCTCGTTTGTTCACTCGACGATCCGAGAAACGAAACAAGTGCGCGATATTTGGAAAAATTCTAGACGTCGCCATTTTGTATTGCACAATTTGGACAGTGTTGAAACCATTATTCGCTTAAATAAGTTTTCAATGATAAATAATTAATATAAGTAAAGATCCTTTACTCCAAACAAAGAACATTTAGGTCTATGCTCGAATGAAACGCCGAATCACGCCTCTGACTTTCAGTCGCAAATTTATTCATGTTTTTCGTAAAAATCGGACCATTTATTTATTCTTATCAAACGATCAATTTTTGTATTAAGTTTAAGCATATAAAATATATTAGGTTACAATATATTCAAGTTTTTGCATTAACAGCATTCAAGAAATCATAGGTAGCGAATTTACGCTGCACACGCTGAAGCGTAATTTCTTCACAGACTCGCGTTAAGTTTCCTATGAATTCTCGGATTTTCACAACAAGTACCATATATCTAACTTACCCAACTGTAAAAAGCAATCATTTAAGACGTCAAATCCAGAAAAATGTGGTTAATATTTAAAGTTTTTCCAGAAACGGCGATCAAACAATCCAATTTAAAAGAAATTTTCCCAACATTATTGCTTCATAACTATTTCTAAACAGGTCGGTTATTTTCCGCTTCATTTTTGGATATTTTCATCAAATTCTAATTGTACTAATACACTTCCATGTCAATTAAATATTTTAAAAAGCTGCTTTGAAAAACATTCTGGGTTCACATAATCTTAAAATTGTGTAAAGATCAAATAAACAAATGATGTAGATCACGCGAGCATGTCATGTTTGTGTACACAAGTCGTCTATTTTCCCCAGCACAAGTGTGTGAAAAATAGAAAAAAATAGTAGGTCAAATCAATGTATTTATTGCCTGTGTAACAAGGGTAGTGACATCAATTTAATTCTGAACACGAATTAACATTAAAAAATGTCGGAAGCTAGGCTAAATCTTTGAAATATGAATATTTTGGATGACAGACAAATTGAGATCACAGACTGATATGACCTAATCATTTCAATTATCAAAGGCACTAATTCTATTAAACAGGAAATAGCGGTATGAATTAACACATAACAAAGATCACCTGGGGTTTTATTACTCTAGTGTTTTTACAGCCGACACCTAGGGCAATTTTCAATTACAGTACTGACCGACCAGTAGAACTAATCTGCCGAGGGCGTGGTTTATGAATTGCAAAACAATAGGCATCGACCAATCAAATTTATTAAACACAAGCAAATTAATTTATTACTGTCAATTATCAATTCATATGAGAACACAGAAATTGTTTAAACATTGAAATTAAATGGCCAGCCAGCCGCGAGAGACGTCTAAAATATCCCGTTTTCAGAAGACATTCCTTTAAAAGTAACTATAAACAATATATATTTAATGTGAGTATGAATAACAAAACAGACAGTGAGTTTCATACTTTATTTTGACAAAAATATATTGTTTTAGACTACGTCTGCCGCTAACATCGTATCGATGCGCCATTATCTGGTAAACGTTAACCTGCTCTCGCGAGATTTTATTTTCCGTGGGAGTTTACGATATCTGGCCGAGTTGCGCATCTGTGGTATTTAGGTCTTTGGAAATACTAAGTTGTTACAAGGAACGCCACATACACAATGACTCCAACCAAAATTTTAATTTACAACTTGCAAGTTTTCCCTCCATCATCATTCTTTTAAACTGGGTCGAATAATACGATTACAACTATGTGGCCACATCCAATCTGCGAACATTGCGGCTCCCAAAATGATTGATATTTCTACAGTGAGCAAGAATAAGAGATTTTAACGAAATTCGAAACGCAACCGTAGTTGAATCAAACAACTAATGATAAATGATACAATCAATGTACACATTTAATCCACACAAGTGCAATTCTTTTAAATAACTGTCACATCAAATTTACAGTGTTTGGAAGATTTTATTTAAATTTGATACTGGACTCATGAGTCAATCACTGTGTCGCGAATACTGACTACAGTCTACAGTACACTGCACAAATGAAAATGAACACCGATTTACTTTTTCTCATAAACAACTGTTGATACTCACCATTTTTAAGATTTTGTAATACATTAACAAATTCTTCCAGAAATAGCACCGCAACCTACTTGTTATCACCCCCAATATTCTCCGTAAGAAAAATAAAACTAAGAAACTCCGACCAGCGGTTATTTCCCCTTGCGGTACATTATAAAGGGAGACCACTGCAGAGGAGAGTGTCAATATTTTTCAACGTTTACCTCCCCTACATCTTTGTACAATTTTGATCCGAGTGGTATAGCATGCACGGTTATAATATTATAATCAAGCCAAGTTTTGACTATATTTCGTACCAAAGGGATCTGTGAGAAGAAGATGATGTCTTATAAATATGATTTTCTCTTCATATATGTTCAAATGTACATGCATAAAAGATTTATGGGATATTTTGTCACGGACATATTTTTTAAAACCATTTACAGTAAAACCTCAATAATAAGACCACCCTTGTGAATCTTGAAAACTGGTCTTAATATTGAAGCGGTCTTAATATTGAGGTTGAATAAAGAGCAAAGCAATGAAAATGGACTCGAAAATTGTGTTCTTAATATGAGGTGGTCTAAGCTTATTATTGAGGTGGTCTTAGTATTGAGGTGGACTGTAATTGATGTTTTATTGTATATCCGCGGCGAGATATGAATAAGTGACCAAACAGCAATGACACTACAGAATATTTAAAATTTATCTTGCCAAAATTAGACACAAAATTGCATTCTTCTATAAAATCAACTGATTGATGTGAGGGGCATAGCTAGCGATAAGTACGTGCATAACCTCATTTGGGACGGTAAGAGAGGGAGCTTTATAGGATTCAGAATAAAAAAAGATAAACTTACATTTTTTTCGATAAAATATGTTATAAAATGTCTCTGAATGCAACTCATTTTATGATATGTGTTATAGCTGACACAACTTTAAAACGAAAGAACTGTCCTTACTGTATGGACTACGGTGTGTAACAATGAGCTGGGTTAATTAGTATTCAATTTCTTAGTGACAAGTCTCAAACTTCTGGAAAATTGGACTTGTCCAAATAAGTGACTACCTATAAGCCTTCGACCTCCTTGTGTTTCTTTGTCCTTTGAGCTGGGGGGAGGGGGGGGACTTGCCCTTGCACATATAATGAAACTTGATTCTGACAAGTTATATTATACAACATATTGTGCCAAAATCTATTATTGAATGACAGGATGGTAATCCGACACAATATGAGACTGTCAGACACTGTGATTTCTGTTTACCATCCTTCTAGACTTAAAATTATTCTGGGTGTAAGAGTCTAGTGTAACCTGTTAAATCAGGCATGTATATTTTAACTGCACTTACTATATGAAGAGGTAGTTTTAAATGGAACAGGAGATGTTTGTAAAACATTATGCCCCCCTGTGACCTAGATCTTTGAGCCAGTGACCCCAAAATCAATAGGGTTTCTCTGCTACCCAAGATGAATGTGTGGACCAAGTTTGAGGATGATAGGTCAAGGGGTTCTCGAGTTATTGATCTGAAACGAAAAGGTTACGGACAGACCGACCGACATGTGCAAACCAATATGCCCTCTTTTCTTCGAAAGGGGGCATACAATTTAACCTTGAATCTCATTTCTGTATATATATATACATGTTTACAATGAAACCTCAATAGCAAGACCATCAGCAGTTCTGAAAAAAGTCTGTCTTAGCTGTGAAGTGGTCTGATTATCAAGCTAAAATGTGGAAGAATTTAGAAAAATATAACCAGTTAAGAAAAATACAGTCTTAATTATGTGGCGGATTTAATTTCAAGGTGGTCTTTAATTGAAGATTTACTGTTATAAACTTCCTACACCAACAGTACACAACAGTATCAACTATCAGAAAGTATATTGTTTAAATCAGTCCTGATGTAAGTAGGATATGAATAGTTCAGTTATCTATGTAGTGTCCCAGTGTCAAGTGGTTACATTTGATTTTGTTTCAATGTATCTTACTGTGTAAGTTTATATTAAAGTTGATTAATCTTAATGGGTTGTAACAATAAAGACCTAAATATTGGACGTTGAAATCAGTCTTTTTTTCAACAAAAGCATGACTGGTTCATTATTGTCTCCTCTGATTTTGCTGTACATAAATATATGTAATATTGTACACGCTACAATGTATTCTTATAAAGGTCTAGAAGTGTTCGCCAGTACTGCTAAACCCAGCTTCTTATAACAAAAGATGTTCGCCCGACATGCTGGACAATCCGAATTCAACCTGCAGTCAGTGCCAAGCACACAGAAAACATATTGACCTGCGCCAACTTGTTCCCAATTTCTCCATTGTTTACATACATCTGATATACAAAACTTCATGCATTAGAGGTTTGTGAGAGGATAAGGCACAAATCGCTTCTTCCTGGCGATAACCCGAGTTTACTTAGTAATTTAAATATATTACATCTCTTGCTCTGCAAAATAAATCGAGGAAAAGAAAACACAAACTCAACAATGTAACAATAATTATCCAATAGTAGGATTTATTTCATCATAATTTCACAGAAGTGACATCATATTTAAGGTATTTAACAAAGCTACAGTACAACACAATTATGAATACCGTTATCTGTACAAAAACTCGCATACAAAACATCAATAAAATATATACAATGGTAAATATAGGTATGAAATAATTAGTTGCCTATGATTTCTGGCTGTAATGTGGATATGATAGTAAACTGGTGAAAAAAATCTATTTACAAATCTTGAATGTGAAATGAGTGAGACAACTTCATATGAAGGACAATTGTCATTGCTTAATGTCTCTCTTACTGTCTGGGCAACAAGAGAGAGAGAAGGGAACAAGGAAATTATTAATATAAAACAACAATGAGAATGCTACAATTTACATTCTTGGTTTATATCTCCCAGCTCAGATTATCATAAATAAATTGTCTAATTATTTAAGTAACACAATAACAAAAAGGTTCGAACAATGAACGTTTATACGTTAGCGCTATATTCAAATAATGAACATGATTCTCAGTGTATGCAGCCAACATAATTACTTTGCAATATAAGGGTCAATATTAAAATGGAAAATAAAACAATGGTTACCGGTCAATGAATGGCAGTACTTAAAATGACAAACAATTCAAGGATAAATGATACGAGTTTGATGAGAGATTTCAGTACCTGGGGGAATATTTCCAAAAAAATTGTAAGCCCTTCTAATTAAACAAGTAACAATTGTCATCAGCATTTTCCACCATAGCCAGTTACCAGCAACTGATTTAAACTGAAGCTTATAAGTATTTCAAAGAAATCACAATTCAACATATAACATAGGAGAGGCACAATCAAAATAGGACAAAGAAGAAAGCATTCCAAATACCAACATGACCCACATATCTGCGATCACTGAACAACATGTTTATTAACAAGGCAGGCATGAAGTACTTGAGATACAGTCAATACACCTGAGTTATTAAATCACATATATATAGATATATACATATATATGTGTGATAATTTGCTGCACTTGATTTACCTGAAGTCAAATTGCTTACATCTCAATACAGTTAAAAGTGAGTTAACCAATACATGATCAAGTTTACAAGTGTTATAACCATCAAACTATAGTTACAGTAGATTGAATGACTCAGGCATAAAACAAGCAGTTTTGTTCATATTGCTAGTTTTCTATAAATACTTCTGTGTATGTCAACTAAACATGTATACACCACTAAGACGTATAAAGGGAAACGTAACATTCAAGTATTACATTATGATAAACAATGATGACAAGAAGTTCTTCATGATTTCAACACCATAGAAATATATGTAGTACACAAAAGAATCAAGTAAAGTTAAAACACAATTCATTTACAAGAAAACAGTCGACAGAATCAGTTCTGAAGTAAGAATGACCAACAATATGTTTACGCTTTTCCAAACACAGCACTTGAAGAACAAGAGTCCTATTCCCATGTCCTTTTCTTTGTACAATGAACCACATGTCCATAACACATTGTTATCATTCCTGAACCTCACATTATTTCACAGAATAAATGCCTGCCATTGTAAAATGTCTATCGCTGAGCTTCCACTTCCATAGCATGAGGTGAATGTGTAACTTGTGTTGGAGATGTAGCGTAAGGTGATGAACTGAATTTTTCTGCTGTTGATAACTTCGACAGAGCCATTAGAGCATCAGGAAAGTTTGGGGGTGTGGCAGGAGTATTTGCAGGGGCACATATCTGAAAATAATTCATGTACATATTATACTCAAGTCTCAAATAGTTACATTAAATAATGTTAAATTGTTACATAAGTACATAAACCTCAATTCCATGTAATTTGACATTATAGTATTTAACAAGGAAAATAGTTTAATCAATATATAGTTCTTGCATCTACAATATTTACCTCCCTTGTTCTGAATTGTCGGCCATTTTGATAGACAAATTTCCTTAAAGTTTAATATGGGGAATATAATGTAAATGATGATGAACTAATCCGATATATAAAAAATAACTTATTCATTATGCTCATGTGGGCAATTGGCTCAGTAACTTGAAGTTAAGTGGTTGTCACATTCAAATGGTATTTTCTCAATTATCCCATATTTGGAGAATACTCCTATAAGGGCTTATCAGTTTTGCCAATCAAAATGGTCGTCAGTTCAGAACAAGGGAGGTAAATACATGTATTATAGATGCGGGAACTATGTATACATGGTAAGCTCTTTCATGAAGCAGCTTGCAACATTTGCCAACAAAAACATTTACTACAAAACTACATTTATATATCGAATTTAATTGTTCTTTCCCTATCAAAGGCAAACTACTGCCGAAATTGAGCATTCTGAGACTGATTATATAAATCTGAGATTGAAGAACAGTCTAAAAACTCATTTGATTGGTCAGGTGCAGCCAAAAATGGACAATGATAAGACTGCATTCGGAGTATGTCTCAAAACTTTGGGCCAAGTTCATGTACGAGAGCTAAATTGTTGATTTTCTTACATCTTCATCTACATCAGTACGTTAAACTGTCAAAATTGACAATTCTTTAACAGTGCCCAAGAATACAGATTAAAGAGAAAACAAAAGTAATAACAACAGTAAATAGACCCGACAAGATTCGGGTTGCTCATATTAAGTAAAGAAAAGTCTTCCCAGTTACTTTTCAACCATCATGATTGTATCTCTGCTTCTCACATTAGTTTAAATAATCATGAGCAAATTGATGCAGAAAATAATAACAAAAGTTATTAATTCACTCTTTTACTAGTCAAAATTTGAATTAACAACAAACTCAGTCCTTGTACTCCATATTAAAATTGACATTATCCCTATAATACACTTCTTCCTCATTGAAAACACTTTCCAGATCTATTCAGCAAAATTCCAAATTGGACTTCCAGTTTCAATTGCTCTTTTCGAATTTAGTATAAGTACAACAATGAATTTACAGCTAAGTAATATAATTTCAAATCAGGAAGGTTATAGATTCTATTTCCATTTGGTGAACAATGGAATATAAATGAGAACTAGAAGATGCCCCCACTTCCAGCCTTTGTCACAAAAGCAAATATTCTGCTTATAGTTTGTGAATGTGTATCAAAATTACCAAGTAAAAAACTGAACTGAATATGTTGATAAGTCAAGGGCAATAACTTTGCACTTACTGGGCGCAATCCCATGAAACCCATAATGCACAACCACACATGCTGGCGAGTATTCCTGTAAAATGTTGTGAGTCAGGATCCTATAATTTTGGAGATACCCGCCACACAAGTTTGCATGCTCTGTATGCTATAATGTCAGTAAGTCAGGGGCCATAACTTTGCACTTACTGGGTAGAGTCATACATAAAACCCCTGGTGCACAACTACACATACTGGTGAACATTCACAAACAGTTTTGCGAGTGTAGCTGGCTTATAATCTTTTGGAGATATAAGTAACACAAGATTTTGTGATGGAAGGAAGGATGGACAGACAAACGGATGGGGGCAAATCTATATGCCCCCCTTCAGAGTGAGGGCATAACAATGTCAGGGAATTACAGTATTAACAAAAAAAGATTATATAGATCTTTTGCATAATAAGTAAAGTAAGTAAAAAAAAAATTACAGAGTTACAAATAAAATATATATAAATTGAATATTTGTAGTAAAATCAATTTTATTATCAAACACTGCAAACATAATTTTTAAATTAAAAGACAAATTCAATCTACAATGGATTACAATTATTTATGTAATACTAAACAATAACACAAATGACCTCAAAATACTAAGGTCAACTTTGTTTAGATAACAATGCAACGTTGCTACAAATTAACAACTGTAACACAATTATTCAGATCCAGCTTCTCGCAGTAAAAAAATATCAATAAAATATCTCGATGTTATTGTTGGCATACTTATAGGAGATGTTGATTATATAAAGCCAACTGCGTAATTGTATGAATGAAGGCGCAGCACGTTTTATTACGCCAGACAGTCAGTCAAGCGATGCGTGATTAATGTAGGTCAAATTTTCAAAACAAACAAAACAAACTCGATTTGAAAATCAAGTCTCGGTCAACAACGTAAACATAATGACAGAGAATAACAAGAATAAAATGAAAAAAAATTGTCATAAAATATTGTTTATGAAATGCTATGATTATGTGAGCTAACGATGACAGTAGATCCACTCCACGGCCGAGAATGATGTCATCAAAATGGTGGCGTATACTCACCGAGTAATTTCCGTTAGCATGATTTCCATTGCACGTCCGACATATAGGTATAGAAGACTCTTGGAAGAACATACTTAGCGCACTCTGAAAATAAAAAGACAAACTGATAGTTTGATAGTTGTATACAGAAGTATCATTCAAAACCTACACGTATTTTTGACCTGAAAGTTCATTGTTTATATCGGACAAATGTAAACATGCGCCATATTGGTTTTTCAGAAAACGAGCGAAAGAAACTTACCTCGAGTTGCCATTTAGAAGCGACTAGAAACTGTTTTGCTTGGTCAATTTGGCATCCAGTAGCGAACATAAACTGGTTCATCGTTACTTGTTGTTTCAAACCATCCATATCTTTCATTTGTTCGGGGTAGTTTTCTAGTAGTATCCCCCTCCTTTCCAATGTTGATATTTTTGACGGGAAGTAAAAGCATGTATTTGATTGACAGACAACAATAATAAATTTCTCCCTTTTGATTGGCTGGAACGTGACAACAGGGGTGTGGTTTATGAAAAATGTCGGAATACTTCTGATTTAATCGCTAATATCAATTAAGTGTGTATTCAATGAAAATATCAAATTATACGCTTAACAGCTTTTAGTCAGTGGATGCCTCAGTTAAACAGCTTTAAATTAAGTATTTTCTTGTGGATTATTGCATCGATGGCAGCCACTAACTTAGAAAAAATCGTTATTGTTTCTGAAAAATTACGTCACAAGCACCTGATTAGTGCCCATGTTATGATGACGTTTACACACGGAAGTGTTGAAACAGACAATGATGTAGAAAATAACCTGTCATATATTTACTTTTAGCTAAAATCTAAAATCTTATAAAATGGGAGCCTTTTCATCTACTCTTGGTCGTCGTAATGGTGGTGTGGAGGTGGTTGATATTTCATCGAACAATGCATACCGATATCCACCGAAGTCGGGTAGGATTTTCTAAATTAATTGCTTGAAGTTCAGCTTTGTTTGCTCTCGTTGGGGAATGTATACAGCGCTAATTGTGTCATTTATGTCAGTCAACAAACTGGAACTGTCTACTTTATTAATGTGTTTAGTGTATTTTGAATGTCTTGATTGCCAAGTAAATGGTGATTCAAAGAAACCAGAAATTTTATTTACTGGGTCATGAATTAAGCGATTTTTGGGCAATAGCAGAATTATTGGTGATTAATTGAGCAGTAAAGTTCCTGAAAATCGGAAGCTTTCATAGTCAAAAGTTCTGGTTTTCTGAGGACTTATCACTAAACTACAATTTAATCAGATTACCTTTATGATTGACATGTTTTAGTCGGCTACATGTATCAGACTTGGGGCGATTACTTTGAAATTGATTAAATAACAATAACATCATGGTAAAAATGTAATTGATAACATTACAATTACTCCACTTTTCAAGTGCAATCAATTAAATTACAATTACTTTAACAAATGTTATTGATTACATTCATGATTAATAAAGTAATCATGATTACAGCTTGTTGCAAGTGCAATTGATTAAATTACAATTACATGCAATCAGAAAATGTCTGATTACTCATGATTACCTAAGAAATTGTACTTGATTACAGCTGATTACTGAATATGATTACCCCATGTCTGACATGTATACAGAAATAGTATAGAGTTTGTTATAATTAAAACATACACTTGTTTTTCACACCTTTAATTATTAATGATTACATTTGTTTTATAGGGTATACAGTGGAAAATGACATCTGTAAAACAGTTAATAAGACTTTAATAACACTTTCATTGTTGCCCCATCTCATAATTAACAGTACTTAAATGCAGTTTGACACTGAAACAAAAAATATACAAGTCTGGTTTTCGGGGGTAAAACATTATACAATGTCTGCAGCTAAAAAGCAGTTAAAAATGATAGTTTTAATCTGTTTAAATCATACTAATTTTCAGGTAATTACTTCGGATCACATTTCATCATGGGTGGAGAGAGGTTTGATATGTCCCAGCCTGAGTCATACCTATTTGGTGAAAACACTGATTTAAACTTTCTGGGCAATAAACCAGTTCCAGTAAGTGTTATTCTGATGTATAAATTTATCTGTCTGACTCAGTTACAATTAGCATGTACATTTGTAGATAATGTTGTTTGTTATACAGGAGACGAGTTTTTTAATCTTTTTTTGAGCTTTATGCTGCTCTGTAAATTAATTGCTTAATTTGTTGATTGTCCCTGTTTTACTTAATATCTTTCATGTTGTGTTTGCAACACACCAAATGCATTTTAATAAAATATATTATATAAAAAAGTGATGACATAAAATGTTTTTGAATGTTAACCCGGCTATGTCTTTTTGTAGTCTTGTTATTTGAGATTCTGTTCTAAATTCAGAAAATTTACATACAAATTTTCTGACTGCAAAATGTTTCATAAATGAATCTGGATTGCCGTAGGAAAGGATGTTGGTTCTTTTAGGGAGGGTGAGGGAACAGATGGACTCAAGTATTGACAGTAAGACATTGCATGCTAACAGTAATCATTTAAATGTCTTTGTTTTTTTGCAGTTTCCCTATCCACCTGCTACTGGAAATGAACCAACAAAAACTTTAAAAAGTTTGGTAAACATCAGAAAAGATACCTTGCGTCTTGTCAGGTACATAAACATTTATGTGAACATTTAGGTTCATAATGACACTGCAATATGGTCGTAAATATATATGTTCTCAAATATCTTCACTATCCAAAATGTTTTAATACTAAAGTTTTTCATAAATATTAGTTATTCACATACTCGTGTAGTCCCATCAAATTTCAGAAGATTCAATGTGATAGCAAAAAGCAGTAATTTCTTTTCTTGTCGACCCGTTAGTTCAACCTAGTTTCTTGTGTCTTTGTTTACCCTCCCTGTCTGCTGATTTTCTTGATTGCATCAGACATGTTATCATAAATCAGTGATGTCTCATCAATGGTAGAGCTCAGATGAATATTTATAGTGTACACAGAAATTCACAAAGCACTCCTGCAATTAACGGCAATCGTGACAAGATCAAACATGACATAGTTTGTAAACAGCATAATTATGATTTGTAAACAACATATGATTTCTTTTATAGTGTTTTTTTAAAAACAAAACAAGACATAATAGTGTTAACCATCAATCAACAAGTGTAAAATTGATTTGTATACAATTATATTTTGGAATGTTTGGGGTTCAAATGGATAAAACTGACCCCTTTGGGCCTTTAGAATTGATCCAAACTAAACTGCCTGTACATTCAGAAATGTCAATTTTTTATAACATGTATTGTTCAAGTTAATTTCTATAAAATATAAAATTATTTATGATTCTTTCATATTTTATTTCTGGGGTTCACCTAGGTGCTGAGTCTCAAGGGTCATTTCGATAATTTTTGACGAGATTTTACCATTATATTGGCTAATGACCTATAATAGCCAGAATTCTTAGGGTCAAAATGTGGCTTTTTGGAAATTCCAGTGGTCGAATAGTCAACTCTAGGGTCAAACGGAACGCCTGTATTTGTGATTCACTTGTGGTGAACATTCGTTAAGGCTTCAGTGTATATAACTATGTATGAAACATGAAAAACATTATTTCTAGGATCCCTGAAGTAGAGAAATTACAAACTGATGGCAACGATGAAACATTAAACAACAAATACAACATCGAGTTTACCTTTGATGCTGACGTGAAATGTTCCATTAAGATTATGCATGTTTGTACAGAGGAAATTGTGAATGGACAAATTGGGTTAGTAACATTTCTACAATGTAGTAAGATTCAGGGTTCTAGAAAATTCACTAGCTCGACATCCCAGAAAAGTCTAAGTGCTGATTCAGGCTACTAACAGTTGAGTTGAAGTTAGTCCAGGACAAGTCCGTTTCAAAAGCCTGGCTTCAATGCTATATAAATGACCCCCCCCCCACCAAAGGAAATTTAATACCTACTAACTGCTAACTGTATGATACTTACCACAGAAAGGTGTCTGTCCAGTTGAATCATGGTGACATACCTGTAGTGTTGAATAGGACCAATTTTTTAATAACAAAAATGAATGACCCTGTTTATTTGGTCTATACTGTGATGATGATTGACCCTAACTGTGCACATTAAGTAGCAAATTCTACCCCTTTAAAGCTTATTAACGTCAGACATGTGACAAACAAGAGTAGTCCATGTGCACCTACTTATCTGTTAATCCATACCCCTTTCTATTCTCGGACAACTAGCCTCCCCTGTTGAACAGTAGTCTGGGGCAAATGTATTTGAATACATTTTCTAGAGCCCTGAGATTATACCTTCACATTGACACAGTAGAGTTTTGATATAACTGTACACTGTTTGTCCAATGCATTGTTGCATGATTTTGTTTCTCAAGAGAAATATTGACAATGATCAGGACATTGGACACAAATGAAGAAGTATTTATGGTTAATCTATATCCCTGTCCCAGTTCCATTTTGTTTCCATGGTTACTGTTTAAGGTCAGGAGGTGTATTTCTTGCCTTATAATTGTCTCTGTCTGCTTCCTACATTCACACGTCCCCAACTTTTTTTTATAAAATGAACTATAAAATGTCAAAAGTTTCAGGTCGGAAACAAAAATTACAAAATTCAGTATTCAAACTCCTTCTCTATTACTGTATAAAAATGTATATTTTCTATGTGTACCAGATACCAGTCAAGAGATCCAAGTCTTTCATCAGAGTCATTTCACTATAAACGAGGTGCAAGTCAAATCTTTCAACAGTCAACTTACGTCATTGACCCATCTGGTTTCTCTGAAGAAGAGGTATAAACTGACAACATTTTTATCAGGTTTCTGTAGAAGGCGTAATTCTAAATTTGAAATTTTATGTTGTAATATAGTTTTCATCACTATTCTCGCGATATCACTTATCTCGTGGTATTTGCCGAACTCCACCCACCGATTATTACGAAAAAACATGGTTGACCTACTTTTTTTCTCACATAAAAAGCAGTCTTACCTATCAATATGAACCATCTTTTGGTAAGCATTTGTGATTAAATGTTTTTAAAATCATTTTCTATTAAAACAGCATGCAATCGGGTGAATCCCCTATAAAAAATTTGTATCAATTAAAATAAATCATGAGTTTCATGTTCGTCGGCTTTTCTCCACCACATGCATTATGGGTTTTAGACCACTTAATTATTTCTCTTGTATGATAGTTAGTCGTGCACAAAACAGTTCAATTAAGTTATCTGAGGCCTATAATTTGTCTATTATTAGATTATAATTGAAACATCGCGAGATTATTGGACGTACGTCATCCTGTAAATATGACGTTGACCCCATGTTCATTTGTTTACTTTTGTGACAAACTTTTAACATTATAACATTACTTTTATGCTGTTCGGAATTTGGATAGGATTGAAATGTATGATTAAGTGCTGGTATTTTAAGTTAACTATTCCTTCTTCATTATTCATTAAGTACTGCGAGAATACAGATGTGCGGTGTACTGTATTTCTAGTATGTCTCTGGTCTTACTTCTTATCCAGATAATTCAAAATTTAAATATATTTTATAGTAGCAAATCTGAAAAACTGTATTAATTTCAAGTGAATACCTTAAAATGCTTGACTGTAAGTGAAATGAAAATATTTTTCCCACATCAGAAAATAAATGTGCACATCATGAGTGGAAATTGTCAGAAATTAAAAAAAGACACACTAGTTCTAGCCACTAAATATTTTACCATTTTCTTGACATGGAAGTGATTTGTCTTTTATATTAATTGGATACTGTTTTATCATTAATTCAATGCATTATTTAAGTGGGTTTTTATAATTTCACGATAGATTTTAAACCATAATATACTCGGTACATTTAAAAACACACATTTTTTACCAACCATACTTCTTTAAATTTCATTTTATTACTTTTGAAATTCATTTTTTATTAAGATAGTTGTCGATTGTCATGAAATTTAGCATATCTTTTGCATACACATGCAATAATGTTGTGTCAAGTTCTTTTCTTGTATCATAAAAGTCATTCAATGAAAATTTAGAAATCCCACATCGCGCGTTATTAAGTATACATGTATATCTTACATTATGTATATACGTTTTATAGATGCAATATTGTCCAGATAAAGATGAGGTACCATTGGTGATACTGTGTACAGCTGAAGATGACGGTAAGTTTAGTAAATGACAAACTCATGTTTTTATCTAGTCAATCAGTACTTTACATTGTTCTACAAGAATTAATGACATTTACTATGCTGTCGAAAAATGCTGAACTATCCATCCTATGTGTTAATTCCTGTTAGCATGATTTGTTTTGGTCAATTTATCATTTGTCTAAACAAACTCTGTGCAGTACATGGTTGCTTGGCAACATGACATTATCTCATATTGATTAAAAGATAGAAAGGAAAATAAACAAAATTACTGAAGGTTAAAATTGCTAACAAAAAATACATTTTTATATATAAATATTGATACCAAACATTGTCTATTGGACAATAATCAACCTGTTTGTGGTACTCTTGTTTATACAAAACTGCTGTTGATACAGACATTTTGGTGAGTTTGGAGTCTAGTTTCTATACTGAAGTATCTGATTGGTAGGTTCTTAAGTCGGACTTAAAATTGACCAATGGTTTGGCTTCATATTCTGAGACTCGTCACCCATTTCAACTTTATAACTTCAGACCTTGATTATATATGTTGAAATATTGAGATGCCACCATACATTGTATTGTTTATTATTCACAGATAACTCCCAGCATGCACATATGACATTTGCTGTGATAGAACGAAGTTCTCTAGATGGATGCTACATCATCAAACCACTAAAACAGAAACAATTTGTACATGGACTGTGTTATCTACTACAGGAAATATATGGTATTGAGAATAAGACAGAGAAAATCAAGGTAACATTACTTCCAGTATCGATAGTGATTGTGTTAAAAGTAATTGATAACATCAAGATATCTGAGCAAACTTGCAGAATATCATTTATTAGTGTGAAGAAAGGATTTGTTGTAAAGACTCTGTTCCATTACGTATGTAACCTTGACCCTCCTCAAGTGTCTTATGTTTTATGGATTGTTGTTTTCCTGGAGGTCTGTGTGGGGGTAGGGGAGGCACTGTCTTATGTAAGTGGCGTTCCCTGTAGCAACTTATTCTCTCTCTTTTACAGTGTTCAGATTTCTTATATTTTACTGAATTGAAAATAGCAATAGGAAAACTTGTTATTATCTCAATAAATAAACTTGTAGCTTGCAGACCATGTCTGAATTACATGCAACTATAACACTGCTGATTTACTTCTCATTACCTCATACTATTTGTTATACAAGTTGATCATATTGTATTCTTTATGATGGACTACTGTTGTTGTTGTTGTTACAGGATGATGATGGAGATGAAGATGATATAGAAGACAGTGGAGCTGAGTGTGTTATCTGTATGTCAGACATGCGAGATACACTGATACTCCCATGTAGACATTTATGTCTGTGCAGTACGTGTGCCGAGTCTCTCAGATATCAGGCCAGCAGCTGTCCTATCTGTAGATCACCATTCCGGGCACTGTTACAGATACGAGCTATGCGAAGGAAGCAAGCTGTCGCTGTTCAGCAGGTACTGTAAATTTGGTGAATAAGTTACGTTTTTTTTGGACAGAGATTTCTATAGAATACCTGTGTATCCATTCTGTCACCCAATCAAATTGGGTTTGTAAATGGTTTGCTTGGTTTTTGTAAATAGTTCATTATTAAATGACAAGACCCAAGTCCCCACTTCTCTGTCTTTATGTCACATCTATTACTCTACCATTCTTAATTGGCTTTAAATTTCTTCATACAAAAACCATAAGGAACAATATGAATGCTGATTGAACGTAAATCCATGCATCAGCCAATATTTCCTGTTTTTGGGGAAGTATGGCGGGTCCTTTTGATAGGGGAATTTTGTATCATGAATCACCAAATATAGGTATTTATAAGGCTAAAATTTTAAATAATTCTACTGAAGGGAATTTTCTTTCTAAGTAGGGGGAAAATATATACTTTTTCTTTGGGGAATTGGGCCCAATATCGGCCCCAAATTTGCCATAAAAAGGGCTGTATATCGTACACATTATGTGATTGTTTCTCTTTTCAGTCTGGTGATCAGAACATGGAGGAAACACCTGTAAGTCAGGAAGGTGTTCCACCTGGATATGAAGCTGTTTCTCTTATTGAAGCTCTCAATGGACCTTGTGGATTACCTCCCTTTAATACAATGGAGGGTGAGTGACCATTTATGGATTATTTCTCTTTAATTTGATGGAGGATAAGTGGGATTTTATGGCTGCATTGCTATTGAATGTATATTGTATTCACTTTAGACTGATAGTAGGATGACTGAAAAGGAACTTTCAGGTTTAATGAATGTAGGAATGGACACTTTTATATTGGGACTTTCGTATATTCAACAACCTGCTTTTCGAATACTTGGTATCATTGGAAAAAAGTATCAGGTCTCGATGTTACTTCTTAGGCACGTCTATTCGAAACTATTTATTATTTGAAATGAAATTTTGGACCTGATGAATTCGAATGAACAAGTTGAGACTGTAATATAAATATATTGGGAAGTATGCCTTACATTATGTACATGTACAAGTCATGGAGGTACAAATACAACCTGGCATTGTTTATATCTTGTTCTATTTATTTCAGGTATTCATGTTCCCCCCCCATCACGATTCCAAACTTCAGAAACAGAATCTCGACATAAAAGACGATCAAGTAAAAAGTGAGTGCATGAAAATATATATAGTTTAGAGAACACTTATGATGCAGTCTTGCCATTGGTCAGTTATTGGACAGAGCTCAGAATCAACCAATTAGATGCTGGAGATTATAGACTGGTCTGCAAGCTTAGTTGTATAACGAGCTAGGATGTAACAATATTTACATTGAGATGCTATGACCTCGCAAAGTGGATTTGTGAATATTGGCATTATTAACTGTTGATATTTTGTTGATGATAATATAACACAATGTGTATGATGTATTTCAGACGTAATATAGCAGTGGAGACTGTGAAGGAGTTAATGATGAGTGAAGATGACAAGAAGATACCTGAAGATAAAGATGGTGAACGTACAGACACATCAGTTAAGACAGATACATCAGTTCCTCTTACAGAACCCCCAAAATCACCGGGACAGAAACAACGTAACAGATCTGGAAGGTATGAGTAACTGCTTAGTATTTTCAGATGTCATTTATTATTCCTACACTTATGAAATACATGTATGATACTCTTTGTTCATCAGGACCCAAGGTTAAAAAACTGAGTAAAAGATCTGTTGCGAACATTTCCATTGGTCAATTTTAAGAACGTTCTTAGAACCATCAAAACAGAGGCCTTCATTGTTATAATAATTGGTTATGTTTACTATCTGTGTAGTCTGTTATTCACTCGAGCTTTTGTTGATTTTTAGACATAGAAAGGCTAATGGTGACAGTGTATCCATGCCAAGGTCACCTTCTTCGGATCATGAAAATAAAGAAGATAGTGTACATGTTGTGAATGAGAAGAAAATGGTGAGTAGAATAAAGAAAATTTATGAAGGGAAATACTTGTTTGGTAAAGCGTGAAGCTTGGTTACTATTATATTACCAAGGTTCTTGGTAGGATTTGAAAACAGGAGTACAAAACCAAAATGTTTTTGGATAAAGTTTGAAAGAAATTTTAACAGAAACAGGAGTCTTGGGGAAAAATATGAGTCCCAAAAGCATAATAAGGAGTCTAGTGAGAACCCTGATTACTGAATAAGAAGACACATACTGTGAAGTGTACTTATAACATTCATGGAACTTATACCATTGGATTTGAATATTAGTTATCAGATAATAACTGATGTCTTGTATCATATAAAATTAATATTTGTACTAATTTTTTGAGTATGAATTATGAATTACAAATTGTCTAGGTTTTTTCAAAAAAGTATGTCATTTCTATTTACATACTTTCCTGTCAAAATTATTCTCTCTTACTGGAGGTGTTGTACAAGAATAAAATTTCCTAAAAAAATGTACATTTTTCCAGATCCCAAGGAAAAATAACAGTATGCCCGAGATATGTGGTCAGACAGAACTAACAGTCCCATATCCACCTCTAACAATCTCGTCAGAGAATCTTGCCGATGATGAGCGTGAAGACACATCTGAAGGAGAGATCGAACCTGAACCTGATTATGACTTGGATGAACATGGTTGTGGTGAGTGATTGTATGTACATGGTTGTGGTGAGTGATTGTATGTACATGGTTGTGGTGAGTGATTGTATGTACATGGTTGTGGTGAGTGATTGTATGTACATGGTTGTGGTGAGTGATTGTATGTACATGGTTGTGGTGAGTGATTGTATGTACATGGTTGTGGTGAGTGATTGTATGTACATGGTTGTGGTGAGTGATTGTATGTACATGGTTGTGGTGAGTGATTGTATGTACACTGATGTGTTCATGTATCCATTGTATTGTATCCATTGTATTGCATAAAATCTACGTACCAGGAAAAAATGTGGTTTGGTAACTATGCTTTCCTTAATCCTTAAGATGTCATTAATTTCAATCCAAGGTACTGAGAGTTCAGAAATTCTGGCAAGTTGTGAATATAATTAGAACGTATCTTTTTCATGGAGTTAGTCAGTGCAATTTGTTGATTTTATTTACCTCCAGTGTTCATAAGGTAAGGTGTTTAGGTACATTAGTGTAACTATGATGTAAGGTCTGTTATGTTGTAGGTCATACTGTGATGCTATGCCTTTCATGGTGTGGGCCATACTTACAGATAATTGAAATGTTTTGCTACATAAAACAAATTTTGCCTCTTTGTTTTCAGGACTATCTGAAGAGAGATTGGACAGCTTAGCAAGTGGTGCCGACCTCACCGAGACCATCTCAGACTCATCAGCATTTGTTCCACCACCAGATTATGCGACAGTGATGTGTGAAGAATCTACTTTAGGAGACACAGAAGCTGATACAGATGATGGATCGGTAGTTCCAATCAAGTTACATTTGTCTACATCTCCACCCAGTAGCACAGATTCTGCCAGCAGTAATCATAGTTCACATGTATTGTTGCCTCAATCACCTGAACCTAGAAACTAGACATTGGTATACTACATGATGTATGCTACACTACGATATTGGCACTGACAGATAGAAGGAGCTTGTATGGACATAACTTCATAGTTTGATGGAACTTTACTAGACCAAATATCGACTTTTCAAAATTCTGCTTATTAACACAATAACAGAACACTTTTTAAGATGAAGACTCAAAATTTCTATTCTTATAGTTTTTTCCACAAGCTAAAAAATCAGTTTCCTCATTGGAAGTGCTTACAGAACCAGTATTTTGATTGGTCCAAAAATGTCAGCTTATTATGAAGCGACCAATGAAACGGTATTTGAAACAATTGAAAAAGACTCCATAACAAATGAACTTAAGATCCCTTGAGCTTTGAGTATTTATGGTTGGTGTCCAATTATCAGTCAGTATTCAATAAATCAGTTATTCTTTGCTACTTTGTATTCATGTAGTCTAAGGTTTCCTGTCACAAATTCAGCACTCATGTTTTACATTATGCTACTTGTATCTCATTGTAATGTGTTGTATGCAAGATACCATCTTTAGCATATAGTTCATGGCTGTCTTTGGTCTTATATGAGCTCCATAATTGACAACCACCTGCACATTGACATGGAGGTGAGCATTAATGTCATATTGGTGTAGCTCCTCAATCATTGGGCATTTTTACTGCACTGGTATTATAATGCCTAACATTACGTTTCATGGAATTTTCATAAATGTTAATTTGTTTATTAGCTCTAAGAATGCTTGGATGCTAGATATTCCTTGTATTTGTTTATGTGTGTATGGAAAGCTGTTAAAATATAAATAATTGGAATATATTGTATTTTTCATTCATGGAATTCTAGATCTATTGTGTTCTTCTATTAACTTGCCATTTTGTTCATATTGTTTCAAGGTATATCATTTGTGGTCATGTGTCATAACAATGGCTTATAGTGTTTGTACAGCAATGAGTCTTCTTCATACCTTGTCTATCCAAAAAATGACAACTTTGCTTGAATTAATTTATAGTAATGCTTTGTGTGCATGCTGGCATGCATGAATTATGTGTCTGATAAAATGACCTTGTACTGTAATTAATCTATTGTGCTAATGTGTATATATTTGTCATAATGTTGTATAGTTCATCATTTCCTTCCTGTTGATCAGTAAAACATCTAGGGTCCGAGGTTGTGGATCATTTTTTGCCACTTGAGACTGATCTCTGAACTGAACCTTGGACCCTTGTAGAATACAGAACAATACAATACAGATCTACAGATACATGATTTGTACATACTGTAATTATCTTAATAAAATTACTGTTTGTTATGTAACTTGCGGAATAAATATTGTCTTTAGAACTTACATATTGATAATTGTAACAGCCCACCACAATCAAAACTGATTTTTTTTTCTCAGAAATATGTGGTAATTTATTCTACAGTAATTACAATATAATACTTGTACATTCATTAATCTATTTGCTTGATATATTAGTTGTTTCTATTGACTATTGTTCTATGTCACCATGGTGTTGTAAGTTATTGTTTGTTTACATATATATATATATACCGGTATATGAATCTTGTTCATTTTGAATCAAATAAACAGAATCAATATTCTATATACAGTTCTTAGTTATGTTCTTGTCAGTGCTTCAACTGAATATTAACAGATATATGAAACCTAGCAGCCAGTGTCATACTAAAGTTCTGAAAGGTGATTATAGGTTACTTAGGTCACAAGAGCCGCATTGAGGTAATAGTATCGTGTGCCATCAGTCTAGTTGTAAATATGTCTGTTAACATCACCATTAAATTATTTCTTTCCCAAAAAGCATTTGATGATGGTCGACCAATTGTTCATGATGGAAAGGCCCTCTTGTGGTTGGGATTCAAAATGACACAAAGTAATGTCCCTGGTCCCTCCAAGTCCATGAGAAAGGTCCAAAAATGAAAATAATCATTTTTTTTCAAAAAATAATTTTTTAGAATTAGCTCTTAATCTAGATCTACTTGACATATTTCCAGTACTGGCAAGCATCATCTTGTAGACTCAATTACTGACAGTTCCAAGGATGTATAACATACCACTCAAACACATGTTAGACATACCACTCAAACACATGTTAGACATACCACTCAAACACTTGAAAACGACATTACAAAGCTCTGTATGGGTATTATTTCTATTTGTGTTTTAAATGCAGTTAAAAATTTCCCTTTGGAGAACCCCTATAGGTGCAATTCTATCACGTTATAATTTGTATAGTGTTCATGTTATTTTATCCCCACTATTTACTTTCCCTATGTAACTCCTGGAAGTCGGGAATGCGGGACCACAAAGCAGAAATTAGTCATTTTGATAAAACTATATCTTCTCCAACAATAAACTCGAAACAAAATTTGACTGAACGTATTCTCTAGCAGATTCAAACACATGATCAGTGAATTCTTACGTCACACCAGTATGGTGTCATTGGATTATGACGTCATTATCCAGGTTAAAAACTAAGGCATTGAACATGGATATTAGCTTGCTGTTACAAATTTCTTTGTTCTTTGCTCTGTTAGCCACGATGAACTGTACAGTTGACCTGAATATTCACCAATTGCAAATGATTACTGATCACCTTACAGAAGACGAATGTAGACAATTGATAGGTGCGTTACATCAAAGTTCAATTGAACCGAAGGAATTGTCGTCTAGTCACAGTAATTCGGATACCCCTTGCATTGGTATGTTGCTTACATATGATAGAACTGTTGGATTTGGTCAATCGTTTGATGAATTAGCATTTAGACTGGGGCAGATTGGTCGTGGAGATTTATCCGATAAATTATCCAAGATAGTGTACGAAGAAAAAGCTGATGAGTTGGACAAATACTTTCTTAATGATCCTTACAAGAATTCGGTGCCGCAAGAATCATTGCTGTTAGACAAATCCGATCTATCTAAACCAAATACAAATAACATTGATGAAACATTTGAAACGGGTAGAGAACTTTCTGATTGGGAAATAGCAACCATCGTTTGTTCTGGACTGGTGATTATCTGTTTCGTTATCTGTGTTATTTATTATTTGTTTGGTGACGCAATACGTCGTATTTGCCGGAATTATACTCCGGACTTCATTAAAGAATGGGCGCACATGGTTTCCGGAGAATTCAAGTGGTTTTGTAGAAAGACAATTAAAAATTACAAACGAGATATTATTGGAAGCAAGGTTGACGTCAGTTCTAAACACCGTCAATGTTTAATGGAACTCAATAAGAATCTGAATTGTTATTTACACCACGGATCACTCGATGCTGAAGATTATTTTGAAGAATTAATACATAGATACAAACGAATTAAATAATTGAATTCGAAGGTGATTCCGTAATTATCGTACGCGGGCCTTGCATTAGGCCTAATCTACGTGCATCAAATAAATAACATGCAGCCTCAAATAGAATTATTGAAAATATGTTCGATATGGCAATATTGAAACGTGTTTTTATTTATTTACACTTTAAACCGTTTTGTACTTTTGTTATTGTTTGGTTGAAATGTTCATACTTCAGTGAATTAAAATATGCACCCCGTGAAATAGTTGGATTTAATTATTTCATGTTGGTATATCCTGGAACACGCTATATACGGTCCCTGGTCTATCTACAGTTGTGCATCAACTAAAACATTTCACTTTTGAAGCTTTCTGAATTATGATAAACCTACATAATAATTTAATGTTGAGGGTGTTTATATTGTATTTGGAGACAATCAACGTGTCACACACCTCCTTCGCTTATAAAGGGTGGAAAACATTACCAAACTCAGCGCCGTAGCCAGAGGCATATTTTAACTGTGGCAGTCTAGGGGGTCCGGAGGCTTGTTTCCCTGGAAATATTTTTTCTAGGACCTCTCTTGTGCGTCTGCAAATTTGAACCGAGGCAGCTATGGCGCTGCAAACTGCATGTTCGAGACTATGTTAGACAGTTATCGGCAAGTCTGCAGTTATTTCACTATTGAAACAATGAACTGAATTCATGTAGATCTAAAACATACATATTATCAATCACAAATTATATAAATAAATATAAAAAGACAATTGTACCGTGTGTTGCCCATTTCAATGCTTTCCCTATATTCACTATTATTATGTCATTTATCCGCTGGCGAGTGTTTAGGGCTCTTGCCAGTAGAGTTCTAAAGATGGGTCAGAAATGTTCAAGACCTAAATACCATGCTTAAACTTCTCATTATGCGAAAAGCTCTACATCCGAGATCGTACAAATATATAATGTTTGTACACTCCTGTTTAAATTGTCTCAATGTGTAGTATTTATTGCAGGTCATTTAAAAAGGCATGTTGAATCACTGTAGTAAAAAGTGAGACTTTTAAACAATATATATTACATCATCAGTCGGTATGAATTTACGACGAAATTGCCTCCCTTTTTGAAAAACCCATAATATGTGTTTACTTTATTTCATACATGTGATATGCAGATTCATATCAAGCCACGAATATCTTCAAATAAATATACTGGGAGAAAATAACAAAAGAAACATTCATGGACCGAGGGATAACATTTTTTGGGGTTCAAGAGTAAGAGTGGCAGTCAATATTACATCTGGTTATGTTGGTATGACTGCACCTCAGGTTGGTGAGCCACTGGTTATGTGACATTGCACTGCTTGTGTGTATATTTTACTGCACCATGGACACAAACTTTTCAGAAAGTTTGATTATGCTACATGTAGTTCTTCAATGCATGTTATTGCTAACAATACTGCATGTATGAAATGAAAATTTCCCCTTGTTTGTATATAATGTATATTAAAAGGTTAACAAAGAACAAAAAACACATTTTTGTTGTAGTTTATGTATTTGTACATAGCATGAAAAATAATATGACAAAGAATACATGTGAAATGACAGTGAGACTTGAAATTATAGCAAATTCAAATAAAATATTGTATCATCAAAAACACATAATTATATGTTACATAAAATAATAGAATATCAATATATAACGTAGCTACAGCATTCCACGAAGCAGCTCGGCTGAAATCTGTATTGATAACTCAGTTATATATATAATAATACCAAAACACAAATGTGCATGCAAATGCAAGAAATAACGACAATAGTGACTTTCAGAATGTATGAACTTCAGTGGCATTTTATATTTTTTTCTGTTCTCAGACGGCCATAATTATGGTAGCTCAAGTGTCCAAATTGCTATACATTTCAAAAAAGGATCTGCTAGTTTGATATTAACAGGTTACTTAACCGAAAGTAGCTTAATTTAGTCATCAAAAGTAGAGGTTTAGACAGATTGAAGATGATTTTCTAATCTATCATCTTGACAACAAAAATATAATGAATATATCGTGAAAGCAAAAACTTTTTCATGATACATCGCATCAGTAATTATCACATTCAACAATTTATGCCAAGAGATCTTCAGTGACAGTTAAGTTGCTTAGAAAAATGTCAGGATTTAAATGTCAAATTCAGTGAAATAAATCATTTCTACATACATTCATTAGATAAAGTATGAAATGTCACTTAAAAAGCCAAATGCAAGGAAGTTCAAACATGAAGCTCCAGAACTGTTGATCCATTTATCACAAGAAACAAATTTGCACAAATGAACATTATATCACTAAAGAACCTTTGTCATTACTTTCACACAAAGTCAAACTTAATATTTCATAGTTGATTATAGCACAATGCGAGAACTCCTGAGTATGGTAATCAGACTCATAATGAAGCCTTGTCATTGGTCAATTTTAAGACTGCACTCAGAAGAAACCAATCAGAAGCTAGAATTTTGAGACTTGTCTCAAAACTCAGATTTGTAGCTATACATCTCAGACCCTTTAGACTTAGTTGACTCAGGTATTAAAATGAAAAAAAATGCAGGTCACAGGTGAGTGTGGATTACTCATTGAACAAGTATCACATTAAAATCTAAAAAAATGGTCTTAAAACACTGAGAATTGTTAAAGACTACACACAAACAGCACACATACAAATTAAAGCACATATCATACAAATAATAGTAATTGCTGCATATTTATGTTATATTATACATGCCATTCATAAGCGACTAGGAATTATTACATATCACCTGCAATTCAAATTGCATAAAGGCTTCCCCAAGATTCACACTGATAAACACAGCAGTTGGGAATTCCTTTAATTACAGATGCTATATATGGACAAGATTTGTGTCTGGAAATTATACATACATAATTAACTATCCAAGCCAATAATATCAAACTTCTCATGAGAATCCCATAAGAATTCCGGTTCTGTATATCCCCTATCATAACTGGTGTACATACCGAATGAATCACGATCAGAGAATTGGGAAAACAACAAAGTTAGAAAATATTTCCAAAATCAATGATGAGAGAAAGGGTCACAAGGTAGACAAGAGATTACAGATGAGAGAAGGTGCCAGAGACAAGCAGTACATACAATATAACATTGACCATACTACAAATATACATATTGTGTCCAGTTTTAAGAATATTTCATACATTTACAATAAAAGTGTTCCAATGAGGTTTTTCACACAATACATTATCACACATTTACAACAATTACTCCTTCCTCGCATATCACACAATAAATGTCAAAACAAATAAAGGAGAGAAAAGTAGTGAACAAAAATTACACTGAACATATTTATCTCTTGATCTTTTTATCAAGCTTATAAATTTGGAATATCACATAGCTGGAAGCATATAACATTGTACAGATGTTTCTGAGAAACAAATATTGTTACGACATATAAAAACACTCTACAACATGTGTTGGATTTTTTGTAATCATAACCACATTCTGCTCAAAATGAAGACTTTAAAACAGATGGAAGAAACAGAGATAAATGTAAGAAAATAAACAATTTTAGCACTTATGTATGAATGCATGAACTTAACCCCTACCAAAGGCTATAAAATTAAGTTTGGAGATAATTCTAAGAAAACAGAGCTCCGTGTCATTGATCATTTTTTAAGACTACTCATAACACAAAAATCAGGAGCTTGAGATTTGTGACTGGTCTAACTAGAGATTTGTCACCCCAGATCCCGTTGCTGAAGGCTTACATGTTTAAGAATGCCTTACAGTTCATAAACATTACATACAGTACACATGGACTGATAGTGAAATGAATACAAGGATACATAGATACTTAGAACATGGATGTTTTAATTAAAGTTATAACATGTACCGATAATATAATGAATGCATATACCATTATGAAGACAAATATATAAATACTAACTTGTCAATAACAATTCTGAACTAGATTTCAAACATTTTTATATCACAGAGTCAAACAATTTGCCCAATAATGATGGAGTTTATCAAAATGAATTATATATGTGATGTTAAATATAAATATATACAAGGGCAAAATAAACGTTGGGTTCTATGTCATGCAACAAGGACCTTAGATGAAACTTGGGTTCAGAGATCGACCTCAAAATGCAGCTTTGTCATTGGTCAATTATAAGACTGTTTTCAGCAACAACCAATCAGGGACTCGCCTTTCGAGACTGGTCTCCAACCTGAGGATTATAATCTCAGATAATGAACAATGAGTTTCAAAACATCCATAGATTTACAACCGTGACATATTTACTGTTTTGTTTATTTGGATACATAATTCAGTAATGTTTCTTACACTATAACTACAATGTTTGGGTACAGAACAGCCAAGTTTCTGTAATTGTTCCAATAGTCATGTTTACAATAAGAAATGGAAGTTTGAGTAAAGGAGATAATTCAGGAGTTTGATGATTGACAAATATGGGAAATGTTGCTGAGGATTAAAGGCCATCATTTGTTGAGTATTTTATCTTGACAACTAATGAATTACTGGTATGTTAGAATATATAATTTGAGTCTATAAACAGGAAACATGTTGTTTGTCAGATGGTAAATCTAACGAATGATGTACACGATGCAATAAGTTTTGAAACAACAGACATAATATCAGGATAATAAATGAAGATAAAAATAGATCAAATGTTCATAATTAAATATTATAGCAAGTTTACAAAATACGAAGTTATCTTTCCTCAAAATAAAGATGTTTTACCAGATGCTGTATGCAAGTTAAATTTAGAATAAAATAAGGAAAGGAGAGAAATGTGGAATATAAAATTGGAGACAATTGATTATGTACAAACATATGCATCACTTAACATTCAGATAAAACACGAAGGCAACAAGACAGACAGACAGATAGACATGTACCAGTTAGCATCTCTCCCCTAAATATAAATTTCAAATACAAAATAACAAACAGAATAATCATAAACTGTTAACCAATAGCTAGTGGTCTACAAATTGTTCAACTGATGATTAGAGTATCTCTCATTAAGTTTCCTTCTTACAAACTTGACAGTTAATTTTCAAACAAATGTAACAGCAAACAATTTAACTGATGAAGCAGATAAAAATCTTCATAGTGAAACTATACTAAGAAATATGTATAATAATAACTTCCTGTTTTAATTGGATGTGACTTTGAGACATACATTATAAAATGAAGTATTGTTTTAAGACAGAAAGATCTGCACTTCAGCATTTCAAAAGACAGTTTATCGATCTTTACTCGTCAGTTTGTCTATAAGCTCCTGTAACGGGGCCAGCTCCCGTCGTTCAATCAAATTGAATTCCTGCACAAAATATATGAAGTGCTTGAATGATGTGTTCAGATGTGCCTCCTCACTCAGCTGCATCACTTCCTTGAAATGTTGGTGATAAATGTGAGCATACACTCGGAATAGTCTTTTTAGAATGGTTTTAGCAATAGAAAGGAAATTTCTTGGAAATGGTACACCTGAAAAATCAGTTACTACAATTAGAACAAAATCGTCACCATGAAATCAAATCTATCCAGTTTACTCGATTGCTGAACCTTACAACAAGTAACTTTTTTACAGCTGAATTAAAATACAAATGTTACATATGAACATAAGTTTGTCTCAAAGGCTTTTGTACATAATTTTTTAACATAAGACGAATATAATTTATAAGTATTTCAGTATTTGGTGGGCTGATAATCACACAAAGATTCTATACAGTAAGTATCACAGTATATGTCAGTTATATGTTGTAAAAGATATGATACATGAGAAGACTAATCTTACCAATCTTGGATGGAAAAAGTGTTTCGTCATCGAGTTGATCCTGAACCCATGACATGAGATAATCTATATATTTAGGAGCTGAACACTTTATTGGCTTCTTTACAGCTTGACCATCAGCCCAGTGGTACTCATATTTTGGTCCTGCTGACATCACTGGACAAGTTTCTTCAGTACAAAATTCGGTTATTGTGCCATACAACATGTTGATCTGGTTGAAAAAATCAACCGCTGGAATATTCATAATTATAATATGTACAAGGCCAGGTATGTGCAGTGCAAGGTACAAGGCTATTTTGAGTCATTGTGTAAACAGTTACCCCAGTGCAGAATATTTCTATCCACACACGAAGCAAGTGACAGATTCTATTTCTTGCATACCTTTCTATAATTTTAAGCAATAAAGGACAAGATTAAATAAAACAACTGACATTTTATGGACAAATTTTTCCATATTGTTTTACAAAATCATTCAAGTTATAATTTGATTTTATGTGACATCATCATGTGAAATCATCAGCATGAGACTCATACTACATGAGGGTTGTACGATATTTTTCCAGCGCTGGTGTAAACACAGGAAACCCCGATCTGGTGAGCACAAAAATCATTTTCATAGCACAAGGTTCTTACCTAATGAAGAAATTAAAACTTATATACAAAACTTAAAAGACATTGAGTTGATTAAGACATCTGTCAACAATGCCAAACTATGTGATGATGTAACTAGAAGGCATTGTACACATAAAGAAAACATATGTGACAAAATTCAACATGGTCAACATTCATTCAAAGTTACATTGATTTAATTGTACATACTATTTACAGCCACCCATTCATTTTGATCCTCTCCTTCTGGCAACATAACGGCCAGTCTAAGATTTCCACTTCCCAATGTAACAGCAGCATGTTGCATCAAGTCATACTGATGTGTTCCTTCAGGAATGTTTTTCTTTGGCTTGAATGTTTTGTTGTTTCTATTGCCACTAAATAAAGAACAGAGGATCATACTTATAATTATACGTAATACATTTATTATCAAACTTTTATTTATTGGCGATATTTAGGGTGTTAAGAAGACAAGAGGGTCTTATACCGCTCACCTGACCTAGAACTTTTGAACGTTTTCTATTATTTGACCTGGTGACCTAGTTGTATACATCAAGTGACCCAATTTCATGCACAACATTTCAGTCTTGTTCCATGTGATTGTACTGGGTCCTCTATGTACAGTAACAGAACAAAGTGATTTTTCAAATACTGTCAAAGTGTCGTTTATGTGATGTGTCCACTGCTATGGTGCTTGGACAGTATCATACCAAATACTCAGAATAGTGCATACTCAATTTCAATACCAACATAACTACCGGTGGCGGTACTTCATTGCATACATCTGTATTAATAAGTTGTGCTCATTCATCTTGTAAATTTACAAGACAATTCACTCAATATAACATTGTAATTTTGCAAATTTTGTGACTGGTAATTTTGTTGCAGCTGAAGTAAATCAATGGGGTAAAGTGTACCCGATGTGGGACTCGAACCCACGACCCCCTATTTGCTAAACACTAGTACAGCACTCTACCAACTGAGCTAATCTGGTGGCCGTCTTACCCCACACCACTACACAGCTATAAAGCGATGGACTTGTCATGTGATTTAAGCTAACACATATTTAGTCCTGAAATAATTATTTTTTAACTGCATGACTCGAGGAAACAAGAATTTGACCAAATCCATAGTTGCTGATTATAAAAAACTCCAGCATGCCAAATCAGTAACATGTAAACACGACTTAGGCGAGCTAGCTAATAGTAAAGTGATTCATTAATATGCTTCCTTATTATCCCAAATTCCCACAATATATCCAAGTTAATCTACAGATCGAGTCTACAATAAGCAATATGAAATGTATACTTATGTGTAGATATTAAGAAAACATTACAAATCTTATTTAACACTAAAATACAATCCAATATCATAAAGCAGTTTAGAAATTAGAATAAATTTATTTATACTCACAACAGGAAACTCATCGTCCCGCCTGGTGACACACAAGTGATGTCAAAAGTACAGGTGTCTCCTTGTCCTAAATGTTACAATAAGACAATCACCCACTTGTAACATTTAATGTTATACTGTATAATAAATATTTGTTGAAATTTAATGTATATTTTTGTTTTCAATTTATTAAGTGAAAAATATGGCGTTTGACAAATCACCGGAAACGATATCATACGGCGCACGTTTTACAATATGCGGGACCATTTTGAAGAGACGAATGAAACTGGTATACTAATATGGCAGTTGTAGTCTAGGTTCGCGACTGAACGCAAATAATTATCGTCTATTTAACTGGGGCTAGTCGATTCATCTACAGATATCATGCATATTGACAAGATCATTCTTAATATGTTTAAATTGAATCTGCATCAAGCATCTTTCTCAGTACTACATTTTTATGTGGAAACAAAATGACCACCAATGCGTTCAAGTTTTATGATCCTACCACGGACATATGCTTTATAGGTCCGTGATCCTACGTAATATATGCAGAAAATAATAATATGAAAAATATACCTACATTCAAACCTGTCTGTAAAGACCACCCATGGGAACAGCAAAATGTGGTCTTTGTTTACAGGTGGTCTCTATTAACAGATTAAATATCATTGAAAATGGTCTGATGGGAGATAAAATTGGTGGTCTTTTGCAGACAGGTTTTGCAATAGTGGTCTTTGTTCGCAGGTGGTCTTTAACAAAGGTTTGACTGTATACGGACTGAACTTGTCAGTCGCACCAAGTGCCTATAGGTTAACCATTACTAAATAGACTGTTTTTTATTGACTTTGGTTAATATATGCATATCTATGTGTTTTTCTTCGAAAAAAGTATGTCTTTGAATTGATAATACGCATTTTTTCTTTTATTGGCTGATGCTGATGCGTCACTCCGTGTGAAATATGTAAGAACGGCTGTTGTCCAGTTTTTTACTGCCTTGTCAGTTAAACTCCGCGCGTCGTTTACAAAGTGTAATATATATTTTTGCATGGTATTTGCTAGGCCTAACAAATACATGTGATCCTATGGGTCTAAAATAATATGGATTCATTAACCAATTTAGTGTATTACAACCATTAATTTTTGGTTGATGAATTATGACTTATTAAGTAGTATTAAATTCACTGTGCCCCATCTAATTTTCGACTACTCGCTAAATATTCTACAACTTTCATATACATTTATATCGGCATGGCAATGGTATGCTTTGTTTCTTCATATTGATGATCTTTTACTTATGAATACAATACTCAGATCTATTTTACTGTGGATATTGGCAGTGACTGTCGACAAGTATATATTTAATTAATTACCCGACTAATTATGAAAGCACGTTAGTATAATTCTTGTGTAAAGCAAGTTTCGTGTCAGTCTTAATTTGTCTCTGTTAGTAACTACGCAGAATATTGTAAAGTTTAGTATAAGCCTACTTGTTTATCTTGCTGCAAAGACATACACTTGTTTTAACCAACGAAGTGGAAGACTGGTCAGAATTAAGTAATCAAAAGACAAACTTTGTCATTGTTTATTTTTTGTTATAAAGTCATGAAATGCATTCTTCGGGCAATTTAAAGTTGAAATGTTCAAAGAGAAAGTTTTCAGTATTCTTCATTGTTTAGATATAGAGTTTCCTGTCTGCAAAATAACTTACAATTAAGAAACAAAGGAATAAATCAAGCATTAAATATTGATTATATTAGATTTGCCAAACTTATTACTAAATTACCAATGAATTTAAACGATACGTTTTTGTATTATTAATATCACGTCGGTAGAAACACCATTCTTTGAGCGGATAAAGAAGCACGAATCTGCGACAATATGAGAATTATATTTATTATACTGATGTTAATTGAAGGTGAGTGATCTATTATGAAATACAACATGTATAAATCTTTCACTTTCAAGCCATCTATGTGGTTTATACAGAACATGACAATGCCGATTATAACAGTGATTTAATAATGCTTTCCTAGGTATTCTAACTGAAACGTAATGTTCGGTGTAATATTATATGTTGATGTCACATACATGTATTAAGATGGTGTCCACTTTATTGAACACCTGTGCGCCATGTTTTTGCTTCTTGTGATTTTCTAATGTCCATGCTTTTTTTATTTACTTTATACAGTTTGCTTTTGGCATTTTGAAACATGATGTTTGTGTTATTTTCACCGTGCACCTTTAACGCACGCTTCTATCGTTATCCAAGAAATCATACTTCACCTTGTTATACAATGGAATGGGCAAGTTGTTCTACGTTGTTCACTGTTTACTACTGTTCTCTCTACAAGTATGCATGTGTTGTACTTCACCTTGTTATACAATGGAATGGGGCAAGTTGTTCTACGTTGTTCACTGTTTACTACTGTTCTCTCTACAAGTATGCATGTGTTGTACTTCACCTTGTTATACAATGGAATGGGCAAGTTGTTCTACGTTGTTCACTGTCTGCTACTGTTCTCTCTACAAGTATGCATGTGTTGTACTTCACCTTGTTATACAATGGAATGGGCAAGTTGTTCTACGTTGTTCACTGTCTGCTACTGTTCTCTCTACAAGTATGCATGTGTTGTACTTCACCTTGTTATACAATGGAATGGGCAAGTTGTTCTACGTTGTTCACTGTCTGCTACTGTTCTCTCTACAAGTATGCATGTGTTGTACTTCACCTTGTTATACAATGGAATGGGCAAGTTGTTCTACGTTGTTCACTGTCTGCTACTGTTCTCTCTACAAGTATGCATTTGTTGTACTTCACCTTGTTATACAATGGAATGGGCAAGTTGTTCTACGTTGTTCACTGTCTGCTACTGTTCTCTCTACAAGTATGCATGTGTTGTACTTCACCTTGTTATACAATGGAATGGGCAAGTTGTTCTACGTTGTTCACTGTCTGCTACTGTTCTCTCTACAAGTATGCATGTGTTGTACTTAACCTTGTTATACAATGGAATGGGCAAGTTGTTCTACGTTGTTCACTGTCTGCTACTGTTCTCTCTACAAGTATGCATGTGTTGTACTTCACCTTGTTATACAATGGAATGGGCAAGTTGTTCTACGTTGTTCACTGTCTGCTACTGTTCTCTCTACAAGTATGCATGTGTTGTACTTCACCTTGTTATACAATGGAATGGGCAAGTTGTTCTACGTTGTTCACTGTCTGCTACTGTTCTCTCTACAAGTATGCATTTGTTGTACTTCACCTTGTTATACAATGTAATGGGCAAGTTGTTCTACGTTGTTCACTGTCTACTACAGTTCTCTCTACAAGTATGCATGTGTTGTACTTCACCTTGTTATACAATGGAATGGGCATGTTGTTCTACGTTGTTCACTGTTTACTACTGTTCTCTCTACAAGTATGCATGTGTTGTACTTCACCTTGTTACACAATGGAATGAGCAAGTTATTCTACGTTGTTTACTGTCTACTACTGTTCTCTCTACAAGTATACATGTGTTGTGCTCATTTGCGTATAATAGGAAAATTGGTCTACAGTTCTGACCCGATATTATTTTTAAGTGAAAGTTAAGTGTGTTTTTTAGTCACCGCAAACGCATGCATGTATCACCTGGTCCAATTTAAAATGAGTTCGTTGTGCTTTTCCTCGCGCTTGCCAGACGGAGAAAGATCTCGGTTGTGTTTTGATGGAGAATTAAATCAAACTTTACGCTATATAGTTTTGCGCACGAGTGCATTTACCTACCTTATTTGACATATATCGGTCCTGAGAGATCATGTACCAGTTCAGTCGCGGTCAATATAACAGCTCTATAGTTTGATGTTGTTGTCTTGTTCTACAAAAACTGATTTACAAACATAATTTATGTTTATTCCACGTGTGCATGCTTGTAACAATGATTTCTGTATACCTGTCGTTTTGTTTTATCAAAAGTATCATACTCAGTACATTTAAAAACGCACAATGTAGGATTTCTAAATTTCCATTGACCGACTTTTAAGGATACAAGAAAAAAAGTGAGCCCATATCGCATGTGTTTGCAACATGTTACCTAAATTTAGTTAGTTTCAATTTAAGTAACATAATGGAATTTAAAGAAGCTGGTTGGTATGGTACGTGGCATATTACTGCCACCAGTTAGCATGATAGCGTTCGCAAATTGTTCCACTTAATTATTACGATAATTATCTAGCTATCTAGTTAATATTCGTAATACATTTTCGGTAAGATAAATATCATAAAACTAGAAACAGGCTTGAAAGTGCCCAGAACATTTTTATGACGTATTACACTATATTTAAGTGGTAACACGAATCTTATCTATAGTTGACCACTTTATATGTTACTTAATAACTAAAATTCGCGAATTTCACTTAAGATTCGTGTTACCACTTATTTATAAATGCGTTTTTGGCTTCTACATGTAAGTGGTAACACGAATCTTAAGTGAAATTCGCGAATTTGAGTTATTAAGTAACACAAGAAGTAGTCAACTAGATAAGATTCGTGTTACCACTTACATCTAGAAGCCAAACATGCATTTATGAATAAGCAGTAATATGCCACCATCGGTTGGTAAAAAATGTGCGTTTTTAAATGTTCTGAGTATAGTTATTTCCTGTAGTTCTTTTGCTTGCGTTTCTATAGTTTTTATATGTTCCATTCCCATGTTGCGACCAAACAATAAATATATACTATTGTTTGTATGTTTGTTTACTTCTCGTGCGCATTCGAAATTTCAAATGAAAAATACCAACCACTGAACAATACAAACGAATTCAGTGCATGCATCGTTCCTTGCTCCGCAGTTTTAGCCAGAATTGAAGGCTAACAGCCAATGTCAAAGAAAGCTAGACATTAATTGGTCCATCTAATACAACCAATACAATTTGTTCTTTCAATTTCTAATCGAAGTACTCAGTTTGTTACGAATATTGCACAGCTCTCTTGACACAATAGGTTCTGAACACTTCCACAGAGTCAAGGTTGACACGCGGGTAGCACAGACGTATACATGTATTTAGCTGTCTAGGACAAACAAAATGTACAAAGTTCTTTTCACTGGGTGTCACTAATACTGTTTACATGAATAACGAAATTTGATCTGTTGCTAAATCATTGTTCTTTCTACTGTTGTTGACAAAATTGATTAATAAGGTCATTAATTTCCAGTGGAATATGCATGACATAACCCTTTAGATAAATATAAAACTTGAAATTGTTTAAGTGTAGAATTTCACTGTTACGTTTAAGTACTTATATGTTATAAGTATCGGTGAATTTGAAATTGTACACGTGTACTTTATGTATTAAAATTCTCGTATGTTAAATGCGCAATTACTATTGTAACAATGTACGTTGCGCGTGAATGCTTGAACGTATCAGCAATGTACCATGTATGCGTCTTTTTTCACTAACTATGTCTTTGAATTAATGTGTTAATTCATTTGATTGACACCGTGTCATAATGGTGACAAATTGATAAACGAGAGTCATTTACCTGTAATCTAATCAGCGATGGTAATCCGACACATGTCACCTATATATGTCGGGGTTAGTATTCAGAGTTTAATTCTTGCTTGATAAAAGAATTATTGAAGGTGAAACTATAAAAAATGAACTGAATAAAATTATACAAACAATGAAGACAAGAAGTGGAGCTTTTATTTATGTGGTCATACTTTGGCTTAATCTGCGTGTTCAAAGTTTTATAATAAATCATTTCGTATAATGCACTGGACGGACTTTTGTTTAGACTATCGGAGCGTCGCGTTAAATTACCATGCTACGATGCACCGTTACAATCATATATCTTTTTATGATATCTATGGTTACAATGGCTCACTTGGAACACCTCGGCGATCATTAGCAAAAATTGTATGTAAACCGAGCTGTGCCGGTTACCACCGAGCAGTTACGATTGTCAATGGCCATAACACGATTTCGTATTGACCTTCTAAAACAGCAAACTATTGAAGCAATCATACCGCGTAATATCCACCATTGTTATGAAATAGTTTTACAATTAAGGAAAATATCACATGGCAAACGTTGATTTTTCATTTGTATAGGCATCTTTGTTTCAGTGAATTCTGCAGCAACATACACAGAATTCAAGGAACTCCGGAGTATTTTATTGTTTGATCATGATCCACTGGCTCGTCCCAGTTCGACTGTCGATGTCTCCTTAACTCTTCATATGTTGGGAATCAACAGCCTAGTAAGTTCACAAGTCCGAAATGTTACTTGTCGCATGTCGGTAATTTAGCTCTATGACGCTCATCATAGCTGGATTCCCTCTTAGGAGATAGGAAATAATATATATACATAATTTATACTATATAGAAGGGATAAAGGGCGAGAACTCGAGATAATCTCATGTGGGTTGCCTGCCCTGTAATGTTCATCGTTTATTTGTAAAAGTTGCCATTGAAACCATAGGTGATGTATATACAATGATTAAATAATAAAGCATAAACGTTTCATTCTCGTATTTATGTTCGAATCAATAGCATATACATGTAGATCTAAGTAACCAGAACAAAGCACTGTAAACATTGTCAACATTACTTTCAGGATTTAAATGTACTGACTGCGACAGGATGGCTTACAGTGGTAAGTGGTGTATTTATTGTTTGTCCATTGTTAAAAATACTAAATAAAAGTACGAACTGTAAACGCACCTTTTTTAAAAGCACATTGTACCATATTTTTTGTCTAATCATGAACACATTTTTTATTGCCGTTTGAAATTTGCTTATAAGCTCTTTTAAACATATTTTTTAAGGCTTTACTACATTGTATCAACTATAGTTATCCGACGACATTTAGTTACCCAATATATTTTAATAGCGACTTACCACAGGTTGTGATGTGCATTGATTCAGTATATTTCTATGTACAGGCCTGGGAAAGCGGGATCAGTTGGAATGATGTAACATATGGGATACAATATCTACATATGAAACATGATGAGATTTGGAGGCCAGATTTAGTGATAGAAAACACGTAAATATATTTCATATTCTTTGCTGCACACGATGATACTCGGGTAACTATACATCTTTATCGATCACACTCGGTTACTTGTAATCTGTCTGGGTTTGAACGTTGATTTTCGGCGCAACCGTACTAACATGGTGTTCAAGCTATTTGCATATCAGTGTTGTTTTAACCAATCAAATATTACGTTAACCACCAAGGCAATTTCTTTTCAACCGAACAACATCTGTAACCTTGACGCAGATTGGTTAACTTATCGATAAAATGAACGTTACCTTACCGAATTCCACTGAATTTCGGTGAATTTACCGAAATCCATTTTGGATTCTGGAGTGACCAGCAATCGTAACACCTCGGCATTTTGTTTATGTTGCACAACAAATCTTAACCTTCAAATTGCGCCTTCCTTGTAATGAATGGTGGCATATTTTAAAATCAACCAGCTTAGTATCGGTCGGTCGGATTTATATATAATCTAAGTTTTATTGATGTAAATGTTAAATTATGGAAGAATAAATATTGACTTTATAAATTTTAGTGTGGAGAACTATCTCAACACTCAAGCCTGTGATTGCTGGATTCTGAGCACGATTAAAATGACCAATGTCAAGACAGCATTTTGAAGCTTGATTGCAAACTGACTCTCATAAACTTGTGTCGTGGTATTTTCAGAGCCACACAAACTGAAATCCTCTCAGACGAACACGTAAGATTCAGGTTGGCTTACTCTGGAATAGTCACCTGGGAGTTGCCTGTCAAACTCAATGTTTATTGTCATCTGGATCTAACGTTATATCCAATGGACGAACAGACGTGTGGTATGACAATATCAAGTTGGTCCTACTCAAATGATGAAGTAATACTCCATGCAGCTAGTGAGAAAACCAACTTAGAGCTATTCACGTACGTAAACATAGAACATTCTGACGAAAGTACAAGGTCAAGGGTAACAGTTTGGAGACCACTCCGTTAACGCGAGTATCTGGTTGCTATCTAGTTAATATTCGTGATACATTTTCGGTAAGATAAATATCATAAAACTAGAAACAGGCTTGAAAGTGCACAGAACTGCCACCTCTTACCTTTAAATGATGTATTACACTATATTTAAGTGTCTAGTAACACGAATCTTAAGTGAAATTCGCGAATTTGAGTTATTAAGTAACATATTAAGTGGTCAACTAGATAAGAATCGTGTTACCACTTACAACTAGAAGCCAAAAATGCATTTATAAATAAGTGGTAACACGAATCTTAAGTGAAATTCGCGAATTTGAGTTATTAAGTAACATAATAAGTGGTCAACTAGATAAGATTCGTGTTACCAGTTAAAGCTAGTGTAATACATCATAAAAAGGTAAGAGGTGGCAGTTCTGGGCACTTTCAAGCCTGTTTCTAGTTTTATGATATTTATCTTACGAATATTCACTAGATAGCTAGATAATTATCGTAATAATTAAGTGGTTAACACGAAACAATTCGCTAACGCTATCATGCTAACTGGTGGCAGTAATATGCCACCATAGGTTGGTTATTCCTGAACGCAGTTAAATTTGACCAATGGCAAACCTGCGTTCTCGAACTTGTGTCAAACACGTTTTTTATACTGATGGTTCCATTTTGTTTTGTATGGTAGGCTACAATTTTGTGTTAGGAGGCCCTGTCTCTTAAAGCGGCCTTCTATATATATGCTTTGCCTACTGAATTAAAACTATAATTAGTGACGGTGTCATACATTTTATAAATAAATGTAGAATTAACGTGATTTAAATCTCGACTTAAAAGAAATGAAGAATTAACGTGATTTAAATCGCGACTTATAAGAAATGAAGAATTATAACGCGATTTCAATCTCGACTTATAAGAAATGCAGAATTAACGTTTTATTTAATATATTTAACTATATAAATGCCCTGTGTGTACAGCATACTTAAGTGTTAATTTTGTGGTTTTAGCGACAATTCAGAGTGGAATGTTGAAGATGTTGCACAGAGAGACGCTGAAGTCAACAATGTGACAACACTGGGCCATACCTACTCCAAACTAACATTTTACGTGACCATGGCTCGGAATTCGTCATATTCTTCGTCATATTCTTCGTCATATTTTGGACTTCATATAATATTTATAATATTGCCATTGATATTGCTCAGTGGATTGATGTCTTTGATGTTCATACTGCCAGCACAAACTGGGGAGAAAATTGGTTACGGTGTTACAGCATACCTCATCAACATGGTTTTATATATCAGTGTGATCTTCTACGTGTCACTGTCAACGGTGGACGTGAGTATAATAGGTGAGTATTATACTGTACTCAGTGTAGGAATGATTATACCAGATGAGTATTGTACAGCACACTGTAGGAGCGAGTACACTAAGCGAGTAGTATACTGTACTCAGTGTAGGAATGAGTATACCAGATGAGTATTGTACAGCACACTGTAGGAGCGAGTACACTAAGCGAGTATTATACTGTACTCAGTGTAGGAATGATTATACCAGATGAGTATTGTACTGTACATTGTAGGAGTGAGTATACAAGATGAGAATTATACTGCACATTGTAGGAGTAAGTAAACTAGATGTGAATTATACTGCACATTGTAGGAGTGAGTAAACTAGATGAGTATTATACTGCACATTGTAGGAGTGAGTATACTAGATGTGAATTATACTGTACATTGTAGGAGTGAGTATACTAGATGTGAATTATACTGCACATTGTAGGAGTGAGTATACTAGATGTGAATTATACTGCACATTGTAGGAGTGAGTATACTAGATGTGAATTATACTGCACATTGTAGGAGTGAGTAAACTAGATGAGTATTATACTGCACATTGTAGGAGTGAGTATACTAGATGAGAATTATACTGCACATTGTAGGAGTGAGTATACTAGATGAGAATTATACTGCACATTGTAGGAGTGAGTATACTAGATGAGAATTATACTGCACATTGTAGGAGTGAGTATACTAGATGAGAATTATACTGCACATTGTAGGAGTGAGTATACTAGATGAGAATTATACTGTACATTGTAGGAGTGAGTAAACTAGATGAGAATTATACTGTACATTGTAGGAGTGAGTAAACTAGATGAGTATTATACTGCACATTGTAGGAGTGAGTAAACTAGATGTGAATTATACTGCACATTGTAGGAGTGAGTATACTAGATGAGTATTGTACTGCACATTGTAGGAGTGAGTAAACTAGATGTGAATTATACTGCACATTGTAGGAGTGAGTAAACTAGATGAGTATTATACTGCACATTGTAGGAGTGAGTATACTAGATGTGAATTATACTGTACATTGTAGGAGTGAGTATACTAGATGTGAATTATACTGCACATTGTAGGAGTGAGTATACTAGATGTGAATTATAATGCACATTGTAGGAGTGAGTAAACTAGATGAGTATTATACTGCACATTGTAGGAGTGAGTATACTAGATGAGAATTATACTGTACATTGTAGGAGTGAGTATACTAGGTGAGTATTATACTATATATTGTAGGAGTGAGTATACTAGATGTGTATTATACTGTACATTGTAGGAGTGAGTATACTATATAGTATTATACTGCACATTGTAAGAGTGAGTAAACTAGATGTATTTTAATATTATACTGTACATAGTAGAAGCGAGTATACTAGATGAGTTTTATACTGTACATGGTAGACTATATTAGTATTATACTGTACATGGTAGAAGCGAGTATACTAGATGAGTTTTATACTGTACATGGTAGACTATATTAGTATTATACTGTATATGGTAGAAGCGAGTATACTAGATGAGTATTATACTGTACATGGTAGAAGCGAGTATACTAGATGAGTATTATACTGTACATGGTAGAAGTGAGTATACTAGATGAGTATTATACTGTACATGGTAGAAGCGAGTATACTAGATGAGTATCATATTGTACATGGTAGAAGCGAGTATACTAGATGAGTATTACACTGTACATGGTAGAAGCGAGTAAACTAGATGAGAATTATACTGCACATTGTAGGAGTGAGTAAACTAGATGAGTATTATACTGCACATTGTAGGAGTGAGTAAACTAGATGAGTATTATACTGTATATGGTAGAAGCGAGTATACAAGATGAGTATTATACTGTACATGGTAGAAGCAAGTATACTAGATGAGTATTATACTGTACATGGTAGAAGCGAGTATACTAGATGAGTATTATACTGTACATGGTAGAAGCGAGTATACTATATGAGTTTTATACTGCACCCTTTATGAGTGAATGTGAATGTATTAGGCGAGTATTATTCTGTACTTGTAGGAGTAAGTTTATTAGGTGAGAATTATACTGCATACAGCAGAATTGAGTATACTCAGTGAGTATAGGACAGTATTCAGTACTCTGAAGGGGCGAGAGTATGTATTGTACAGTGTAGGAGTGAGTATACTAGGGGATTATTAAATTGTATTCGTCATGTGATATTTCATTTGCTTCCTCATTTTTATTTTGTACCCTAGGGATCTGAAAATAAGCCCCGTTTTAAAATCAAGGCTTTCCTTACTCTATGTCACTTTTATAACCTTGAGAAGTGACATTTACATTGTTTCTTTCATTTTATATTCAGTAACGTACTACACAGTGATACTATGCTGGGACACAGTGGCTGTGCTGCTAACCTGTATTGTGACTCATGTATGCAATCGTACCTCGGATATGTCCAAGCCATCTAAGGCGATCCTTACCATGATGAAAAGATTAACATGCAAGACAAGCAGACAAGACATTACAAGTACAACAATGTTATCGCAGGGTACAGAAAGTACTTCTGTATCTGCACATGATTTACATGCATGTTCTACATTACCTAACGGCAATGTTAAAGATTACAAGAGACATGGAAGACTATCACCAATCAATAGACGAATTGTTCCATCCGAACTTATTGAAAGTACAATGACAACAACAACAAATCTTTCATCAAACACAGAACCGAACAATGAACAAGATTCTGCATGTGCTGACTTGGAAGCTGATATTCCTAACATGCCTTTGGAATCAACCAGACACAGGAAAGTGGGACCCATTGTGAAAAGGGAGACAATCAACGAATCACGGGAATCTAGGACAATATTTCAGTGGAATGAAATGGCTTGCTGCCTGGATAATATTTTCTTTGTTGTATTTATTTTCACATCGTTTGTGATTCACCTTGTATTCATTTACAGAATTTTCAGTGAGTTTGGGCATACATTATAAATGGGGTAACAAAGGGCAGTGGGGGCATTGTTCAAGGGGCCTGGAGGTCGACGCCCACCAGAAGCCAACGACGCTTTCTCACCGATTGTCATACAATTCACCACATGTTGCTCATTGTATCACCATGCTTAGCAGATTTATGTCAATAGGGTAGACAAATGTTCCTGCTGCAGGTACATAATGCTATGATTGTAACCCTTCTTGTGTCAGGCAAAGTACTTGTTTTGTTTCAAAGCAACTCTTAGAAATTCAACTTTGCTGTTGTCATTCAAATCATAATATAGAATTACGCTCCACACATCCACACAGTGCTTTGAATCCGATAACCAATCTCGTGATTCTGAAGGACAGATGCTTAGAACTATTCGTTCTTGAGAAGTTGACAACAGTATGATGTATTATTTATTTAATTAACAAATCTATCAATTTTAAGAATGCAGTCTTCCAGTTCTACAAAGACAGTGTCCATTTTGAAAATATATGTTTGTATGGCACATGTATCAATATATTGTTTTTCTGTATAGTTTGTGTTTCTAGTCTTTGCCATCTCATACATATGTAAGTATATATGTTCATTGTAAATGGACAAAGGCATAAAATGCTGTTTTACTAATAAATTTTCATTCTACATTAATCTTGTAACTGAACCAAATGGTAGAAGGGCACATGTCTTCCAGACATGTAATAAAGACATGTAATATGTCATTCATGACCAATGTTCATTTGGTTACAGAGTCGCCAGATGATTTCCCAAAAAAATACTTTAATGTATGTGAAGAAATTTTCAATTTACCTAGACAAGTACAACACAGCCATTGGAGAGTAGTTAAAATCAAACAAACTTGATTTTTTTGCTATGAGATGACAAGGATTGAGGAAACTTGACCAAGTGGGTTGTGACATTGTTAAAAGTTGGAGAACCTCGTCCTACATATGTAACATTTTCATCAACTCCCACATCTTGACCAATGATGACAATGTTGTAGGATTGTATAGACATCATCAATTCAAAGAGCGACTCAGTGTTGTGCGAACAATGCATCTTACATCATGCCTGGCTAGTTTTTTAACAAAGTCTATCATACAGTCTCAAAACTACAAAAAAGTATCTGATCAGTTGTATCTCAGCACAGTCATAAAATTGACCTATGGTATGGCTGCATTCCAAGACTGTTCTTGAAACAAAGTTTTTTCTCAAAGTTATAAAACCTTGTCAAGTTGGACACAGTAGAACAGTGTATCACTATCATGTTAAAATTACTCAAATTAAAATTTAGGACATAATGAGTCAAAACACAAGTAAGCATTGTAAACAGTTTATTGGAAAGAAACACTCAAACTATGACGATTGCATCACAAAAATATCACAGGAAGATAGGAAAGGAAGTATACAAGCATCTGAAATAACACAAACACATAAACTGAATGTAATCAGCAAAAGTTTTCTCTATCAAACACACAACATAATCAATCACACATATACACACACACACGGTCATCTCCCATGTTCCTTCAATAAACACAACATTTTATATAAACAAGAAATATAGACCGAGTATACAGGAAGTGCCGCAGCAACCAGCTGAAATGTCATGGATCTGTCTGGAACTTGCCGTAGCGTCTTGCCTCTAACATATCATAGTATGAATGTATAGCACGTAATGAAACAGTTACTAGATAGCTTTAGAGAGCCAAGATACACAGTGTTACAGAGAATATTTAACATGTTTTGGAGAACAGTCTTATAATGCAGCATTGCCATTGGTCAATTTAAAGTCTGAACTCAGAAATGCCCAATCAGCTTAAGTTTTGTACAGGTTGCTAAACTGAAATATATAACATCAAAACAAGTAACATTTGTGTATAAATAAATGATCAGCAGATAATCTATAGAAACAGAACACAATGGTATAAATACATAAATCTGCTATTCATCATGAATAAACAAACTGTAGAAATATCTGATTGATATAATTAGTACAGTTACTATAAATATATAATTTATTTAAGCACAATCATCATGAAAGCATTAGGCATATTTGAATCTCTCTCAAATCCATTTCCCAGAAAAAGTTGTCTTATGAGGTAAGGTTTACAGTCAGTGATCCAACCCACAGCCTCCAAGTTAAGCAACCAAGACATCTATTACAATACCACTCCCCTACATATAGTTGAAATGTAGTGCAAATATTAATGTATATTTTAAGTAATTTTTAAACAAATGAAGAAAGAACTTTGGTTTTTGACAGTTACAGTATATCCCACCCAAATATCACATATCTATTCCCTTTCAGAATTACATCTCGGTATGTGATTATAAATCAGACTTAGCAGACCAGACACAGAATACAATCATCAAATTCAGTGTTACAACCTCTGTTCCGGAGTATTGTCTTCATGATACAAGGTCGTACATAACTCCAGATAAATAAGGCACATATATGTCATCACCAGATCGTTTTAGATAGCAGCACAAGCATCGGATAAAATATTTATGTATATTCTGACTTCCTTGAAGTTTTATTAGCAATTATTTAAACTGTAACTAATACGAAAATACTGTCAATTTACATATCTGAACAAAACCAAACTTCCCATGTGTACACACATTTTGCTTAAAGCATACAATGATTTGATGGTCAAGTTATCGCCATATCAAATCCAATAACGAAACTGTCAAAATACAAAATGTAATAGATAAGTAATGGCATGACTATACATCATACAAACCAAGATAGAATGTACATGGAAGCTATCTGTACATGTAACAGACATAATCTTACATAATTATCACGACTTTTTGCACAAGTACATAATATTATACAATAAACAAACTGACTATTTAATAAATTTATAACCTGGAACCTAACTGAATAAGCCAGGAATACGAAGTCATGCTATGAAAGTGACATTTTCAGATGTTGTAATATAACAGAGGCACGCAGTCACTCTGCAGCAGCAGTAATGAAATAATGCTCACTAATCGTCATTTCAAAAAACAACACAGACAAATTAAATTGAATCACTCTTCAAAAGCGATATAGTATTCATGTATGTTAAGCTGGGAGTCACTAAGCCTTTTACAACAAACTTGATGAAATGTTGAGTATTTTCAACACAAAATTCCCTCCAACATGCTATAGGCAGAAACATACTGTCAAAGATTTTTCACACTTGAAATAAGTCCAATATTTCAGGATGTTCAAAGTCCCTTGCTATATCCCTGGCTGTAAGATCACCCATCTTGAGACTTTTATCTGCACCAGCTTTCAACAATAACTCAACAACATCTTTATGTCCTAAATAAACAATCAAACATAACATGTAAAATAATGCATCAAAATAAGATTTCATTCGATGTAAGAGGCTTTACTGAAATTTGAGAAATTACTTCAAAGTACTATGTTGCGCTAATCAATACATGTACCATTATCAGGAATACAAACAGACGGCATAAAAAGCCAAAACATGAAATGTATGTAACAAAGTTATAATTGAATTGTTGAAATGAAGGACTGACTAAATTGATTAGCTTTTGGAAACTGTTTGCCATCTCTTTGGACATATGATGGACATACTAAACAATAGTGGATATCAGTGGACTCATCATATGATAGTATGTACACCTCTACTAAGTCATGAATTGGAGACCATAAAAATATACAAATGTTTACCGATAGGTTAACCAACATCAGCAAAAAAAAGTTCACACCTCATTTTGTTTCAAAGAGGGGAGCAGAAGATTAACAATAAACAAGAACTATCTTGAAAAAAGATGGTCGGCACAATTTGAAGCTTAAGATTTGTTGTGCAACATAAAAACAATGCTGAGATGTTAGGATTGCTGGTCACTCCAGATCCAAAATGTATTTCAATAAATTCACCGAAATTCAGTGGATTTCAGTAAGGTAACGCACCCTTTATCGAAAGGTTAACCAATCCGCTTCAAGGTTAAAACGTTGTTCAGGTGAAGAGAAATTGCCATGGTGGTTAACGTAAGATTTAATTGGTTTACACAACACAGATATGCAAATAGGAAAACCATGTTAGTACGGCTGTGCCAAAAAAAAAAATTCCATATAAGACCATACTCACCATGCATAACAGCGAGATGTAAAGGTGAAGCGTTCTCACACTGCGTATTTATACAGTTCACATTGATATCTTGACTTTTCAGTAACAATGACACAAGTTGTGTGCTACCATTGTTGACAGATGCATGTAGAGCAGTGTTCCCAGTGTCTGATACATGGTTTATATCAATTGACTGTTTTACCTGAAAGACAACAAAGCATTGAAGTTTAAAAAACAAATTTCAACTAACATGTGGTTTAAATCATATTGTTACATCAAACAAGTGAAGCATAGCTAGAAATATTTCATTAACTAAACACAGTAATCACACTGATCCGAAGAAATACAAACAGGGCTGTCATTGATACATCAATGATTTTTTCTGTCAATCGATATTCAGTACATGCAAATATCGAGACAGACTAAAAAACTTTTTGTTGTGATGTGAAGCAGGTGAAGTAATCGAAAATAATACACAGATGTTATGACCACTCTACATCGTATGTTATGTTATAAGCACAAAAAATGTCTTAACTTATTAATTCGCTTTAAGGAGTTGTACAAATTACCAAAAATAGACTGAAGGATAAGCATGCAATTTTTTTTTTTTAAAGTAAGTACATATGATTATACAGTGTGTCTGTAAAATGAATTTTTACCAGTGATCAGCTAAGCCCAATAACAGACATAAGCATACAGCTATGAATATTCTGAAGCATGTACTAAAGTATTTTCATGAAATTGGGCCAGATCCTAGAAGTTTGAGAATAGTCTCCAAGGAGCGTTTTACAACAGTAGACATTTGAAAATAAATTCAACTTTTACTACATGTGTATTTGCAGGTATAGATAAGTTACAAAATTCACCAACAACAAATTATGTCAAAAGGATATAGTATGAAAATACAAAACAATCTAATTCATTACAGTACTACAAGCTCTAAATTTCGTGGCATAAAAATGTCAAGTATACATAATAGTGTTAATGTTTAATCTTACCCTTGTTATCAGATACTGTAGAAGTTTAGTCTGATTATGCATGACTGCTGTAAATATCAATGTTCTTTCATGATTGTCAATCATCCGTAAATCAACATATCCTCCAACATTTAAGTAATGAACAACATCAGTATAACCACGCCTTAATGCAAGAAATAATCTCTTCTCATATATTGTTTTAAATGATGATGGAACAATCGTCGCAGATTTGCCGTCCGTGTTACCATGCCTACCAAGAAGGTTTCTGTAGAAATTTATAATGGCGCACCAAATGCTAACTAATGCAAATGAACGAGTGGCAAGAAACCATTGAGCATACTGACGATTTTTTGTTGAACATTTCACATCGGACAGAAGTTTTTTATATTTCTGTGTTCTTGCCGAGGTTATGGTGTCTAAATAATCAAGGAAAAGAAAATTGCCTCTAGCACTTAAAAGTTTAACAGGATATTCTCTGAAAATAGCACCAATTAAATTTGATATATCTCTCTGAGAAACTGTGCCTTCATCTCTACCAGGCGCAAAAGCAAAGCCAAGTTCTTCACGAAGAATTCCCAGTTCTAATTCAAATATTTCTCTCTTCTGAGTATCACCAAAATCTGTTAACCAAAAATGAGCGAATTGAACAAAATTTTCATCAGCCTGCATGAATGTTGACACCTCTGAAACGTTTCTATTTGCTCGCGTAAGCCAACCAGACACAACAGTAGCATCCATATAACACAACATTTTATCATAGTCACCAGTTTCAGCATGACTAGCAGCTGGCACACGATATGTATTATTTCCAGTTGTATCGTTCTTCACAGGTGCGGATTCAGCATCAATTGCATCCGTTGAGTCAACGGGAATATTGTCATCTTTTATTGCATTTTTACTACTTTTTCTAGCATTTTTCTTAACTAAAGGTTTACTACGTTCATTGGATGAATTAGCATCACCTTTGCTACTGATATGTGCTGGTAAACTATCCTCCTCTTTATCAGTAGATACTGATCTACCTAGAGGAGGCAAGGGAGGAGGTTTTGGAAATGAAAACTTTGGAATCTCCATAAATTTTGGAAGTTCCTTGTTAGCTACTCTCTTTTTCTTTCTTGATTTCTTTTTCTGAGAAAAAGATGATAAGTCGAGCTTCAAGTCAGGAACCGGTGCATTGTTTACATATGCAGTGTCTGAAGGAGAACTTTCAATGGTAACACAGCCAGAATCTGGTGACTTTTGTTGAGATTTGGAGGCTGACCCTTGTCGACTTTCACATGATCCGGAACTTCCTAACGATATCGCGTCCCAGTCACCTTTAAAAGCATCTTCATCACTTACAACTTCATCATCGCTTTCTCGAAACGTAAGTCTAGATACACAAATGAGATCTCGTAAATCTCGTGGTCCTCTACTCATGGCTGCATTAAGGTTGTCAGATATTCAATTAAACTCAAATCACAGACAGGACAGATATATAACTGATAAGGGATATTGTCACAAGTCTTGAAATTCACATAATTGACATTCTAATTATTATCGTCTCTTAATATGTTAGGACTTTTAATGTATTTACCACAAAATAAGCTGAATTTGAATCTGGAGGCGAATGTCAAACAGCAGTAACAATGACATTATCAAACCAGGTAACTTAGTATGTGATCTCCAAGCAAGCCGGAAGAAAAATGACAATGTACTTTTAAAAATATCAGTGAGAGATGGTTGAAGAGTTTTAACAACTGTAGTGTAGCTCCACATGAGGATTTAGTGCACAGATGAATTAGATAGTAAAGTCTTCAACACTCATTTATATATTTATGAATTCCTTTCTCTGAGTGTCAAACCCACAATTACAAATGGCATGTGTATACAGAAATGATAAGCACATTCTCTGCTATAACAATAGGACAAATTGAAGAAAAATAGAAGGCTTGAATGTAAGAATGATCTTCTTGTCTTCAGTTTCGTGCTTTCAACAGCAGCATAATCTGAAAATAAAAACATGAAGTATTACAAGTGGTTTAAAACAAGTAACAGGTGATCTTTTTTGGTTAATTTTACTGCCGAATATAGGCTGTTTCCCCTTACCAAAAAGTGTAAATTTTACTCAAAAAATCACAATTTTCCCCAACTTTTTGTTCATTTTCCCCCCTTTGACTGAATTTCTTTTTATTGAGTCAGGTTTTTGTGTATTTAACCTTTTATAAAAGACCATTGCCTTGAATCTTTGCTTTTACGATATCTCATATATTTACCCAACACCAGCCACAGCTGAAAAGTTTTTTTTATAAGCAAAACAACCATTTCCTTATTTTCCAAATTTATGATTTATTGCGCATATTTTCCCAATTGAAAAGGCACAGGCAGTAAAATTATTTTCAAAAACAATCTCTGCCAATGGATTCTACCCAATACAGTTTGTTCTCACACAACCAACCATAATAGAGCCATGATATCAATTTTATTATTGAATTTATTTAGTTCCCCTTTCCCATGTGCAGTTCTTTCACTTGCTATAATATTCATGTTCTTCCCCCTCATTTCGATCTATTATTGCTGACTTGTTCCCTGATGTATTCCATCCATTTAACAATTTTCCCCTTGTTGTCCCCCTAAATTTTCTTAAGTTGTTCTTTATGGTCAACCGGGCCATTCCTTGCACCCCTATTCCCATACATGTTTACCCTTACACCTCCTCAGTCAGTCAGTGTCTAGTGTTAAGTACACTATTGTTTTCTAGGGTGTCGGTGTGTGGAGGTATTATCTTGCGCATGTTGCGTTCCCTGGAACAATTTAATCTCTCTTTGAGTGATCAATCTACAACCCTGTAAATACCAGTATGGCACTCTATGAGCTAACTGGGCAGCTGTCTCGGACAGACACACCACACCACACCACACCACTACAATGGTACACCACTACGCTTGTGGTACTTTTGACTCAACCAAACATCCCTGCCATTACAGTAAATGATCTAAATCATGAGGAAATTGTGCCCAATGTGGGAATAGAACCCACCGCAACCTTAGGCTTGACTCCAGTACGGCACTCTACTGACTGAGCTATTTGTGCAGCAATCTAAGTTCTAACCCAGAATTTTCCCTGATGCCCAAATATCGTATCATTGTAGCATTTTTCTGAGAAATGACCCCAAAAATTACTTGTGTTTATCCAGGTGGACGCATTTTCTTGAAAATTGAAATCACGTCAGTTTGTTTACCTTACATTGGTTTCTGAAAATGTACTTTCACAGTTACATGCAGACTGTGTCAGGCTACTTAGTTTATCTATGACACATGCAGACTCTCTTTTCTCTTTATGACCCCCAATATTTTGAAATGACCCTTGGATGCATCATACTGTATGAAAACCAGGGGGTCACAATGACACTCAATTTCAAAAATCCATGGAAAACACCATTTTATTGCATCTATTGTTTATAGTCCCTTTGCCAGAAACTGAGAAAGTATAAAAATCGTAAAAGTCACAAACTGACCATATTTACAGGACTGCAGAGAAGCGGTGTGGGGTTAACTCAGTCGGTAGAGCGCCGTATTGGTGTTTAGGGGGTCGTGCGTTCGGGCCCCACATTGGGCGCCGTTTTACGCCTTGAATTACTTCAGGAAGTAATGGTGAGGAAGGGGAACACGCCGTGACACACACTGTGTCACACATCATCACAGGACGTGTATGCACACCATGCCAACACAGTTAAACATTAAGAACGTTCGGGAATAACAGAATTTCCTCTTTTTGTGACAGTCCAGCCTGGAGTAGTTACCTTTTTTGAAATTCATGTTATCCACATGTTGCACCTAGTTCTTGTCGGTCAAATAATGCAAACAAAATTCAGTTTGTTGTTTCTTGTCGACAAGATATTGAATGTGTGTAAAATTGATTATCATTGGTCCATCTTAGAATGATTGACCAATCGTAAGGCATGTCTCTTGATATTAAATCAACGCATACGGAACGCGTAATTCAACGTAGCGGATTGATGGTCCAGTGGTAAAACGCTGGACTTGTAATCCAGGGATCGCTGGTTCGATTCCCCGCTCCATCACTGACCGTACTAACAGTCTTTCGGACGAGACTTTAAAAACCGAGGTCCCGTGTATGATGCTTTACATCGAGCACGTAAAAGAACCAGGGGTGCTTCTGGAACTGGGGCATCTTCTGTATCATGCACTATCCTCCAAATCTAATATGACTAACATTCTTCCGGAGGCGTCGCCCATGTGGGAAACCGGTGGCGACGATAAATAAAAGCATATACAACAACGCGTAATTTTGCCGGCCTCAGTTAATTTCGGACCATGGGTCAATATGGACTGGTGGATAATCGGACTGGTACGGTTGAAATGCTAGGATCGGCTTAAAAAAGAAAACACAGGCTCCGAGATATCTGTTTACGCAGGTATTATATCCAGACTTTACGACTCACATGTATCCGGTTCAGGCCCGGATCCACCGGAGGGGCAAATGGGACCCTGCCCCCCCCCCCCAGTCGGCTGTGGAGTGACCTTTTTCTATTCCTAATACAAAATTATATCCACTGATAAGGTCTTAAGGTTACTACTCTTTTAGCACTTTAAATGCAATATATTGATTTATAGTCGATTTCCTGTTGTATACTACCAGTATAGCCGAAGCAAGTGCCATAAAATTTGGCCCCCTGTTGTACTCATTGGCCTTATCATGCATATATATAATTTCCCGGGTTTCTAACCAGTACAAACAAGTTCTTCATTGGCGTACGTGTGTATGCCTGGATATGCGCCTGCTCAAAATTTAGACCCGAAATGCACCAGAAGCCACCCTTTCATGCCTATATTGTAAAAAGGTTCCAAGGGAGATCTGCCTGGGGGTTAGTACAGGAAGTGGTGTCCCCTGGAATTTTTTAAGTGTTGGTACTTGCATGAATTATTCGTTCTCTATTCAAGTTTGACAAGATAATACTAGTGCAATTCTCATGAATGAGTCCTCAAAATTTAGACCCGAAATACACCAGAAGCCACCATTGCATACCTTTATCGTAAAATATTTCCGGGGGAGATCCACTGGACCTCCCTTAAGAGAGGGGAAACATGTCCTTCTGATTGGCCCCCCAGTCAGAAATTTCTGGACCCGGGCCTGCGGTAGTCCAAACTCATGTATATGTCCAACAACTGTTGTAAGTCATTAATATAACGAACATTTTTAGAAGAAGATCCCCTGCATTATTTTCTTCATACTTATACGTGATATATAACGTTTATCATTTATATAGTTACGGATATATATGGTTTATATGTCCGTGATACAGTCTAGAAAAGATGTAACTTTTTGATTAATCCAAAGACCTAAATACCGGTATTTAGGTCTTTGATTAAGCATAACAAATTATTTTCTACTCGTGGTTATGACAGCTTTTTGTTGTTATTGTCCTTCTTAAATGTATGTGCATGTGGTTAATTGTTTTCTTTAACTTTGTCCTCCGATGAGATATAAAATAAAAATAAAATAATTAATGTCTCCTTCTGTGTTACTCTTCCAACATGCTTTCACTGACTTTTCCTGGAAGGCGGAATGTATGTAATGTTAAAATTTGCTATAATCGCTATCAAGCTAATCAATTTGCTATTATCGCTATCAACCGAATCACAGTAATGGAAGATATCAGATGCCAGTTTGTGTTAAAATTGCTCAACTTGTCGTGCCCTGAAAGATTTTCCTAAGATGCGAATACATTTTTGATTGGTTTTACATGACTAATGTTTACATATATATGTTCTACATCCACTATCATGTGTTATTGTCCTCTATATGGGAGCCTTGCTTGTCCAGCGGGGAGTTTCTTATTTATACTGTTCGTTTTATTTGGATGAGTGTTGGATTAGTGTGAGGTTGACTGCATCCTTAAACCAAGTTTGACAGTATTTGTGTATTAATAATTGTCCGTTCTGATTTTTTTATCTTGTATGTATATACACATGTATACTTTCGTGCCTTTTTGTGATCGTAGTGCCTGCCTAATTTGTATACTTGTGACTTTATCTGCTCGACTTCTTTGTTATTTTTTTCGGCGCAGCCGTACTAACATGGTTTTGCTGTTTGCATATCAGTGTTTTGTAAATCAATCAAATCTTACCTTAACCGCCAAGGCAATTTCTCTTCAACCGAAAAATGTCTGTAACCTTGATGCAGATTGGATAACATTGTGTATAGTGTCTTTCAAGATTTATCCAGTAAGTAGTGTTGTTAATCATCACCACGGGGAATTGTCCGGTGTTGGATTTAATTAGAAGGCTTTCTTGGTTTTAAGTACAAGTCGCGAACATTTATATTGTTTTAATCAGATAAATCGCCTTACATGTAACACGTTTATTAACATGAAAGTGTGAGTTCACGACTTATGCAATAAGTAATGATGAACTATATTGAAACAAACTATACTGTACGTGTCTATGACTAATCACACTACGGAGTTATTTTATCAAGTGTCCTACACAGTGATCACCCCTTACAGGTATCGGAGTTTCTTTAGTATAGCGTAATTGAATGACCGGCAGTCGAAACATTTAGGCATTTTTTTATGTTGTACAACAAATTTTAACCTTCAGATTGCAACAACTTTGCATACTTCAAGTTGCACCTACCATCTTTTTAAAAGATATTTCTTGTTACTATATATTTGATTTTAGCTTAAATTTATTTATTTTACATCGATTGTGAAACAAGTTCTTACAAATTATACTTATATCACTCTCGATGACTGCTTCCTGGCTACCAACCAGTACTCGCGCCAAATTTAGGGATTGTGAAATCCGTGATCAAACCCCACCCAACGCGGGGCTCGAACTCACGACCTTCTGATCAGGAATCAGACGCTCTACCCCTCGATCCCTGCGCCTCCCTTATATATATGATGCTTTGATATAATTATATACATGTATATACAATTATAACATGTATTAATTATAAATGGAAAGGGGTAATATATACCAAATAAAGAGAGAGAATGATAGGAAACAGCCATATATAAGAACTGCATAGTATTTAAGCATAATAGAAACTAAGCAACACGAGAATCAAAGTGTACCAGTAATTCGTTTTAACATGTAACATGCAGAATCGACAAGAATTCTAATCAATAAATATCAGCATAATAATTGATTTAATGGTATATGCCACTATTCCGGGTTCTGATACGGACATATATATATGTTTTTATATATTGTCCAGGTAGGTACGTGTTCCGGAATACATGTTTTCAGTGTCATTAATCAGGTACAGTTAGGGAAAACTTGTATCGTACTTGAACTGCAGATTCCACGATGGAAATACATTTCAAAGGAAAGAAAGCTTTGGTCACAGGAGCAGGAAAAGGTTCTAATTTATATTTATTTGGATACTCATAGTCTTTCATTGACTGTATATTGCGTTATTGCCGCAAACTTATATCTCACTGATAATGTTTTGTGGGCGTTGTAATTTAGTAACGAATGAGATTTAATGGAGGTGTTCCGAATAAAAAACTAGTAGTACGGATCACGTGTTCAAGTATTCCGCATTGACATAGACTTTATTGTTTTGAATATCGAGTCTCGTTTCCTTACGTTCAGTAACGTTACTTGTCCATCTAAACTGCCATTATATAACTACATATGCTTACGTGTGCTTATAGCGTCAATACACAATATGTGTTTGCTTGTGCTGTTCTGTCTTTGAATTACTTATGTACAAGTCAATTTAAAGTTATATGTGTTAAATATAGTATTTCTGAGCTATCATTTTACTTTAATTTTATGTTGAGAGTTCATGGATGTACTTGTTTGCTTTCACCACGGACATATAATTTCATGTTATATATCATAATATATCCGTGCTTTCATTTGTTCTTCCTCTCGTATTAATCATGATTACTAATATACATGTTTAACCAACTATGTCCCTGCGGGATAGGTACGTGCCATTTAGAACGTCTGATTAAAGATGACAATTTGTTCTTGAAAACATTTAAGTTGGTACACTATTCTGTTTGTATTGGTTGTCAGTTTCTTACAAAACACTTTCATTTATTTCAGACTACGGTCCATTATAAGCGCCATTCTCTCAGATTTTTTACTGGAATATCCATAATCTTTCATGCAGGCAATGCTTTAATTCATTATGTATTAGGTTCAATACACTTTATCGTGTATATATGATGGTTTGGTTGTTGACTAGAAATACAAAAGAGTTGCCAGATTACTTAAAATGATAAATGCTCATCAATTTACTGTAAAGTCTTAATAAATATATTTGTGTTTCTTCAATTTTTAGGTCTTTGGTTTTTAGAGATTTCGATCGAGGTAAGTATGTATACATACCTTGATCGAAATCTCTAGGGTATACCTGTGTTTTGCTCAATATATTTGGGGAAAATTGGCATTAATAAAATATACAACCATATGAAGTTACGGAAGGTAGAACTAATTTCAAACATATTTCATGGTTTAGGTATTGGACGATATGTTGCAAAGCGTCTTGCAGAGTTGGGAGCTGAAACTGTAGCGTTAAGCAGAACTCAGTCTGATCTTGATAGTTTAAAAGAGGAGGTAGGTGATGAAGATTGACAATACATTCTGCCTTACGTTACATAATGCTATTTTAGAAAATACATGAGTTTTACAAAATACATTGCTATTCTTATTTGTAGGGTTTATATGTTTAACATTAAATTACTTAAATGCCGGGTTATCAACGATAACTAGCCATTCAAGTCTTAACTTCTCATTAACGGGATTCATTGTCCTTTTCTTGCATTGCTAGCGAACGTCTCATTGATACAAGTTTATATTCGTTCGTTCGTTTAAAGGTACCTTCCATAACAACCGTACAATGTGAGTTGTCTGACTGGGAGAAAACTAGGGAGATTGTTGGGGGAATAGACAATGTTGACCTGCTTGTGAACAATGCTGGAGTAGCGTTTTTAGACAAATTTCTAGATGTCAAAAAAGAGGACGTGGATAGGTACGGTCATTCATTGAATGTCAATGTCGTTTTAATAAATTAAGTTAACCATGCTATCATTGAAATAATAGCTCTGAGACTGGTTGTTAGTATAACATATATACTTGTTCCGTCTTGAACGGAAGAGAACTATTTCACAAAGACTCAAAAACTGTCATAAAATGATACAACGGTCAGCTGTCGGTCCACGTTCTATTAGTTACGTAGTTGAGCGTCTGGTCAAGATTGTTATCATATTTAACACCGTTTATATATATGCGTGTACAAAACTGTACGTAAATACCCGTAGTCAACAGAGACAATGGTATTCAGCAGAGGGAGATATCAAAAATTCCACAAAACAAAATGTAATGTCTCATTTACTAATATTTTTTCATATCACATCATATCGGCTGATGCGCACATACTTGTTACAAGAAACTTATAAGAGACACGAAATAATACTATCTTCAGAAATTTGCTACGAGTTGAAGTTGAATAAAATAGTATGCACATTGGTATTTCCTCACTTTTTCTAATTGTATATTTTGTGGCTGAAAGATATCGACTCGTGACATTGTTTGTTTTGCAGGACGTTCGATATCAACTACAAAGCACTGTTCAATGTTTCCCAGGTAATTACTGTTGTCTACTATTTTTGCAAGTCACGAGTTCGTCACTTCGGGTCCCGGTTAGATAATGGTTTATCCCGTGTCGGTAATATCCCTCGTTTCTCTTGGTGATACACATAAACACCAATTTTGTTTGAGGAAGGAGAATGACACTATTTACAAGCAAAAACAATATGTCCGATTTGTTACTTTACATGTCAAGGTCATTTGTGGGAGGTCACGTGATCAGTATGACATGTAAGCATATGCATATAGTATGAATATAAGTAAGGGGACAGCATGTTTGCTTTTAAGTTTTTATTTACAGATCATAAAAATCCACGTGACTTTTACTGTATACATGTATGTACGAACTTGATTTTAATTGTCTGTCGAAATTTCTGAAAACCTCGGAAAGAAGTGCCAAAGTCAACCTAACAACCCAGTTTTATGACAACACCAAAGAAAAAGTTCTGCACCTTATTAAATTTTTCATCATCGGTACTTGTCAAAACTTTTAATTAAATTATTTGGTTGTTGCGAGTCACCAAGTCTGAAAAAGTAGTATTCGTTCAAAATGCAAAGACATATACGTTAGTTGTGACATATACGAGATAATGAGTCACTCCAAAAATGGAATGTAGACACTTATATTGATACTATTTATAAACACTTTTACGTCTTTCTTTAAAACGCGAATCTTTGTTTCTGTGAAATTCTTATAAGCCTATTGGTTTGCGATACTTGATGAGCTACAATTACAACTAAAATACGGCTCAAAAGTTTTGATCAAGCAGTACCAAGTCATTGTAACTTTCTTTTGAGTAAGAGTCTGAATGTCTGCATGAAGTTTCGTCTGTTTTACGATAGTTCTCATGGTCAAACACATTTTTGAAGGACTTGCTTTGATTCTTATTCGCTGCAAAAGTCGACGAAAAGTCGACGATACGATCGAAATTAAAACCGTACGGTAAAATTTATATTTCTTTCTTAATTTACGGCTATCCGAATTTTACTTAAACTCTATAGGTAGTTGCCAAGTCTATGGTGGCCCGGAAGTCAGGTGGTTCTATTGTGAACGTTTCTAGTGCTGCGTCACTGCAAGGATTATCCGATCATGCCGTATATTGTTCTACAAAAGCTGCCGTCGATAAACTTACCAAAGTTATGGCCCTTGAATTGGGTCAATATAAGGTTTGATAAACTTCTTTATTCTTCTTAACTTTCTTGGTATATTTTTATATAATAATTTTATGTTTCATGCACCACATTACTCTAAACCAAATTTCTAAACGTCTTCCCTATATTAAAATATGATTTAGAGGAAATGGTTTTATTTATCGGTCCAAAAAATTGTGAAAAATTGTTTCCTAATTCTATGAGCGACAATCTATTCGCGCAAGGTTAGAAAACACATATTAATTTGCAATGTTATATATTGACCGTTCGCAACATTTGTACAAAATAAAAATCCTATTTATTGTTTCATTCAAATTTCATTAAACATCTGGTGGACGTTTAGAAATTCATGTTAGAGTATATTGATGTTGTATATATATGTAAATATTTATCACCAAGTAATGCTCGATAACTTTAGGTATGGTCTCAGTAAGTGTTCAAATACAGTTATCTCCCTTCTCAGTAATGACTGATTTTTTTACTTTTCCAATATACATCATTCTGTCTCCATCGGTCACATATATTTGGATCTAATTGTCTGTTATGTGATATGTCGTACGGCAGGTGTCCTCGCTTTGTTAAACTGCGGCACATTTTCCTGATAAGTTCCGGTGGACACGCAACACCGTAGCGATGACGCACTGACGTCATTTTGCTCCACTCCATTAAAATATACATTACACGGAATCTTTCAAATAGTAACATTGACTTTTCTAGAGCTCTGCATTCATGGCCCTCTGAAACATACAGCATACATGTGAATTAATGATAGTATTTCACACCGTGCACATCACATGCGTGTTGCAAAACAACGCGATGTTATACACTACACCTGATAATTCTGCTAAAACATTTACACCACTTGTAGCTATGATGCCGTTCTATGTGATGTGTATACATACAGACATACACTTGTAATTCGTGTTGTGCACTTAACGCTGCAATGTCTATGGGGATATATAGATAAACTCATTATTTGAACTACTAAATATTAAAGTTATAGCCTATGCATTATAAGTGGTACTGTAAAACATGTATATAGTTCATCGTTCTGTCTGCAAATGGATGTAAACAAAACACTCAAGGTACGCGTGTATTGAAGAATAATGTACAGTAAAACCACAATAATGAGATCACCATTGTGACCATTAAAAACTGGTCTTATTGAGGTGGTCTTAATATCGATGTTGAATAAAGAGCAAAACAGTTAAAATGGACTTGAAAATGTTGGTCTTATTATTGAGGTGGTCGTACTATTGAGATGGTCTTATTATTGAGGTGGTCTTATTATTGAGATGGTCTTATTATTGAGATGGTCTTATTATTGAGGTGGTCGTACTATTAAGGTGGTCGTATTATTAAGGTGGTCGTACTATTAAGGTGGTCGTACTATTGAGGTGGTCTTTAAGTGAGGTTTTACTGTATTAACAATGTACTCTTTCTATATAAAACTTATTTATATAACGTATGTTTGTATTTAGTTAGATACTTACCGATATCTATTTTGATGACAACATTTTCTGTTTTGATAAAGTTGACCAAATCATCCAGGGTTATACTCGGTATTTTTGTTATTTTGTCTGCGTTCGTCACTTCTTCATCCATAATTATTCGTGATGCTCCCTGATTCGTCTCACTAGACACGTCAAGGCGTACCATACCTCTACCCCGTGATACAGCATTTCTAAGAATCACTATTTTATCTTGGAATTTATTTGCTAAGACACCTTGGACAATTTTTTGTATATTATTTTCCACAGGTTCTATAGCTATTGCGTTCTGACCTAGTGAAGCTGTCAGTAAACTAAAATATCCAACATTTGCCCCTATATCTATCACCGTTGTGTTATTGGTTGACTTTAATATGTTTCGGAAGAGTTCTGTCATTTTCGGCTCCCATATTCCTGTTGTTTGTAAGGCACGTGATACATAGATGTCTTCATTGGAATCATATGTACATATCACAAAGGCAGGATCCGTGCTGGATTTCACACATAAGTCAGATTCTAATCCATTTTTCTCTGTTGAATTCGGTCGATGTCTGAGAATATTGGGGATGGAAACTAAGACAGCAAGCGGTTGAGGCTTCAGGCAGAAAACCGCGGTAATGAAGATAATTCCTGAAATATTTGACAATTATCTCATTACACCATGGTTGATGGTTGAATGTTAAACATGATCTTGTCATACGTGAATTAAATTTAGAGATATACAATATTTCAGATAGGTAGTCTAGGGATTTCCCTGACGCAGAAATCTTGAGTCACTGACTCTCTTTTCTTTCTAGGAACTCCCATTTTCAACTTACTGTGCATCCCTGGGACCCCGAAAAACCCTTTTCACGTATAAACTGCCTATTTGGGACCCTACAAATTTACTAAGGAAATCCAATTATCAAACACAAGGGTCGAAGGAGGGAAAACCCTGCGGTCTTGATTGTAAACTGACAAAAGAAATCTTAACAGTGTAGGAAGGCAAGATAGTAATTTGTATTGAATGCCAAGATTTTATTTGCGGCTAAAGTATGAATAATACTTTACATGTATGCATGTTGTGTCATGAACGTATTCGTAGACCTGTATGTCATGTAAAAATATGTCATTTACCATATTCTTAAATTCACTTAAATTTCTGTGATTGATTGTACGTTTCTGTGGTACATTGTGTTTTTCTTCATCGATAGTTAACGAGTCGCATCTTGCAGTTAGCATTTGAATGCGCTAGTTTCACATAAAAAGTTCCAAAGAATGAGCCATCATTCGGCGTATTGTTTTATGTCTGTGTTGTGTCACTGAGCATGTATGTTTTCTAGTAACTCGGTCACAATACTGAACAGACGCAGCAGTGAGGTGTTTTTTACGTACACAATACACTTTATTTATCTTGTGTTCCCGTTCGAACTTCGAAGCCAACCCTTATAGTCTGAGTACCCGTGGACTTTTATTACAACAAATGAGGCCAAGCAAAGTTTGCCCATTTTTGAAAGGATATTTCGTGTGCTACCTGAAAACCCTTTTCTTACGCGTCAAAGCTGTGCGTAACCATTTTTTTAAACACATTTATGACATGTGTATTTTGGTACATGTCATTATGGCAATGAGTTATTTGAAAAGTTAAGTTGATCAATTATTTCGGCGCTTACACAAACATCACATGATTTCTTGCAGGTTCCAATGTTTGGTGATTTAAGGCATTCGAATGTCGGCTTTTAACATGGATTTTATGTTAATAATACAAATGTGCATTAGAATTAAGTTGTAATTTGGAAACGCTAATACAGTTATATTTTCTCATGAAGCATACAGTTTACGTTGTGTATAAGCCTGGACCTATCGGCACATATATACCTCACATACTTCCACCAACTTATCCAATTTTCATTTCTGTTTTAATACTTTTTGATGATAAAGTGTACGATTAAATTAAATAGTAACGAATAAATATAATTACCTGTGACAACAAGACACGTGCGTGTAATCCTACGTAATCCGAGACGCATTATTAATTATTCCAATTCAATATTTAACCGTTCCTCACTCTAATATCTCTCTGTAATTGATGTAATGTGTATCAAATATCACAATGTTGCAAATATTCAATTACCAGAAACTGAACACTATCTGCATCTGTCTGTAAAAAACCATGATGTAAATCATTACGCGTTTCCATCAGAAAGACATCATCTCGGTAAGAGGTATTTAATACGGCAGCCAGGTAACTGGGGAACTTTTAAAATGATTTTATTCTGGCAATCGTCCATCTCTTACACATACACACAGGTAATCACTGGAATCATACAATGTGGCGGATGATGTCTAATGTGATATACATGTATACCGCAATAATCAAAGGACTGAAAGTACCGTTCAATCAATTAGTATTAAAGATCCACGCGGCGATATCAGAAGAGATAATTAAGTGGGTGACTCTGGATTCAGCAAGTGTCATTATTGAAGACTGTTTCTATGTAAATAATTATAACAATAGTTATAACAATAATGATAACAATAATAATAATTGTTTTTCGTTTGAGGTTGTACACATTTCGTAAACACCCGATGTTCAAAAGTTTAGTATTCGTGGACAACAATTTAATGAAACGATTACAGCATTGTTCAAGGGAATATGTTTTCCAAATACAGTGGAAACTCCCTAGTACGGAAACTCTCCAGTACGGAAACTTCTTCTAACCGGACAATTTTCTCGGTCCCGCTTTAAGTCCTCCAATACAACATATGAAAATAATCCCCCATAGTCCGGATCCTTCTACTCCGGAATCCGGACGACTTTTTCGGTCCGGATTGTTATTTTACACATAAAATAAATCTCTCAAAACCGGACGATAAGTTTCCGCAAAAATACGTCAGATAGTAAGTATAATGACTGAGAATTGAAAGAAGCCATAATAATTTTAATTGCCTCGGGGTGTAGACCATTAGACATTATCATTGTGGGCATTCCGTTTTGACGCGAACAAAGTACGAGGTGTACTAATTATGTAAACAATCCTTCAAGAATAATTGGATAGATGATGAGAAAACATACGGTTGTAATCGTTTAGCGATTAATGATCCTAAACAATTAAAGGATGATCAGTGAGATTGATGAACGAAGTGTGAAAATACATTTGGCTGTGAGCGCAGAAAAAAGGTCCATTCGTTACACCAATCACAATTCAAAAATATCATTATTTTGTTGTTTCCTCCACGAAAAAAATCTATGAAGCTATGTAGCATAGTTTCAAGTATGGCATTTTGAAAGTACACCGTACTATGTGCATAGCTTGTCAGGTTTTATGGACGGTAACGTCGCGACACACTAACACTTAATTGCAGCTACGTTTAAAATCATTTGACATGTTGGATGATTCATTGAAAGATACATGTATTCTCAAATTTCTATGAATAAACACATTTTATAATGATTATTTACGTATAGATGGCATATATTGTGCATATTGCAAAGCAAATCTTCCATGCATGAAAGGAGCACAAATATGTTGGTCTCTTATAACTTTTCAAGTTTACATGATTTATGTAAAATACTTTAGTTTAAGTTTCCTTATGACTCGGCAAAGTGGAATAAGAGAATGTATTCAGCGAACTTATTCAAATTATTGAAAGAATATTTTTCCCATGGACATTAAATGGAGGAATCGTCTCCAGTCCGCAATCTCCTCCGAACTTTATAGTTTGTCCGAAGGGTGTTCGGATTAGGAAGTCTCGATTGTATTATGTTATATATAGACATCCACAAGCTATAAGATGTTGAAAACTTCAGTTTGAAAGATTACTGATAATAGAACATTTTACCCATGACATCAACACAATTTATAACATAGTACAGTTAATATGCTTGTTAAAACATAGATTACGGAAAAATCATTATACATGTATGTATATAGAAAAACATCACTTAAAGATATAGTATGCTCATTTATTTATCTAAACAAACATGAATAATATACTTTATCTACTTAAAACTTTAATAAATATGCATTATCACAGAATACGTTTATAATGTATTTCTTTGTATTTGTCGAAAAAAAGAAGTTTGTATTATCATAAAATAAAAATAAATATTTTAACAAGCAGGTGTTTTTTTACTAGTTTTGTCTGTTAGTAATATGATAAAACAAGATTGTTTTAAACGGTTATACCTAGCAATGATTCTTATTAATGGTAGTTTAGGCTATATAACAACAATACTGGAAGTAGCCCATTAAACATTTTTAGGTTCAGATGAGCCAGATACATCTTTTAATACTACCACAATAATAAACCACCTCAAAACTAAGAACACAATTTTCACTGGAGCACTCGTCATCATACACAGGGTAATTATTATATACAAACTCTCGTTAGAAATACCGAGACCTATTAGTGTACTGTTATAATTAACGCTTTAATTAACGTTTTGTATCTTTTCTAATTGACATACCGTGTACTCCTACCGTGTGATTTGATAGTAAATGCTAATTTATAACGACCGGTTATACGAGAAACTCTTGTTACTCTGTTATGAATTATCGACGAAACTTCAACAGAACAGAATTGACCAGTTCACCATAATGGCAACAATAAAATGTACGTTTTGAAGCAATACCTTCGTCGTTTTGTCAACATACACTTTGATGTTCTATACTGTTCGTCCTCAGACAACAAGCAACCTCCACTCCTAATGAGTCAATAGTTGGAGGACACCGACTTTGGAGAACATACTCTTGTCCCGGGGTTCGAAGAGACGATCACCAATTTGACAATTGAGTAATGTACCGAATCAGCTTCCGGGGGGGGGCTTCTCAGTATGCATGTTGCATGTTTTGAAAGCATGATTTGACGTACAAGGGTATATAATACATGTATTATATACATAGCCAGTGAAATAATTCCCCGTCTGTGGTTCTTATATTAAAGAAGATTTTTTCCTCTTCCTTATATTTCTCATGTTTTGTATACATTGTTTCCATCCGTTGATCCGTTTCACTATGATTTGATACTATATTATTGTTATATTAGTCATTGTCTGCTTGTTTCAATGTTTTATGAGTCATGTTATAAATGTACCTAACACTTCGCGGCAGTTACCTCCCTTGGTGTTGAGAAGTTCGAGTTGTGTTTCGAACCAGTCAAATGTCTGCGAGGGCGTTGATGTTAAACTCGGTGTATGTGAGAAATTGTCCAAGATTATAAATCAGAGAAGCGTTACGTAGTATGTAGTTAATTAAGACAAGGATACACACGATAGATGTGGTCACTGTGGAACAAATATTGACGTACGGTATAAATTGGTATTTGGTATAACATTACATTACATCAAATGTTCATACCGAGTTTCCCTGTGAAGCCTGTCATTTATTATAGATCCTGAACAACTGTACAAGGATAATAATACTGTTCTACATTTTCCTGCTCTGTATGTAATCAGACAAAATGCTGAGAATCTAGTCAACACCAGGATATACTTGTACATTTCAGATACGGGTTAATTGTGTTAATCCAACCGTTGTCATGACTGCTATGGGACAACTCAATTGGTCTGATCCAAAAGTAGCTGACCCAATGTTAGCTAGAATTCCTATGGGGAGGTTTGTAGGTATGTGATATACTGTACCATAGGGAGCTTATTTTGTGAGATACCCACTGATTGATGTTACACTAGGAAGCATGAAATAGTTCGTCTTGATTCAAACGTATCTTAATTTTAAAACAGTAAGTTTACAATTCCATAAAACTATTTGTTTACAAAACTCCTTGATATTTTTCATCCTTTATTGCGCGTACATGTGTATGTACGTGGATACTATTTATGTAAATCTTCATCTGTTTGATTTCAGAGGTCAATGAAGTTGTGGATTCCATCATGTTTCTGTTAAGTGACAAAGCTTCTGTGATTCACGGAGTATTATTGCCGATAGAGGGCGGTTTGTGTACATCGTAACGATAGAGAGCTCATCGACAGACATGACTGGCTTTTGTGTTACCGCATGGACTCGAACATGTGTATAGCCCATATTTATGGAAGCCCTGGAGTGACATTTAAAATTAATATTTAAAATTTAATTCTTAATATTTAAAATTTAATTCTTAACATTTAAAACTTAAAACTTATGATTCAAAAAGGACGCGGGAAACCTTTCCGTTGACAGATTAAACCTATGACCTGGGTCCAATGACACCATTTCGCAGTCAATCAAAGATCAGGTCAAAATGACGGCGGACTCCCAGCAGTCCTTTAGTCTCCTAAGTGGATTACATATAGATAATATAGATCTAACTACTAGTGCAGACACTAGAGGGATATAGTACTTCCTAGCTCTTAGTCAACATTTTCCCCCATCCCCTCAAGCCGCGGTCTATATTATTATAGATCAATAGGCCTAACTAGGTCAAAATATATCAACCCAAAACCAGTACCAAAAATGTATTAATTAATATACAACTGAAAATTCTCCTCTCAATATCAATATACAGTATACGTCTCTACTCTACAACACGTTTATATAATAGTTTACTTTATGAGTAATTAAATTTCACCATGTCACGTATGTAATAAACTGTATATCTGGTGGTGAACCACGCTGTGCAATTTCCATATTCAACTCTATGGACTACCCATATACATATAATAATCATAGATTAAATAGTCCATCCATGGACTAGGCCCCGGCCTTAGCATAAAGTTATCGTTGATATGGAGATTGCACAGTACAGTATGGCTCTATACATCTATTAACTGTAATCTCACATAGCTAATGTATATGTAGCTTGGAGTAAATATAGAAATATAATTATTAATCTGTGTTTTAACTCGTATCATAATTACGCTTGGGAAACAAGTAATACTTTCAGCGTGACTTTTTATTTCTGTGGTGACCAGCTTGAGATATCCATGTGTGATATTAATCAGTAAGTACATCATTATTCTATACAGTTGTCATCTAGTCTGTGACGTGAATGCATGACAATAATAAATGGTAATACTCGTTGGTTTTGAACATTGCGATGGGAGGGGTGTCCCCTCCGAACTGTGAGCTTTTTTTAAAAAGTGATGATAATGGAGCTATTTCTAGGCCTCTTGGCCTTTGAGGTCTTTATTCTGTTGAATGAAATTCTTGAATTATGACATCGTGAGTTTTGTAAAATTAGGAGAACATAGTGGAAAGAAATTTCAAACAGGTACACAGGATGCAGTTCATAAATATACTAGTAATCTACAATAGCAAAATACATATACAATGTACACTGAATCAACACGGTGTTATTTGATGACCAAATTATGTTTGACAGTTCAAACACACAAGAATGCGATTCCTTGGCTCTTATGAAGTCATTTGCAACACTGTAAAAGTCCATTGCAGTAGTAGATTCTCTGTGAATAAGCAATAAGCCAGCAAAATAATAAGTCTTTATCATACCTCATTATATTGAAGCCACGAGAAATTCTGACACCATACTGCCTTAAATGAATGCTGTTCTGGTGCCTTTTCACCAAACAAATGTTTATGAAAATTAAAGTTGTCTGATTGATTTGGTTTATCAATGTTAGCATTTTAAAGACCAAATACCAATACAGTAAAACCTCAATAATACGACCACCCTTGGGACCCTTGAAAACTGGTCTTAATATTGAGGTGGTCTTAATATTGAGGTTGAATAAAGAGCGGAACAGTCGAAATGTGCTTGAAAAGTGAGGTCTTATTATTGAGGCGGTCTTTAAGTGAGGTTTTACTGTATATGGTATTTAGGTCTTTGTTAAGAAATTCTAATTCCACGGAATTTATTTTGTTTGCAGGTTTTCTTGAGTAAAAGCAGTTATCATAATATACCTTTTCAGGGTGATGCTTTAAAAAAAATAGCCGCCTTGACTAATAATTTCAGACCATCCACTTAAATTCATAATTACTTAATCAAGTTAATCACCCATGACGGTCGTCGGTCACCCGATTAGCAGGATAGAAATTAACAGTTTGTATCAATTAAACATATCAACACCATACATTTTCACACCATATCAATTAACTATTGGAATAATATACAGTCGCCTTGGAAACCGCTAGTGACAAGTCTGTATCCGCCGTTTATTTCGCTGCTCCAATTTGCTAACCACTTTTCGGCAGCTAAATCATGAAAAATCTGTTAAATGATAGGAGCATGAACGTTGCTTGCCGGGCGGCTATTGGGATGGCGGTTGCCGTCCTTGCCGCCCCAGTTGCACCGCCACTGCATTTGGTTCTCATTCTGTCCACACTGTTAACTTGGGTTTTATAAATGAAACAAAGCATCTATTTTTATGATAAATTTATTATAAATCTGAGTATAACCAAGTGAATTATTGTTGCTGAGTATTTAAACATTTGAGTAAAGTTAAAGCTTACTACTTCCTAATGTTACATTGTATAAATGTACACATACTGTAAGAGAAGATATCAAAAAGTTCATTATTATGTTGAGTGTGCAAACGTGTGCAATGCTTCTGTGATCAATTATAATATCTTTGTGATATACTATTAATAACTGATAAGCAATACATTTAAATATAGCACTTTGAGATATCCTCTCAACAAAGGAAGATGCTAAATATGAGAATCATAAAATAGTTTCAAATGAGCAATTGTACATTATAAACTGATTTTGGCATGAGCATATTATTAAATACACATGAAATTACAAATGATTTACTGAAATATACTTTTCTAGATCTAATTGGAAATTAATTTCTAATATAAATACTGAAATTAGTAAAAATGATATAGATAAAACATACAGCAGCAAACAGAAAAATGTACTTTTAGGTCTGAGATTCAATTACCTGAGTCCAGGAACCAGTCTCATATCTGAATCCTCCAATTGGTTGGTTCTTAGTATACAGTCTTAAAATTGACCAATGGCAAGGCTGCATTCTGAGACTGGTGCACCAAACCCAATTTAGAACCTCAGGCCCTGAAAACTGTTTTTGAAAGGAGACACACCTACTTATAAACAAGAAATATCTTAAAATAAATATGGTTGGTGCAATCCGAAGCAATCAAATTAGTTGCAATCTGAAGGTTAAGATTTGTTGTGCAACATAAAAAATTGATGATACAATTGCTGGTCACTTGATTTTGCTACACTATATTTAGTAACTCAGATACCTGCACATTTAAATCGACCTGATATTTAATATATTACAACAAATTAGCAATATATAGTGTAGATATTGTATTAGAAGTGGATTTCGTTAATGGAAAACGGATTTCGGTAAATTTACCAAAATTCAGTGTTTTCGGTAAGGTATTAATGTACCCCTTATCAAAAGGTAAACCAATCCATGTCAAGGTTACAAACGTTGTTTGGTTGAAGAGAAGTTGGTTTAGTGGTTAACGTAAGATTTGATTAGTTTACACAACACTGATATGCAATTGCAAAGCCATGTTAGTAGGATTTCGCCAAAAAATGAAGTTTGTTCAACATTGAGAATAAATTGGAATGCTAATACGTGTGTGATATATACTACAATGAAACACAAAACTTTTAAATAGACGGTTCAGAGTCAAAATTGCGTACATATGAAGACGAGGACTTGAATATAGATAATCTTGATAATTTAACAACATAAATACAAAAATCAGTCATGAAATCAAGCAATCGATTTATATTCTAATCAAGATTTTTCTTCTTTTATCTAACCAAATAAAACACAAGGAAAATATGTATATAAGACATGAGCAGTAGAAACTACAGAGTAAAGAATAGATCACAGACTAAAACAACTTGCGTTAAACATAGAAAACGGATGTCTTTAAAAACAACAGTTTGATGTAAATAAACAGTAAGTTAGACATGTATATGGATGAATATACAACACATAAAAATATTATACAAAAATAGAGAATTGCATTAAAGTAAAAAATTGCATTGATTTAACTAGTATACGTATATACATTAGGTATACAAAGTACGGTCAACATACTACACACTTTGTACGATCAACATACGACAAGCATAGCGTATATGAAACAGATATCTTGAAAATGAGTTAAAAATATCAATGTACATATGTTAGACACAGGTAAACTACTGACCTTTAAAAAAGGTGGTTTAAATTTTTTCTTTCAACCAAATCTTATTTCAATGTCGGTTCAGTTCTATAAATATGATAACATCACACTATAGAAATTTTGGATACTGTTAAACCGCACATATTCTGAATCAATGCGGATGCACTTCATTTACCTGTTAATGCATTTATATAAGTCTTAAGGTTCTATTCATATCATTTCTTAAACCAACAGAAAGTTAATTCTCGTTCTGCAATATGTTAATACAAAGCATCACTCTTGAAGTTTACAATCTTGTACCATATGCATCCTGCTCAGTTTCCACAAATGTGTTCTTTGCTGGAAGAATGTATGCAGGATTGACCACAGACTTTTCCTTGTCTGAATCTCCGACTAATGATGGATTCACCCGCGCATAAAAAGGATTAGACGCAGAGGAACTGGGTGGCTCGGAAAGACTGTCTGCATCGCTGGACCTTCTGTCTTGTAGACCACATCTAGCACCGTCTGTTTGATCACGTGCGAAATTAAGAAATATCTAAAAGGTAAAATATGATAACAATATAATTACTGTTGTTAAGGTTGTATTTCCTGTTGTATTTTTTGTTATCAAATCTGACAGTACGGTTAAGATGCTGGAAACTTGATATGACATATGTAACTTGATGTGACATACCTAACTTGATGTGACATACCTAACTTGATGTGACATACATAACTTGATGTGACATAGTAACTTGATGTGACATACATAACTTGATGTGACATACATAACTTGACATGACATACGTAACTTGATGTGACGTACATAACTTGATGTGACATATGTAAGTTGATATGACATATGTAACTTGACGTGACATACGTAACTTGATGTGACATACGTAACTTGATGTGACATACATAACTTGACGTGACATACATAACTTGACATACATAACTTGATGTGACATACATAACATTTCTCAGATCCAACAAAAATAAAGTTAAGGTGAACCAAGATGGTATTTAGTGTTGCTGAATAAATTCATCATGATCTCATTACACATATTATTTAACCGTGGTATGTAGTATGGGTGACTTACTGTGTCGAGTGTGGTCTGAGATACTGTATAGTATATGATGTTGTAATCACCCTTCTCCTGTTCTAATACAGAGAACACATCAGCCAATCTCATACTGTCTCTAGGTATATCTAACTGAACAACGTTCACGTGCTGATCCTGCAATATACATACAAACCATAAACCTTAGTACATTCACAATTTATTCAGTAACTGAACATATCTGCAACTTTCCTTATTATTCAGTGTAATTTTATAGCACACCTCAACTCAAGATCAATGGTTCATACCAACCCATTAAGCTTAATGGTCCACATCTATATATGGAGTTTAAAGTTACACAACAACCCATGAAATTTAATGGTCCACAACAACCCATGAAATTTAATGACCCACAACAACCCATGATATTTAATGGTCCACAACAACACATGATATTTAATGGCCCACAACAACCCATGATATTTAATGGCCCACAACAACACATGATATTTAATGGCCCATAACAACACATGATATTAAATGGCCCACAACAACACATGATATTTAATGGCCCACAACAACCCATGATATTTAATGGCCCACAACAACCCATGATATTTAATGGCCCACAACAACCCATGACATTTAATGGCCCACAACAACCCATGACATTTAATGGTCCACAACAACCCATGATATTTAATGGTCCACAACAACACATGATATTTAATGGCCCACAACAACCCATGAAATTTAATCGTCCACAACAACCCATGATATTTAATGGCCCATAACAACACATGATATTTAATGGCCCACAACAACACATGATATTTAATGGTCCACAACAACCCATGATATTAAATGGCCCACAACAACACATGATATTTAATGGCCCACAACAACCCATGATATTTAATGGCCCACAACAACACATGATATTTAATGGTCCACAACAACACATGATATTTAATGGCCCACAACAACCCATGATATTTAATGGCCCACAACAACCCATGATATTTCATGGCCCACAACAACACATGATATTTAATGGCCCACAACAACCCATGACATTTAATGGTCCACAACAACCCATGACATTTAATGGTCCACAACAACGCATGACATTTAACGGTCCATACCAACCAAAGTTTATAGTCAATGACAATAACATTATTATGTGAGCACCTAAGTGCAAGAGAATTTTTATAGAATATGGTCAATGTAGGTACAGTATGAGTATTATAAAACTTACAGTGACAGTTGCTCCAGGGAAGTGTGCATTTATCAAATCATTGATATTGTTGGGCGATGATGGAACCCCATCCATGTATAGCATTACCGTATAACCATCTCCATACCTGATAAATATCATAAACAAAAAAATCACAATTTGTTGCTGTAAATAAATATGGAACAATCACATCTCTTAAGACTGTACAGTGTAGGTAACACTTGCCATAAAACATAACAAAAACAAAGTTGAATCACAGGAAATAGTTTGAAATGCAATAAAAATCACTTTGAAAGATCATAATCACGATAAGCAAGTTATTGTTTTTAGGTTCCGTAAACAAATATTTAGGCGTTAACAAACATTTAACCAATCCGCATCAATCTCACAAACGTTGTCTTGCTGGAGAGAATTATGTTTAGTGGTTAACGTAAGATGTGATGGGTTTACACAAGTCTGATATGCAAGTAGCAAAGCCATGTTAGTACGGCTGCCCCGAAAAATACTCACTTCTGTTTGAGATGCTGTGAAGAACCAAGACATTTAAATTCTCCATTCACCATGATTCCAATACGATCACATAAAACATCACATTCCTCCAAACTGAAATTATCAAGATTCAATATTTATCTCAGAATATAGGTTTCAGAAACAAACAGTGCCAAACATACAGGGAAATGTTGATACTTCACCAATGTACAAAATACAACCATTTCAGGCATAGAAGGTCCAGTTTAAGGTAACAGTTCTTTATTTGCTATGTTAGATTTAATTTCAGGACCTCGGATTATAAGCACAATTCTACCCTCTGAGTGGCTGGTTCAAAGTTGAGTCTTAAATTGACCAATGATAGAGCTGCATCTAGAGAGTTTGTTGCTCAAGATAGATCTTCTCTAGAGAGTTTGTTGCTCAAGAGAGGTATTCTCTTTAGAGTTTGTTGCTCAAGAGAGGTATTCTCTTTAGAGTTTGTTGCTCAAGAGAGGTATTCTCTAGATAGACTGCAAAGAAGAGCTTGTATATAGATATCATTACAAAATTAAACATCAGATATTACCTGTGTGATGTCAATATGATTGCCTGTCCATTCTGTTTGGCTTCTAACAAACAATTCCACACCAATCTTCTAGCTTTTGGATCCATTCCACTTGTTGGTTCATCCTGCATGAATAATTGATGTAAACTATTCAATGATTACTGACTTATCAACAAGTTTTAGTGAGTAGTTGTGTCCATAGGACATGGATTCTCCAAAATGGACTTTTAAGTAGACAAAAGGTCTATAACTCTCCAAAAAATGATGGATTGTTTCCAAATTGAATGTGATCTGCATTTTATTATCCTACGCTTATATGCCCAATATGAATTGAATTCATCCATCCTTTCAAGAATTATTTATTGGAAATCAATGTTTTTGTACAGATGGACATGGGTAATACTTATATGCCCCTTTGCCAATTTTCATGTCATGTTTTACTCTTGTAACAGTAAAGTTTTAAATCGACATTTTCTCATTGTTTTGATTTATATTTCAAAGAGTTTGTCCCATTGTTGAAGTGAAATTCATCACCATCCATTCATAAGTAAAAATACATAATTCTGACACGCCTCTCTTCGAAACATTTCCCTTATAAAGCAAGTAAATTGTCAGCCCCACTCACCAGTAAAACAACCGCAGGATCTCCCAGTAAAGCTACAGCCAGGGATAGCCTCCTCTTCATACCTCCACTACACGACTTCACCAACTTATTCTTTATCTCGTTTAATTCCAATTTGTTCATCACTTTCTCAACAGCCTAAATATGAAAATACACAAGTATTCAATAACTATAATCATGATTCCAATTTGTTCATCACTTTCTCAACAGCCTAAATATGAAATTACACAAGTACTCAATATATACAATCATGAAAGAATAGGATGAAATGAAAGTATTAAATTTCTAAGAGTTATCACTAATGCACTTAGACTGTTTAATCAAGTTTGTTGATTACAATACTAAAAGGAATAACAAAGTATCACGTGTGTGTCAGTTTTTACAACTTTTACATGGATGGCAACAGATTGTGACAACATACCCTCTTAGCAGCATCACCAGACAAACACTTGAGTTTAACATGGAAGTTGAGTGTGTTTAAGATGCTGAGATAGGGATCCAGAGCATCATCCTGGGGACAATAACCCAGATTGTCACCCACAGTAGATGTGCCGGGTTCAATTCTGTAATATATATACATAGTAAATTAGAGAAATATGGACTCATAGCAATATAGTAAAATACACTCACAACAATAAAGTAAAATATATTCATAACTATACAGTAAAATATACTCATAGCAATGTAGTAAAATACAATCATAGCGAAATAGTAAAATAAAATCATAGCAATATAGTAAAATACAATCATAGCAATAAAGTAAAATACAATCATAGCAATAAAGTAAAATACAATCATAGCGAAATAGTAAAATACAATCATAGCAAAATAGTAAAATACAATCATAGCGAAATAGTAAAATACAATCATAGCAAAATACAATCATAGCGAAATAGTAAAATACAATCATAGCGAAATAGTAAAATACAATCATAGCAATATAGTAAAATACACCCATAGCAATATAGTAAAATAGAATCACAGCAATATAGTAAAATACAAAGCAACGTAGTAAAATACAATTACAATAATATAGTAAAATAGAATCACAGCAATATAGTAAAATACAATTAGAGAATTATGGTCAAGAATACACCAATTTTACAGCAACTGTACTTGAAGAACTTGTACTAATATTTTCATATTTTTCATTTATTTCCAGTATGTAACTTTACAACTTTGCATGATTTGTGTTTAAGTTGAATTAAGCTCATTTCATTACAAGTGTAAAATGTTCTATACCTTTTATTGAGTATAAAAGCACTACCACACGATGAATCTAACATCCCAGTGAGAATGTTGAACGTTGTAGATTTACCAGCTCCGTTGATTCCCAACAAACCAAAACACTGTAATATATTACATACAGTAATGTTCAATCGAAGGATGTTAGTTTGAAGAATAATTTATGCCTGTGATATATGAATAGAAACAGTCAACATTTCTTATTATAACAAGTGATGTCACTGGTATAGTACTAAATGATTTCAACATACAAAGTCAAGTGCCTGTGACCTTGACCTTAGAGACACAGACCTGGCTTGCGTTCAGTTACAGCTAACGCTAGCCGCTCGAAGTTTGCGTCACAAATAATTGTATTGAACGCCTCCTTTTTATTCTGGTTCCCTGCCTCAAAAACAGTAAAGGCAGGGAACCAGCCTAGCATTCATTTTGCAATTTGGTTCCCTGTGTGCAGTCATTGTGATACGGTGGGGTAGGGATAAAAAACAAAACCTGAGTGACTGTTAGCCGTAACTGAACGCAGTGATAGGCTCAAATATTCGCGTGCTACCTCCGAGTTCGATAGCGAGTGATATGAAACGTTTTTCGCTAACACGCCGGTCAATAGCAATACTCGCCCACTGTTTCGCAACGTTTTGGAACGATAGCCATAACTGAACGCAAGCCTGAGTGTTACATGCAACATACTCTCTCATCATGCTAAATATTTGTGAAACATTTGATAGGAATTCCTAGTCATTTTTAACTTATGGCCGATACATGGTGTGTCTCAGATGGACAAATGAACTACTGTAACATACAGATTGAACAGAACTTGACATTAAAATATCCATCTGGGGGCATGTAACTATTCCCCTCCCACTTGAGTAATCAAAACTTATTTCAATATTCTTGAGTTATCTGTTAGAACTGTTAGCATGTAGAAACAAAACACAAACCTGTCCTTGAGGCACTCCAAAACTCAAACCATTCACTGCATGCACTTCTTGATGTTTTGTGTCATAGATCTATACAAACATAATGTTTAAATATATATCAGTTAGAACATATTACAACACGTCCTGATAATATGTATATTAAACAAATATTAAAATCTACAACTCTTTAAAGATATATTATGCTCATTTTTTTGTTCATTTGTTTACCTAAACACTCATGAAAATATACTTTATCTAGTAAAAACTATCAATAAATATGCATTATCACAGATTACATTTATAATATTAATTCCTCTTTATATGTCAAAAAAAAAAAGTTTGTATAATCATAAAATTAAAAAAACAAGTAGGTGTTTTTTACTAGCTTTGTCTGTTAGTTATATGATAAAACAATATTGTTTTCAACAGTTATACATGGCAACAATACTGGATGAAGCCCATTAAAAAGTTTTAGGTTCAGATGTGCCAGATACATCTTTAAATATTCAAATTAAGACGGCATATTGACATTGTTAAATCAAATGGAATGGAAAATACACCATAAATAATAAAACACTGTAAGTGTACAAGGTTGAGAGGACCCCATCATATCTCAGACATGGATTACTGGATTTGTGTTTATAAATCTGTGCTTGAACGCCTGACTCAAAACTCAAGGATATCATTGGTTCCAAGTGCAGTTTTGATATTGACCAATGGTAAGGCTTCATTGTAAGACAAGTGTTACCTTATGTAGATTTCTCACAATGACCGCATCTTGTCTACAGTCGCCAGAATCGACACGTCTTTTCTCCAACATAACATCCTCATCTTCATCTTTGCTGTCTGTTACATGACGTTCATATTTCCTAAATATGACATAAACAATATGTGTAAAACACTCAATACTGTAATTTCGTTCATTCCTTCAAAAACTTGACATACAACACTTTTTTGTGGAATTTTTTTTTTAAATTTTATTTTTACGAACTAATAATTATAATATTACAGCGAGACACAATTCAAATGCAAGTGTCAAATGCCATAAAACTCTCCAATTAAAGAATAATGCGGTGAATATTGATAAAGCAAAGTTTCATCTGTAAAAGCACTAATTTTGTTAATCAAAAAGAATTGTGATATGTTTACATTAATACAATACCATCTAGATCATTCTTTGTATGCAAAAACCATAATTAGATTATTCTTTGTATGCAAAAACCATAATGTCTCCACCAGAACATTCTATTTGACACTGAATCACAATGTATGCCCTCGAACTAACATGAACAATTTGTGCTGTTTCATTATGCTATTTAAAAATGTTTCCACGGAATAAAGTTATGCAGTGAACACAGTCCACAGACAAGAACAAAAGCTGTATGCCTCCTAGTCCAGCCACGGACGTCACATTTCTATACTGTCGCTGTTACGAAGACACGTGTAAAAGTCGGAATGCAGAGACACGTATGCGGGGCTATATGCCTCCCTACATTTTGGGGAAGACATATAACAAAGGGATAAACTATACATTGTGCTTACTATGGATTAAGCTCACAACACATTTTGGGACAGATAGATTTGTTTTCATACATAAATAAATTGCATAAAAACTGTGATATTACAATGTTAGGAAGATCTAGTATTAAGACAAACCATACCTGGAACAGCAGAATTTAAGATCCATCCAGATTGTAAGTACGAAGAAGATCAATCCCTCAATTCCCATAGCAAACAAGTTCCAGCCTATCATATCAAACGTGAATGGGTCCTTATACACATCTGTGTCAAATCTTGCATAGATTATTGTAGACAGATGGTTGCCAATCAAATCTAGTAAACCTCCACCCAGAGCATATGGCGGGAACACGAGGAAAACATACTTTATTACGTCACGTATTTCTCCCATAATCTGAAATAGTCAGTCAAAATGTGTCACTTAAATCAGTTTCTGAGGTTTTAAATCTCAGGATTCAAAATTAGACCCCGTGATTGGCTGAGTCTGGGCACACAATTATTTAAATTTAACCAATGGCAAGGCTGTATTCTGTGACTGTCATCAAAACTCTGCCTTATAACATTGAGCTAAGGTAACGCTCTCAAGGATTTTTATCAGATTTTACTTTTATTGTGAACACACTAATAATTACATTTATAATTTGATATTTCACAAAAATACACATTTACCTTCAATAGTTCCCTAGAAACTAATAAACATAGCCAATATAAAAAATATAGTCGATCAACCTAAACAGACAGGGGCATAGCCAGAGCTAGTAGAATGTGTATGCAAACAATTTAGGGAGAGTCTAAGGGCATAATACCCCGGAAAAACCCATTTTGTAGAATGTTCGTGGTGCAATCTGGTAATATTTTCGCAAGCAATACAGCAAATTTTGAAGCGTCATATATTCAAAAAAGTTATATCCCAAACTGCATACAAATTCTCAACTGTTGGTTATTGCTCATTTTTCGATTTTTGATAATCATGTGCACATAACAGCGTATTTTGCATACAGGTAGCAACACACCTGACAGGGAATGTGTACAATTAAAAAATATACATTGGTTTACATTATTTCAACATGCCTAGGGTTCAGAGCAAAACAATAGCAGCTCCGTTTCTAATGAAGCATTTACAACGGTCTTGCACCAAACCCTCAACATTGATTCTAGTTCTTCCAGACTTGAACTCTAGCCACTGAAATATATCACTTACGCTCTTGTCGCCTGCAGTGGAGAAGAAGTTGAATGAAAACACCAACAGTATAGTGACGATACCAATAAACATAAACGCACAGAACATGGTGAAGAACGCAGCACCAGACGTTCTAAACCTCTTCACCACCATATACGCAAACGTTATTGTCGACCAACTGAAGATAAAACAAGATCAATTTATCATAAATAGAAACTTTTCATACATCAAATCTTCAACAGGTCTCTATAAGTGTTTAATACACTGAACAAAAAAAGAAACTTCCGATTTGTACACATAGTGTTTGTTGTGTTAAAGAAATCATTGTGTAAAGAAAGTAGATAGGTAATATAAGCCTTGACCTGTGTTATCAGAATTTTAGCGATTATGTTTGCACTGTTAAAAGTCATCAAAGTGAAACTCGATTTGCAGGTGCATGAATTGTTCAACATGTCCCGTGTGGTATTCGGTCAATTTGTTTTTCTTGTCTTACTGACATCGTTGTCAATTGAACGAAAACGCTTCAAAATTTGTAAAAAAATTAACATTTTTTACATTGTAGCTTTTTAAGTATGCCAAGAATACCCAATAATTTGGCATGCTTAATGCTGGCATGTTGACAGAAGACGTTGCAAGGCATGTTGGGAGTTCAAGTGGAGCGATACGAAATCTTCACACATGATTTAGAACGACAACACACACCGACGACTTGCCCAGTCTCAAAATTCAAAAACTCAAGTTTCTGATTGGTTGCTTCTTAATATTGACCAATGACAATGCTGCATTCTGAGACTGGTCTCCACACTCCATGACATAAATTTGGACATTGATAACATACAAATGTTTAACTTTTTCCATTTAAAATTGTTATAACTTCCTTACCCATATAGTGCCAATAAACAGACAGTAGCTGCCAGATTCTGTCTGTCCCAGAATGATCCAGGTTTGAAGATCAGCAGAATCAACACAGAGACGCCAACAGCGACACCAAGTACAAACTGTGGGTATAATACAACAGTTATTTGTAATATACATGTATACTTTATACATAACATTTCATTCCAGTCTGGTTGTGATGAAAACATTCTGCTATTGCAAATCCCTCTACAGTCCACTTTCTGGTAATACCAGTACTGGGCAGTGGGTTATAATTGATGCTTACACTCAGCACTCAAATCTCAAATCACCAAATTTACTCATATAGTCTGATAGTGACTCATATTGAGTGTGAAAAATGTATGATAATGCTAAACGAGAGCTATATGTTCTTACTGGCCAATTTGAAATGAAGGTCTGTCAATATTGCAGACAATAACACATACAGTAAAACCTCACTTAAAGACCATCTCAATAAAAAGACCACCTCAATAAAAAGACCAACTCAATAAAAAGACCAACTCAATATAAAGCACATTTTCACTGTTTTATTCTTGATTCAATCTCAATATTAAGACCACCCCAATAAGAAGAACAGTTTTCCAGGGACCCAAGGGTGGTCTTATTATTGAGCTTTTGCTGTATGTTATATTCATTTCACTGATTACTAGCACTGATCAGCCACCTTTAACATTTTAAATGACAATTAATCTACATAATTTAAATTTTGAAGGAACCTTAATTAGGTAAACTTTACGGTATCTAAGACATCAAATTTCTTAATCAATCTCAAATCTCAATCTCCTAATTGGACATTGCTGAGAGCAGTGCAAAAATTGACCAATGGCGAGGTTGGACTGTGACAGCAGTTTTCCAACCTAGTTTTATCACTTTTATACAGTTATACAGTCATACAAGTAGTTGTTGTAATCCTGATACATACCAGGTCCCACAGTAACGAAGCTATCCAGTATGACAATGGTGTCACCCCATTCACAAACTGCATATGTTTCTCTTTGTTTACATGTTCATTCACTGAGTACATCAGTATACCAACAGGTATAAATGTGAATGCCAGTAATATCATTGTTGCTATTCCCATATCAGCTGCATGCTTTATACTGAAATAAATAATAAATATATTAGTAAAAGTAAAGTAATTATTTTTTATAGAGGCACACCTATTTAAAGGGTCAGCCATTTCTGACTTATGAGACACCTACTTTCTAAGCACATTTACTTCCAATTCCTATCCTTTAATGTCGGGCCACAGGCAGGTAGGCGCACAGTAACTATTATTTAAATAGCTGGCCATATCAGAACAGACCCCTACCAGGATTCAACCTTCTGTTCCCAAGGTGGATGCCTTAACCATGGAAGACAGTTATTAAATATTATATAATATATATAAATATCCCAAGTTCTTTGTTTAGAGGTGAAGTGAAACAAACAAATATTGAGTATGAAGTTTTTTATCAAGATTTTAGAATGTACTCAGTCTTAGGTAATAAATCCACGTTCAGAAACCAGTCTTAAACTTCAACCATCAGATTGACTTATTCTGAGCACATGTGAGTCATACCATTGACCAATGGACAGGCTGCATTCTGAGACTGGTCCCTAAAACTCAGTATTATAACCTAGGGCCCTAATGTGTAAACTGTATAATGAATATATACTGATTGGTCAGTCATGAGTAGTCTTCAAATTGACCAATGGCAAGGCCATAGAATGGTCATACTGAGTATCATAACTTAGTATCCAGTGAAAACTAAACTCTACTCACATTGTGTTCTTTGATAATGGTTCCTCGCTGAACATGAATGGATGACTGGATGTACTGATACCTGTTGTAAAAAAATTACAGCCCATGTATTCATTACATTAGGGTGTAAGTGTATATACCCGCGAATATCAACCAATATGTACATATATGCAAGGTAATACACAACTACTTGCAGGATGAGAACACTACTTGTAACATCACATTGTACTTACACCCATGAACAAAGGAGGATGCTTCTTTCAAAGATGTAAGTTTATTCCAGCAAAATAAGAGCAAAAGTCACTATTTGATATCACCTAGACCAAGAACTGCACTATTTCTGTTCTGTTCCTAGACTACATATAAATAATAAATGACAGCAGTTGCTTCATAATACATTCATCTTGCCAGAGGTGTTTGTGTAAAACACAAGAACAGTTATGATTTACTTAGGTATAATAAAAAATGCAACCAGGCAGCAAAAATATACATCTGTTAGGTCCAGATAACAGGGAGGAGGACAGCCAACTTGTGAAAACAAAACCAGACGTGTTCTTTATGTTGATGAGGCTACCGTGTTCTACTTGTATATAACTTACCATAAGTCTCAGCACTATCGTTGACAACAGACCTAAGCAAACCATTACTGAAAGCATTGAAGAACGCAGGTAACGAATGGAAACCCTGGTTGTTGTACCAGATTGTAGCTTTCAGTTTCATTTCCCCACCTTCCTGGACATCAGACAACGACCAACCACCAAATCTAGCAAGAAAACAATGCATGATACATAAAAACCAAAAACAAATGGCAAAATTTTCATATTGACATAATTCATGTTTAGACAAATTTCAACAAGTTTAAACCGATTTTACTCATAAATATGTTGAACTTGATCAAACATATACAATCTTACATGACAAGGTGAGATGATTACTGATACGAAACTTATTCTAACTTAAAACATGATCCACATTCCGACATGGTACAGAATTCACCCATTACCATAACTATAGAGAGATACAATTGTCAAAGTTTTAATATGGTTGTAGATAGCTTATATGTTGTACAAGATCAAAAACAATGTTTATCAGAGGCAATTAATTGCAACAATAATTGATAATTCATTTGTTGAAAGCAGGTATATAGTATATACATGTCTTTACCGTGCTCTCATTGACAGAGGCCCAAGGTCATACATCTGGGTTAGACGACCAGTCCAGTCCCAACACTTAAAATCTTTGTCTGGTTGGTTCAGAACACGGTCTTCAAATTGGCGGTTTCCAAATGTTATTATAAAATTCAACAACCATTATCAAAATGTAGGAATTGTATGAATATATGTTCATAAAATACCTGTTCTGCTTGAATTCTGGGAAACTTGTCAGTAGATAATCCACAACATCTCTGTCCTTTAGATTTTGCATAATGTCAGTTGTCGTGGTAACCATTTGTTCTGGTGGGATGCCATATGGAGAACCGACACATTTATATTCCTCATTTTCGCACATACATTTACCAGTGGTTGTTGTATTGTCATATTCAGGCATAGAGAAGCCACTGTCTGGTGTAACACATACATACGGATCTCTGCAATCATTGAGCACAATATTATCATAGTGAACACCTAAATATATGTAATAGTAAACATCCCAGTAGCCTTCAATACAAGCAAGAGGTGAAGAAATATTTCAATTTTTTAAAAAAAAACAACGAAAAACTCAAATGAAAAAAAGATTTTTTACGCTGTTTGTGGACAACAACTTTTTTTGGAGTGTTCCGATAAAGGTCACACTGGAGGTCATTTAGATTCGAGAATGTTAAGGAGTTAACACAAGGTATCATCATGAATCTCCTATAATTTTTGTATGACTGAAACACCAGATGAGCACTGCTGTGGATTTACAACCTCTTCTGTAAGTGTTGTCATTTCAAGAAAACGCAACATGTGATGTCACTATTGCAAGCAGGATACAATATTTACTCCATATGGTCACTTTGTTTTCATATTGCCATATGGGACAAATATTGCTTACTGTCAGTACACGGTTAAGTCATACTTACTTCAGGTCCATATTCTTCATACAGGATGTTCCAATACCAGGTTCAGTCATGAAGCTTTTCAGGATGGATTCTCCAATGTCCAAATTGGAATGTTGCCTACAAGAAAATTAAACAGAACAAATTTAACAAGACAAAAATTTGAAAAAAAATACACTTGAATGTCTATGATACACAAAAGTAATCAAAACATTTACATATTGGCAACACAAGAATGGGTCACATCTCTATTAAGCAATGTGAACAATCAAATGTGATCACAGCTTTGAACTCTTGATCTCTAAAAAAACGAGGGGATTTGTTGAAACACAAATCAGTATATTTACTAAAATCAAACCAGTAACGTGGATAACACTAATCCTTGAGCTCCAAGGTTATCAGACTGAGTCAGGAGACCAGTCTCAGTATGCAGCCTTTTTCATTGGTCAATTTTATGCTTAGCAGCAACAATTAGAGGCTTGAATTTGCAGACTGGTCTCTTATACAGATGTTATAACCTCGGACCCTAGAAAATGCTTTGCCTGATAACATAATGTCATTGTCAGGAGGCAACAAAGTAACACAAGATGGTCCTCCTTATATATAGCGCCAACACTATGAGATTCTCAGCTTATTAGCACAATTTACAGAAGAAAATGTTCTGCGAGTGAGAACTGAAGAAATCATAAGGCATTATAATAATAAACTTTATTTAATGTAACTCATTAAGCAATGTACAAAAAAAACATACATAATTTTATCTAACAAGAGGCCTTCATACATGCATAAATGATAACAAAATAAAGAGAACACATAAAGAATAAGCACTATTACATGTATAATTTCAAAATCTGCAGTAACAATATGTATGAAAGAGAGATTAAATAATTACAGGGAACGTCACATGCACAACACAATGCCTCCCCACACAGACCCCTGGAAAAACATATAAGGCACCGAGGAGGTGCTAGGGTACACTTTGGAAATTGTGGTGCCAGGAATGGTCTGTACGACCACCAAGAACAACTAAGGAGAATTTAGTGGGACAAAAAGGGGGAAATCATTATTGGATGGAATATATCATTGAACAAGTCAAGATAATCAGTAATAATAGCACGAAATTGGGGGAAAGAACATGTAGCATATGAATCTTGATTAATCAGGAGAAATGAAAGAAGTGCTAATGCGGAAAGGGGAACTTAACTAGAAAAATAATTAAAAATTAGAAATTTGAGCAGAACTTTCATACATAGTACATATTCTTCTGCAAATTATACAGAAATAGAAAATGTCATCCTGATTTATTTGATGATGATTTGCCATTTGTACTTTTATACAATAATTTAGAGAAAGCGATTTTAAATGCGTTCAAAGATTGCTTATGTCTAATTTCTATGGGGATTTCATTCCATACCTCCATACCAGAATAGTATGACTAAAAACACTTCTTTAAGATAATGTATGAAGCCAAAAACCTACAACATACTGCCTGAAGAATAAAAACCTATAACATACTGTATGCAGAAAAAAAAGCTAATACATACCGCACAAAGACATAGGAATCAGGACCATACATAGCAGGTGATAGATAGATGCTTGGATATGATGATCCCTTAGGTTTGACTTCATATAATCCAGAAGCAAGGAGTACCAACAACAGTGGAAGTATTAACACTGATAAAACAATACGCCAATCTCGGCGATAATGATGAAGTCTTTTGTAGAACAATGCAGTAAATGTTGATCTACTTCCTGAGTGTTTTTCCAACCCTTGTATGTCCGTATGTGAACCTACAAAAACAAATATACAGTAAAAAACTCACTTAAAGACCACCTCAATAATAAGACCACCTCAGAAATAAGAACACAATTTTCCACTGTTAAGTCCATTTTCACTGTTTTGCTCTCTTTTCAACCTCAATAATAAGACCACCTCAATAAGAAGACCAGTTTTCAAGAGTCCCAAGGTGGTCTTATTATTGAGGTTTTACTGTATATTTATTTAAACTGGATAATTATGAAAGCATAATGCTTATAATTGAATCATTCTACTAGTGTCTTATTAGGAGTGGTTGTGCCCTGTGTAGGATTTTCCTTATCCATTTACCATGAAGTAAGAAATAAGCCTAGTTGTATCATATAAGGATTACTAACAATTTTTGTGAGACAACTACAGAGCAGCTTTAACACTGTGACACAGAGACAAGTAACAAATCTTATTATTATATGCAAAATCTTAAGTTGTAGCTGATGTCTGAAACTCAAGTATTTTGTCCACTAAGCTAGCCTTGACAAGGTCCATGTTGTAAAATACACACTAAGCTAGCATTGACAAGGTCCATGTTGTAAGATACACACTAAGCTAACAGCAACAAGGTCCATGTTGTAAAATACACACTAAGCTAGCATTGACAAGGTCCATGTTGTAAGATACACACTAAGCTAACATCAACAAGGTCCATGTTGTAAAATACACACTAAGCTAGCATTGACAATGTCCATGTTGAAAGATACACACTAAGCTAACAGCAACAAGGTCCATGTTGTAAGATATACACTAAGCTAGCATTGACAAGGTCCATGTTGTAAGATACACACTAAGCTAACATCAACAAGGTCCATGTTGTAAGATACACACTAAGCTAGCATTGACAAGGTCCATGTTGTAAGATATACACTAAGCTAGCATTGACAAGGTCCATGTTGTAAGATATACACTAAGCTAGCATTGACAAGGTCCATGTTGTAAGATATACACTAAGCTAGCATTGACAAGGTCCATGTTGTAAGATATACACTAAGCTAGCATTGACAAGGTCCATGTTGTAAGATATACACTAAGCTAGCATTGACAAGGTCCATGTTGTAAGATACACACTAAGCTAACATCAACAAGGTCCATGTTGTAAGATACACACTAAGCTAACATCAACAAGGTCCATGTTGTAAGATACACACTAAGCTAGCATTGACAAGGTCCATGTTGTAAGATACACACTAAGCTAACATCAACAAGGTCCATGTTGTAAGATACACACTAAGCTAGCATTGACAAGGTCCATGTTGTAAGATACACACTAAGCTAGCATTGACAAGGTCCATTTTGTAAGATACACACTAAGCTAGCATTGACAAGTTCCATGTTGTAAGATACACACTAAGCTAGCATTGACAAGGTCCATGTTGTAAGATACACACTAAGCTAGCATTGACAAGGTCCATGTTGTAAGATACACACTAAGCTAGCATTGACAAGTTCCATGTTGTAAGATACACACTAAGCTAGCATTGACAAGTTCCATGTTGTAAGATACACACTAAGCTGGCATTGACAATGTCCATGTTGTAAGATACACACTAAGCTGGCATTGACAATGTCCATGTTGTAAGATACACACTAAGCTGGCATTGACAAGTTCCATGTTGTAAGATACACACTAAGCTGGCATTGACAATGTCCATGTTGTAAGATACACACTAAGCTAGCATTGACAAGTTCCATGTTGTAAGATACACACTAAGCTAGCATTGACAAGTTCCATGTTGTAAGATACACACTAAGCTGGCATTGACAATGTCCATGTTGTAAGATACACACTAAGCTGGCATTGACAATGTCCATGTTGTAAGATACACACTAAGCTGGCATTGACAATGTCCATGTTGTAAGATATACACTAAGCTAACATCAACAAGGTCCATGTTGTAAGATACACACTAAGCTAACATCAACAAGGTCCATGTTGTAAGATACACACTAAACTAACATCAACAAGGTCCATGTTGTAAGATACACACTAAGCTAACATCAACAAGGTCCATGTTGTAAGATACACACTAAGCTAACATCAACAAGGTCCATGTTGTAAGATACACACTAAGCTAGCATTGACAAGGTCCATGTTGTAAGATACACACTAAGCTAGCATTGAAAAGGTCCATGTTGTAAGATACACACTAAGCTAGCATTGACAAGGTCCATGTTGTAAGATACACACTAAGCTAGCATTGACAAGGTCCATGTTGTAAGATACAAACTGGTATACCTGTAATATCCATGTTGACTTTTGCATCTTGAGTTTCGGCCAGTTTATCATCAAGTTGTTTCAATGATTCCGGGGATACACTCACGCCAGCATCAGCAGCTGAACAGACTTTCAAAAACACCTGTGAGGAAACAATAATATTATCTCCATGTTCCTGAATACCTGCTTAGTGAATTGTACTATAACTGATCATATATATATAGACAAATTAATGATAAAAATCACCCTAAAAACATGTAAGTGACATATCCCCCTAAGTGGAGTGGGCTTGCCTGTGATTCAAACTTACAGTTACAGACCTGATTATTGTGTCCTACACATCTACCCATTATGACTTACTGTAAGGTAAAGATTCATTGGAATCTCTTAAATTATTTTACAACCTAGAGCTGAACCACAAAAAAGTTTAGATGGACGAATTAACTTGTAAAACATCATATCCATGCAATATCTTTGGACATTATTATATACTTTGTGCTGCCATAACGTCAGTACATAAGATTTGAAGCAAGTTATTCTTTCATATAAACATCCACTCAACATTATAGCAACTGTCACCATGCAACACTCAGGCAGTATTTACCTCTTCCAACTTTGGGTCAGAAATTCCATAACTAACAATGTTTAGTTCAGCACTTTGATTTTCTAAATCCTTGAAAAGTCCATAGAAATCAGAATCCTTCACAGATGGTAAGACAAATGTGAGCTGTGCTCCTGCAGTCTGTTGTAATGTAGCACCGGGAATCCATTTTTTGATTACAGAAAATATTGGCATCATGTCGTCTTCTGTGAATTAAAAGAAAAAGGTAACTCAGTAGGGAATGAAGAGTTTTAACTTGGAAATTTATCAACCTTTAAACTTAACCAACTTAGTTTCAAATTTATTGTTTACCTCTATGAAGAAACACTCACCCCACTTCTGAGAGACTATGGTTATAAGTTATTAAATCCCATCGATAACCAGAAATAACATATTATAGAGATTAACATTAACAACAAATACTTGTTAACATGGGAGTATAGGATAGCGCGATATAAAAACAATTAATAAGTTCAGGATTTAGCCGTATATTATTGTAACTGCAACTTCATGTTTGTGTATCAGATGACTTAAGTAAGTACTGCTAGGCACTGTCATCGTAGTGATGCATGTTCTATACTGGGAGTTGACATAAAAACTTACCAATATCACACTTGGTGACAACAAGTCTATGTCCGCTGGCAAGATGATGTTTGAGGAACATTGGTGAACCACTGCACATCATACGTCCTTCATGCATTATAGCTATCTGATCACTGATGATGTCGGCTTCATCAAGATGGTGGGTGGACAACAGTACAGCAGAGTCTGAAAATACACAACATGTAACATGGTGAATAGTCTAATGTCACATTGACTATAGTACTCCATTTGAAAACTTTGTTAAATACCTATTACAAAGCACCTGCCAGATAATCAGTGCGTTTTTGTTTTCCCTCTCAGCATGTGCCTCCCTCTGGATCTGTCTAGCGAAGTTCTGATTGTTAAATGTAGCCTTCCCTCTTTTGCACCTCCTTTTCACTTTCATATCGGACAGATTCTGCAGGCAGTACATTGACAAATATTCGAAGCATTGATGCAAATAATGTCGACATGCAAGATCTAGATCCAATATCTCAAACGCAAAAAGATGACACTACATTAAATATATCAAGAGGTCGATCTAGTACCACGAAGGCAGCGGTCCGATCCGAGCGGCGCTCAAACTCAGCTGTTCCGTACAAGAGACAAAGTACCAGTCGGTCAAGGTCGAGAGCTACTACAAAGCGGAATTTACCTAGTGCTAAAAATAGCACAAATGCAGTCGACACACCTACTTTACAAACAAATTCAGGTGGTAGTAACGATTTAACAGGAGGCAGTCAACCGACGGAACGGACAGACGCTCATAGTACACCGCTCGTGCAAGGTGTTAAATCTACAAACTAGGATACTGAAGTGAAGGTCACACTGCGTTGCGCTCTCCTAAATGTGCAGGGTCTCGTGACCCGTCGATCTAATAAACTGAACTCTACAGAGTTGTGTAATATTTTCAAAAATCATGATATAATATTATTAACTGAAACATGGGCGAATGAATTTTGTGATCTGAATTTCAAGGGATTCGAGTGCTATCCTTTAAACAGAACAGAAAATAAACTGACTTATAAAAGATCTTCAGGAGGAATAGCTGTTTATATTAGAAATGAATTCGTGTGCACGGACACATTAGTTTTTACTTGCGAAGATGACATTATATGTATAAAAATTAGTGCAAATAAGCTATGTTTAAATAATGATGTATATTTTTGCTTATGTTATGTTATACCTGAAAACAGCAGTCGTCAGTCTATGATCGAAACTCATACATTAGACCGTTTAGTAAGTTCTATTGTTGACTTAGACGCAAAATGTAATGATGATTTACAGTTAGTTATATGTGGTGATTTTAATGCTCATACCTCAGATAACCCCGATTTTGTACCTGATGATCTTTTAAACCATTTTGATATTGATATTTTACCTGATAATTACCATTCAGACATCAGTTTAAAGCGTTGTTCACGTGATCAAGGTAGAACAAATAATAACGGAACCATGTTATTAGATTTGTGCAAACAAACATCTATGCGTATTTTGAATGGTCGTTTTGATAAGGACAAAGAAGGTAACTATACATATGTAGGTCCTAGGGGTTCTAGCGTAGTAGATTACGTAATCACGACGCAAAATTTATTTCAGTTTGTTGATACTTTTTATGTAAACGGTCCGAATATATTATCGGACCACTGTCTCATTGATTTTTCATTTACATTTACTAAAATGCGCGGGGATCCTATTGTAAATGATAGTACTCATTTAAATGGAGCGGCTTTTAAATATAAATGGAACAATGATAATAAAGGTACTTTCATTGAGGCATTGTCTTGTGATTTAGTTACAAATAAATTAACTAATCTAAATACTCAGGTTGATTCATCCATTACAGATAATGATATAAATGGTTGCATTACACAACTTTCCAATATTATAGATGATGTAGTCTCACCTTTGTTTAAACGTAAATGCAATAAGCAGACGGACAGTAGCAATGTTTATACAAGTAATAACGAATGGTTTAATAGTGAATGTTTCGATAATAGACGCTTGTTTTATAGTAAACTAAATTTGTTTAGACATGATGGGTCAGTAGAAAATCGCACGGAAATGGTTAAAGCAAGATCAATTTATAAAGCGTGTTTACGTAAGTCTAGGTTGAATTATGATCACTCCCAAACAATGAAACTCAATAAAGCAAGGTTTAAAAATGCGAAGTTATATTGGTCAATGCTTAAAGAATGTGCAGGGGTAAGACGGTCTAACATTCCATTGTCAGTGTTCGAGCAATATTTTAAGAGCGTTAATAACCCGGATGATCCGTATTTCACGGCTGATGAAGATATAGTATATTTTATTGAAAGATATGAAAATAATGAGTTTCAAACTATGTTTCATGAATTAAATTGTTCCTTTACTGAAGTAGAAGTTTTTAAAGCAATTGGACAATTAAACTCGAATAAAAGTGGGGGTCCAGATCTATACATAAATGAATTTTTTATACACGGACAAAATGTGCTAGTTCCGTATTTGATGCGTCTTTTTAATAAAATATTTGACGTTGGTTATTTTCCGGAAAGCTGGTCAGAGGGATACATAATACCACTACATAAGAAAGGAAACATAAATGATCAAAACAATTATAGGGGTATAACACTTTTAAGCACTTTGGGGAAACTTTTTACACGTATACTTAATAATAGATTAACGGGTTGGGCTGAAAGTTATTCTGTGTATGTAGAGGCACAAGCAGGGTTTAGAACTAAGATGGGAACAACAGACAACATATTTGTATTGCATGGCTTACTGACTCATATATTAAACAAAGGGAAACAACTTTTCTGTGCTTTTATAGATTTTTCCAAAGCTTTTGATTATGTAGTAAGAGATAATCTATGGTCTAAATTAATTAAGCTGGGGATAAGGGGGAAAATTTTGAATATTATGAAATCAATGTATAGTTCAGTCAAATCTAGGGTCAAGTATTGCAATCAATTGAGCGATTATTTTACATGTTCTCTCGGTGTAAGACAAGGTGAATGTTTGTCACCTTTTTTATTTGCAATGTTCTTAAATGACATAGAAAGTGTTTTTTCCGAGAAAGGTTTGAATGGGATTGATGTGGAGTCCTTCAAACTATTTCTTATCTTATATGCAGATGACATAGTTATTTTTGCTAATGACGCGACTGAATTACAAACTTGTTTAGATGTTTTAGATGATTACTGTAAACGGTGGAAATTAGTAGTAAATACAAATAAATCGAAAGTTATGGTATTTAGAAAAGGGGGGCGACTACCAAATAATCTGCGTTTTATTTTTGATGGCAAGCAAATTGACATAGTAAGCAAGTTTAATTACTTAGGTATAGTGTTCTCGTCTGGTGGCTCTTTTACTGATACACAAAATACAATTTCTGGACAAGCCTTAAAAGCTATATTTAAGATGAAAAAATATTTATATAAATTTACTGATATAACAATAAGGCATAAACTAGAGCTATTCGATAAATTAATATCACCAATTCTAAATTATTCAAGTGAAGTTTGGGGATTCATACAAGGTAATGCTATTGAACGCGTACATTTGCAGTTTTGTAAACACATTTTAGGGATTAAACGCACATCGCAGAATGATTTTGTTTATGGTGAACTTGGACGTATTAATTATCAATGTGATAGGTTTTTTCATATTATAAAATACTGGGTAAAATTACTATCTACAGATAACAATAAATACAACAAAAAAGTATATTCCATGTTAAAATCGGATTGTGATATATACCCAAATAGAAAGAACTGGTGTTCTCTTTTAAAAAATCTACTTAGTACGTTAGGTTTCTATGAAGTTTGGTTATTTCAAGATGTAGGGCAACCAAAATTATTCCTGATTTTTGTAAAAGAACGAATAAAGGATCAATTTATACAAGGATGGAATGGAAGAATTCAAGAATCAAGTCGAGCATCATTATATAAATACTTAGCCTCATTTAAATTTCAACCTTATTTAAATATATGTACTATTGCAAAATTTCGTTCAAATTTGACAAGATTACGGGTATCCTCACATAGATTATTTATTGAGAGTGGTAGATGGACGAGACCAAATCCTACACCTGTATCTGATAGGAAATGTTTAGTTTGTAATATTTTAGAAGACGAGTACCATTTTGTTCTTGAATGTAGCTTATACAGCGATCTGAGAAAGCATTATATCCCTTATTATTATAGACATAGACCTAGTGTACACAAATTTATCGAACTTATAACTAATGACACAGAAACAATTATAAGAAAGTTAAGTCTTTACATATACAAAGCATTTATAATACGTAATAATAACAACTATAGATAAGTACGATTTTGTTTGTTAGAAATGCACACAATTCATATTGTCTTTTCTTGTTTTTGCACTTGTTCTGGTGTGTTTCTTTTTCTTGACATGTTTCATGTTCCTTGATAATGACAAATATATGAATAATGATGTTTGCGTCTTTTAAAGTGCGTGGTTGTCATGTTAAGTATAAAATTGCTAAATCTTAATAATATTTATGTTGATATGAATACATGTTTAGTTTTATTGTAATATGTCACAATTTCTATTTCCATTTTCATGTCAATATATACTAAGCTATACATGTCTGCAGGTTAACGTAAAACAAATAGTGAATTTAACGCATTATATCTATTTTTGACATACCATTTATGCTTCTTATACATGTGCGTGCATTATGCAAATTATTTTGTTATATTACGTTTATCATCTATTTATACATTATCACTATAATATGCGTTTACTGTAATAATTGTATGCATACTGTTGGTATATTTTGTAACCTGTCAACACTATACTTGTAAATGTTGTCCACATGGGTCTGTGACCTTCTGGAAATTCAAATAAACTATCTATCTATCTATCTATCTATCTAGATTACTTGGCATCATTTACAGTATCAATATTATCAATTCTAAGCTGTTTTTACATGGGTTTGTTCTACCATACCCTAGATCCCTACCTGTCTTTCTCTGTATGATGAGATTCCATATAGCTCTACGACCACTTGGATCTACGCCACTTGTTGGTTCATCCAATACAACAGCTCTAGACCCGCCAACAAATGATAGAGCTACACACAATCGTCGCTGCATACCGCCAGATAGTTTCTTGACTAACATATCACGATGCATCCACAAATCTACATCTTTCAACAATCTACAAATATACATCATTGCTTTTTAATCTTGTTCAATTTAAATAACAATTTCATGTAACTTCTAGAATGTTTCACTCACTTGAACGTAACATTTACAGAAAGTTCCACATAAGCGCAGATGTCCATTGCTATAGCAACTAACTCTGTCATAGAAAGAATGCTGAACCTCATGTGAGCTAAAAAGCACAAAAGGTTTGCATCACACATTCTGTACATTTTGTGATCAGCCAAATGATACACTATAAGAATCTTTCACTGGCTTTGAGTACAGATAAGATATATTTGGCACGAGGGTTACTGTATTGGCGGGAACAAGGCTCTGCCGAGTGACAGTGTAAAGATAGTTTTCCAGCACCAGTGGAAACACGGGAGATCCCAGCCTGGCAAGCAAGAAACGCTTTTACTACAGTGGAAATGTTGTCATTTAAACATGCAAGTAGTATCCATTACTTACTTTCGTATTTCATCTTTAGCAGACGAACCAATGTATGAACCTTTCACTGAACTGTAGAACTCCATGTGTTCCTGTACGGTCATGCTGAAATCATACATGGTACATAATGTTGTCAAGATGATTAAACTGTGCAGTTTAATCATATACATGTAGTCATATTCAATACAACTCTCGAAAATCGAAATGAAATTTTCGGCTGTTGTTGGAGAGATTGCTCTCTTGTGAGTTGAAATTGGTAGTAAACTTTAATGGTAGGAAAATTAGTGTTGTTTCAGACAGATTATGGCTCAAGACCGGGTCACACAGGAGATAGTGCTGAAGGTATACTAACATTAACAATTTAACTTTGTCAAAATGACCTCCAGTTTTAACTGTGTGTAATGTAAACCATACAAAACATCAGTACATCATGCACCTATCAATGTTGGCCAAAGCAGGAAGGGCACAGTACACCACACACTAATCATATAATGTATATATGACAACTCAATAATCACATAATATTAATATAAGGTACTTCCTAGTCATATAATGTATATATAATAACTCATTAGTCATAAAATGTATATATTGTAACTCACTATTCATATAATGCATTATGTTGTGAACAGACACCCAATCTTCCCTTCATATCTTTCAATGGTCGGTTAGATATACGTATCTCCCCTTCTGTTGGCTGTAGAATACCAATCATCATGTTCCTATAATGTACAATCATAACGCAAACATTGTCTTAATTTCTCAATGATAACCAATGGTAACTTTGTCAATTAAAACATTGATTTCACTGTGTTACCCATAAATTAACACAAGAATGCATCTATTTACTGATGTTCAATATAACAATCAGAGTCCATGGCTGTAAATCTGAGTTAAAATACCATTTTCCAAATGCAACTTTGCCATTGGTCAATTTTAAGACTTTACTCAAAAACAACCAATCAGAGGTTTGAATTTTGAGACTGGTATCCTTACTCCAATTTATAACCTCATGTCCTGTAAATTATTATTTCATAATTACTCCACAATTCAAAATTAAGAATATGCATTATTTATTGAATTATAGATGTATTTCCAATGAATGCAATGTACTGTAAGATAGAATTATCATGTAATTATTTATCATAGAACTATAGAAGTAAACGTTCAATGAAAGAACAAATGAAGAACAGTTTTACAGACAAGAAAAATTCAAGAGTTAACGCAAAACCATAGTAACTTCTTTACCAAAACTGAGATACAATAGTTTTGCAATAATTCTCAAAATGTAACTAATTCTTACATTGTTGTTGTTTTTGCAGCACCATTATGCCCCAGTATTGTTGTGACATTTCCTGCATGTATATCTATATTGAGATTTTTGACAGCCTGTGTACCATCACTGTATGTTTTAGATAAACCTCTGGCAGACAGCACCACCGGGCTCGGATTGTTGGTTTCTTCAACAAAAGCACCTAGAAATACAACATGTACTAAAGATTGCTGTTAATACAATCTATATACAGATATAAAAATTCAAAGGGCCACAACTCTGTAAGAACCGGGAAAAATAGATGATATACACGACTGAGCTTTATACTGACACATTCTATCAAATTTGGAATTAATCACACGAGCAGTTAACAGAGTGATAATCATGAATAATCGGCCATATGTTTATTTTGTGGTATCCCATATATATATGATGTTTAATTATTGTTGATTTTAAAGTTTGATTCACTGAAAATGCCACTTCATATATAACTTTAGTTTCAACATTTTCAAACAGATAGAAAGAAAATGAATTTGAACAAAGCAGGATAACACATGAATAAGTTCTCAGCTGATGTGAACTGCCAAACAGAGATGATGTCCTACCGTCATTAGATGGTGCATATCTATCCTTACTGGTGCTACTTCTACCACACCAGAATGAGGGAGTGAAGATAAAATACCATGGTTCTGCTACACCAAACTTTCCTACATAACATAATAAAATATTATCTATCAATCAACACTCACAGCAATTTTCATCATCATATCTTTGTCTTGAGACAGCAATTATAAAACTAATTTATTTGATGAAAAATATTTCTAAAAGTAATTGTTTAACACATCAACATTTTGATTAAATTTATATCATTGTTACAAAGAAGCAGAAAAATGTGTTACAACAGAAATATAACTAAATCAGGCAACCAGTCTTTGGATGCAGCCATTCCATTGGTCAAGTTTTAAACTGTACTAAGAACCAACCAATCAGAGATACAAGTTCTCAGACTGGTTCCTAAACTCAGACTTAAAACCTTTGACCTATCATAGGTCATATATCTGGACAAACAAGTAGAGAACCAGTGATTCATTTCAATGATCAACGTAGTGAAGATTCAAAATGTTCATATAGCGTAAAAACATACATACCAGGTTTGACGTTCCTCACGTACCAGCCAAGTACAAAATATATTCCAGCATCAATGGCAATCATGATACAACACCATGAGAAACTGAAGCCATCATCATTCATTGGATCTATGTCAATATTGTCCCAGTTTAAGCCAATATTCTGTTCCTCGTATCTCGCTATAAACTGGGCAGCGTAACTGAATGCTGTTGTAGACGATAAACACTACAAAACAAATTAAATTCCTATCAAACTTTGCTCCATTAAAAGCCCTAATAATTTAAACATCCCTGTTCCAAGCACAGGAGATTGTCATCAGTTCTCTCCTTTTATCCCTTCCAGAAATTATCTCCCTTTATCCCTTCCAGAATTCTCTCCCTTAATCCCTTCCAGAATTCTCTCCCTTTATCCCTTCTGTAGTATATGTATATATATAGTACATTTCAAGAGTCTAATGCTTTTCAAACCTGAACTCTTTCTGCTTCCGAAATTATATATATACATATACATGTACTATAGATGGGATAAAGGAAGAGAACTCTAGAAGGGATAAAGGGAGAGAACTCATGACAATCTTCCTGTGGTTCCAAGGCAGTTTTTATTTTGTAATGTGTGCTCTTAAGTATTTTGGTGTTAATTGTGTTCCATGTTTTGGTGGCTGGTGGGTTTGGTAGTCTGCTTGGGAAGGTCAAAGTGACAGTACATAACATTATCAGCAAATATGTTTAACATGTGTCCAAAATAAAATCAGGGCAAGTAGGAGATTCAGAAATGGTGCAAATGTGTACAACTCTGTTATATCACAGTCAAAATGATTGCTGTATAAAAAGTAAACTAGCCCACACAACAAGATGTATAGTATGTGACTTCAAAATAAACACAGGAGATGTTCCTCAATAGGAGGCATATTCCCCCAAGTTATACACCCTTGACTCTTTCTCTCAAGAATCCTGCAACATTTGTGTAACTACTTGAAACATTAAAAGTTCATACATTGTGTCTTTCAAGGGGTTTAATATCTTACCAATCAATTATTGTTAATCATTTGAGTAAATGCAAACATTGAACCAATTTTTAATTTTGAAATCCTATATTTCAGAGAAAACGCACAGATCACATCATTTTCTTGTAATGTAAAACAATGTCTACACCACCGCAAAACGCAAACATACTGAACTGTCATTAAATGTCGAAGTCCAACTCATCAAGGACAGATTATTTAAATAATCAGTTTATTCTGCAATTTCGATATTGAAACGAATAGAAGTTTATTGAAGTACATGTATTTTTGGTTAGATTTAATAGTTTTATGCATTTTTTATACAAATCACTACAGTACAGATCAAAATGTCCCCGTTTAAAAACAAATGTTCCGAATCTTGTCAGGTCCTCAAAACCCCTTTAGCCTGGAAATCCCTTTAAAACCGGACATTTTGTCCTCTCCCGAGCTCATCCGGTTAAAAGGTGTTCTGGTGTATTGATTTTTCACAATTCAAGTAAAAAATAAGAAAAAAACCGGGGCCACATTCATTAACATTAGAAAACTGGAACTCAGACTTAGACTTTCAAATGTAAAATGTTCCCTTTGCTTCTACGTTGTTATAACAATATAGATTTTAATAAAACTTGGCCAAAGTGTATAGTGGTTAACAATAATTATTACATAAAATTTCATTTGTGTACATTTAATGAAAAAAAGGGATGGTAAATATAACTTTCGCAATTTTGAAGTCTAAGTCTGATTTTAAGTCTTAAACTGTTTGTGAATAAAGCCCTTGAGTGAACATCTATAATGTTGGTATGGAAAACTTACTGCCAGTGTCTTGTGCCAGAATTTCATGTCCACTTCCAGAATGTATAATATAACGAAAGGTAGGTAACTCACTATATACACAATCACTGTAGCCAAGATAGCGAGTGATGTACGAGTGAAAAATGCACTCACAAAGTAGCTGAAAGTATAAAATACATATGCAACACTTTAGTACTATTTTTTAAATAGTTGAATATTGATGACAAACACAAAAACTTTGCTAGACGCTTCGTATTAACTTTGCTACTTCATTATTCAAACTGAATTCAAATTGTTTACTGCACTATATACAATGCTCTAGAAATCCACTAGCCCCAACATCCCAGACAACCCAGCATCCCAGACACCCCAACATCCCAACATTCCAGACACCCCAGCATCCCAACATCCCAGAGACCCCAACATCCCAGACACCCCAACATCCCAACATCCCAGACACCCCAGCATCCCAGACACCCCAGCATCCAAGACACCCCAGCATCCCAGACACCCCAACATCCCAGTCACCCCAACATCCCAGACACCCCAACATCCCAGACACCCCAGCATCCCAGACACCCCAGCATCCCAGACACCCCAACATCCCAGACACCCCAACATCCCAGACACCCCAACACCCCAACATCCCAGACACCCCAGCATCCCAGACACCCCAACATCCTAGACACCCCAACATCCCAGACACCCAAACATCCCAACACCCATACATCCCAGACACCCCAGCATCCCAGACACCCCAGCATCCCAGACACCCCAACATCCCAGACACCCCAACATCCCAGACACCCCAACATCCCAACATCCCAGACACCCCAACATCCCAGACACCCCAGCATCCCAGACACCCCAGCATCCCAGACACCCCAGACACCCCAACATCCCAGACACCCCAGCATCCCAGACACCCAAGCATCCCAGACACCCCAGCATCCCAACATCCCAGACACCCAAATATCCCAGACACCCCAACATCCCAGACACCCCAGCATCCCAGACACCCCAACATCCCAACATTCCAGACACCCCAGCATCCCAACATCCCAGAGACCCCAACATCCCAGACACCCCAACATCCCAACATCCCAGACACCCCAGCATCCCAGACACCCCAGCATCCCAGAAACCCCAGCATCCCAGACACCCCAGCATCCCCAGCATCCCAGACACCCCATCATCCCAGACACCCCAGCATCCCAGACACCCCAGCATCCCAGACAAGTCCAAATGTGGATTCGGGCTACCAACTGTTGAGTTGGACCTAGTCAAGGACAAGTCTGTAATGCAGGCCTTCTTAACTGTTAATATGTACCCTATTCTATGCACAGACAACTAGCCTCCCATATCGGAAAAGTCAAATTTAACATGTACACTAGTCCAACACAACTGTATTTAAAGAAAAATACTTAAGTCCTGATACATACATATACTATATGTCATACACAGCTCAATTGGCTTACACTATATGATCAATTACTTCAGAAAGTCAGACAAGAAGTTATGTATTTGTTATATACTTAATGAACTGAATTATTTAAGCAAGCATCAATACCAGCCGCCTGATTGGTTGGTTCTGAGGTCATACTTGAAATTGACCAATGGCAATGGTGCATTCAAAGGATTATGATCAAAAGTTGTTTAATAACCTTAATTGAGACTCAGTTTTAAAGACACAAAATGTGAGAAAGTGTAGAGAGGAGAAGGTACTCATATAACAGGACCTTCCCTCACAGATCCACAGGGTACAAAATAAAATCAAGAATGGGGAGGGGATATCCGAATAAAATACAAACCTCAACATTATGGTAGATAAGATGAAATCCAGGAAGTACAGATACAGTATAGCAATATTACTTTTGCTGAAGATATTTCCATAACTTAGAAGTAAAACATCAATGATGGCAACAATTGCCATGATAAACATGGTAGTGAAGAACCATGCAATCCAGTTGAGACCAGATTTCATTCCCATGGCAACCAGTGTCTGATAAAAATATAAAAATGGTACATTAATACCAAACTTCATTTCCATAGCGACCAGTGTCTAATAAAACATAAACATCATACATCAATACCAAACTTAATTTCCATAGAAACCAATGTCTTATAAAACATAAATACATGTATGATATATTATTCACATATGTTTAGCATAGGACTTCATGTTTCTTTTAATAAAATGATTCCATGCTTACTTCCTCTTCAATATTATACAATTTTATGCAGAATAAACACCAATTTTATGATCCTTTTTTAATAAAAAAATGGTGTCAACACGAAGTTAATCGGAACAGTGATAAAATAATAAGAAGAAAGAAGTACGAACCTCTTCCTGTCCACGTTCTCTGTCATACACAAGGTTATACACTGCCACTGATATACCCGCCAGCCACGATAATGTCATAACTACATTCAATAAATATCCAGCAATTACATTCACAAACCTGTAAATTCAAATCAAATTATGAGTCTTTTTTTCAAACTGAGAAATTTCAGCTCAAAACAACCTGATTTTACATTTTTTTCATGTTTTCTCTGCATGATAAATGAAGCAAAAATAGTGACTATATATGTAGCTATAAACAAGCCAAAATTAATTTGATCTAGAAATCTGTGAGCTTCAGTACTGGTTAGTAACCCAGGATGCAGTCATCGAGAGTTATCAGTGTAAGTTGTAACAACTGTTTCACAATTTATTGAAAATAAATAAGTTTGAACTCAACCATCCTGTCAGAACTACACAAAATTTAAACTGTATTGTTTGGGTTTCAAATTATTCATTTTATATTGATTGTGAAACAAGTTCTTACAACCTGGATTAATCAGTCTCAATGTCTGGTTGCTGGAATCTACATGAAGCCAATACTCATGCCTGATTGGACAAAAGTGTTTTTCTCTCCCAAGGCATGATTCAAACTCATCACCTTTGGATCATAAGTCCAGCTATCTACCCCAAGCCAACAACAGTTCAGCTATCTACCCTAATGCAACAGAAGTCACGCTTTCTGCCCCAAGGCAACAGAAGTCGAGCTATCTACCCCAAGGCAACAGCAGTCCAGCTATCTACCCTAAGGCAACAGAACTCCAGCTGTCTACCCCAAGGCAACAGAAGTCCAGCTATCTACCCCAAGGCAACAGAACTCCAGCTGTCTACCCCAAGGCAAGAGCAGTCCAGCTATCTACCCCAAGGCAACAGAACTCCAGCTGTCTACCCCAAGGGAACAGAAGTCCAGCTATCTACCTCAAGGCAACAGAAGTCCAGCTATCTACCCCAAGGCAACAGAAGTCCAACTATCTACCCCAAGGCAAGAGCAGTCCAGCTATCTACCTCAAGGCAAGAGCAGTCCAGCTATCTACCCCAAGGCAACAGAAGTCCAGCTATCTACCCCAAGGCAACAGAAGTCCAGCTGTCTACCCCAAGGCAACAGAAGTCCAACTATCTACCTCAAGGAAACTATGCCTTCTGCAATGTTCAGCACATTTATAACAATGTCATTGAGCTCATGGGTCATGTGACACAGGTTTGTAACACAAAAAATATATGACAGAAAGATAAACGAGAACTTACGTATCATATGTATGACAGGGGAACGGTAACTGTTTGGTTGTTGATGCAGACAATGAAACATTTCCATGCAAGGAAATAATAGCCTGGTCAACCATATCCTGCAACTGTATAAAACCTCGGAAATATCTCATTTCAGAGAAGAAATCATCATTAGGTTGAGGTCTCCACATTCTGTCTTTAATTCGGCTACTGTCAGGTACATTGTCGATATCCATACGAATGGTGTAATGTATATGGTGCGGTACGGAATTGGTTGTGTCACGTTTACCTCGTGCAGTAACATCACCAGATGTGTCAAATACTAAGCCTACAATATACACACAAACAAATTAAGACAATAGACACACATCACTAACAGAAATAATTTCATGTAATCATGATAAAACTTGAATAAACACAATCACAAAATTATTGCAATAGTCAGTATCTTCAGGGTCTGAGTCTAAAACCTTAAGCCTTTCATTGGCCGACTTTGAGTAATACTTGACCAGTGGCCAGTCTGTTTGAATTGATCTCCAGTCTCAGTTTTGTCACCTTTGACCCTGTTTATATAGAAGAGTTCAGAAACAAACCTGCAAGCAGTTCATTGCTACGAGCCAACTTTGCTGCGGCCACCTCCATGCTTTCTTCGTCATCGAAACCTTCAAATCGATCAAGTAATACACATGATATATAACTTTGTATCATGTCAGCTATTTTACTGATTCCTTTCATCATATTCATGTCAGTGTTCTCCAGCGTGTACAGTAAATCATCGAGACTGTTTGGTGAAACACCAGCAAGTTCTGTCAACAGTCCTTGTATAAGATTGTTGTTCAGTATATCCTGAGAAGATTAAATTGAAATATAATACAATGTGCTAAGTAATATAAATTTAAAAAAACAACAAAAAACAGACTGAAACCAAACAAACTAGATGTCAGATAAACTTGTATTACATGCAGTATAAAAGTTTCCTTAGTAACACAATTATATAGATAGTTCCCACATCTACAACATTTACCTCCCTTATTCTTAATCATCAGCCATTTTGATAGGCAAAACTGATAATCACTTATAGGAATAGTTCCAAATATGTGATAATTGAGATAATGCCAAGACAATTTGCATGTGACAACCACTTTTTCTTCAACTTTCTGAGCCATCTGCCCACATGTATTCGGCATATTATTTCATTATGGTGAACATTTTGGCCAAATAAAATGAAAATTCTGACAGGGGTAAAATCTTATGTACCTGACACAATTTCCTGATAGACTGACATACAGAAAGTTACATCACCACATTTTGGGGTAACATAATAATTAATAAACATAACATAAAATTGAACACTAGAATCTTCAGAAGTGTTGAAGTCCTAATTTACCTGCAAATCTCTTGAGTTGTCACCCGATATATCAACCAAAGACACGGAACCTTCCGCCCAGCTCTCAGCTAAATCAACAAACTCTTCCAGAGATGTGAACGACGAATTTATCTGTAAATGTAATTGTTATATAAGAACTTAATAAAAGGTAAAACATTCGATGTCGTTTATATATCTTTGACAAGGTCTGAGGCAAAAGATCTGAGTAAAGTTGAAGACCTGCTTCAAACTCAAGCATTTGATTGGTTGATTCAGAGTGCAGTCCCAAAATTGGCCAATGGCAAGGATGCAGTCTTAGACCCATCTCCAAACTCAGTTTTCGTAAATTTAATATAAAAATTATCAGTATTGTCACAGTTGTTAAGAATAAACAATAAATTTACCTTTTGTATTATTAAATCGACCGCTGGAGTCTTTGGAGAGTAAAGAAGCTTTCCCCGCATTAAAGGTTTCAGATAAGCCCAGATGATAGGACCGTACTTATCCTGCATTATCTTCACATACATGTCCTTACATGCGGCCCCTGCAGAATGTAAATATAAACACATCCGTTACAAATAGATATATACAGTTTAAACTTGCTTATAACAGGAGATTGTCATGAGTTCTCTCTCTTTATCCCATATAGACGGGATAAAGGGAGAGAACTCTAACAGACATGAAGGGAGATAACTCAAGACAATCTCCTGTGTAAGGAACACATTTTAAATCCTTAAATCCTTATATGAAATATAATTTATTTTACTGTAAATGTAGAAGTGTTTATTTATTACAGGGTCACCGTCTCTAGAGGGACAGCCATTTCTGAAATATAAGACACCTTCTTTAGGAGCACATTTACTGCCTGATTCCAATCCATTAATGCCAGTCACTAGGGAGGTAGGTCAATTGGTACCATTATTATTCAACTAACTGGTGGCTAACTGACCATTGGGATTTGAACCTTTGACCTCCTGTTCCCAAGGTGGATGCCTCAACCACTTGGCCATAGGAGACAGTGATTGTAAACATTTACTGTAATTAAGTGTATAAAATATTTAGATGCATACTTATTCATGCTGAAAACACAAAGCAATTTTTCGCAATCCCTAATCTTTTATAAGATGAACTAGATGTGTCCAAAGGACATGGATGCCCCTGCTAGGGGCTTTCATGTAAAGAAAGGGCCATAACCCCACCAGAAATAGATGGATTGTCACCAAAATCATACTTGACATGTTTTTTAATATCCTACGCTGACGTGCTAATATGAATTAAATCCATCCATCTTTTCAAGAGCTAAGAGTTCATGCCCCTTCCCCATTCTTGTATATCACGAAATACAGAAAAATTATATTCAACTGAATTTGAGAGGTACATGTTCTTAGATGTTTTGCCATCACTTGCTTGTTCATTGCTCATCTGTAAAGACATTTGACACTTCATTTGTTTGACATGTTACCTAACTGGATAATGACAGCAATGCTGACAACATGGAACAATACTTTAGCTGTAACTATAGCAACCATACCTGGTAGAGAATCCAATTCTTTCTGCTGTGATTCTGAAAATTCTGTTGACTGTTCAATCACAGAGCCTGTATCAAACTCATCACGTATCATTGGTATCTGTGTTCCACATAGAATGGCAGAAAATGATCCAAATTCTTGTTGTCCTGTAAGAGTAATGAATAATTAAAAACAAGAAATATAACTAAAACTCTTTTGTAGTTGGCAGTACCAGTATATGAAAGAAAATTTCAAAGAAATTTCCATTGTTTACAAACTTCAATATGTGCATGCTTTTGTTTCAAAAATCTTGTATGAATGAATTCAAATTTGCTTGTACAACATTGCATATGTACAAAAACATCAAAGGGCCATAACTGAGTGAAAAATTGTCTGAGCGGAATGAAACGACAATGATGCACAACTACATTTGATGCTTATCAATCCTGGGAAGTTGGATTGAAATCCAACCAGCCGTATTTGAGATGAAGCATGGACAAACTTCACCATGCACTGTATATGTATAAAAACATCAAAGGGCCATAACTCAGTTAAAATTTATCCAAGCGGAGAGAGGGAGACATAATTACTCATTGTTTATATAAGGTAAACATTTACCAGTTTGAGCGCCAGCAAGACCTGCAAAGGCTTCTGGGATTGTTTCAGCAAAGTCATTAAATTTTTCCGTCATACTTTGTAAATCATCATTTGCTGTAATTAAGCTTTGTACAGCAGCCTTTGTGTCCTCCATAGATATGTTGAAGAGTTTCCCAGAATTCAATATTAACTGAAATATATTAAAAGTATGGGGCTCAGTTCAAAGAGAAGTTTTAATACCAATACTTCCTATTGGTTGGCTCTTTTAAAATTGACCAATGGCAAGGCAGTATTGTATCAGTTTTATATCTTAAAGTAAACCAGAGTTACAATGTACAGTTAGACCTTGTTTATTCGACAGCCTTCTATTCGAAAACTTGGTATCATTCGAAATAAATATTAGGCCATGATGAATCTTCTTATACACATCCAATTGAAATGGGCAATTGTAAGATTTGAAATAAAATTTTGGACCCTTTGAATACAAATAAACAAGGTTCGATTGTACATTGAAACAGAGTGAAAATAAATCGATCCTTTTTGTGATAATCTACAGAATAGTTTTAAAAATCATGCCCTTTTCCCATCAAAAGAACATTCTACTTCAAGGAAAAGTACTAACAAGAAATATCTTGAAAAAAGACGGTTGACACAATTTTAAGGTTAAGATTTGTTGTGAAACTTAAAAAAATGCCTAGAGATGTTATGATAGCTGGTCACTCCAGATCCAAAACCGACTTCAGTTATTCACCAAAATTCGGTAGAATAACGTACCCTTTATCGAAAGGTTTACCAATCCGCGTCAAGGTTACAAAATTTGTTCGGTTGAAGAGAAATTGCCTTGGTGGTTAACATAAGATTTGATTGATATGCAAATAGCAAAACCATGTTAGTACGACTGCCCCGAAAAATATATACATATTAAATATCCTGTAAATGCACATACTGATAAAAAGATAAAAAACAGAAAAGACAAACTGAACTCTGGAGTAGAATATTGTCAATAACTGCACTATTTACAGGGTTAAATCTATCAATACCATAATACATGTTATAAGCTAATAAATGCATTATGATCATGGAATACAACCATTGTTGATTATTTCATACTGAATGTTTTTCGAAAACCAACTTACATGCACCTAAAACTAACTTTGTGTAAGACTTCTTTCAGTATTTTCTTTAACTTCATCAACTATTTTATTCCAATGCAGAAAAGAAATCATCTAGATGAGCACATTATTAATGGGAAACCATTGTATGAGTCTAAACATGAGCTTAGGAATCAGTCTCACACTACAAAGCCACTGATTGGTTCAGATCAGTGTCATAAAAAAATGGACCAATGGTAATGCTCCATTTTTAGACTGGTTTCCAAACTCAGTTTCATAACCTTTAATAAGGCTCATGATATATCCCGTAAAGTATTACTTACATCTTCAACAAAATCGCCGATATCTAGCTGCCCGACAAGTTCCTCGACCAATGATGACATTGTATCCAAATCTACGGCACAAAACTCCTCACTTATCTCCCTTGCGTTTGTTATAGAACTGTTGTCAAATTGTAAAACTTGCTCAAGTTTGGTACTGTTACATATCCAATTTGTTATGTTCACTTCGGCTGCTGATATCAACTGGTAAAACATAAATAAATACAATGTACACTCAATGTAAAACAAACAACAGCATATACTTCATTTATTCTATCTTCGTTAAAACTTGAAACTGGTAATTTGCAAATATTCAGTCAATAGCATCATGAAGTGAAATAAAGCATTATGAAGAGGTTCACGAATGGTGAATTATGAAGGTATACTATTTAGAATAAAAAAGGCTTAATGATATCAGCAATTTGTGCCAAAATCTGAACTTGTGTAACAAGTAATCCCAATACAGCTAAACCCACATTGAGTGAACATGCTTACAATGAAAACCTGCTTTTAGTGAAGTATGGAAAATTGAATCAAATAATTAAATAGTTGATGTAATATGAGCTTTCTTATAAACCTGTCATATCATGGTCAAAATTTCCTGTCAAGTATGCCTGTATCAAAGTGCATGTTCACTGGTTTGGATTCAATGAAACCTGGTACCCCCCTAGAAATTCACAGTAAGTGGGTTTTACTGTGTCTAGGCCTTTTTCTGTCCATTTTGGAAAAAAGAACCCTAGATAAATTGGGAAAATTTGCGATGTAAATTTGTAAATTTTTGGAAGAAATTTAATCACTTGCACTCCAATTTTGGGAATTTTCATAGTCAAAAGAAAAGGCTTTTTGATATTTATTTCCAACACTCCTGTAATATACTAGGTGGCTCCGGTCGATGATTCTTTTTGGATGCTCCTGATTGGGATTTTTTTCTGATTGGGAATGGGTCCGACAGTCGAACCCGTGAAAAAGGCCTGTTGATAATATGGTCAAGTCTGTCAAATATAGTACGGATAATATGTTCAGAGACGGTGTCTAGATTTGGCACAAAACAATTGTAACTCAATCAGATAAAAGAGGCCGTTACAACAGATTGGCACCAAACCCTCGATTTTCTACTTACCACTTCAATGCTAATACTTCCATCCAGGATTGCATTAGCAACATTTTCAGGCAAGGCAAGGGTTTCCATCATATATGTCTTAAGATAACTTGTATCTTTAACTAGATCAGTAATTTTCACTGTAAAATATAACAACAAAAATGAGACTATTAACTTAGAAACAATGGTAATCTATCATATGAATACATAAAAGAAAATATTTTGTGACGTCAAAAGGTTTAGGCAGTTTCCACTGAAATAACTGTCAAACTTCCATTAACTGCTAGACTTAAATTTTTTAAGCAGTGATATTTAAGATCTTGACCTACAAATCCCAGAAATCCTAGGCGCCATCAAATGACCCTCGACAATCCCCACCTGAAGTTTGAAAGCTATAGATTAAAGCTTACATCACCTATTGATTGAAAGAAATTACTGATGAATCTTCGAACCAACATAATGAATGCCAAATTCAACCTCTTCTGAATGGAATATGTAATAAAACATACTGTAAGCCTATTCTGAACAGACTGCTTGTATGCGGCAGCCCTGGGGTGGGAATGCAACTTGTATCTTTTTAGATTTTAAGATTTTTAGACCTGCAAAATATTTTGAACAAGTGAACAAAAATTAAATTGTAAAATTCTGTTAAGAAAACAGTATCAATACAACAAGAGCTCACCATTTGCCAGAGCCAATCTTCTCAAGGAAGAGAATGCAAATATACCATCAGCAAGTATGTTGATATCTTGTAGTAGAGCATTGGTTACTTCATCATTGTCTATCAGGGAGAATGTATCCATCAAGGTGTTCAAACTGTAACAATAGTGTACCAATCAATCATACATTGCTAAAAGACAACCAAACTTACTAAGGCGTATTGCCATGGTAATAATGCCCAATTATTTTTGCCGAAGCAATTGAATTACAATGTGAATTGTTTGCAGGTAACGCTTCGTAACGTTTGCAATTTGGTTCCCGTGTGTAGTGAATGTAATACGGTGTGTCAGGGATACTAAAACAGAACAGTTTCGTAATGTTTGGAATTTTTAGTCGTAACTGAATGCAGGGCTGCTTCACTTCATCATTGATGTTTATCAAATCTTAGGTGTTCTTAGGTACAGAAGATAAGAGAGAAAACTTTCAATCTTACAGGAATTCTCCACAAAATATGAAACACTTAAACATAACTTACTTGTTAAGGAAAGCATCAGGACCATTATCGACGAGAACTCGTTGAAGCAATTTCAGAAGTTCTTTACTATCTGCTAGATTGGTGATATCTACAGTACCAAGTTGTTCTACCAGAGCAGCAACATTTGTCAAACCTTCTACATTACCAATTAGAGCCGATATATCCTTTGATACTTTGTCCCAGAATGAGGCCGAATCATATTCTGCCATATTTTGAAGCTACAAATAGATAAACATTTCTACATAATAGTTATACAAGAATGTGGCTTGAATGTTAGACCAAAATTCTAGCCATTGATTGGTTGGTTGTGAGTGCAGTCCTGAAATCGTCTAATAGAAAGGGTGCATTCTACGAATTGGTCTTCATATTCACTTTTTATAATCTCAGGCAAACACATAACTCTGTCACAATGTTGTGGCAACGTTACTATTAAAGATGTCTTAATGTTATGCATAATGATGTCCCAAGTTCACAACATTAAAATGTATGGTTTTCTTAACGTTGTGACAAAGTTATTTTGGCAACCAATACACAACCTTCATAATACGTTCGCAGTATCGTTGACCAAATTTTGTGACAACGTTATATGTTTGCTGGGAAAAGCGAATTTTAGATTGTTTGTAAGTAATAAGCATGAGTTTGTTTAATAAAATAGGTTACCACAGGCAGATTTTAAGTACTCCAAAGCATCTGACCATAAGGAAGTGTTGCTGCTTTGTAACAAAACTGAAAGTTTTTACAACAGTAATACAGGTGGGTGGGTGGGGTAAAAACGAACAAAAAATGTCTGTCAAATGCAACAGTAACAATATAAAGACACACACATTAGATAATGTATTACCTTGTATGATGAAAGCATGTTAACGATCTGTATATATATAAAATTAGAGATATTAAAATGAACAGAAAAAACAAAGGTTATTCAGCAATGTTTTCACCCACTTCCACGCATGCTACCAATAACAAGCTTCAGAGTCGCGAATATGCTAGTTTCAAATTCTTTACTTCCCTTTCTCTCTGAATTAACAAGAGATTTTTTCATTAAAAGCATTATAAGAAATTAAACTTTATGTATATAATATGTATACCGTGATGTAAAGAAAATAGAGAGTTTATACTCATTTTTAATGTTCTTAATTCGAAACTGCATCTATCAAAAGGACACTGATGTCACAACTTTAGGACAATGTTTTTTTTTTATTATTATTATTATTATTATTATATACCAGATTTATATAGCGCCCGTTTCATGCGAAACACGTTCACAGGCGCTTTACATTTGTTGCAGCCACAAGGGCGCAGGTGCATCCTCTACCAGTGCAGATACAGCGTGATCTGACCAGAGGGACAGACTGAGAGAAAGCCCCCAGAAGGGAGAGAGAGAAATTGTGATACAGACATGCCCGGCATTTCTGCCTAGCTCTTATTTCGAATAGACAGTCTGGTTCTTTAATGTGCCCGGTGTATAGCACCGATACACAGTACTTTCCTGGTTACATGCCAGTACTATGATAGGTGGGAAACACTGAAAAGCATTTCTGTTTTATCCGGCGAGACGAGGGATCGAACCCACGACCTTCGGATTCGTAGTCAGCAGCGTTAACCACTGAGCCACAGAGCCACCTTTTTTAATTTAAGAAAGACCTTAAAAAACTAAGTATCGCCAAGTCTTGAACACAACATTAATACAACGTTAAAATAACATTGTCCAATCACTAACAAATTTTTTTTTACTAATTGCAAATCATTTTAAGATGCTTGCCGTGAAGTATTTATTCCATTACTCATGATTTTGAATGACAATTAGTGGTAACATTTTACAAATTAATTTAGGCACCAACGTTGTGACAACTTTATATAATAACATAACCATGACACAACCTTCACACAACGTTATACAATGTACTAACATTATGTGTTTGCTGGGGATATGCATGTAAACATATGCTAAATAATGATGGCTGGTACATTTGTATATATAAATACAGTAAAACCTCACCTAACGACCACCTCAATAATAAAGCCACCTCAAAATTGAGACCACATATTTCGAGTCCATTTTGACTGCTTTGCGCTTTATTCAACCTCAATATTAAGACCACCTCAATAATAAGACCAGTTTTCACTGGTCCCAATGGTGGTCTTATTATTGAGGGTTTACTGTATATATAAACAGTAAATTTTAAATCAATGATTGAAACATGTTTTGTTAAAACCTGTATGTCATTTGAACTACTATGCATACATGTTCAATTTATCATATTTTCAGTATTTCTGGACACCATGTACATTTTTGTATGGCTACATGTTATTTCTGTACAAACTACTCACCGATTCTAGAGTGGTGGAATATTCTAACAGAGTTTTGGCGATTTGCTGAGCCAGCTGTTTATTGTCCCCACATAATGTTCTGTTTAACTCTGCATCTAATGTTCCAGTATCTCCGTTAGAACACAGTGATTCTATCAATTCATCTGCTGTAAGATTTACCTGTCAATATATACAAAATGTTGATATTGTCTGGAAAACATTGGACACTTCACTATTCAAATTATATACAAATGTAGAGTATTTTTATTTTCATAGATATTTCATAAGTGCACTCAGACCTTGTTCATTCATATTCATAGGGTCCGAAATGTTATTTAGAATAATACATGATTTTGAATAGCCTATTTCAATTTGACGTGCGTAAGAGACACATCGGGACCTGATATTAATTTCGGATGATACCAAGTATTCGTACAGATGGTTGTCAAATAAACGAGGAAATTATCACATTTATTTAACATGTTTATTAATTTTGTGGAAAGTTAAAAATGAACCTTTGGCATGTTTTTAGCATCTTATGAAAATGAGCATAATTACATAATATTCTTGTCATATCATAAATTGACAATAAATATTTTATAAGTAAAAATTCATGTTTGCACATAAATAAGCCACTATCACTGTAGGGTAATCATGACATCATGCCAATTGTTATTTCACAAATGTTTTATCAAAACTAAACTATGTGCCTGTGAAATCATTCATGGTATATTTATGATTATACAGCATGGTTTGAGTTGCAGTGAAGATACATACAGCAGTCTGTAGGTAGGTCATGTTTAGTGACGTGAATATAGACTCTGTAGTGCTGGCAACAAGTCTCTGAAGTGTAGCAGATAGTTCAGTCATGTTGTTTTCCAAAACGTTCATCAGTTCATTTACAGCTGAAATAATAAAATTCTTAATGTAACAATACAATCTAAACTAATCATATTTTACACTTGTGGAAAGTACATGTATACATATCAACTGAGGCAGAATCAGTCTAAAACAGCACAATTCTTGGAATAATTAGAGCTATGAATAGCACAATTCTTGGAATAATATTGATACTAAACATTGAAGTATCTTAATAAATTAATATAAGGATTAATTTCATTAAGTACAAATGTAAAACTTAATATCATTTTTTTTACCATTTTCTTGTTGATTGTAAATATCAATGATATCGTTAAACATTGATGTTGATATATTTGCTCCTGTCAGTTGTGACAAGAAAGTCTGTATATTTTCATTTTCTAGAATCTGTACAATTTGTGACCCAGAGTTGAATAATCTACAATGTAAATTTGTAAAATACAATTAAGTAAAGACTAATAAAGACATAAGCATAAGATAGTGTACACAAATTTTAATTACATTTCATAATTTCTCAACAAAACAGAATTCTCAGAGAACCATTAGATTGCCCAGGTCCGGACTGAGTCCAATTTCAAGCCCTGTATATTATGTATTAGTCGGACAATATATTAATGTTCCATACAGAATGGTTGTTATGTAAAATGACATAACTTAAACAGTTTAACATATATAAATATTACGTTCAGGCCCCCAAAATAAGTTATCCCTTACAACTGCTGAATACAAGGAATAGAAATAACACTTAAACTTACTTGGACAAATCCATCAACAGGCCTTCGGCATTGCCCACAGCTGAAGTTACACACTGTTCTAACTTTGAGCTCTCATTAAATACTTGCGTAATTGATGCGATAAATTCTTCAATGAATCTTGCATAAACAGAAACACCGTCACAAGAGAACTTTGTAGTTTGACCAATCAACATTCCAGTGACCTAAAAGATAGTAAATAGAAATGAGTCTCGGAGATTTTTGGCCCAAATGCACTGAGAAAAACGCAATAAAGATGACGTCATGTTTTATTGCAACAGCTAGTTGAAAACATTTCAGTAAAAGATTTATGATTCAGCTTCGAGCAGAAGCAAAACAATTATCACTAAACATAGAGATGCCCCCTTTTCTCAAGGAAAAGAATAGTATACATTTATTTGTAAAATATTATTGTAACTGAAAACATATTTGCTGTAATAAATTTGTGAAACTAAGAAATTTTTGTAGGTCTTGATGACCATATTAAAGTGCTGTAATTCCCTAAAAAATACCATTTTGCAATAATTGTTTTGTAGTGACCTACAAATATATTCCTGCATTCAGAAATGTTAATAACCCAATTTCTACCAGATATGTCATTTTGGCCAAAAATTTCAGAGAATGACACATATGTTTCCATTCAGATGAAATAGAAGATATCATGTGTAAACGATGAATGCCCCAGAAGTAGAGAGTCTTTGCCTGTGACCTAGGAGGTATACATGTGCCTGTGACCTTGGAAGTATATGTGTGCCTGTGACCTTAAAGGTATACATGTGCCTGTGACATTGGAGGTATACGTGTGCCTGTGACCTTGAAGGTATACATGTGCCTGTGACCTTTGAGGTATACCTGTGCCTGTGACCTTGGAGGTATATGTGTGCCTGCGACCTTGGAGGTATACGTGTGCCTTTGACCTTGGAGGTATACGTGTGCCTGTGACCTTGGAGGTATACGTGTGCCTGTGACACAAGTTCTGATCATACTCAACATGTGTGTAGAATTTCACTAAAGACTTTACAATGGTATAAATGTTATATAAAAGTTTGGATGGATTGACAAACTGATGAACTAACTAATGCACAGGACAATGCAGTCAACATACAAAAGTTCCTAATACAATAAAATATTATTCTTACAACATTGATTTTAGTAGAAAATATAACCAGTTGTATCTTCATTGCCTTACTATATTTTATATTTGACAAAGCTCAGAAGTTAACACAACAGATAACATACTTTGCCTAATTCTTCTGCCACTCCTAATTGTACCAGTTCATCCAACACTACCTCTACGTCACTTGAGTCTGACTCACAGACTGCTGTATTCATATCTGTTTGTGTGAAATAAAACATAATCAATACAAACCAAGAAACAAAAGTTATGAAAATAGATGCAATAATAAATTGTCCAATTGTTTGTGAAACCAAATCAGCAATATCTTGGTATCAGTCTTCAGTCATCAGACCAATCACTCAACAGGTACTGCATACAAGGTTATAAAACAGTGTTTGGACACCAATCTCAGATAGTACAATTCTCTGGGATCTGAATGGAGAAGCATTATCCTGTGAATGTGGCACTCCCTGTACAAACTTAGGCCTTCCTTAACCATTGGTCAATTTTCAGAGTTTTGAGACTGGTTTCTGAACTCAAACGCTGTATACACCATTTCCAGGCACCCAAAATAGTGCTAGATGAGGCAATTATGGTGTTTCCTCCAATTAAAATAGCTGGATAAGACACTATAACACTGTCACTCACTGTTTATCTGACTTAAAGACCCATCAGAAAAAGATCTGGCTCCTATTTCCTAAGGCATCTCAAATAGAAATCTCAGCTCAATATTGAGAATTTGCTCAAATCAGAGCCTGAGTTTGAGTCAAATTTCATTGTGGATCTCTTGAAAACTTTCTGAATAGAAGCTAATCTCCTTTTTGGTTTTGTATTACAGATTATGAGTCTGGTCTCAGATCAGAAAAGTTTCAATGATTTGAGACAATATTTGAGCTGAGATTTAGCTGATCAACCAAAATTGAACATTAAATCAACCAATACTGAAGCAGGAACTCACTGATTTGTATCGTCATAATAGAATATGAGATCTGTATAAAACTGTCAACAGAATCCAAGTATCCAGATAACCCAGGCACAGCTTGTAAAGACCCGATCAGTTGGTCACAGCTATTCTGCAAACTGGAAAAAATATGTCAGTGAATTAACCATCTGTTTTCATCAGGACGGTCAGTTTCAATATCGGTTTCATTAAATGATACACATGCAACATGTAGAACAGTATGAATAAAATGTGTGAATGTTAAACCTGTTTTTAGATAATACAGCTGCCATAAATCATATGATTAAAATAAATTACACGATTAAAATAAATTGCATGATTGCCATAAATTACAAGGTTGCCATAAATTACTAGGTTGCCATAAGTAACAAGGTTGTCATAAGTAACAAGGTTGTCATAAATAACAAGGTTGCCATAAGTTACAAGGTTGTCATAAATTACAAGGTTACCATAAGTTACTAGGTTGCCATAAGTTACAAGGTTGCCATAAATTTCAAGGTTGCCATAAGTTACAAGGTTGCCATAAGTTACAAGGTTGCTAAAGTTACAAGGTTGCCATAAGTTACAAGGTTGTCATAAGTTACAAGGTTGCCATAAGTAACAAGGTTGCAATAAGTTACAAAGTTGCCATAAGTGTCAAGGTTACCATAACTTACAAGGTTGCCAAAAGTTACAAGGTTGCCATAAGTTACAAGGTTGCCATAAATTACAAGGTTGTCATAAGTTACAAGGTTGCCATAACTTATAAGGTTGCCATAAGTTACAAGGTTGCCATAATTTACAAGGTTGCCATAAGCTACATGACATTGATTGAGAGTGAATTGCATATTAAGGTAGCACACACAGAACAGACCAACAGAAGGGGAAGTTGTTGGGTGCTACAGTGTCCCTCTTCTGTTAACACAAACAAACAACATATTCTCTGTCTGTCACTACAAAATGAGAACCCGATTAAAAAGATCCTCTCTCAGACTCTCCCTGCAGCTCCATTTCCAGACGTGGGCAACAGCTCTCTCCAAGACCCTTCTTCACAACCCCCAACCCCCTTTCCATAAAGCTGGTAATGGCTCTGCAGAAGATATGCATGTATAACCATTGAATCTTGGTTCAACCTTACGTTTCATCTGTGGATGTATCCATCAATCGTTGTAAAGTATCTAGCATTGTTCCTTCCCATGTATCCATTCCATACAAATCTACCCTGTCCAGTTGGAACATTTTAGATATAATTGTCCCTAGCATGCTTGTCATATAATTCCATGTCTCACTGCTAGCATTTACTTTATCTGCCCCAGCAATTTCTTCAATCTGAAAGTAGAAACAAATTCTACAGAAATATTTCAATAACACAGCTTTTGTGCATCATTTGAAGATTTTGAATGGAATTATAACTTGCAAGTACAATTCGTATAAAACACCAAATTTGATCTCCACAATGTGATATGACTAGTCACATCAGGATATAGAAATGTGTACTTTGACAATATCTAGTTAGGAACACAGAAAAGGGCACACATGTACCTTACATTTTTGGGGAATGCCTTTCAAACTTTAGGTCTTGCGAGGTCTTTTATGTTTTTTTCAATAAAGGCAAATATGAAGAAAAAAAAGGGGACAATGGTGTTATAATAACAATAACACATGAGGGCTTGATCTAAATTTATATAGATTACAGGAAAACTACCTTCAATTTTTCAAAACTGAATGGCAATAGTTTTACAACAAACCCTGCATTCTGTATATACCTTCAGTAAAATACTTCTGATATCAATAGCTTTGGATAATTCTGTCACATAATAGTGTGCATCAATGTTGGTACAGAGGTCATGTTGTATTGCACTGCTATTAATGCTGTCATCGAAATAGAAAGTTTCCTCAAATAACGTCTGGTTACATACTGTGTCATTCCAATCATTGCTTAACATCACTCTCAAAAACTGAAACACAATATGGTCAGCATTATTGTAATAAATCTTAGTCTCAACTGAAGGAACCAGTCTCAGAACTCAAGTATCTGATTGGTGATCATGAACACAGTGTTTTAAAATTGACCAATGATAAGACTGCATTCTGAGACTGGTTTCGGCAAACTCAATTGACAACCATAGACCAAAAAAACTTTTCTGTGATAATGTTATGTGATAACAGAAACATGGAACAAAATAATAAAAATTATATTTGTATATAATGTTTTGAGTGAACAAGAACTGTGTGAAAGAACTAATACAATTGCTTATTACAATTACAAATAAACAGCCAAAGTATATACAAAACAACCAAAGCAACAGATTATTTAATTACAGAAACAAATGAATTACCTAAGTTTAAAAAAAATGACAGTCACATTTATCTATAAAAGACAATATACAATCACATATTTATTACAATGACCAAAGTTTTCATTTACAATGAAATAAATATAATAAAATAAGATTCAATTCTTATCTCACAAATAAATTTCATGAACTGACATGAAAGTGAGGTGAGTAAATGATAAAACAGTCCTCTTCTATGTTGAGCTCTACAATGATAGTTTTCACAAGCCCCAAGTTTATATGAAGTCAAAACTGAGTGAAAATGAAAAACATGAAACATTTTTGACCTGGGAAAAATGATATCAATCAATATCAAAAGAAGCAATGTGTATAAAATACCTTGACAGGATCAACAGAGGACATTAACAATGTAGAGAACGATCCACTGTTAGCCAAATCATTGACAAGTTCAGCGAGCGAATCAGCATCTGGTAATATATCTACCAGAGGAACACTGTTGTTTCCTGAAGTTGAAGGGAAAAATGTTTTAATTCTCAACACAAAAATCTTATCTTATGTCTAAACCATATCATGCGTTTATATTCTTATTTATATGTCTAACAGTATTTTGATAACCCTACATATGTACAATCAAATATCGCAAAATTATGGAGAAGGTTATCATAGCATTGTGTAAATGCAAGCAATGTGTACCAGTAAGATAGGACACATCATGCTTCGATGTTATGGAGTACAAAATACTAATTAATATATTGTAATGGTACTATGTAATGCATGATGGTAAGAGACAACGAAGCTGGCTGCCAAGATAACACAACATCACGACGTCCCTAACAGGATTCCATACAAAACTGTGTCATCTCAGCTGTATAAAATTTTACTTCAGTTTGATATAAGAGTAACAAAACAGTTTTGAAAACTTTGTAAACATTTAGGTTGAGAAACAGAAACACATTGGTCAATAAAAGGAAACAAATTTCAAACTTCAATTTTTTTCGATGATCAAATCATGCTACATATATTGATCAAACACTGTAGTTATACATACCAGTTATATTGTTCAGCATCATATCAATGTAGTTTTCTACTTCCACAATAAGTAACAACATTCCGTTGAAATCATTCATCATGTCTTCACTTTCCATTAGTGCCAACAAGGACATGTAGCTGTAGGAATTAACATTCACGAGTAAATGTTTGAACATGATGATAATCATAACCAAAAGACTTAATGACTTAAGAGAAAACAATTTTTCTGACTTCTTAAAAATATACCCTAAAATCAAACAGCTAGTAGAGGGAGCACATTTTTGTTTTCTGTTGCTAGGCAAAAAGACATTTGAGCACTAAAATTGTTATGTTACATTTGAGACGGAAAATTCTTGTGAGATTTGTTTCAGGTTTAGAACAAGATTGTTGCCATAGTTACAAGGATATCATTCATTATTTCAATGAAAAAAAATATTTCAGCAAAAAATGCAATAACATAGAAATTTCCTCAGCCGCAACACAAACTTCACCATTGCCAGTATTTGAACAAGAACAACACGCCCCTGGAGTACCTAAAATAGCTTCAGCTTCTAATTGTTCAGGATTGCTGAGACCCTGAAAGCTTTTAACAGACAGATCAACAGTGACCACTGTATGATATCATGAGCTTCTTACTTAAATGGGACTCAGATTATTGAATATCTTCCAAATGTAACAAAATCTCAGGAAATAATAATTTGTAGAACCAAAACTTACTCATCTCTTCCAAAACTTTGTTGAGAAAGTGAGGCAAGCCAGTCCGTCCATAGATACCCATCCACCAACATGCTTATATTCAATTGGTTGAATACTTCGGTAAAAACATTCAAAAGTTCATCAGTGTTCATGCTGTCAGCGTGAGACTGGTTCACAATGTAATTAAACTGAAATAAATGCATGTTTATTCAGTAAAAGAAACATTAAGTGAAACCAATGAAATATGATGTTGTAATACATCAGTCTGATGCGATATGTTTGGATACCAATACCAGAACTCAAGTCATGAAATAATTGCTTATTGTGACCAGTCTCCAAATTGTATGTTATAACCTTAACTCCGTCAAAACAAAATGATTGAAACTCTTTACCATAAACTCAAGTCAGAGCATAATACACACTATGCTATGATGTGACATCAATTCAAAGGATTATGTAAATGCCCTATGATGTGTTGACAGACAATAAAACATCTGACATTACTTATCTACCACCTGACGTGGTAAAGTGGTCAGCTGCTTGCGGAGGAACAGATTCATACTTGTTGGAAACCTGGGTACATTGTTAAGGTCAACAGACCATCATATATAAGTGAAATAATGTCAACAGTGATTTAAAAAAATAATTTTTTACTGCCTGTCCATTTTCATTTGGGAAAAAAGGCGCGATAAATCCCAAATTTGGAAAAATAAGGTAATGGTTGTTTTCCTTATAAAAATAACTTTTCAGCTGTGGCTGGTGTTTGTTATATATATAAGGTGATGTAAGAGCAAATATTCTTTTATAAAGGCTTAATATGCAAAAACCTGACTTAATAATTCATTGGTCACCATCCAACAAATCACATGAACATCAACATATAAAGTTCTGTTATACAGGAGCAGTCTTGGTGTGAAATGAGGCTCGGTGTACACAAGGAACATCTCCATGAACACAGGAAGGGCCGAATATTTTATACATACCTATCTTACTTTTAATGTCTTCAAACAATATGCCAACATGATGTTTGCCAACACATGAAGTTAATGGAATTTCAGAATTATTTACCATAGTAATGACTTTACCCTCTGCAATTTACATGTAATTACATTTGCCAACTTGGAACAACTATTGTTCTCAGTAAATAATTTTACTTAATGTTTGAGCACATTTTTTCTATGTTGTAAATATCTAGGTCACTCACCATTTCTTGGATTTTTTCCAGATTACTTTCTGTATTACCATAAGATATCAGTGTGCTATTCCATAAACTGTGATCAAGTCCACACAAGGCTGACACACCACTATAATTTTGCATCAAGTAATCTCGGTATTCATAATAATACTCTGATTTTCCACAAACAAATGATTCAAGAATATTGTCTTTAGTCATGTCATTCTACAAGAAAAAACAATATTGCAATATATTACACTATGTGTACACTGTCAATGTCCTAGGTATGTACAGTATCAATATTATAGGTATGTTCACTGTCAATGTTCTAGGTATGTACACTATCAATATTATAGGTATGTTCACTGTCAATGTCCTAGATATGAACACTATCAATATTATAGGTATGTTAACTGTCAATGTTCTAGGTATGTACACTGGCAATATTCTAGGAATGTACACTGTAAATATTCCAGGTATGTACAATGTAAATAGTCCAGGTATGTACACTGCTAATGTTCTAGATGTGCACACTGTCAATGTTCTAGGTATGCACACTGGTAATATTCTAGGAATGTACACAGTAAATAGTCCAGGTATGTACACTGCTAATGTTCTAGATATGCACACTGTCAATGTTCTAGGTATGTACTCTGTTAATGTTCTAGATATGCAGACTGTCAATGTTCTAGATATGCACACTGTCAATGTTCTAGGTATGTACTATGTTAATGTTCTAGATATGCACACTGTCAATGTTCTAGATATGCACACTGTCAATGTTCTAGATATGCACACTGTCAATGTTCTAGGTATGTACACTGCTAATGTTCTAGATATGCACACTGTCAATGTTCTAGGTATGTACACTGTCAATGTTCTAGGTATGTACACTGCTAATGTTCTAGATATGCACACTGTCAATGTTCTAGGTATGTACCTTGTCAATGTTCTAGGTATGTACACTGGCAATATTCTAGGTATGTACACTGCTAATGTTCTAGATATGCACACTGTCAATGTTCTAGGTATGTACTCTGTTAATGTTCTATGTATGCACTCTGTCAATGTTCTAGGTATGCACACTGTCAATGTTCTAGATATGTACTCTGTCAATGTTCTATGTATGCACACTGTCAATGTTCTAGGTATGCACACTGTCAATGTTCTAGGTATGCACACTGTCAATGTTCTAGGTATGTACTCTGTTAATGTTCTATGTATGCACACTGTCAATGTTCTAGGTATGCACACTGTCAATGTTCTAGATATGCACACTGTCAACGTTCTAGGTATGCACACTGTTGATGTTCTAGGTATGCACCATGTCAATGTTCTAGGTATGCACACTGTCCATGTTCTAGGTATGTACCCTGATAATGTTCTAGGTATGTACATTGTCAATATTCAAGGTATGTACATTGTCAATATTCAAGGTATGCACACTGTCAATGTTCTAGGTATGTACTCTGTCAATGTTCTTGGTATGCACCCTGTCAATGTTCTAGTTATGTACTCTGTCAATGTTCTAGGTATGTACTCTGTCAATGTTCTAGGTATGTACTCTGTCAATGTTCTAGGTATGTAGTGTATATGAGTGATGTAAATATAAACATAGTATGTAGGTATAATCACTCACCTCTATAGTTTGGTACACAGATAATACAGCAGTAAACCAGTCTTCTATTGACGTTATTGAATTCATTGTAGCGAGGAATTTTGCTGGGTCAGAAAATAGTTCTTCAATGTCTCCATCTGCAAAAGATAGAACCATTATACTGAGGCTTTGTGGCATAACTATTGAAACTGCAACTGTACTAAATCTAACTTACAATAGTTTTATGCTGATCTTGTTAATTGTTCAAAACATCATCATATCACCCAACAATTGGTGGACACATGAGTTTGTTAAACCAATCACTATTTCATATTAAAGCAAATAGAAACATAAATAATTGATATTATTAATTTTAACTAATTTATCTCAGCTGTGATGTAATAACTTTGTTTCTTTGAATCATTCTGGAGTTGCAATCTGGACAAACCAGCAGCAGCAGCTCATGACGTAGTGTACAAGCTTGACCTTTATGGGATTCAAACCCATAACCTTGTCATATATTGGCTGACACGTTTTCCACTACACTACAGTTACATCTCAAGCAAACATTTTGCAGTGGAAGAAAAAAAATTTTATAATGCTAATACTTACTCGTTAGTAGTTGAATGTATGGTGTAAGAAGTTTATTGAAGGTCATGGTCACTTCATTGGGTATTCCTAGATATGGATTCAGAATGTTCATAAATCTGGAAAACAAACAAAACAACACTAGGTTTAGTAGAGTGGAGACATACTGGGATAAAGGTTATAAAAAAGGTCTGAAAATCATGCAGCCAGATCGGGGATCCAACTGCTTTCTTATAAAAACTGATATAAATAATTCTGCACCGAACCCTTGTTAATATCATGTACATCAAATATTGATATGTCTCCTATCCTTCTTATAAGAGCATGAAAACATAATATCTGTGTAATTCAATCATACCAAGTTATAAAAACTACCATCGACTATATCATTTCTATATTTGACAGCACATACAGTAGAACTTCAAAACCTTGAACAGTTTTGGCTCGAACACAGTCGATACCTTGAACAGGTTCTTATGTCCCGGTGCAATACCTTCTTATTTCATATTGTCTAACAGTACATCACTCGAACAGAGATAGGTCCACTTGATTTGCAGTCCCTAGCTACCATTTTATTCATTTTTACCATAGAAAGGTCGAACAATACAGAACTTAACACCTTTGATTGATCAGTTGAAATCGTTTTGTTTGAAGAGGGTGAGATTGGCGACACATTTCAAACTCACGTCATATTAATTACTTAACTTATGTGACAAACAAATCAAATATTTAAAGAAAACCAAACGTGATTTTTTTTTATTGTTGATTATCGATTTAATTGCAGAGTAAATAAAATTCTAAAACAACAGTTTATCGTCTTTTATGAATTTCTTGAACAAAAGTGCAAACTTTATTGAGTAAATTCCGTGAAAAGGTCAAAATAGGTATAAATTCAACCGAAATTTATTATCTTCCCCGTTTTGATAGCACATAGTACACTTGTACCAGTAACAGGCAGTTCAGACATACACAATCATGTTTACCACTGATGCCTCAAACAATATGGCTCTAACTAATTGCTAGATCCAGTGGCAGTTCGAGGTTTCGAAGTTTTACTGTAAATACACATTCAGTTGCTGTTTATAATCCTTTTAACAGTTGCTATAAGAATAAATATGGTCTTAAGTTAAACAGCACATACAAGCGCTCAAACTTTTTATTCCACGGTTTGTTTACATATCATATTTTTACATTGTGAAACATCAAACTATTGCGCAATATCCAAAATCTGAGGTAAAAGCCAAGTTAACAAACTGGAAATTTAACCTCAGAAAATCACAAGTACAGTTGATTAAACACACATGAGGTCAATACAGTTCTCTAACTTACAGATTTGGATTTGAATAAAGATCATTAAGGAATTCAAGGGTTCCATCCCAGTTTGCCCACAGCATGAGGTTATTATCCACAGTAGGTGGAGCTTCTATCCAAGACATAAATATAGTAACGAATGTCTCAATGTTGTTCGAGACTGAGGTCCAATTCAAGGTGACGTCCGTATTTGAAACATTCCAGATTTCCATCAACTGAAAAAGAAATGTTAGAAAACATTCAATGAAGAGCCATCAGTACAGGACGACATTAGACTTCATTGATATACCACTTGTACGTACATGTATTTTTAAAAACCATTTCCTAAGTTACTAAAATGATCAACCAATCCCCGCCTCCCGAATTCCTCCCCATTCCTATTCCCATTCCATCTCCTTCCCTGAATTAATTAATTAAAGAAACACCAAAAACCAACTAGTCAGTGTGCCCCTTTCACTGCCCTTTCTTGCAGACAAAATAATTGTATATATAAAAAAGAAAACTGATATCATAAGTGAGTAACACATGACCCTATAGCACCGTGACCTTGACATTAAAGATCTGATTCCTGAATGAGGCAAACCTCAGCATACTTAACGTTAGTGAAACATTTCATGTTAATTCCACAATCATTCAAAAGAGAGATTAAGTTGTTACAGGGAGCGCCACATAATCAAGACAATTCCTCCCCACACGGACCCCCGCAAAACATGTGTCTACAAAACATCTGAGACACGAAGAGTTTGGGACCGACCACAGGTACTTGAAACTAACTTTAATGTTCTATATGGCCTATTTACTGTAATGTTTTTATTATAGTAAATAGGCCATATAGAACATTAAAATAGTTTGTTTCAAATACCTGTGGGATGGAGAGATGAACTGAAAACCTAATACCGGTATACTAGTGTATACACACATTGCTCGCTTTGAGAGCATAAACATATGTCATATTGTCCAATTCAAAAATATGCATTTTGTAACACATATAAGTACACAAAAGTGTATACCATTGCTTCAAATTTCTCTTGCTGTATTTGGTCTTCTAAAACTTGTTGCCACGTGTTTGGATCAAAACATATAACTTCCGCCAACGCTTGAGTGATAACAGTCTCTGTTCCATTCATAGATATATACATAGCCGCTGTATTATCTTCACATTGTGACATCAGCATGTCAAGGTCTGACAATATCTGGGTTAGCTGTAAATATTAAATACAGCAATATGACATTCAATTCAAGAATAACATACAAAATACTTGATGAATTATTTAAACCATGAAATAAAAACCTTCATATTTTACAGCCTATTATATTAACATTGTGAGTTGTCCGGTTTGAGGTTATAGAACCAGTCTAAGAATAATGTCTTGCCATTGGTCAATTTGTCAGAGTGTGATCAGAACCCACCAATCAAATGCTTGGGTTTAGAACTGGTTATCAAAATCAATTTTAAGATGTAACTCCATTAAAACACTGAACCAGACAATTACCTTCTCTGCATCGACTGATTCATCAAAACTATCATTGCCTGAAGTTAAAACATTTCTCAGTGCTTCCAGTGCTTCCATCAGTTCAACGATATCTGTAGAGTTCTTGGACAGAGTTTCAACAGTAACATTGTCTAGAAAAAAAGCAGTGTATGAATACAATATAACATAACTCTCAAACAGCAGTAAAATGTTTTCACATATCGACTTTACTGAGCAAGTTCTTTGTAAGGTGGTTTTAGATACAATGCCAACCCCTGTCTGTTAAAAAACAACATACCATTATTTAAATGGCCTCTCCGCCTCTGCAGTTTTATTTATGTCATGACCCAAATGGACAAACAACACAACAGTATGAATTGGAAAGGCCTGGCATGGAATTTAACTTTGAAAAGATTTGACCAACCATAATACTTCTTGATTTTTGACATTCTATTACAGAGGAGAATGACTTGATACAAAGTATTTAATGCCACAATTAACAATAAACAGATTGCACTGAGAAATGAGGATACATACCAGATACTTCCTTCATTCTCATATTAAGGAAATCCAGGACAAGATCCACAGTAGCGAATGCTTTCTTAGCTTCCATATTCATGTCAATCATTGAACTCAGCTGCAGCGCCACTGGTCCCCTGTTGGAAAACAAATAATGTATGAATTTTCCTTGATTTAATACAAGTCAAAACTCATTCATTAGACAGGAAAACAAATTTGTGTGGAAAAAATTAAACTATATTTTCGAAGAATTTTGTCACGTGACTTCCCAGAATGCACCTATACAAGACATTTCCTTTTCCTGAAGAGTCATTGCTTCTGAAAGCATAGAATAAGGTTCAGCCAATGTGCTTACCACTGTTCTAGAAGTGTGCTATACTCATTGCCAAGGTATGTTTGTAATTGTTGAAGGAAGCCTTCAATTGAAGGATCTACTGGGGCTGTAGTCTGGGGACCGTTCAGTAATATCAGCAAATCAAGCCAAAATGTTTCATTCATCCATTCAGATGGTAAATCTATCATAGGTGGGTTTGTGATCAGCCCTTCAATCCTTGCTGAGACATTCCTGTTCCTTTCATCCAATGTGTTCCAATCTATCGTGTAATTACTTGATATCTGTAAATATATGTTCATTTTTATAAAATAATAATAAATTCTTCAATAAAAAACTAAATATTGTTTTTGTCACTATGAAGTTTCAATTACAGTCGGATCTTGTTCATTTGAATTCATCGGGTCTGTATTCTACTTCGAATCAAACATTTAAATTCAACATGCTTAAAATGATACATTGGGATATATGATGTTTATTTTGAATGATACCCAGTATTGAGATAGAAGGTTGTGGAATAAAGGAGGAATGACTGTACCTGGTTGATGACTACACTGACGGTACTACTCTGAGTTTCCAATCTCAACACTGAAGCCTCCGAATAAAATAGTCATAAAATCAACCAATGACAAGGCATGATTATTAGAATCATACTCAAAATAAGTTTCATAGCCTTTGTGCTAGAAGGTATTCAACAACTGTTACCCTTAACTTCAGTCATGAAAATTTTGGTCACAGCCTTAAAGCCAAAGCCACTGATTGGATGGATTTTGGCACCTTGACTTAGTTTTGAAATAGACCAATGGCAAAGCTGCATTCATTGGTCAATCTTTTCATGCAGTCTTTACTAAGCGGATCCAATGTATCCTTCATGAATGTGACATTTCCGTAGTCATGCAACTTATGGTCAGTCATGAAGCATAACATAATGAGAGAACATGAATATCTGACAATGATAACCTTGTGACAGATCACATACATGTGTATAACAGTTATACAGAGATGGTACTGTATTTATTCACGTCTCTAAAGATTTTGATATAAAGAGATGAAAAATGGAGAAAACGTTGAGTAAGACCATTCAGAAGCATGAAATAACAATAATACCTTGTTCATGATCTCCTCCACCATCGCCATATCAGAGAATTGTTCCGCAAGAACGTTTAGATCTATTGCACAAAGTTTCTCTTGAACATATGAAATATTTAATGTAACTGTTGGTGGTACGGAAAAATATTTGGACAAATCAGATGTACAGAGTTCATTGATGATTGCATCTTCATCTCCGATAGACATCAACTCCGTGAACTGTAAAAAACAACAACAGTTAGTTGAAACATATTTTATTTACATACTATGAACATCATAATTAAACAATACAATATAAAACAGTTAACATGAAACGAGTTTGTTCAGTAGTTAATGTAAAAAGGATCAGACCGAAGGCCATTGACTTATATAGGTCTTAACCAACAGTTAAACAATACAATTAGATGAAATTGGTAACCATTACAAGTTTACACTAAATAAAACAAAAAATTCAAAAAAGTATGTAAATTAAACAGAAAGATATTTCTGAGACCTTTTTGTAAATAATATGCCCACAAGCTATAACACTGGGATTGGAGATCAGTCCCAGAATGCAACGTCGCTATTGGTGATTTTCCAGACAAACAGCCAATCAGCTGCTTCAGTTTGAGACAGCCCTCCAAACTTGGATATTAACCTGATACCCATACGTCTGCATAAAACTGTAGAATGATGTTGCAGAATAACTTCATAAAGAAGTCAGATGATATTAATACAATAAAATAACATACCTGTGGAGAATTGAGTGAATATGCAAGAGTTTCAACGATATGCTGTTCTTGTAGAAGTAACATCAATTTCTGTATCTCACCATAACCATAGAAAATGTCAGCTAAATTGCTACCTGTTATCAAATAGTAACACAGAACATGTCAGTTAAATTGCTACCTGTTATCAAATAGTAACACAGAAAATGTAAGCTAAATTGCTACCTGTTATCAAATAGTAACACAGGAAATGTCAGCTAAATTGCTACCTGTTATCATATAGTAACATGGAAAATGTCAGATAAATTGCTACCTGTTATCAAATGGTAACACAGAACATGTCAGTTAAATTGCTACCTGTTATCATATAGTAACATAGAAAACGTCAGCTAAATTGCTACCTGTTATCATATAGTAACATAGAAAACGTCAGCTAAATTGCTACCTGTTATCATATAGTAACATAGAAAACGTCAGCTAAATTGCTACCTGTTATCATATAGTAACATAGAAAACGTCAGATAAATTGCTACCTGTTATCATATAGTAACACAGAACATGTCAAATTCTATGCAAATCAGCATCAAAATTAACTCCAAGTTTAAAATGTTGCTATAATCATCAGTTTAAATGACGTGATGTCATAGCACTTTGTAGAAAACATACATATACAGGACTGACATAACAATGTTCAGTGTTCAAAGCCACATGTTAACATCGGATGATGCCAAATTTTAGATTATGCCAGATTGATCTCAAATCTCACTGTAGCGTATACTACACAAGTTAATGCTGGTAAGAATTTGAAAATGATAATACAGTTTTTCTTATGTGACAGTGTTGTCAATAAGAGTCGCCCGCCGGTCAAAACTACATTTGCATTTTTTGATAGCGTAGACCCCCTAGCTGGCCGGTTATTTTTCTGTTCGGCAAGTTCAATCAAAACTTTTTGACAACACTGATAAACTATGTACTAAATTATACAAGAAAAGCATGCACAGAAAGAAAATAGGTTTTGGAGAATGCCGACTAGTAATGAGCATGGAGATGGAACTCAAGATTTTATAATCATGGACCAAAGTCATGCAGCAGTCAGTAACTTACCGTTCATATTTTCCAACCGATCCAACATCATCTCCAAGACATCATACGAGATATCATTTATCTTCATCTGTAACTGGAAGTCTGGTGATGATGTTGACAAAATTTGCATGAGGTTGTTGGAACTGTCACTAACCCTGTTTTGTAGAAAGACAATTTTATACCAATGTTGTACAAACAAATATCACAGGTTTGACATAAGACGTTTGTATCCACAAAGCAGTTTCAGTGGTGAGAATTAGGCATAAACCTTGACATATATTTGTCCCTGCTATACTATATGTACATATGATATAAATAGTACTAAATATACGTATACTATAGCAGGGGCAAAGGGAGAGATTAAAGTTTTCAGGTAAACAAAAACATGAGGTATCACACATGTAGTCAAGAATGAATGACCTAACAACTGTGACCTTCACCTTAAGGTACACACCTACCTCTTACACACAAAATGAATTTCAAATCGAAATTAACGCAATTTCAGAAAATACTAGTGTCACACAAATACCAATGAAAAGTATAATACAACATCTTTTGTTATAAAATTATACAACATATATACTTACATGTCCATGATATTATTGTTCATTGTGACTTCATTCAAAAACATCATCAATTCCATCCATAGAGTATCATTATAAAAGTCCGGCCATTTGAAATCCTGTGACTGATTTATGAAGTTCTGTATTGCTGTTGTTAACATTTGATTGGCTGCTGACCACGACTCTACACTTGTCTGATTGGTCATATTGGCACGTAGAGAATCATACTGTGAGTGCAAGACAATATTCAGCATATTAAATGTAACTAGAGCTATCACTGAAAGTGATTAATACCCCTGCAGCATATGACGCCTTGTATTGCAGGGGTATAACAATATTATCTGCAGCATGACTGAGAAACAAAATGACAGAATTTAAGAACCAGTAAAATTTATTTACAAGCATTAAATAGTACTCACAGTTCCAGTCTGACAAAGACTGATATAAGGTACAAACGGTAATACTAACAAACTAATTACATCAGGTTTTAAGCATAAAATTTAGCATTAAGGATGTACAGTTGTCAGTACAGCTGTTAATGATACTGATCATGGGAGATTGTCACAAGTTCTCTCCCACTCTTATACATATACTATAGCAGAGAATTAGGAGGGAAACGAACTTGTGACAATCTTCTGAGATTAGAATACAAATGTGTATCCAGGCAGCAAAGTGAGAGACAAAACACCGTATTAATTGCAATTAATAGCTGCAATTTTGCACGGAAACACATAATTATGCACATTTCTTAGGGAAGCCAACAAATCCAATAGCCGAGGCCCCTTTGACACCTACCCCCCCCCCCCCACACACACACACAATATCACTGCTCACATCTGACATACCATACACATCTGTCCAGGAACAACCCTTCTTTTTAAATTGTGATATAACATAAACATAACACTTACAGCCTCTCCAATTTGTTGAGCATGTATAAATGCAGACATCTCAACTTCCAGTGCTGTCATGTTGATGGAACAAAAATCTGTATGTATCAGTTCAAATGAGATATTCATCACTGGGGGATCAGTCATTAAATCAAAGGGCTCCTTCATACACAGAACCTCTGGGCCTTGCATCAGGGCTTCAAAGAAGTATGATATCTGAAATAATACAAAGAAAGTCTTTATTGACAATTATAATACTGGTGGATTGGTTCCTGTATTTTGCTTTCAAAATGAACAATTTTAAAATTCAAAATACAGTCTAAGATATATCATGCTAATTTTTTTGTTCATTTGTTTACCTAAACAAACAAGAAAAATATACTTTATCTAGTTAAAACTTAATAAATATGCATTATCACAGAATAAATTTATAATGTTTTTCTCTGTCTATTCGAATAATACGTTTGTATTACCATAAAATTAAAAAAACAAGCGGGTGTTTTTTACTATTTTGGTTGTTAGTAATATGATAAAACAATATTGTTTTAAATGATTTTACATGGCAATGGTTCTTATTAATGATGTTTTAGACTATGTAACAACAATACTAAATGAAGCACGTTCAGATGAGCCAGGTACCATCTTTAAATCTCATTATAATAACCTTGGATTGTTGAATGTAGTCAATAGAAACAAACATGGAGAGCTTGTCATGAGTTATCTCCTCTTATCCCATCTAGAGTTATCTTCCTTTGTCCTTGCTATACTATATGTACATATGATATAAATAGTACTAAATATATGTATACTATAGCAGGGGCAAAGGGAGAGAACTATAGAAAGGATAAAAGGAGAGAACTCATGACAATATCATGTGATGTAGTGTATATTATACCTTTTGGTTATCCACCAATGATGTATATGAGAACACTGTGTATAGTTGAGGTAACCAGTCCATGAACTTCCACATTTTATACATCTCAGGATAATCCTGGAACCCTACTGCAGGATCTGTTAACATTTCTACAAAAAAAACACGAAATAATGCTTATATAACTTATACATGAATTTCAAAACACAAACATTAATCCTAACTAAATAATACTACTGAGGTTTTTGTTCAATGACCAAAATTATATAAAAAATTATTTTTACTAAAATTGTTATGTTATGAAAATTGTATTATGAACTTTACACTTTGATGTTATTCATCAATCAAAAGCATAGTTATATGATATTAATACATCATACTATGTATGTCCAGTGCAGAGGAACATATTTACCAACAACACAGAATAAATAACAATATTTGGGTCTGAGGTAATGATTCTGAAAATTCTAGCCTCTGATTGGTTGTTTCCAGTGCAGTCTTCAAACTGACCAATGAAATGGCAGCATTCTGAGACTGGTTTCCAAGCAACAAGGAACAAAGACCAAAATACTCACCTCCAGACTTGTCCATCATAGCAGTTAATACAATCATGTATGTTTCTGATATATGAATAATCCCGTCCATACCTGGCGTCCCTAACATGTTCTGTATATTTTGCAACAATTGAATTTGATTTAATTCTAACAATCTGTGAAATACAGAATGTACATGTATGTGAATATAGACAAGCTCAAGATAAAAAATGAAATACATGTAGACGAAAAGTACAAAAACCTTAGTCATTGAAACATTGTAACAGAATATTGTACAAAATATATTTTATCTTTTGATTCTTGATACATGACTGAATACTAAATGAGCGCCACTGTACGATATCCAACCTCTTCTATAAGTGACGTCATTTCCAGAAAACAAGCAGTATTTGCCCTATATGGCAATATGAAAACAAAGTGACCATCTTGAGTAAATATTGTTTCCTGCTTGCACATAGTGACGTCACATGTGACGTTTTCTTGAATTGACGTCACTTACAGAAGAGGTTGGAAATCCCACAGTAGCACTCAAATATAGACATGGTTTAATACCAGAGAATAATGCTATTGTAGGTTGCTAAAATATTGAGTGTTTAAATTCAACTGTAATCCATGGTGAAACAATTGTTTCATTCAAACATTCATAATCATCGTAAATTTGCGACAGCAGTGAAGAATGTACCTCCAGGGGAGATAAGCACTGCAAGTATGTAGTTGAAGTAATGTGTAAAGTCAATACAGAATTACCCTACTTACTTCATAGGATCATACGCCTCACTTGTAGAACCCAAGAATTCCATGATGTCATCCCATAATGTGACATTGGAATATCCAGGTATTATAAAGTGAAATACTTCAACGAACATTTTCATTACATCGGCATCTGATAGGCGCTCTGCCCATTCTGATGTCAGGCGATTGTACTCGGTCGTCCAGGCCTCAATACTGCCTGTTTGTGTTCCATTCCTTAAACTGTCATACTGAAATATACATGTTCATATAATCAGACTGAGATTATGAATCTGGAACCAGTCTCAAAACTTAGGCCTATCTATGAGTCAAAACTTAGGCATCCTATCTATGAGTTAAAACTTAGGCATCCTATCAATGAGTTAAAACTTAGGCATCCTATCAATGAATTAAAACTTAGGCATCCTATCTATGAGGTAAAACTTAGGCATCCTATCTATGAGGTAAAACTTAGGCATCTTATCTATGAGTTAAAACTTAGGCATCCTATCTATGAGGTAAAACTTAGGCATCCTATCAATGAGGTAAAACTTAGGCATCCTATCAATGAGGTAAAACTTAGGCATCCTATCAATGAGGTAAAACTTAGGCATCCTATCTATGAGTTAAAACTTAGGCATCCTATCAATGAGGTAAAACTTAGGCATCCTATCAATGAGGTAAAACTTAGGCATCCTATCTATGAGGTAAAACTTAGGCATCTTATCTATGAGTTAAAACTTAGGCATCCTATCTATGAGGTAAAACTTAGGCATCATATCTATGAGGTAAAACTTAGGCATCCTATCAATGAGGTAAAACTTAGGCATCCTATCAATGATGTAAAACTTAGGCATCCTATCTATGAGTTAAAACTTAGGCATCCTATCAATGAGGTAAAACTTAGGCATCCTATCAATGAGGTAAAACTTAGGCATCCTATCTATGAGGTAAAACTTACAAAGGAAGCAAAAACTTATAATGAGGTAAAAACTGATATGTATCAACAAGGCAAACGATGAATAATGAGGTAAAAACTGATATGTATCAACAAGGCAAACAATGAATAATGAGGTAAAAACTGATATGTATCAGCAAGGCAAACGATGAATAATGAGGTAAAAACTGATATGTATCAGCAAGGCAAACGATGAATGAGAAAAAAAACTTACAAATCGGATAAAATGTTATACATTGTATGTGATAAACACTAATCAATGGGATAAAAAGTTATAAGTAGGATAAACACTTATAAATAGGTTAATTAACACTTATAAATGGGATAAACACTAATCAATGGGATAAACACTAATCAATGGGATAAACACTAACCAATGGAATAAACACTAATCAATGGGATAAACACTAATCAATGGGATAAACACTAACCAATGGGATAAACACAAATCAATGGGATAAACACTAATCAATGGGATAAACACTAATCAATGGGATAAACACTAATCAATGGGATAAACACTAATCAATGGGATAAACACTAATCAATGGGATAAACACTAATCAATGGGATAAACACTAATCAATGGGATAAACACTAATCAATGGGATAAACACTAACCAATGGAATAAACACTAATCAATGGGATAAACACTAATCAATGGGATAAACACTAACCAATGGGATAAACACAAATCAATGGGATAAACACTAATCAATGGGATAAACACTAACCAATGGGATAAATGCTAATCAATGGGATAAACACTAATCAATGGGATAAACACTAATCAATGGGATAAAAACTTATAGCTGGGATAAAAACTTTTATCACATAACTTGCACTCCAGGAGTGGCATAAAGCAGTGACATAAATATCATATGTAACTAGTTACATAAATAGCGGAATCACAGCACTATCTAAAGTATATTTAAAGATTGAAAACAATCTATTTATGGTGTTATGTGATAAAAAGAATCTTACATTCGTGCTTATTTGATATTGTTTTTATGAAACTCGTCGACTGAAACGAATATGATGCTCGGCAGAGCCTCGTGTCATATTCAGTCGACTCGTTTCATAAAAACAATATCAAATAAGCACTCATGTAAGATCCTCTATATAAGTAGGATAAACACTTATAAATGAGAAAATATATCAATGCATCAACTCACCGTCTCTGAGATGTTCTCTGCATGTATAAACACGGATGCCTCTTTCTCTAACTCAGTAAAATTTACAGAACAAAAAAGGTTGAAAATTTCTTCAAATCTGATGTTCAGTATTGGAATGTCGGTCATCAAGTCAGAGGGAGACTCCTTACATAATGCCTCAGGACCCATGATCACAGCTTCTGTAAACTTAGTTATCTGTACAAAAAGAATAGACAGAATAATAACAAGACCAATAACTAGAATGTGTAATTCATACATTACTAAAACACAACCGTCCTTACAATAATATCTGTCATTTTATTTCATTGCATCCTTTATTTTTTAAGTACAATATATGCAATAAAAGGAATCATGTGCTGATGGTCAAGTTGCTGCCAAAACAGTTACCCAAGAGGTGTACATATCTATCCATATTGTAAGCCAGTGACATATTCTTATACTCCCAAGTAATGTTGCATACTGGTAAGATATTACACCATGAGCTACAAAGATCTTGCATGGTCAACAAAGTATCCACTAATAAATACATGCCTGGATTTATTTCAGTCAGCAACATTTTTTTTATATGTTAAGTATGAAGCAATCAGGATCAAATCCCCAACCTACCACATCCAGAGTGCAACATCTCCTGACTGAGTTATTGAAGGCAGTACATGTTTCTACATATTTATCATAGCACACATACGTCTTACAAGTACTGTCACAAGAACAGTAACAGTATAACTGAATCAAACACTAAAAACACTAAAATCCATAGAAATTTAAGGTTATACATTTGTTTGTAAAACTGTGTTTTGAGACCAGCCTTGTCATTGGTCAATATTAACAGTGTGTTCAGGACCAGCCAATCAGAGGCTTGAATACTGAGACTGGTAATAAAGCCTCAGATGCTAGTAATTTCCTGAACTAGTGAAATAATAACAAAATATGCAGCATAATATAACAGAATTGCTCACCTTAGCATTATCAACCATAGCAGTGTAAGAAAAGACGGCGTACAATTGAGGCAACATGTCCATTAACTTCCACATTTTATACATCTCAGGATAATCAACAAAACCAACACTAGGGTCCTTTATCATTTCTGAAAGTTATACACACATTAACAGTAAAACAGATTAATTCATGGTGTTCTGCTGAGAATTTTCCTGTTGAAAATACAAGTAAACTGGCCGTTTTCCATGTTATTAGTGGAACATAAATGAATGTTTTCTTAAATACGTACAGCATACTGCCGTCACTAGGGGATGGATCAGATGCTATTGAACTCCCTTTATTTTACATGATTATCAATATTTGAAAGAGATAATACAAAGGGACCCATGAAAATAATTCTCATTTACTAATAATTCTGGGTTCTCAAAAGGGGACTTACACCTTCCCTTGTACCCTTATTTCCAGACAGCTGCTGTGGATCCCTAAACACTATTATAAAATAGATTGCGTTTGAATGACCTAAAGTCAAACGTAAGATGTAATTCGTGCAGAAGTTGCTTAGAAATCAACCATAAATAATCATGAAAATTTGATTAGAGATGAGAAGAGATATTATGTACAATACCTATAGATTCACTCATCATGGCACGTATAACACTCATATACATCTGAGACACTTGTAAGACTTCAGAAACCCATGGCATATCTTGTAAATCATTGAGACTTTGTAATGCACTATTGGCACTGAACTGTGACATGCTGAAAATATGATGTAACACAATATATAAAGTATTTCCATCCATGGGTGCATCCCCATTTCGTAAAAAAACATCTGCAATGCATACATAGTACATTTGTTAATTAAACCAGTATATTAGATTTTCATCAACTTACATTCGAAAAAGATATTGGCAAAGTTGAGCAGAATCCAACACTGAACCAGACAGCACTGATGATATGTGCAATAAGACTTAATGTGGATACTTTCCACCAAGTTTGGTCCGAATCCAACACTGAACCAGACAGCACTGATGATATGTGCAATAAGACTTAATGTGGATACTTTCCACCAAGTTTGGTCCGAATCCAACCAGTAGTACAGGAGGAGTGTCTGGACAAATCATGCTACAGACGGACAGCTGGACAGATGATTAAGGTATTTTCTTCCAATGAAAAACAGTCCATAAGTGTGTCCATATCTATATCTTATACTCATAATTCAGTGATTACAATCACAAACGACGCCGAGTTATATCATGGTTTTCACAAAGAAAACAGAAGAAAAAGCCCTTAACCCTTAAAATCTGTATCACAAAGGTGAGGCATGGTTACTTGACCTTGTTCTGTTTACAGCTTTCAGTGAAAGATTAAATTCCATATACATGATTGTACTGAATAGAACACATACCTTAATGTAGTCATCATGTACGTTGTAGTGCTGTCAAGATCCATTAAAAACTGTTCAAACTGTCGCTGAATTTGTTCAAGATCTCCATCGTTACTGAGTGGCAAACCAACCGAGGTTATCGGTGATGACATCACATCAGTAAGTAGATCCATATACTGCTGTAACAAGGGAGCTAATGTCGTGTAGTCTACCATCATGTCTGAAGCTGACATGTTCATTGAGAATATATTCTCGACCTGAAAATCACAACATAACATTTGGCTTCAAAACTGAATGCAATCTCAATTTGACACAAATGTGAACAACAACACCTGATTTGCTGGTGTTTGTGGGATAATGTTTTAAAAAAAAGACAGATAACATACGTGCCTGTAGGTATAAAACTGAGTACACTGCAACTCCGTTATACCGCGATCGGTGGGGTCCAAGGACTCGCGATCGCGTTATATCCGACCGCGGTATAGAGACAGAATACCAACTTACCCCACCCACTCAATATAGCGTTGTGCGTACTATGTTTTCGTATATTTCGTATTTGTTTTAACAAATAGGTAGAGGATAAATGTAAAATGTATTTATGTGTCATTATTTGAAACTATTTCAAAACAAAACTCATTAATTATTTAAAACATAGCTAAAATATGATCATTTCTCTTTCGGAACCGCAATATTTTGGCGGTGTTTGTATTATTTGTTACCCGTGAAAATTACCCCCCTGTGACACTCTCGCAAAGTACATGTGAACATTGCAGATTTAGAGTGAGAATTAATTCAATAATTATATCTAATTGTATTTTCGTACCTATCGATATTTATCCGTTATTCGCCAGAACAAAAGAATAATCCATCGCGTATAAATGTTGATTCGACCAACAATCACGCGTGAAAAATGCGATAGCCTACAGTTTTTGCACCACGCCTGGTCGTATCTATATTACATACGTCTAATAAAGCATTTCACGTCAATCAAAATGTGCATTTGACAAAATCAACACCCACGACGGTCGTCCTCTGAAACTAGAAGACGACGCGGCCCCTTTGAAGTCTGCGAGTAGAACATTTTCCACGTGCGTCGCATCAAACATTGGGCCGACTACTTGATCTAACAAGTCAAGACGCGGCGCCTTTGTAGTCTGCGAGAACATTGTTTTTGACTAGCAGCACTTCAAACATTCGTGCCGATCGAGTTGTCCGCTTTTGCATTGACTTAACTATTTTTTTGTGACAGATCGAGAAATAGTCGACCGACAATCTAGTAGGTATGTGTGAACAACAAGTGCTGTACATATTAATCGTATTTAGCCATCAGGATACCATTTAGTTTATTGAGGATTAACACTGCTTTGTCCCATGATTGACATCCCCTACTGTCATTCATTCAATTAAAAGAAATCTCGCCGGTTTGCGATCATCTAATTGGTCAAGGTAAGGAGAATAATTGAACGTGGGCGTGTTAGACTCAACATCAGCTACTCCCGTGACGTCATAGATTCAGCACAATCCAAGGTCAAATTACGTTGATGTTTATGAAATGTGTTAAACATTAGACGGTGACATTTGTGTAAATATTTATGGTTATCATAATTGGACATATATCTTTTATGGTGCGTATATTCAGTTTAAGTAATCTTGTTGATTCGCGATCGCATAGTAAAATAAAAAATAAAACAGCACGTGATTTCGCGAAAGAGCAGACAGCAAATCGCGAAAAAATACGATTTTGATCAATTTTTTCTTCCTTTTTTGACAAATATTAGGATTTTTCATGAAAATAATCGGGAGCCACGACGACATCGCGTTATAATGGATATCGCGCTATATCCGACCGCGGTATATCGGAGTTGCAGTGTATGAAGTTTAATCTCACAGAGAAGACTTTCTACTGGTCAATTTCAAGACTGCACTCAGAAAGAACCAATCAGGTGCTGGAGTTTGAAACTGGTCATCAAATGCAGATTTTAACCTCAGAACATTTTCAGACAACCCATAGACGTATTATGAAGCAAATCTCAGATTTAATACTACATGTACATGTATTATGATACTTACCGCAATAATCAAATCATCAAGGCCTTCCATACCAGTTCTTAGCTCTTCAACCAGTTTTTCAAAATCTACCACATTACACACGGCATCAACAACTTCTGTTCTGGTCAATGTTGTGTTTGCAGGCATTTCAAGCACGGACTCAAACTGGTCTGTATCAGTGCACAGACTTTCAACATTCACACTTAACCATTTTGAAGGCTGTAATGATAATTAACATACAAAATACAACAAAATTCTGAGGAGACGATCACATGTCACATTGCACTGTCGTGATGTCATGTCACGTATCGACCCTGGCCGCACGGTCAACTCAACATGTGACATGCGACAGCCTTAAAAGAATTCTGTAACAGACACATGTACATTACAAAATGAACAACTTCATTCAAATGATTTCATATTTTTTCTTAATTTTAACAAAATTTAAGGAAATTAACGTAGTAACAAAAACCATTATTAACTAATCGATCTCTAAGCAGATATGAATTCCAGCGGAACACTTACCACAGTAACAAACATACAACTTTATTCAAATATTTACAAAATACAGAAATTCATACCATTCCATTGCTGCTTAATGTTTGAAGATTTGTCAATAAAACAGCATTTATTTCTGGTGTTTGTTCCAGTAACTGTAAAACTTTGTCTGCTTGCGGAGAGTTCAAATGAGCGCTGAGATTGAACGTTCTTGTTCCTGAAAGTTAATGTGGTTTACTATTAAAAAGTTGCTATGATAATTAAACAACTTTAAATATTCAAATACTTTTTCCGCAATAGCATTATTGTTGTTTAAATGGTTTGTCTCTACTTTTCTCCTATCGCTGAAGTTAATATAAGTGAATTAAGTGTGAGGAGTATACCAGGGGCAGCCCAAGAAATTCCTGCTTCACTTGAAAATATTAGTTAAATCAATGTCTTCCGCATGAATAAATTCTCATTCAGATTTTAATATTTCAGGGCCTGAGGATACACAAGTTTGGAGACCATTAATTTTTCAAAACCCAAACCTCTGATTGGCTGATTTGAATACTGTTTACAAACTGACCAATAGCAAAGCTTTGCTCATAAACTGGTCTCCAAACTAAGTTGTGTCACAGTGTAAATAAGAATGAGCCAAAATGACAAATAACTATGACAAAAACAACTTACTGTTTATTATACCCAGATGAATGTTTATAAACTTAAACAAGTGTAAGTTAAGGTAGGAGCTAGATGCCATACTGTACTGCCAGGACATAGCAAACGTATCATTGCTGGAGTCCATGTTGTATAATACATTCATCAGTTGATCTATTGCTCCAGCAGCTCTAATAAAATAAATGACATTACAGTTAGAACATTTTTTGAACACCAATTGTGAAACAAGTTCTTACAACTTATACTTATAACTCTCGATAACCATTTCCTCAGTCAATTAATCAGCACTTGCGCTCAATACAGGGATTGTGAAAATTTAAGAAGAATTTCATCCATGGCTTCCTATATTGTCATTAAAATCATCAGATTTTCAAAGGGCCATAACTCCATTCAAACTCTTTAAACCAGTAATACTTACTGGGAATACTTATCACCAAGATTGATTGAAATCTAGTCAGCAGTTATGGGAGCATAGTTTGGATCGACGTTATGATGAGACACACAGAAAGATGGACAGACAGACAGACAAACAGATCGGATTAAACCAATATGTCTCCCTATCAAATGGTCCAATTCATTGTAGTTATAGTGAAGTATATATACTGTCAATTCAATATTAGTTGAGAATACCATTTTTGTGTACGCTATTTCTATTGGTCAATATTTTATAAAACATGTTTTCATTGGTCGATATTTTATAAAACATGTTTTCATTGGCTGACCCTTGCACAACTTGGTTACAACCATTCTCAAGTAAATAAAAGCAGACTATAGAAGAAATAGTACAAACGTGTCAATGTCAAAGTTATAGGTATTCTGTAGAGTTGATGATAGATCAGATATTGAAGAATTTGTGTCACTTAATCCAAACATTGACAAATCTGGCATAAAACTATCAAATTGTCCGGCATTAACATTCTCTGCAAACTTCTGTGTTGTTGTAACAATATCGGTCCAGTTCAAGGTCAGTTGTGGTAGTGATGAAGTATTGTACGTCATAATAACTTCCCACTGAAATATGGAATCATTGTAATACATGTAATTGTAATCATGCATGGTTTAACATCATACAATTAAATGCAAACCCATTTAAGGCTTTCCAGATGTCACCAGAGATTATAATACTGAGTTTGGTGAACAGTCTCAGAATGCAGCCTTGTGATTGGTCAATTATCAGACTGTACTCGGAAGTAACCAATCAGATACTTGATCACAGGTCTCCAAACTCAAATATCTACATAATCCAAACATTAAACATTTCATCTGTTTAATATTGCAAAGCTTAATTACCAGGGAAATTAAATATTCATAAATAAAGAATATTCAAAAATCCGAAATTTGTAGGAAATATTCAAACAATACTCAATGAACTGTTTACGATAAGTTCTTCATTCCCAGTATGAATTAATAGCAGACTCAATGTAACAGAAGGTTACCTGTTTTACTAATGATCCGAGAATTTTATCACTGTCCTCAACCTCGGACAATATCATTGACCAGTCTAATGTACACAGATCATTTTGTAGTTGAATCAGTTCAGGTGTATTCTCCAGACCCAGTATCATGCTCAAACTTTTTGTATCACCACAGAAATCTTCGTAATTGAGTCCATTTAACCTATCAGCCAACTGAAATACACAAAACAGATTGAATTACAAATATACAACAGACAATCATCTTAGTAATCGTAAACATGAATCATGTTGCATAATATTATCAATCAAATGATTTCATATTGGCTTCGTTATTTTCAAAAGAAGGTTTTAAAAGCCTGTGGAAGAATCATTTCTATTATAAATTAATTAAAAAGTTTCATTTTTAATTTTAATTTTCAGACAGTCGCAGTACACAGGAAATTGTATATACACATAGTTCAGAAGAAATAAAGGGAGATAACTCTAGAAGGGATAAAGGGAGACCACTTGTGACAATCTCTTGTATCTCATGCAGCCATGTTACTAGGCAACATGTACAGAGGATTTAGTGCCATGTAATTGTGTCTCAGTAGTGGCAAAGAAGCAGTTACATCGGTTTGTGTTTAATCCTTGATATCCAGTAATTATGGTGCATACACAGTTGTCTCCCCTACATACATAATGTGACATTGACAAAAAGAACGACAGAATAAACGACAAAGAAGAAGCGAAATTGACAGACAAAAGATATACGCTCACCAATTCTGGTTTTCTTGCTGTGGATTCTATTGCTTTAATCACTTCTGGCATGTTGACAGTAGCTTCCGATAGAATTCCTCCCAATGTCGGAGAAATGTCCGACAAATAACTAGTAACATTCCAGTTAGGATCTAAAATAACAAGAACAAAAACCAAAATTGCACAAAAGTTTATACAACTCTTTTATATATCTCTCTTGAAATAAAAAACAAATATCTAAATCCAGCATTCAACGTTACATATAATAATTTCTTCATAATGGTTCCCAAATGTATATTACTGGGTCAGTGGGCATAAATTTGTCAATTATGAAAAATCAAGCCTATGATTGGTTATTTTTAGAGCACATCCTTCATATTGACCAATAGCAAAGAAGAAAACAACTCACCATTGAGCAATGGTCCATATTTATTCATAACTTTAGCGAGAAGATTCCACGTCAAAGCATAATGTTTGACACGATTCCATAAATCCCACCATGCCAGTGCGTCATCCAGACTTTCCAAACTTTCTACCAGTGACATATCAGGACTACAACAATAATATACAAATATTTATCCCATCACACTGTTTTTAATTAACAATTCAACTGAAAAGCCTGTTTAATGGTATACATTTAAATGTCCCATCCAGATTTAGATAATGAAACTTAAAAATAAGTTAGTCATGATTGATGAGAATCTATACTGAATTCGAGTTTATGGTCACATCAACCTTTAGTTGCTAACCCTTGTGCAACATTTCTTTAAGTCCTAACATGAATTTCAGACAAGTTGTCCTTATATACAATAAACATTTCCATATATAATTTAATCCTATATAATGCCACAATGCCATAAATACTAACAACATCCTCAGATACATAAAATCGATGTATTGGTCGATTCAAAGATGGAAATAATGTCAGCAGAACAAAAATGTCTACCCATATATCAACAATAAATGTAACACACGGGTCAAAGTGAAGTGAACGTAGATATCTAGAGTCTGGTGTAAAACTGTGTTGTAAATGTTTCTTTACCAAAACTGTGGACACAAAATAAACAACATGTGACAGAGCAATACAATACCTCTGAGCAGGTTCAGTAGTTGTCATTGTCGTCAATGAATCCAGTATCACAGTATAGTAGTTTGTTATCCATGTCAGGTCGTTAGGTATGATAGATTGGAATATTTCAAACACGCTATTTTCTCCAGATAATGTAGAGTACATATATTGCATGTTTTGTGCCATCCGCAACCAATCAATTCCTGACTGTAAATTCTGATTAAACTCTTTTTCAATCTAAATAAAAAATACAACAAACATAACTTATCAGTACCATTATTCCAATAGTAATGATAGCACATTGTGATGAAAGAAAAATTGACAATTCAACCACATATATGACGGCACAGATTATTTCTAATAAAGTACAGAGGAAACTCCCTTATCCAGAAACTTCCTCTAACCGGACAATTTTCTTGGTCCCGTTTTAGATCCTCCGATACAACATATGAAAAAATCCCCCACAATCCGAATCCTCCCTTCCCTGAATCAGAACGAAATTTTCGGTCTGAATTGTTATTTTACATGTAAAATAAATCTTCCAAGATGATAATTTTCCGCAAAAATATGTCAGATAGTATATTGACTTAGATTTGAAAGAAGCCATGATAATTTAAATTGCATGAGGGTGTAGACCATTAGACGTTATCATCGTATGCATTCTGCGTTGATGGGAACAAAGTAAGATCGGGTACGAGGTGTACTAATTATGTAAACAATCCTTCAAGAACAATTGGATAGATAATGCTGTGAATGTATGCGGTGGTAATTGTTTGATCCCAGACAATTAAAGGATGAGCAGTGAAACTAATTAAAAAAGTGTGAACTACATAAATTATGGCTGTGAGCGCAGAAAAAAGATCCATTGGGTACACAAATCGCAATTCAATTTTTTTACCCAAGATCATTATTTTCCTCTACGAAAAATCTATGGTGCATAATTTTCAAGAATAGGGTTTTGAAAATACATCATACTACATTGTATGTGCATAGCTTGTCAGGTTTTATGGACAATAACATCGCGAAACATCCACACTTAATTGCAGCCATGTTTGAAATCATTTGGCATGTTGAATGATTTGAAAGATTTGCTTGAGATTGCTATATGCATCTTATGCACTCAAAATTTAAATAAAATAAAAAAATGAAAATATCTAGATCTAATCTATTTTCTGCATGATGTAATTTTGCTGTAATTATTACATCTATTTAAGAATGAACTCTAGGTCAAAATCTTAAGTTAATTATATTCAATGCTTTCATACAATTTTAATTAAAACTTTTATGAAAGGAGCACAAATAAGTTGGTCTCTTATAACTTTTGGTCTATAAATTGAATTTTCAAGTTTACATAATTTTTGTCAAATGCTTTAGCTTAAATTTAATTTCCTTGACTTTGCAAATATTACGTCGCATTAACGCGAACATCCTCTAGCGAACGTTTTCAAATTACTGAAAAAATGAATTGCCTACGGACATTCAATGGAGGAATCCTCTCCAGTTGAGAATCTCCTCTAATCCGAACTTAATAGTTTGTCCGAAGGGTGTTCTGATTTGGGAGTTTCCACTGTACATACATTTCCATGCTGTAATCACATTAAGTTGCATTTATTTGTTAAAAAATATACTTAAGAATGTGCAATAGTAACACAAACATTACAATACCATGACTTATAACATTGATAGAACTGAAACATGGAACCATACTTACATCAGCAAGAAAGTCAAGAGGATCACCTATGGCAACCAAATCCCAGAAAAGGTCCTCAATATTTGTTTCACAGATAAATTGTTTCAAATCCTCCACAGCGTCTCCTGCTGACATATTTAATTGATTCCATTGTGTTTTATTACACAGTAGATACGACAGATGAACTGAATCGTTTTTGGACAACACAACAATCAGCTGAAAGAAAAGTATGTCAACATTTATATGTTGTTTCATAATGAATTATCATGAATGAAGAAAATCTTTCAGCATAAATAAGAATACTCCTATTACAACCAATTATTTTACTATTTTTTGTCATATATATGTAATTACACTATACCGTATACCATTACATGTATCAATCTGACTTACAACAGTTTCAAACTTAACTCTGGAAATACAAACCCTGGAAATACAAACCCTGGATATAAATCCTGAAAATATAAACCCTGGAAATACAAACTCTGGAAATACAAACCCTGGAAATACAAACCCTGGATATAAATCCTGAAAATATAAACCCTGGAAATACAAACCCTGGAAATACAAACCCTGGAAATATAAACCCTGGAAGTACAAACCCTGGAAGTACAAACCCTGGAAGTACAAACCCTGGAAGTACAAACCCTGGAAGTACAAACCCTGGAAATATAAACCCTGGAAGTACAAACCCTGGAAGTACAAACCCTGGAAGTACAAACCCTGGAAGTACAAACCCTGGAAGTACAAAACCCTGGAAGTACAAACCCTGGAAGTACAAACCCTGGAAGTATAAACCCTGGAAGTACAAACCCTGGAAGTACAAACCCTGGAAGTACAAACCCTGGAAGTACAAACCCTGGAAGTACAAACCCTGGAAGTACAAACCCTGGAAGTACAAACCCTGGAAGTACAAACCCTGGAAGTACAAACCCTGGAAATATAAACCCTGGAAGTACAAACCCTGGAAATATAAACCCTGGAAGTATAAACCCTGGAAGTACAAACCCTGGAAGTACAAACCCTGGAAGTACAAACCCTGGAAGTACAAACCCTGGAAGTACAAACCCTGGAAATATAAACCCTGGAAGTACAAACCCTGGAAATATAAACCCCGGAAGTACAAACCCTGGAAATATAAACCCTGGAAGTACAAACCCTGGAAATATAAACCCTGGAAGTACAATCCCTGGAAATATAAACCCTGGAAGTACAAACCCTGGAAATATAAATCCTGGAAGTACAAACCCTGGAAATATAAATCCTTCTTACCTCAGTTATGTTATTATTGACAGCAGACTTAACAATATCAGGATAGTAGGGAAGATATTTGAACATATTTGTCACTGTCATGTCTTCAGAATTCAAAGCTGCAATTTTAAAATATTTTTTAGCACAAACATCTCATTTTACAGCAATTGTTAAGCAAGTTCTCAACTTATATTAATAACAATCAGTACAGGACTTTATTCCATAAACAGATAACAATTTTACAGCATCTGTTACAGCTCCCGTTAATCTTGTATTGCCATGCACCATGGTTTCTTACAGTCACAGACAACACTGATACAGACTTATAATATTATATTTGGAGGGTTTGACACCAACCCAATGTAACTCAGCTCAGGTAAACAAGGGGTCACAACTAGTTTGCAACAAACTTTAAAATTCTCTTTATATACATGACAATCAAATAAAAGTTGGAGCCTTTGCAAAACTTGAATGAATCAAATTTGTTATTAAAAATGTTCATATATTTTACCTTCAAACATGTGAACTCTCTTCTTTGTTTCTTGTAATGAAGCATCCACCATCTGCACCACAGTACTCAACACAGTCTCCCACATTGGACTGCTTTCCGATGCACGACCAATCACCAACATAGGTAACATTGCACTAGTCATGGAAAAATAACACAATATATAAGCTTAAGGTTGTAAATCTTCATCCGTTTGGAGACCAGTCTAAAAACTCAATACTTTGTTTTGCTGGCACTGAGTGCAGTTTTCAAATTGACCAATGGCAAGGCCGCATACTGAGAATGGTCTCCTTCCTTAGATTTCATACCCTTAACATTATACTGATACACATTAGGCGAGGATGTTTTGGATCCAAGTTGCAATCAAGACTACTCGTACACAGATGATTCTGATTTCATGTGTTTGATTGAACAAATATATATAAATTTCTCATGTTGCAGTTAGTTTTAATGGTCTAAAGTTGACAAAAATCAAGGTGGAAAAGAAAATTACACATCACTTATGAAGACATCAACAATAAGGCCGTCATTAATCATGTTTATGGTACCTCAAAGACAATATTTGGGTAGGCAGGTTTGTCAATTTTGTTTGTTTTCAAAATTTTGTTGTAGATCTTTCGACATACAAAAATCCTCCAAGAAAAGCAGAAAATAATTTTAGTTGGATAATTACTGTATAAAAGCATTTTTCACAGACTGCCAATCTTCTTACCTAGTTTGAATGCTATAACGTTCATCAATTCGATTCCAATATTCCATAGTTGACATAACATCAATGTTTGTGTTTGCTAGAATCGTCATCCAGTCATTGTCTGTGGTTGTTGTAAACATATCAGTCATCATCTCCATCATACCAACATACATGTCTTTGAGTGCCATCATATGTTGATGTGGTGGAATTGTTCCATCCAGCAGTGCTTCCATATCAGACATGTGTTCTGTCAGCTGTAGAAAGTCAATCATTCAAAGCACCTTATGTTTACCAATGCATTGTGTATGTGAAAAAACTGAGTAGTAAAATCTTCTCATGTTTCCATGAACAAGAGTTTTTATTGGATAGACAAAGTTATGTCACCTATGTCCACACAATTATGTATGCTTAAGGGGGTGAAGTCACCATGTGTTTTGATAAAATTATCAATATACACATTAACTGTATAGTAAAGTTGTACAGGTAGAATAAATTTTGATGATATTTTGCATTCCGGTAAATGCACACAAAGTTCTGTTTTGTAGTTTTTAATACCTGATTTACTGGACCAATATGTACAATTTGACAGTACCAAAAGTTCAAATAACTTCATTATTTTTCAACATTTTTTACAAAATTATAGCAGTATAAGTTGAAGGATGGTATCATGATAAAACAGTGTACATTTCACCTTGCTATAATATGTAGTTTTAAAAATATTGCTACAAAGCAAATATGGCTATTTTCTAGGGTAAATATCGCCTTAAATGTACAATTTCACTATTAAAACTATTTAAATATATATCTCCATTCAAATCAGTTTTATTCAGACAATAGATCACGAGTAAAACATATTCAAAGACTAAGATAAATATCACTGTATTCATTACAACAACATACTTTTAGTACATAAACAAAACGTAACATTATAAGATCTTACCACGGGAGATTGTCATGAGTTCTCTCCCTTTATCCATTCTACTAGAGTTTTCTGCCTTCATCACTTCTATAGTATACATGTCAATGTATTAGAGAAGGGATAAAGGCATATAACTCTAGAAGGGATAAAGGGAGAGAACTCTAGAAGGGATATAACTCTAGAAGGGATATAACTCTAGAAGGGATAAATGGAGAGAACTCTAGAAGGGAGAGAACTTGTGACAATCTCCTGTGTATCTATAACCACCTTGGTTAACCAATCAAAGTAACAATGCACTTATTTCCAATGTGATTTCCTCTCAGTAAATCTTACAACAGTATATACCTTGACAGTTACGTCTGTGTGACTGTTGTCAACAAAAACTTGATCTATAGCTTGTGTAGCTTCTGTAGTACAGACGGACATGACAACAGCATCGACTTCCGAGCTAGCCATTGCATTGTATGTCATTGTCACAGCTTTCTCACAAACATCATATGATGTCATCTCCCCAGTCGTCAGACCCTAAATGATCATATCAATATATATGTAAATATCTGAGTAATGATTGTAGTCAAATAATAAATAAATGATTAATAATTATAAAAAATTACTTGCCTCATAATTAATACATACTGTTATACTAGTAATACTAGAAGCAACATTATTAAGATTTGTTATAAGTGATATAACGTAGTGCATAACGACTAGATGGGTCCAGGGGGGGGGGGGGCAGACCCCTGATGTGCTGCCCCTCCCCATCTGAACAGGATAAAAGTACTTGATTTCTACTTGAACAAACCTTTAACGAATTATAAGCAGATGAAATATATTTCTAGCATCACAAACAAACTAAGATGAGCATATGAGTATAAAGATCAATAATAAGAAAGAAATGAAATAAAGCTTACATAAATATTATCCACTGTGAGCACCTCTGTAATCACGTTGTAGGTAACATCTTCTCCTAATTCATTCAGACTGTTCAATGATTCAACAACACCATCATTTGTTGAAACAACACTTATCAAACCTTCTTCTATATCTGTAAATATATCTCATTGGTGTTATGTAAATTTATCATGATTGTGATGTAAATTTATCATGATTGTAATGTAAAATTGTATCATGCTTGTAATGTAAAAATATCATGCTTGTAATGTAAATATATCATTGGTGTAATGTAAATTTATCATGATTGTGATGTAAATTTATCATGATTGTGATGTAAAATTATATCATGCTTGTAATGTAAATATCTCAATGGTGTAATGTAAATTTATCATGCTTGTAATGTAAATATATCATGGTAATGTAAATATATCATTGGTGTAATGTAAATATCTCAATGGTGTAATGTAAATATATCATGGTAATGTAAATATATCATGCTTGTAATGTAAATATCTCAATGGTGTAATGTAAATTTATCATGATTGTGATGTAAATATATCATTGGTGTAATGTAAATATATCATGCTTGTAATGTAAATATATCATTGGTGTAATGTAAATTTATCATGATTGTGATGTAAATTTATCATGATTGTAATGTAAAATTATATCAAGCTTGTGATGTAAATATATCATTGGTGTAATGTAAATTTATCATGCTTGTAATGTAAATATATCATGGTAATGTAAATATATCATTGGTGTAAAGTAAATTTACCTTGGTTGTAATGAAAATATATCATGGTTGTAATGTAATCATATCGTGTTTGTAATGTAAATACATGTATAATAATTATGATTGTAATGTAGACATATCATGGTGGTAAGGTAATATGTAATGGTTAAATACAATATTGCATATAAAGTACATAAATAAAATAGTTAAACAAAAAGTATGTGTATCAAAGTACGTAGTTTCAGCATCAGTATTTGGTTTCTCATGATTCATTACATATCTAGTTTGTTCTTAATTTTAGCATTGAGAACATCTTAGCCTGAGGTTTAAATGTGAGTTTGGAACCAGACTCAATATGCAAGCATCATATTGGTTGTTTCAGAGCCAAGCCTTAACCTTAACACTGACCGATGGCAAGGATGCATTCTGAGGTTGGTCCCCACATTCAAATTTTTTATAACCTCAGGCCCTTGTTTCAATCCACAATAACACGAATGATACAGTAATCTTGCGTTATATAAATAAGACTCATTTACAAAAAAAACAGGTGAAGTTTACACATATATTTTAACAATAAATCATTGGTTTATTAAAAATGCTTGCAAATCTAAAGCAAAAGTAAAGGACTATGATTACATACTTCTAGCGTATGTGGTATATTCCATCATCATTTCCATCATATTGGTTGCCATGGCCATCACTACGTTCGCAGAATCATTCCCATACAAAGTTCTGAACATTACCTCAATGTAATCAAATGTATCATTCAATGACCTAAAATCATGGCATACATATAAATGTTATAATTGTAATCCTATACAAGAATACATGCGAGCATTTATAACGACTCAGAGCCTTGAAACTCAATCATCCGATTTGTTGCTTTGGAGTTCAGTCTTAAAATTGACAAATGGTAGGGCTCAAATGTTTAACCTATCACTATAATAAATAAAATGTCTAAAAATGCTAAAAAATAAGCTTGAATTTTCGCAAAATTTATACTTACCAGCATTTTGTTTTTATTATATCGAAGCAAATAAAATTCTGTAGGAATAATTGATGTTTCCCTCTGTACACTTTTGCCAATTGTTATTAAAATCTGTACAATGTACTGTTGTACCAACATAGGAGCAAAATGAAGATTTAACATTTTAAAGTCCAAGACTGTTAAGCCTGTCACTCTCAGACTTAAACTGTTTATGAATCAAGCCTCAGATAATGCAAACAATGTCCAGTGTTTATCTACAAACACTACTGTAACTGGTTTCTATAAAAAAACACTGAGTTACAACAGTTTGGCACAAAACCCTTAAAGTCATTAAAATGTTGCCAACATTTTTTGTACATGCTTCATTCTGAAACTTGATGAAATAAGGAAACAACTCTACACAACTTACATGGTCGACATATTCTCCAATGTTAGAGAATTGTTCATTATCATATTCATAAATGAATACACATTATTAACAGGGACAGCAGACATCAATGGTAATCCTATACCAAACAATGATGAGTCTAACATGCTCGCATTGTTGATTAAGTTTGGAAGTTGCTCCATCATCATGTCCATGTTTCCTGTTGCTGTAAAAGGGTTATAAGATACAGAAAATTATGTTGTTCGGTTTATTACTTTTAATCTGTAGGAAGTAAATGTCCACTCAGCAAAATATTTGAAATTGGTCACATTGTTTTGATGAAGGAACCATACTACAGTTGAACCTCGTTTATTTGACAATCTTCATCCGAAATCAATATCAGGCACCGATGTACCTTATTAGGCACATCAAAGTGATATGGACTATTCACAACCATGTATTATTCTAAATAAAATTTCAGACCCGATGAATTAAAACGAACGTGGTCTGTCTGTATGTATTATTGTTTTATGACTTTTAATTTAAGGGTGGTTGTTGTTTTTGATCTGTCGTGAATTTCAACTCAATTAAGGTCAAAGTGGATTGATATTTTCGGAAAATTAGAGTGAAGAAATTATTTATACAATTGTATCTGCATTGCTGCTTTCCTATTCGTTGTTTGAAAAATATGAATAAACCCAAATGACCAATTAGAAAATTGTTCAGTGTGCAAAGTACACACTCACTTGGGTATAAACACCTTACATGTAAACAACATTTAGCCATGGCATCTTTATGACATTGCAGGATCCAACCAACGATGTTATGTACATTTAAGATTACATGTATTACAATAGAACAGAAACATTTTATAAATCAGTTCTTTCTGTCCATGTAGGTTGGCAGACACTGTTAGGTTGTCAAATATATACATGTAATGCAGTGTGAAGCGTTGAAATATTTAATTTCCGATATATAAATGCACTGAAATTACTGCAGCTGTAGATGTCTGCCTTGTTGTTCGGTTAACCACATTACTAACCACATCAGCAACAATGATAGAGGATGAAACACATCAAGCTCACTAGTTTCAGTAACTCAGACTTAAGATGAACACACAGAGGCATCCTTGGTCAAGTGGTTATTGTCGCCGACTGTATATAGAATTTGAAAGGGATGAAGCCATCAAGCTGACATATGGAAGGTCATCGGTTCTACCCTGATAGCTAGAATAGGCACTACATGGCTTGCCATTCACATTACTTCAATCCCCATAACAAAAGAAAGAAGAGAACCCAAAATGTAATTCAACTCACAATCAAGAGAAGCGATGATTTCCTGAGACGTGTGGATCATACTCTGTAATGTATTCATCATTTCTGGGTCATCTATTACAGATTCTAGCATTGGTCCAACAAAATCAAGTAATGCTGAAATTCTGAAAATGGTGAAATATAGAGAAAATTGTAAACATTCTGAAAATGGTGAAATATAGAGAAAATTGTAGACATTCATAAAATGGTGAAATATAGAGAAAATTGTAGACATTCAGAAAATGGTAAAATATAGAGAAAAGTGTAGACATTCAGAAAATGGTAAAATATAGAGAAAAGTGTAGACATTCAGAAAATGGTGAAATATAGAGAAAATTGTAGACATTCTGAAAATGGTAAAATATAGAGAAAAGTGTAGACATTCAGAAAATGGTAAAATATAGAGAAAAGTGTAGACATTCAGAAAATGGTGAAATATAGAGAAAAGTGTAGACATTCAGAAAATTGTAAAATATAGAGAAAAGTGTAGACATTCAGAAAATGGTGAAATATAGAGAAAAGTGTAGACATTCAGAAAATGGTAAAATATAGAGAAAAGTGTAGACATTCAGAAAATGGTGAAATATAGAGAAAAGTGTAGACATTCTGAAAATGGTAAAATATAGAGAAAAGTGTAGACATTCAGAAAATGGTGAAATATAGAGAAAAGTGTAGACATTCAGAAAATGGTGAAATATATAGAAAATTGTCTGCCAAATGGAACAAAATTATGTTATTTTATTTCACGCTTGCCGTCGGTTTATCACGGAATAACGGTGATATCAAAGCGATAATGACATCATGTGAGAAAATCAAGGCATTTCACCTTGTGAACATCTGACTAAAATATTCCGTTTGCTGCTCACTTGGTGAAACAACACACAAATATTCTCCATACATTTTATAGTAAACATATAATTCTATCTCATGTTGAATTATTGACCATGTATACTTCTAGTACAACATCGTGGTAATAAAGGCAAACCTTTAAGTAGACGTAAGGAGATGTAATTGAGTTAATCACCAGAGCCGAGCCATATAGTATACAGAATAAGATAGTCGCTGCGCAACCTGGAAGTTTTGGGTTTAGTACTATGCAAGGGTCACAACCGCACTAAGAGATAAACACCAGTTTTCCAGGAAGTAGACACGAGAGTGATGAAATAAATAAGAAAGATGCCTTCAATATAATTGAACTTAATTCATTTAAACAAGGGAACATACATCAAACCTAAGACCACCTAAAAATCAAGAACACAACTTTCAAGTCCATTTTCATTATTTTGTTCTTTATTCAATCTCAACATTAAGACCACCTCAATAAGATGACTGGTTTTCATGGGTCCCACAGGTGGTCTTATTATTGAGGTTTTACTGTACATTAATCACAAAAAAGAGGTGGTTATATCTAGATTCATAATAAGTGCAAGTCAATCTACATACTGTCTGAAGTCAATGTCTTTCATATCACTCAGTAAAGGAACAAGTTTTCCAAATTCTCTCAGTACAGAACTGATGGCTGACAAATCTGGCATGGATTCCATCAATTTGAAGAGATTAGAGGATTCCATATACATATCTGTAAGATCTGCAAGATCAGACATCAGTTGTGCAATGTCGGCAGCACCTGTCATGCCAGCAAGATCTTTACCCTGAAATATTGAAAACCAAAATAAAATAAACCATACTGAAATAAACATTGAATTGAAATAGACATTCTATTATTTGACTTCATCATGAAATAAACAATGATATGAACTTAGCATCAGTTAGATAAATAAATACATAAATAAGAGTATTGATTCACATTATTTGTAATGTTTTTTATTAAATAACCATTCAAATATTCAACATTATGGGGAAATAAACATTGTCTTGGATCTTTATGAAATAAACATTTAAAATTAAGTAAACATTGTATTGTTTTATTTTATCTTGAAATAAACGTTGTATTTTGATTAACATAATTATTAAATTTACACTGTGTCGTTTTATCAGATATTGAAATAAACAGTTACAGTGGTCACATTATTATGAAATAAACACAGAGGTACTTCACACTAACAAGTACGATGCATATTTATGTAGCAAGGAATAGGGTAGCTGAAACAGAACAACCAGATGTGGTATTCACAGAGTTTTACGACGTTGTTGTACTGTTATGTGTTGTCAGATAGGTACAAAAATGTACATCTAATGATGGAGCTATATTCAAGTCTTGTAATAATATCATGAGACAAAACTGCAGGCGATTGTCACGAGTTCTCTCCCTTTGAGAGTTTTCTCCCTTTATCCCTTCTACCTATTGTATATGTATATATAAAGGGAGATAATTCTTGACAATCTCCTGTGGACAAAACCATGTAAACAGTATTTATGGAATATATTTAGCTTTGGAATTATGCATAGTTATTTTTCTTACCAGTCGTATAATATTGGCGACATCAAGTTGGCGTACTATCTCGTTTGTGACGTCTGATATCAAGTCATCGGGAATCTTGCACAGACTGTTTGATACTGTGAACTTATTCACAATATACTGATTGTTCTTGTTAGATAAAATAATAAAGCGTTCCAGTTCACTTGGTTCACACACGACCTCCTTCAAATCCACTGTTCCGAGACTTGTAATGAACTGGAAATGAAAAGTAATAATACAGTAAAATCTCACGTAAAGATGTATTTGGCTTATCTGAATATATAAATGTTCGAATTGGCTTCATCCAGTATTGTCGTTAAATTGGGTAAAACATCTCTGATAAGAACCATTGCAATGTATAACCGATTAAAAGTACCTTTCTTACCATATTACTTACAGACAAAACTTGTAAAATAGCCCGATTGTTAAAAAAACGTTTTAAATTTTATGGTGTACAAACATCTTTCTTCAACAAATACGCATCAATACATTATGAGTTCATTCTTTGTTAAAGATGCATGTTTCAACTATAGGAAATATATTTTTCATGTTTGTTTAAGTGAACACAATTTTCAAATCCATTTTCACCATTCTACTTTTTATTCAACCCCAATACATGTATTAAGACCATCTCAATAAGAAAACCGATTTTAAAGTGTCCCAAGGGTGGTCTTATTAATCAGGTTTTACTGTACATGTCTTAAAATATATAATTATGTCTGATCAATGGTACAAAGTTGGCAAATTTAGTAATTTCGCATGATGTATTTGTCTCAAAAGTGAGAACTATCTTGGGTTTTATTTTAGCATGGGACTATTTCGAGAGTTCAGGGCAAAACTATCCTAACTTTTAAGGTACTATGCATTTATAAAGGAGTTAGGATAGTTTTGCATTGAACCCTCGAATTTTGTATTAAAAATTCATCTTGAAACATGTTTAGATTATAAATGGTTTGATCATGTCTCCTTGTAACTTTCTGGTAGATGCACTCCTTGTAAAAGACATTTCTTGCTCAACTTCCAACTTTTTTGGAAACTAGTATCAAAACTCAAGCTTCTGATGGTTGTTCTTGAGGGAAGAATTAAAATTGACCAATGAGAATTCATTAACTTACTGCTAGAGGATTCAAAGTAGCATCAAGCAATGCTTCAGCGACTCTTCTGTCCATAATGATGTACTTATCTGACAGAATGTCCACCACTTTATCTGGATCCCGGAACACGTTTTTCAGCATTAATTTGTTATCTACAAATAAAAACAAAAACGTAAATGAAATACAAAGCAAACTGTACGGTGCTTTTAGATTGACTGTGAACAGGTGTACGAACGTTCAGGACCAATCCAAGTCAATGTAGGTAAGGAAATGCTCTCGGACCATGGTTTAATTTTCTATCAAAACACAACTGCATCTTTTTCTCTGTCAAGCTTACGGACAAAAAAACACAACCATTTCAATACATCTATTTTATAGTATTAATGTTTGGCATGTTTTAATTAAATGTAGTTATCAACTCTTGTATAGTAAAATTCATGTTTTCAGACAAGTTTTGCTCATTTTTTCAATATTCTATCCTTAATCCCAATCAATTAAATATCTAGTGTTATATAAGAGGTGAACACCAAATCAGTAGAGTAATCGCATGTTACATATTTGAAATAATCAACACTCCTGTTGCAATTAAATATATACATGTAGTCATTCTAAGTAAGGGACCATGATAAACAGATACATGCAATATTCAGGCATTTGAGCCAAAATTAAGGTAACTGTAGTAGAATAAGTTTACATTGTGTTTGTATTTTGAATATGTTTGCCATTTGCGCAGTTTAATAATATTTGTAATGTACTGTTTGGAATGTAATTTGTTTGTAAATGTTTATACATACACTTATCTGTGTCGATATAAATTTGCCTATTTTCAGTGTCATTTAAAATATAGAATACAAGACGAGAGACGCATTAAAGTTAACTACCTATGATGTGTTGTCATTTACTCACCAGATAATATAACAAAACGTAACCATTACTAAACCTTTTACAATTTAAATCTTTTATTATTTTTGCATTTTCTTCCTGTTTATCAGGAGCAAGAGAATATTCAAACTATTTGTACAATGTGTGCGATGCTTTAATGTGTCCCTGATTTTAAACCATAAAACCAAAATACAAATATTCATTGTGCATCGACAAAATGTTGAAATAAGTGTTTGATTTTTTATACATTTTATAGTTTAATTTTATGCATGATCAGTAATGTGTTATACCCTGTTTATCAGACACAAACTAATTTACAGGTAATGTTGACATAACACAGTTTTGGTCGGGAGTTCATCTTCACAAAGACAATCATTGATGGTGTAAACTGATGTGTTTTCTTAGCAAAACACAAACCTGCCCAGTCAGGATGAGGGGTGTATGTTATCTGTGACAATTTGAAAGAAGATATTGCAACCAAAACCATTTGCCCTTCTCCTTTAATACATGTGGAGAACGTTACAAAACGATAGCCACCTTAGCGATTTACTGAATGCAGGGCAGATTTGTACACACTCAAATTAATGTATTGAGTTATGTCAGAGACATATACACACAGTAATGTATTGAGTTATGTCAGAGACATATACACACAGCAATGTATTGAGCTATGTCAGAGACATATACACACAGCAATGTATTGAGCTATGTCAGAGACATATACACACACAGCAATGTATTTGGTTATGTCAGAGACATATATACACAGCAATGTATTGAGTTATGTCAGAGACATATACACACAGCAATGTATTGAGCTATGTCAGAGACATATACACACACAGCAATGTATTGGGTTATGTCAGAGACATATACACACAGCAATGTATTGGGTAATGTCAGAGACATATACACACACAGCAATGTATTGGGTTATGTCAGAGACATATACACACAACAATGTATTGGGTTATGTCAGAGACATATACACATAGCAATGTATTGAGTTATGTCAGAGACATATACACACAACAATGTATTGAGTAATGTCAGAGACATATACACACAAAATTGATATTGAGCCAATGACCAAAAAGTTACGCCCCCCAATACCAAATCCCGGATCCGCCCCTGCTATATACACCGAAGTTGATATTATGAAATTCATGGTCTAATGAAATCATGGATGGTTAGATAATTGGGGATACAGTGTATGTTTCAGTTTATTTTTAAATCCAGTTGATTCAAACTTATCTTCACGTATTTTACAAGCATAATTAGAAACAAACGTTCACGATATTTAATTTGGTCAATAAATCCTTCATGAATACCACGGTAATATATACAGAGTGTTTCCAAGTACCAGCTAGATATAAATCATGTTCTTGACACGAACAAAAAAACATGTAGACCTCAATCAATTGACGAAATAGAACCAGTACGTTTTGTTCAAAGTAAATTTTTCAAGCTCAGGCGTATTACATCATTGTTTCAAAAAACCTGTATTAAACATGCATATTATAGCGAATGATGCAACATTTACCGTAACGTCTTAGAAAATAATGAGTATTAAACCTAGCTATTTACAACACATGGTAACAATGAAGTATCCAAACCCGTATAGTCTCCTGACTCAGGCGTGCGTGCCTGAATATGTTACATATTATAGATGCATGCTTACCCACTTCATCAAGAGCAGAAGGACTAGCAAATTCTTTGATGTTGTTTAGAACCTTGGTGACTGTTGGCAAAGCTTTCAAAGCTTGGACAGTAGACTCCTTGCTGATCAAGGGATCAATATCTCGTATCAATGCTTGAAATCTGAAACATACAGGAAATATGAACACCGCCTTATACTTTATTTATAATATATTTGCAAGTACAATTTTCGTCGATATGAAAATAACATTTTCTCCCATAATTTAAAGCAGTGGTATTCACAGTAAAGGTAACATTGTGACGTCACAGATGAACATTATGTAGTTACACGTTTGCTACGTCATTCATGACCCAAATTTCTTTTTCCAAAATGTAATATTCATGGACATCTGACCAAACAGTATAGCATGACATTTTTATGAACACACTTTATAAATAGATGAATACCAACTTAGCATGTTTAAAAAAACGGGACATTAATTCCCGTGTGGTTCTCGCTACAATTAAAAATTTCATTTAAATCAACAAAGAAACGATGCATTGAAGAGAAGGTCAAAGTCAATCAAATTTGTGCAGGTTTGAACTACAGACGACATTTGAATGTGACAAAGTGTAGTACAAATTTAAATCAAGTATGCCAATGACTGGGTGACTTAAGCGTCCACAGATCTGTAGTAGATGAGAGTTCAAACTCAGGTTAAGTCCATGTGTCTATATGTGAAAAAGCAATCGACCATAGTCCACCCCCAAGTCTTGTCAAAGTGAAGGTTTAAATGTTTTACTTAAAGAAATATTTATAATGATTAATATATCTAAATAAGTCAATTTTCAGTCACACGAAACCAGTTACTGAGGAGTGGTCACTGTGTCATAATATAGGATGGCTTCATGTATATCTTTTCTATAACCATTATATTTTAGCGGATTTGTATGTAATATCAAAAAGCTCGTGCTTTACGTTGCTAGCAGTGAGCACAGATACCCCACATATAATAGAGAGAATAAGTTAATTGCTACAGGGAACACCACCTACATAAGGCAGTGCCTCCCCACACAGACCTCCGGGAAAACAACACTCCATAAAACATAAGGCACTTAAGGAGGCTCAAGGGTAGGCCTACAGACGTAAGGAGTAGCCTGGTCGATCATAAGGAATAACTATGAGAACCAAAGAGGAATCCTAATTTCTCAAACATGTGCCAATTATATGGCAAGTCTTTGCTTATTATATCACAATCGTATGTTTGTGGAATGACGATTGTGTCAGAGAATGATTTAAATTGAGTGATAATCTGAATGACAAATCGCGGGATGAAAGCAACATCTTTACTGCAGACAAACTAGTTTGTTCTCATCCCTAAAATATAAATACAAAATCCGGTATCATCCGAAATGAATATCAGGTCCCGATGTATTTTCTTATGCACGTCGAATTGAACTGGCTATTCGAATACATACATGTATGATTCGAAATAAAATTTCAGACCGGCCGATGAATTCGAAAGAATTAAGGAGGTCCGACGGTAAAAATAAATTGCGCAAGACTTTCAATCAGAGAGAATAAAACAATGAATATAATTATACATTGATGTGTGAATTCTGTATAGTACCTGTACTGTGCCTGCGAACGGTCCTCCACCCAGTCACGTGATGAACAATTGTTATTGAGTGTACATACTGAGGATTGTAAAAAAGGCATCAACCCAGAACTAGGTAATTCTCTTTCCTGAAATTCACCTGAAATAATATAAAACAAACTTCTATCAATCCCAATCGGGAATAGGGACAAAATTGTCAGCAAACTTCATTTTAGGTAATTTACTCAAACGGTGAGAACGACCAGTTGATCTAACGTTGCAAAGTCCTTTCTGACAGGGCTTGTACGAATAATAAAACTTGTGTTGTTATTCGGCGCAGTCTTACTAACATGGTTTTGCTATTTGCAATATCAGTGTTGTGTGAACCAATCAAATCTTACATTAACCACCAAGGCAATTTCTCTTGAACCGAACACATTTGTAACCTTGACGCGGATTGGTTAACCTTTCGATAAAGGGTAGGTTACCTTGCCGAAATACACTGAATTTCGGGGACTTACCGAAACGCATATTGGATCACGAGTGACCAGCAATCGTAACATCTCGGCATTTTTTATAACAACAATATATCATTTTTTGCACAACAAGTCTTAACCTTCAAATTGCGCCGATCTTCTTTTTTCAAGTCATTTCTTGTTTTAAGATAGTTTTATTAATAGCCCGCCATGGCGGACAACGATTTCACACTTGCGCAGCAGAGGGTACACTGAAGATGGACACACGTACATATTATATCAAACACCTTCATGTATAAACACAGTATTTATTAATGGGGAAACAGGCCTTTGTTTGGGGGGCGTGGCGTAAATTGTAGTTATGGTCTGGGGCGCTTTGTCACTGATTGTCAAGAAAAATCAAACAAATGATACTCAATGTATCGCCATTCTTAACAGATAATTATATTGTATTTCGATATGGTAGGAAAATGTTTTTTTTCCGTTTCAGGTACATAACGCTAAAGAAGCTTGCCATATCCGCCAATGTTAATCAATGACAAACAATTTCTTTTGTAACCAGCATAGTTCAATGTCCTATGGTCTTAAAGGGTACCTTTCTTTTCTTAATTTTGTTAAAAATTGCAATCATACACACAGACTGACTGGTTATACCCCATACATAATAATAATACTTTGAGGACACCGTACACATTCATTCATTTTATGAATACTTGACAGTTTTCGAATGAATAGCATAATTAAAGCACAGATTTCAAAAGAAGTTGAAATCACGCATACCTATTTAAAAAGCGCCTTCCCATGACGCTGAAAGGCAACCCACGGCAAGAAAAGATGAACACATTCATTCGTCACGGTCAGTTACGATATAAAATAGTCAGTTTCATCAATAGATTGGACTTTCAGTCAAAATTTAAAACATATACGTTTGTAGGTTATATAAACTGAGAATAATATGCGACCTTTACGCACCAAAAATTGTTGTATGATAATTGTATGAGTGAGATATTTAACAGTAATGGTCCCCGCAAAAAACTTCCTTACAATACACCAGAGAAAACTTGTTAGTGAACCTATCTATGGTATCGGACAGATCTATGTATACCCCGTAAAAATTCAATGTGTTATTTTGAAAAAAGCTTGGAATAATTTCCGGTACAGAGCTCATATCGTTCATATCATGCCGATCTTCGGTCGAAAAATATTTTGTCAGTACATGTGTACTAATATCGTTTCACTTGTTGGACAAATAACACAAATCGGAAGTATCCGACCCTCGTAAACCATAACATAGTACTTGTTGTGAATATGTTCATTTATTATCTTGGCAATAGTGTTAACGTTTTACGTAAGACAGAATTATTTCACATTGCGATGCATGAAACTATAGAAGGGAAATATAGACTATACATACATATCATTGTAGACTGGGACCGCTGATACATAATATTAAAAGCATCATTCCTAAGGCCCGCTTTTGAGATTTTATGCATACCATGTTACTTAAACTTACTCGAGATATCGCCCGCTGATTTTTTATGAAAGATGATACTATTAATAAATCATTAATAAATCAAATGGCAGGCTGGAGTTCATGCGGGGTAAATTAACTGTTGAAATAAAATTGACAAATGCTGGCTAATAGCTTTCCTAGCTATTCCAAATACATTGTAGTACAACACAGTTTCAGTTCAGTGAGCTTCTGTTTGAGACTTTAGCGAGAGATCTACTCTTTTCAAACTTCGCCCTATTTTATATGAGCGTGGTCAATGACCTCAGCCATTCAAGTTCTGACAGAACACAGGGTACTCACTATACAGAGAATGTAATTATAAACAGATCAAATAAGTTTACACAGCGTTATTAGGACGATTATATTTCATAATGAAAGGATTTATACACAGATGGTGACATAGCGTACGTGCTCGTATACAAATGGTATTCGAAAGTTTCGAGAAAAGTGTCATATCACCATTAATAATAAATATTTGTAAACAAAATTTCGATTGTTAAGATATCAAAGTATATTTTATTAAATACATTAAATGTACTTTATTTTTATATATAACAAATATCGCACATTCTATTGTTGCTATAGCAACGTCAACTAGACATAACTTCGCTCTTTGCTCTGGTTTCATTTTCACTTCTTGATAGATAAGCACTTCCTGTTGATCGCATAGGCTACGGAAATGACGTCACTAAAGTCATGCTAGAAACGTGAGAAACGTTAACGTGCAATCTCGTGCAATTTTAAACGGTAATGTGGACTTGTAATTTCATTTGAACCCTATGCCTCTAGAGCAGTTGCTACCGAAACAGCGAATGTGCCCCGCCCACGTCGATATAACGTTGCTATAGTGACAACAGAATGTGCGTTATTTGTAATACATAAAAAAGCAATGCCTTTAATGAACTAAACATTGATGTCTTTACAGTCAAATGTATGTTTACAAATATGCATTGTTAAAGGAGATATGGCACTTTTCCCGAAACTTTTCGAACATCCCTCGTATGTCTTGAAAGTAAATCAAAACTAAATTTATCACATTCTAAATCAGACATGTGATACAGAGTGCCACAGTTTTCTTGCTTGTATTTCTCCTGTTGTTGGTGTATTCAAGTATATGTACGGTTCAGCAAGCAGAAAGTATGTAAGATTAAACTTCACTTTGAGCTCACTGTAAAAGTATAACCCATATTAATATTTTTAACGGTAGATTGTACGTTTATGTAATTTATGAATTACCTTTTAAAATTCATCACGCTTTTAAAATTCATCAAGCTTTGCAGAAGCTATTTACAGAACGATTTCGGAAACTGTTGATGGGATTTAAATATGTGATATTTTCATGATGTCTGATATTAGATAGAAATTTCCCACGAAAACAGCCTAAAATCTGAATAATCAAATCGAGCTAAGAGTATGGTTCCTTGCCTCATAGTTTCAGTTTATATAAAGGCCAACAACCACGGCTTAAAAAAGCTAAGCCATCAGTTCGTTTAAATTCGACCACAAAAATGTCTTCCTTCAATGCGATTAAGACAAGATTAATTTGGTCAATTGGTATATTCATAGGTGTATGTAATATTATCACGTCTATTAAATATAAAATACATAATCTGACACCTTAGAATGTCAACTTTCCGCCCTAATTAATGGCAAGTGTTTCGCTGTACCAAGGCCGTATTGGAGAACACCCTCTCTGTCGACAATTTCATTAGATAATTGACCAAGAGAGATCTCCAGTCCATATCGTAAATTGCAATATTCTAAGTAAAAATGATTATGTTGATAGTTGGAAATAATAAACATCATCTAATTTCAACATACGAGCTATACACTGTATTTGAAAGAGAATACCAGAAGCACTTAATTGTTTTGATACCAACTACGCGACGCGGACACAACATATGTCATACTGTTTGTACATGTCTATACTACGATATCATCACTATCTGCTGGTCTCTCCATGGTGTCAAACATGACGTAAATATACCATTTCATTGGCCATCATCAAACATTCGAAGCATAAACATATATATATATACTCGTATAATTTCTAGGAGTTCGTTAATTGTGTATCACAAGCAAACATCGTCTCAAACTCATGGATACAACTAAACTTGCTAATTCAATGAAACTAAGAAATTCAACTCTCAGGTTAGGGCGACAAATAAATACTTATATTTAAAGAAATACTGTATTCCGTCTGCGAGATAATTGCTCCTTAAGGAAAGATAATGTTGCATGTTGTACATACATGTTGGTCTGTGATCTGGTGGGGATCCGAGTCTCATCAGTACGAGAACAACAAACAGTATAACTGGCCAGACGACTTCCAATACAATATAAGTCTGAAATAAAAACGGATAGATAATTATTTCAAGCATTACATCAAACATAACCAGAGTTTGGCACAAACATGCTGTATTTGTTTCGTTACAAAAGATTTGAGCAAACATATCGAAACAGTGGAAACACAATATCACGCATACACGTACCACGCAATATACATTGTATTAATTAACGTGTTATAGTAGGATACTATCTTAATTAAACAGGGAATGCACGTAACAGGCTAAAGTATTATAAAACAAAATGGCGGGCACAATATTACATCACTTATGGAAACCAGTCTCACACTTATATAAATGGAAACCAGTCTCAGAATGCATCTATTCTATTGGTCAGCTTTAAAGCCAACCAATCACAGGCTTGAGTTTTAAGACTTTAAGGTTTAAAACTTAGATTCTTAACCTCACACACAGGATGTAGTTGCTAGACGTAATATGTATGTAAAATATGACTGAGAATAGAATTGATATAAATCTCAACGTATAGAATAACAGCTCCGTGACTGTTCAAATTGTTCAACTTGAGTATCCTGGGACAATTGTATCAAACTGGTGTAGATAAGGACAACAAACGTTTATAATTTCATATAATTACAGGCTTCAGGATTATACACCTATGGTCTATATGTTGCGGGCATAAAGTTTGGAAAGCTAAATACATGTACAAATACAGACAAAAAGTTCACGCATAAATATTTTGCTCAAATATATTGGACTATATATAATTAACTGGTTGAATATGTTAGTTAACCAAAACTGGGTGATGGTAACACGCAAAAGAAATGAACCATAACACTTGAATATATAACATTAACAGTGTCATGTACTTCACTAACTAGCAATATTGGGTTACATTATAATAGCTTTTAAAAATCGTTGTCAATGTCACGGTCAGGTTATAATATAGAACATATTTGGTGGTTTGTATTATAAGTGGAAAATGTACGTTCAACTATTGTGTGCATTTTCAAAAAAAAGCAGCACAAGCTATTCATATTTGTAACATGATACTGTACTTCCCATCATGTGATTTCTAGGGAACCTGATACAATAGAACAACAAATAGGACACAGTGAGTGGGTGCTGGGTTTTATCTTCCACCAACAGTGTTGCCGTATACAGAGATGGTGTCCACTCGTTGCTGATATATTGCTGTCAAACTTAGATACCACGCGGTCCTAGCACTACCACGCTGTGTTACCATGATATGGACACGTGCCATGGTACCACACCCTGTCACATTAAGCTGACACCGTGCTTACCGGTCCTAGCACTACCATGCTGTAATACCTAGCTATGGCCACGTGCCATGGTACCACACCCTGTCACATTAAGCTGATACCATGCTAACTGGTCCTAGCACTACTATGCTGTAATACCTAGCTATGGCCACGTGCAATGGTACCACACCCTGTCACATTAAGCTGATACCATGCTAACTGGTCCTAGCACTACCATGCTGTGTTACCATGCTATGGACACGTGCCATGGTACCACACCCTGTCACATTAAGCTGATACCATGCTAACTGGTCCTAGCACTACCATGCTGTGTTACCATGCTATGGACACGTGCCATGATACCACACCCTGTCACATTAAGCTGATACCATGCTAACTGGTCCTAGCACTACCATGCTGTGTTACCATGCTATGGCCACGTGCCATGGTACCACACCCTGTCACATTAAGTTGATACCATGCTAACTGATACTAGCACTACCATGCTGTGTTACCATGTTATAGCCACGTGCCATGGTACCATACCCTGTCACATTAAGCTGACACCGTGCTTACCGGTCCTAGCACTACCATGCTGTAATACCTAGCTATGGACACGTGCCATGGTACCACACCCTGTCACATTAAGCTGATACCGTACTCACTGGTCCTAGCACTACTATGAAGTGTTACTATGCTATGGACACGTGTCATGGTACCACACCCTGTCACATTTAGCTGATACCGTACTCACTGGTCCTAGCACAACTATGATGTGTTACTATGCTATGGACACGTGTCATGGTACCACACCCTGTCACGTTAAGCTGATACCGAACTCACTGGTCCTAACACTACCATGTTCATTGAAATCAAAACTATATTTGGTTATCTAAAACAAAAATGTTTATGGGGACAATTTGTATATGTGATATGCATTTGACACATATGCATACTTGGATAGAACAAACACGTTTTCATGTTTATACGGTGTTTAACAACATATTACTTTTATTGAATAATGATTTTAAAAATGGAACTTACTGCTAGAGTACTGCAATACGATACAATTTACTGTCCTGTCATCCATAGATAGACGAAGACACTAAGAGTTGAAGCAGACGGACAAGAAAGTGAAATATTTCCCTGCACCCAGCAAAATAACACAGATGAGGCCGGTGGTAAAATAATAATTTTAAAAAAATGGCCGGACCAGATAAACATTGAATACAAGTTTGTTCGAGCATACATGTGATACGCTATTTACATAACGTTTATATATACGCACCGGATGTCGACGGCGAATCAAAATATTCTTCCAGAATAGAGCGCCAAGTTGACCAAACATCCCCATCTTCAAACTCCAAACGTTTGTCGTCTGCTGACGAACGTTAGCCTACAAATAGAGTCAAAACATTTTAATAGATGTATTAATCCTCATCCAAAACAAGTTTCAAATAATATTAGGTTGCATTCAATACGCAGATCTCGATCAATATAGATATATTTTTTAGTTCATTTAATACGCAAAAACCGATCAATAAATGAGATCAATACTTCTCAATACGTGACAGTCAATATAAGTGCGTAAATTAAATACGGCATTCACTATAGATAATCCTTGGCAGTATTTGTTTTTCGTATAACATGATCACAAAGAAGAAATTTGAACATCACACCCGTCCCAATTACTGTTCAGACGTGTTTTGGCCCGAGAGAACAGGGCGTCAACATTTTGAGTGGCGAAAAGAGATTATAAAAAAATTTGTCCAAGAAAACGAAAGTTTGAATAGCATCGTTCTCATTGATTAGTTTGTAAACAAATAATTGTCATCGAATATCATAAGTATCAATAATGTGACATCTCCAACCGGTTAACTTCAATACAGCGTAGGTATTACATCTCGAGCAATAATGCTAGTTATGCCCTGGTCACAACCGGCGGGTCTACGACGGATTTCGCAGAAAATCCGTTCGTTGGAGGAATGGGTCCGCATGATCTTGAAGCCGAAATGACCTCTTGTACTCGTCAGGTATATATATATATATACACTCGAAATATTCGCACGTGACTTGAGAATGTCACGTACGCACTTCGTGCGAACATCGCATGGGCCTCTTGCAGTCGTCTTACGGAGCCGTGCGGAGTCGTACACAGCATTGCGGAGCCGCACCTTGCTGAACGTCAGTTGCACGTCACCTGCACGGGGTTGTACGTTCAACTTGCAAGACACCCGCAATGGCGCGTACGGCGAACGTAAGTAGCATGTATGATGACTGTACAGTTGCTACAGTCGTGTCTAATCGCAAAGAACCGTAGGGATTTGCCCGCAACCCGCCCACAGCTGCGGAAACGTACGTGCAACAAAACGCACGGTGAGTTGTGACCGAGGCATCAAAGAAACCCAGAAAAATCTCAGTCTAGATCCGAACAAAAACGCAAGAGATAAATCCGCTAACGTCACGTGCTGGTTACGAAGATCACGTGGTTGACGTTACACCACGTTCCGTGTGCGATCAATTGGCAAACATCCAGGTGATACTACTTGTCACGGTATATCATTGAGATGCTGTTGTATTAAGAAATATGTCGCGTGCAACGTGAGGTCTGACGTTGTCAGTATATATTCCAATATATGGCCGAAAATGTCCGTTCTGTGACAACATTGAGGATGAGATTATGTAGGACTACATGTATTGTTAGAGTGTATTTTGTATACTGATATCAGGCAAAGTGTGTACGCTAAGCCGGTTGCCATTTAATGATGATAATTTCACACACATGTCTAAAAATTATAAGTTAGTCTTCCCTTTTAACAATTCAGATATGATTAAGATATGCGCCAAAACCTGTCATAACATTTACAGCGTCATACTCTGTTATCTCTGTAAATAATGCGCATAATTTTATATATATATAATAGTATGTCATAACTTTAATTGCATCTGTAAAACAGCTGTTAATTAAATTAGGACCAATCTGGTTGGTCCTAAATGGATTTCATACGATTATTTTTTAAATATGCGCAATTTAGCGCACGATATTGTTCAGTTTCTTACATATGTTTTTGTCATACTATTATTTTTAGTAACAATTAATAACTGTTTTTTTTCCAGTTTTATATGCATACAAGTATATGCGAGTAAATATTAATTCCAGGAAAACAACAAATCCATAAAACATAAGGCATTTAAGGAGGCTCAAGGGTACATACGTAAGGGAACAGAATCACGGAACGGCCTGGTAGGAATAACTAAGAGAATCAAAGAGGACAAACAGTGAAGTCGAAAAAGATTCTCCCACCGAATGATAAGCAGAAAAAGTGAAACCTCATACGTACGCACGGTGGAAAAATGTCAAAAAGCTGACCCTTCGAAATTGAATACACGGAGAGCAGACATGTTTTTTGTGTGAGGTTTCGTGTCGGATAGTTGTGTTTTTACATGGGTAACTTCATGTTTATACTTGCATAGTTACGTTCCTGTTATTAAGGGATCTATATCTGTCATGGTGTTTCCAGCGTTGGTACGCAAGTTACTGATCCTTCTATGGCAGTTATACTTATAGGTTTTAACTTCAGCTCTGATGTCTGTCCTACATTTGTAATAATAACCAACCTCATTAAACCCCTGTAGACATATGCGTGTCACTGAGACACTGACAGAAATTATATTTTAATTAAAATACTACAAAATGGAAAGGTCAATTTCGATGTTATCAGCAAAATAACCAAACATCTACGTGCCTTTCAGTCATTTATAACATACCAGGATATAATGATTGTACAAATCATCCCAGTGTGATGATATACCGTAGACGGTTACATACATATAACCAGTCTAGAGAGAGAAATAATGGAAACATAACCAGTCTGCAGAGAGTGAATTAATGAAAACATAACCAGTCCGCAGAGAGTGAATTAATGAAAACATAACCAGTCTAGATAGTGAAATAATGGAAACATAACCAGTCTGTAGAGAGTGAGTTAATGAAAACATAACCAGTCTGTAGAGAGTGAAATAATAAAAACATTACCAGTATAGAGAGTGAAATAATTAACACATAACCAGTCTAAAGACTGAAAGAATGAAAACCTGTGATAAAATGTATTATCACCTAGATCGATAGTAATTACTATAATTAAAACTCATAATAATAGTCTCCACTTATTAATTAACAAAATGCGTCGAATGATTGGGACATTATTTCACGGACATGTGGTTTATATTTCAGTGATAATTTGAAAATATTAGCTAAAAAAATGTCGTCAACATCCGTAATAACTCTGCATATTTCGTAATGTTGAAAAAAACACGGAATCATATCATACAGTAATTATTGAGAAGGATTGTCTTTATAAATTCAGTGAGTCGGCGCATGCCTCCCTGAAATCTGGCTAGCAACCTATGTTTTTCTATGACATTGAAAGCCAATAACACTATAACTATTTTTGCTCTCTTAGCACGTAAACAAGATAATTATTTCCTCTATAACCAAAGGAAGTGAGCATTGACAAAACACGTTGAAAGTGTGCTTATGTATCAAATCCCCCCAACGGTTGAACCCAAATCCTTGGACCGCATTCTGGAATTATCTTCATGTTCAACCTCGCTACAAACATTACACACACGGGTGTATTATGTGCAGGCAGCGATATTACGTTAAGTGGGTCTGATTTAAGCTAGCGATAGTAGAAATGTTGCGATACAATGCAATGTTTATAAGGCGCAGCAATAACAACGACAGTATTAGAATGAAATGACATACTGCCAGCAGTAATAGAAGCATTGCTGCTGAAAATGCAGCTGCTGTTGCCACTGCTAACTCTATGTCAAAATATAAGACGTGTTCGTGCCCATTTAATCATGAACATTTATTATATTGTTATTTTACATTTTACTCTCACTTTGCATTGTAACCGGAAAATATCAAAATGTGAAATAAGTTGTGTTATTTATAGGACTATTGCTAACTATATGTTGTTGCAAATGATAACATATCATTCAATAGACTGATATATCTGATGTTGCAAATGATAAAACATCATTCAATAGACTGATATATCTGATGTTGCAAATGATAACACATCATTCAATAGACTGATATAGCTGATGTATATAGATGTTCAAAGCACAAGAAATAAACTATATGGATGCATTCTCCAACATTCCGGGAAAAACATTTTTGTACTTTTCTTCCCCATAATTGAGAGATTATGCCGGGCAATTCTTAAAATAGACACTGAGATTGTTTCGATATATAAACTCCGTGTATTGATGTGTTTTAGGGAGAGAACATATATTTCAATTCGCCAGTTACACGAGCAAGATAAGATTATTTTGAGAATGTATAATTTGCCATAAGCAACACCCGTCAGATTTACACGCGTATAAAGTTAGAGACAGATGTTAAATTATGACTGTATGTTATATAACAATAACATTTATCTTGAATCTTTATTTGATGTTATCGTATAAAACACAGTCCGACATGCTTGACCGATCTATTCCGTAACGTCCGACATGCTTGACCGATCTAGTCCGTAACAATTCCTCCACCGAATAAGATAATCATCAAGAATTTTGGGTACTACACATGTGTGCGTAATGTTTACACATAGGATTAATAATTAGGCCATCCAGAATGTATTATAGCAGCATGTTTATCAGGAATATCTCAATTAACATAATTTGTTGATCAGATGGATACGCGGAATGTAGGTCTGCCATACCCCCGCTCTCACTGACCCGGTTATCTCCGTAATTCTTATCGTATCCCATCGATCCTCGTTTAATCAATGGCTGAGAATATGCTACATTGGCCGTATTATTCATAAATGAACGATTCTAAACGACTTTGTGCGACTATAAGCTCCAGAGTGAGCCCTGAATAATGTTGGAAGATGAAGAAGAGGAAGGAAGTATAGGACTAGTTCCTAAAATTTAGGTCTTAATCAAGCACATGTACACAGATTGTCCCTGGCACGGACTTAACAACTTGTAGATTCAAGTACGCTCATTGTTTGTGGTATTTGAACTTATCAGAGCATGAACAATATAAGGTGTACGCAAACTAAATACATGATTGTCTGAAATCAACTTTACAATGTAACATTTTATTACACACAACAAATAAGTATCCAGTGATGCATGCTGTACTTATAATTATGTTAAATGTAATTGTACAGTAAATATGCTTGTCAAACTTTCTTGTGCTAACGGTCTGGTTAACAGTTTGAACAAACTTGATGTAGCTAGATGGAGGTCAAACATTATAATTACAGATTGTAGTGATCATTACAAATTTAAGAGGAAGATATATTGAACGATCAAATTATGTTGATGCCAGTTAGTTTGAAAGAAAGATTAAATTGTTACAGGGAACGCCACATACGCAAGACATTACCTCCCCACACAGACATATATTGAAACCATATTCAACGTATCAGAATGTTTTGATATATATAAACACATACCGGCAGGTTATTAACTATTTAAGTCACTAGTGGTATATAAAATACGAAATTCGTCCGTACTTACAATGTAAATTTATTATAATCCTTCAAATGTTATAGTTGATATAGATCACATAGTGGCAATATACTCCTTGCTCGTGCAGTACACTTCCGCAAACTAATAAAAGTAAATCCGAAATATATATCAAGAGCCAGCTTCTGGTAGAACGCGTATTGCAAAATACCAAACAAATACTTCGCTTTGAAAGATCGCTGAGCTCGATGTTAACCTTGATATGAATAAAAGTCTGAAACCGGTTTAAATAGTTTTAAGTTACGTGCTCTGTAAGGCAGTTCGAATGCACCTTTATATGCAATACTAAGTAATAGAAATCTCAAACTCGATTTAAATGTTTTATTTATATACAGTTGTATACGAAAAAAATGTTTACAGTTATATTCGATTGATCGCAAATGTTCTATATTCTACTGTCGCCATTCACAGCGTTTCGTGTTCTATCAAGCAGAAAGGTGTACTCTACGGGGGTAAAATGTAGGTGGACATCGATATTTTGAAATTTCTTGTAATACTAATCCCGCTTTCTCATCGTCATGCGGGGCAGGATACCACGCCTGGCTGGGGTTGAAATGAATGACAACTGTGGTTTTGCGCGAACATAGGATCGCCAAGTCAGCATTCACGCGCACATAGAGGGAAAAATCAGGCCTGATTTATTAACCCTAAACAGCTGTCACAAATACACTTATAAATATTCTAATGACAAAGGGGATATTGACTTACAATTATACATCGTGTAAGCTTGTAGTCTTCGCGTTAGATAGGTTGAACCGATGTCATACTTTTTTGTAACAATGGTTTGAAAAAAGTATATACAAGGAACTTTATCTATAATGTATATTTTCGAGTTTTGTGTTAGAATGAGCAATGTTTATAAGGCATTTTGTGATAGAATGTGCAAGGTTTATAATGCCATAGTAGAATGTGCAATGTTTTAAGGCCTTGGTAGAACGTGCAATGTTGTTTAAGGGCGTTTTGTGGTAGAATGTCAAATGTTTTACTTTATAAGGCCGTGGTAGAAAGAACAATGTTTATAAGGCCGTGGTAGAATGTGCAATGTTTATAAGGCCGTGGTAGAATGTGCAATGTTTATAAGGCCGTGGTAGAACATGCAATGTTTATAAGGGCGTTTTGTGGTACAATTTACAATGTTTATAAGGTCGTTGTGCGGTAGAATGTAAATAAGATAATTTGTGGTAGAATGTGCTATCAGGTCGTTTTGCGGTAGAAAATGTAATGTTTATAAGGCCGTTATGCGGTAGAATGTGCAATGTATGTAAGATAATTTGTGAATGTGCTATAATGCCATTATGTGGTAGAATGTGCCCGTTATGTGGTGTTTATAAGGCCATTATGCGGTAGAATGTGCTATGTTTATAAGGCCATTATGTGGTAGAATGTGCTATGTTTATCAGGCCGTTATGTGGTAGAATGTTCTATGTTTATAAGGCAATCATGTGGTAGAATGTGCTATGTTAATCAGGCTGTCATGTGGTGGAAGGTGCATTCAATCATGTACGTAAACTGGTGACAATTTCCTGTGTAGTACAGTAACAAACAGGTCACTATAACAATGATGTCTCTGACTCTCAACACACAGCTTTCACAGAAAACAAGTAAAATATAGTATATTATTTTTTATTTATCAACCAATCAACAATTCATATCTCTTGTAAATTTCAATAACATGACATATGATGCAGGAATGTGAATCAACTCATATTGGTAACACAAAGTGACAGCAACAAACAAGGACATGCGTCCATAACTCAACACTCAAGTCTAAATAAAAGCGTATCAATCATATCACACCAGGCACGACGTCTGACGATGATTACCTAGAAGGTAACATTCCTTCATCTTGGATCCAAGGTTATCAAAACGAGTTTGGAGACCAGTCTCAGAATGCAGCTTCGTCATTGGTGAATTTCAAGCCTGTCCTCAGAACTGACTAATCAGTGGCTTTACTTCTGAGGCTGGTAACCAAACTCAAATCATAACCTTAGGCCTAGAACAACTGGTAGGAACAGCTAAATTAAAAGACTGTTGATAATTTCACAAAACATTTCATGTGAATGTTTGGTCCGAATGTTTTCAGATATACTTGTTTACTAATGTTATTAGTAGCATAAATTTGTATATACATAACAAAAAGTGGCTAAAATTATTTTCCAGGCGCGAAGCAAAAACAAATAATAATACTATGATGAATTGATGGTAATTCGTAGTTATTTTTCAAAGTAGTTTTCCTCAATAAATTTTACATCAATCATGTAGTGTGGTTAAACTCTGCACAAAATCAAAAAATAATTGGGTTACTATTATGGGAGTATTTCCCAATAATCAATCAATCATATCTTTGAGTACTGGTATGTCATGGGATGAACACTTCTGCCACATAAAATCGAGGTAGGTCAAAAACATTCGACCTTAAATTTTAGGCATTTAAAATGCATTATAAAACAAATTTAATTCACTACATAACTGATATAAGTCACAGTATATTAAACAGGATTTAATTTTACTTAACTATTATTTTATTTAAATCTATGTTTTCTGATAGCATAATAAATCCTAGTTGTACAATGACTTACTGAATAAGTCATCAAAATCTCACAACAATTTCCAAAAGGGCTGAAAGTGGTAAAACCTTTGATTGGATACCAGTCTCAGAATGCAGCCTTGTCATTGGTCGATTTTATGAGCTAGGTCAGAGCCAACCAACCAGAGGCTCCCATTTTGAGACTGGACCCAGTACTCATATATTTTTAACCACAGATCTAGGTAAAACAAACAGGATATCACTTGAACTGGGAAAACTAAACTGAAAGTACACAATTAATGATTCCCACATGGTGGTAATTAAAATGAGAGACAGAAATTCATGTAAAAGAGTTGAACCAACATTCACAAAAAATGTGAAAAGTAATCAGTTGACTGGTTATAGATCCACATAGGTCAGTGTTCTGTGAAGCCATTTATCAATAATGACAAAGCTTACAAAAGATTTAAGTGTTGAAAAAAAAACATATCTAAATTGTGTAGAACACACAAAATGTATAACATGCAAAAATGCTCTAAAAATGAAATATTTTCGTAATTGATATGGTTTCCATGGAAATAAATGGACTAGAAATCACATCATCAAATAAACAACACATATTTTCACAACACAAAATAAATTATAACTATCATAATAAGCACAATAATGCCACATGATCTTTGGGTCTGCGATTATAAATCGGAGTTTGTAAACCAGTCTGAAAACTTGAGCCTTAAAAAATTTGATTGGTTGGTTCCGAAAGGAGTCTGAAAACGGACCAATGGAAAGGCTACAATCTTAGACTGGTCTTCAAACTCTGTTTATAACCTAAGGCCCTGATATGATAAATAATATACAATACAGCTACTGTGTACATATCCCCAAGTTTATCAGTCATTTTATTTTTTAATGAATGTTCATTTAGGACAAAACTACAATTCAAAATTTCTTTTTCGATCTCTATTTTAGATCAAAGTCTTTTCAGGACTCAAGTGATTAAACAGGTTTTCTGAAAACAAAAAAATAACCTCTGGTACAAAAAAAAATCTAATTGATAAAATGAATTTTCACCTGTAACAACAAGGCTCGTCACAATTAGGCAACTGTAGACATCATATCATTTATTCATTCACCGTTTTAATTGTTGGTTAAAAATGATAATAGTAAGTGTTACTTAACACCTGAATTTATTATTATTATTCATGATATATTTTTTGTCGCAAAAGAAACATTTAAAATGAAATATTGAATGAAATAGAATTTTAAATAGTAGTTTTATACTAACCAAGAGAATGTCAACATAATTTATAGTTCAAAAGATAGGAAAACTGGAAGTAAACATAAACAGTCACCATGATAGTTAATATAAATGTTTAACAGTGTGTATCACCAGATATCATACAAAAAATATTCTGTGTACATTGTCTCAACATTTCTAGTGTAACAATCCGCAATATTATGTCGCTTTGATTTATTTTACTGTCACACATATTTCCTTGAAATAAATTTACAATGATACGGATTATTGTCACATTAATGAGAATTTGAATACATTTCAAGTATTCAATCAGGATAAGCATAAAACATTTATTGTATTTAGTCATAAATAACCATTCCTCTCTTGTATTTGTAAATGCAACATTTTATTGCAAAATACACAGAATATACGTGTAACACTCTTTTTATTGAGCAAAGATATTGTTCTTCCTGTGTTTATTCCAGAATTATTGGCGGTTGAGTCTATGACATCACAGCAAGAGGGCCACTTCAAAATAAAAACTGACTATATTCTAGTGCAAATGTATTCATATCAAATACAAATGTAGTACTTAAAACATACTTTGGCCATTCAAACGATTTGTGAAGTCTTTTTCAAAAACTACATGTTATTACATATGACAACCAATGTTTGACCGAGTTTGTAGATAGAAGTAAATACTTGAGTCGGAACTTTACATGAGCCAGTCAATGACATCAGATTGTGAGAAGCTTCTCGTATGTGGGTAGTAATAAGTACTGAAGAATGGAACCTTATTTTAGCAGGTAGATGACATAAGATCGGGACAGGCTATTTTTCCAAAAGTTCTCACAATTCGTGATAGAATATTACGAGGCAAGAAAATCTCCCTAGACTAGATATATAGCTATATTGTCATTAAAACTACATAAATTGTCTACAACATGCAGCGAGTGTGTGTATGCATCAAATATAAACTTGGGTCAAAATACACATAATCTGTATATACACAGACTAAAGCCATAAATGTTGAACACAGACACCTCCCATGTATTGTTAATACCGGTAACATGGAACTATGTACATTAATATAATGGGACAGCAACAAAGCATGGTAACAATGGCTTGGTGCGAGGACATACTACTATCAAAGTCACTTATAAAACTATGCAAGATGCAATCTACTTGTTGCACTTTTGTCAACTTTACTTAACAATGGTTTGAGTGGTTAGCCGAGATCTGAGGGTTATTAACAGAGTTTGGAGACCAGTCTCAGAAAATGAACGCTTGCCATTGGTCAATTTTAACATTCAACTCAGAAACAGCCAATCAATGGCTTGAGTTTTCAGACTGGTCTACTAACTGATACCCTCAGACCCTACAAACTAAAAACATATAAATTATCAGCAATGATGGCCAAATGTTACAACTCAGCACATGTATATAAAATTGAAGCAAATAAAGCCATTATTTATACAGTATTTTAACACAACAGTATAACAGAGAAGTGATGGCGATAATGAAATACATGTACAAGCTTCTTAGCAAAAATATAAAAGACTTGATATGCTATATATGTCAAAATTCCACACAACACCACATCAATAGTGAACAACTACAGTCGGACCTCGTGCATTTGAAATCATCATGGTTTCGAATAGCCCATTTCAATACGTCATGCATAAGAAGATACATAAGGACCTAATATTTATTTTGGATGTTAACGAGTATTCGGATAGATGGTTGTTGAATGAACGAGGTCGGACTGTATGTACTAGTTAAACATACAAATGAGCATCTTGAGATAAGTTATATATCCACTGACATCGTAGAAAACTAGAAAATCCATTTCATCGCTATATTCCAAGAGTTGTCAGTGAACCAACTAAATCCTAAACATTGCCCATAAAACAATGGAAAGGAAAAGTTTGGATGATGTCTTGAAATAAAGTACTTACAAGTTCAATACAATCTGCAGAATACAGTTCTAGTATAGTTGATACCAACAGTAAAAATGTGCATGAGATGCAGCTGGATATTATTGAATCTACTAACTAATAGTAATTGGCAATCAGAAGTTGACATGCTTCAATTGCACACAATATTGGTGCAACAACATTAATTAGGAAGATTGACATTGCGATGACTACGATTTTACGCTGAGAAAATGACCACAGCACACTAACCGGCTGTTACAAAGCCATCCTGGGCTTTCTGAAGACCCACTACTTTGGTTAATAGTGAACTATATCGGAGGGCTCGGGCACAGTCTGGCGGTGTCTGATCAAAAAGTAATTAAACAAAAACAACAGTACTTAAACTGCTTAAACTAATACAGTGGACTCTAGCAAGTTTGAACTTCTTCCAGACTGTTGAAATTAGTTCGAGTAAAGCATAGTTCTAGTCACCTTCAGTGTCTCTATTGAGTACAAACAAGGAAAATATATTGTTCGACCTAAAGGTGCGAATTATAGAACATTTTAGGTTGAAAGAAGGGAACAGATAATTGGTTCAAGAGTTAGCCAGACAGTTCAAACCAACAGAAGTAGAAAAGTATAGGTTATACAGAGAAAATTGGGACTTACAATCTCTTCAAGTCATCCAGGATGTTCGACGCAACAAAGTTCCAGTCAACGAGAGTCGACCGTAGTAATCAAACAAAACCTAACAATACTTCCTTAATACAAGTAAAATGTACTGTGATCCCACTCAACATACGCCCACTTTCAACAACACTGTTGTTTCAGCAACTTTAATTTAACTGACCATTATCTATCAATGCACCAGGAATAGTGGATAAACAAACAATCTCTGCCTATAATTTATGTACTGACGATTTATGCCGCAGATTCAGTCAAAAAATGGTTTTACAAGTCTAAAAATATATTTTGTACATTGAGGGCCGGTAAGAAAGTATTCAGACTTTTTTGTAATTCTCGCTTACTGTGTGCTGTGACATTACAATTTAAAACAAGTCAGAAACAACAATCCATGTTTAATAATTTTTGAGACGGAGATTTTCCCACAGAAGTGTTCATAAAGATGTTTACTTGTCTACATATCTGAGAATGCTACCCATTTAATAAATAACATGTTTTACAATCACAAATAAAAAACTCCAGTATGATAAAATACTTATCACATAGCAATTCTGAGACAGCAAAAATTACATTCATGGAAAAATAACACTTAATTTGACAAAATAAAAACACTAACTGGAATGGTACGAACTAAAAGTGAGGCCTTCTTTCAAAGAAGTATAAAAAAACAAACATTAATGATCACAGTTCAAACATTTAGTTTCTCATAATATTGAATATTATCAAGTCACAATAAAACTGCAAACTGGAAACCAGTCACAGAATGCAGCCTTTACATTGGTCAATTTTATTGTGCTCCAAACGAACCAATCAGAGGCTTGTATTCAAGACTGGTCTACAAATTCAGATTGATCAGCTCTGACCCAGTCACAGATCAAATGCTGGGCACAGCTGTCTAAATAATTATTCAATCAATACCAACTCATGAGCTTATTATCCAGGTATCAAATGTCTAATAATATAGATTAACAACAACTACGAACAAAATCCTTATTGTAACTAGATATAAATGTGCCGAGGATAAAATATTTAATCTATGATCATGATATCACAATATGCAGTCTATATGAAGCAAGTGTACACAGTTTTGTAAATAGAAAAGGGCTTCACAAAAAAATGCATCTAACTAGAGTGCAAATAAACAAGTGCGAAGTATGATAAGTTCACCCACAAAGAACCACTTGTATAACTTCTAACAACAAGGCAGGTAATGTTTTTGTGAAAAGTAACACTTAGTTTCACTGCAGTGCACACTCATCTTCGTAGTCACACCAAATCTTGCTGTAAATCTTGATTTAACACTAAACGCTGGTCCCACATCAAATGCCGGTCTGGCGCTAAATGCCAGTCTCGCACCAAACGCTGGTATTGCGCTAAACGCTGGTATCGCGCTAAACGCTACTCTCACTCTCCAAAATAACATTTGACTCTGACCAACAATCAAGATTTTAAATTTGTTATACAAAGTCCTCAAATAACATCAAGCTTTTGAAAAGCAGAAACAGTCAATGTCATGAATTTTATATCAATACATTTGTATTTCCCATAATTCTACCAATCTCACTACACCAGAGAGCTCTGTCCTCAAGATAATCAACACAGCTGTCTACCTCATCTCGCATTCACTAGATGTACACAAGTCTCTTATTCTTTAAAACTACTCAAGCATATGCAATTTTAAAATCAGAATATAAAATCTAATTATAATTCAGCTTGCATTTTCTAAAATATATTTTATAAAAATTAAAACCTGACACTCACACCAGTAACTCTATATCACAAGTTTCACGATAAACATGGTTCACAGTAACCTTGGCAATGTGTAATAACTAATGTTAATTGACTTCTAGTATAGCTGGGTTCTTCTCTAAAATTGTCAATATGATTTTATCGACATATTGTCGAAGTCTGTTGTTTACCTCCTGTTGCTCTTTCAGTGACTTCATCAACTGCAAACAGATATAAAAATATGTTAGAATAGAATCAAGTTCTCTCAAAATAAAGATAACATCATCACAACCTGAGCCTAATGTTAGAAACTAAGAATGAGACCAGTCTCAAAACTCAGGCATCTGATTGGTTCGTTCTGAGCTAAATCCTAAACTTGATCAATGGTAAGGCTGCAATCTGTTACAGTCACCGTGAATAAAGATAATAACAACAATAATATTAAAGAAAATTATTTTATCATATATCTTATATTATTTATTATATATCACACTCAGTGTATACATTTTTCATCTGATCTATATATTCAGCAGTATGTAAGTATATTATTATGGTATACATATAAGACATCAAGTTCAAATATACATATATACAGTCAGATCTCGTTCATTCGAATTCATCGGGTCCGAAACTTTATTTTGAATAATACATGGTTTCGAATAGCCAATTTCAATACAAAGAAGGTACATCGTGTCCTAATATATATTCGGAGTATTCAGATTGTTGAATAAACGAGGTCGGACTGTATTCACAAAATGGCTGTAAATTAATATACAAAATGAGACACATGGCGTTTTTAGAATGAAATTCCATTACTACTACAACCTTCACTTTCATACCTTGTCCGTAGTGAGCAGCATGAGGTTAGTAGAAAATTTCTTGCCTGATTGAAGATTTTGAAACAAGTAATTCTTATATACCAAACAGTAACAACATAAATACCTCCTCCTTAGTCATGTGATCTAATTCTTCAGCCAATGAATTTCCTTCTTGCAACATATGCCTGCCCTCTCTAACAGCTTGAGCCAATAACTGGGCATTTAATTCCTCGTTCTCTTCAGCTAAATGTTTGTTGGCCTGAAAATAAAGGAAACAGTAAAGCTACATAAGTAGCAGATACAATATTGCAACATATACCGACCCTTTTGTCAGTCCCTGATATGACCCTTAACAAACATGGTCAGAAAATACCGTCAATCATAACATTTTGTCTGCTAAAATACCTCATCTTGTAAATATTAACAGTCACTTGTATATTTCAGTAGATTTACAAGCAAAGTAAGGAATTATAGGGGACTATATACATCGCGAATATCAACATATAAATGAAACACTTACTAATAACATCCGATTTACAGTGAAATTTTACAACCTTTGTAAACCAACAAGCCCTTTAGATTACAGCAAATATGATGAATGTGATATGCATGAGAAAAGATAAACATGTTTTTTTCGCCAGCCATAGTTCAAGGTGAAATAGTTAACATTATGTAAAGTCTATGCAGAAAATCCATAAACCCATAGATGCATGTTTTATATATATATGTATATATATTTTAAAATGATTTCATTTTTCTCCATGTTAAATACCAAGAATATTTTTGTCTCAAATCAATACAACATAAAACATACATAAGATTTCAGTTTTCTGTTAATTTGAGTTGTGTCGACAATATTTTTATCCACAGTTTTCAGTTTTCTTTTTTTTCAACTGAGTAATCTTAAACAAATGAACCAATATATCCTAACTCCATGTTATACCTCTGAGTTAAGAGAACTGTCTCTGAATGCAGCTGTTTCATTGGCCAATTTCAAGACTGCATTTAGAATTAGCCAATCAGAGAGTTCAGTTTAGAGACTGTTCTCCAATTTCAGATTAATAATATCTGATCAATTAAGCATTTCTTAATTAAGGTGATTCATCAGAGAAAGCAATGATGATTCTAAATAAATTTTACTGAATTTACGAATGTTTCCGGGACTCCAGTGTCAAGGTCACTGTAACATAGATCATACAACCATCATGAACAACGCAATATAATCACGCTTATTTGCATAAGGGTATGAAAGTATAAAGACAAGCAGTTTAGTCTACACAAAGGTTACAATTCCATGGCAAAAAATACAAACTGTATGTAAATCAGTCTGAATAGAAAAGAAGGGAACAAGAAAATTCACAAACAAACAGATTCTCTAAGCAAGCAATCAGCATTATAAAGAAACTCAATGTAGATGTAAGTAAAAATTGCCATCAAGTCCTTTCTTTTAACCATTCACCATTAATTCAGACCATCAAACCATTCTAGTCATTGTCATGTAGCTCTATTGTGCTACTGGCCACCAGTCTGCACTATAAATTAAATTTGACCAGATAAAACTATTTCTATTATCAGAAACCTTCACGATCACAGACAGCCCAAACACTGTGCCAAACTTTAACACCATATTGTGCAACGCCATGTGACAAAATATATTAACACAGTAAAAGTTGTCAAAACCAAAACATTGAAATCGGTACAATCCTTAATTTCTTACTTGGGGCAGCTAAACTTTAATTCAAAGACTATGTAAAATCTCTACAAATGTGTTGGTATTAACATGTGGCCTATGTTATATCACGTTCAGAGACCAGGCCTAGAATGCAACCTTTTCATTGGTCAATTTCAACACTAAACAAAGAACTAACCAATCAGTGTCAAGGCTTGAATTTGGTCTCAAGGTAAAGACTTATCGGACCAAAGTTCATCTTCCTTGTCTAACATAGACAAATCCAAATATATACACAGTACATTGTATTAACTTTTACAATATTATATACATATACAGGTGTTTGATTCCTCATTTTGATTAAAGATGTATCTGGCTCATCTGAACAGAAAATAATTGAATTAGCTTCATCCGTTATTGTTATTACATTGGCTAAAAAATCTCTAATAAGAACCAATGCAATGTATAACTGATTGAAAATATCTTTTTTAACATGCATACAGGCTATTTTACAAGTTTTGTCTGATACTACTGACAGACAAAACTTGTAAAATAGCCTGATTGTTTTTTTTTAAATTTAATGATGTACAAACATCTTTCTTCAACAAATGCGGATCAATACATTAAGAGTTCATTCTTTGTTAATGCATGTTTTATGATGTTTATTAATGTTTTTAACTATAGAAAATATATTTTTCATGTTTGTTTAAGTAAACAAATGAACAAAAAAAGAGCATAATATTTCTTTAAGTGTTATTTGCTTATCGTGAGAACAACATAACAAATTCTAACCATAAAACTGAAGGCATAAGCACTTCAAAACATCTGATAAAATAATAGTCTATGTTTTTTATAACATACATGCACATACAAATGTATTAGCATTTTGACACAAATGCTTACATTGTTTGTATTTGTATTTCTTGGCAACTAGATTTTCAATCACACTAACAAGACATTTATGCAAAGGACACACTCAGTTTTACTCCTGTGACCTTGGTGACCTTGGTATGGAATACTGATCAATATGTTTGCAGGAGATGTCGATGGAGAGATGGACAGACAGATGTATAACAACTGACAAAGAATGATCACAACCACATACAATGGGTATCAAACCTCAATAATATAAATTCATGCCAAGACAGCAGTTAGAGCAGTTATATACATAACTATAATGTATACTATTTACATACATAGGTGTATTAGTAATAAGTTATAATATTATATAATGTTAAAATAATTAGCATCAATGAGTAAATCTATTTTCAGCTAACAGGGTTGACACTACTATAAGACTGGTCCCCAAGACTGTATCCAACACACTGCAGAATACAATACATTTTTAATGTTGAAAAAATATTCCCTAGACTGGTACCTTTGCTCTACAGGATACAAAACATTTCTATTGGTAAAATACCCAGTCCCAAGACTACATTGTATACACAACAGTCACAAAACATTTCTAGCTGTAAACGACTAGTATGATACAAAACATAAGTGGTAAATGACTAGTACCCAGTCTGCTACCAAATCACTACAATATACAAAACATTTCTAGTGGTGAACTACTAGTCCCCAGACTGATACCAATATACTACAGTACACAAAACATTTCTATTACTAAACAACTAGTCCCCAGACTGGTACCAATACACTACAGTACACAAAACATTTCTAGTGGTAAACAACTAGTCCCCAGACTGGTATCAATATACTACAGTCCCCAGACTGGTATCCATACCCTACAGTACACAAAACATTTCTAGTGGTAAACAACTAGTCCCCAGACTGGTATCAATATACTACAGTCCCCAGACTGGTATCCATACGCTACAGTACACAAAACATTTCTAGTGGTAAACAACTAGTCCCCAGACTGGTACCAATATACTACAGTACAAAACATTTATATTGGTGAACAACTAGTGCCTAGACTGGTATAGTGCGCTGGCTTTAACCTGACCACTGAAAACAGACTCAACCATTATATTGTAGGGAGATTAGGATTTATCAGCTAAATAACTGTTATAATTTCGTCGCGGTCATGATAGCTTACAGGCTACTTTATTTATTACAGTGTAATTTGAATCTTTTAACACATTTTCGACCGCAGACAATGCTGAAATATTCATTATTTGCAGATATAAAATGTATACTTCATGCCGGCACAGTATAACACATTCAAGTGGTGTGATATCTTCATGTATATTTATCATGTATATGATCCATGAGGACGAGATACACGGGCAAAATGATTCATTTTACTGCAAAAATATATATTCTATGATTTAAAAAAAAAATCTGTGGTGAGACTCGAACACAGACCTTGCGCATCCAATAACTGCGGTACTTACCACTAGACTACAGTGTTTATAGTCATAAACGCATACAATACGAGCATATCAATTAGAAAGTAAATCTTGTGATAAGCTGATTTACCTATCCAGGTATGTTTACATTGTCCGATTGCTTGTAAACAATGGTCAAGTTAACACCAGTAAACTATACCTATACATCACTATAATTATACAAAACATATCTTGTGGTAACATGTTTCCAGACTAGACATTGCAAATTACAAAACATTTCTAATGTTGATAAACCATTATGTAATAAAATACAAATGCCATGCTCCATACAAATTACAGTAATTTAGCGTGCTGTAACTACTGGTTATGAAATTTATATAGCAGGGATATTTCCTCCTGCATCATCATTATACATGTACACAGACCAGGAGATCAGCTTACATCAGCACCTACCGTGTGTGAGGCAGTAAATATAATGGAAAGATGAATCTCTAGAGTCAAACTGAGTGTACACACAGGAGACATGGAGATATGCTGAATCAGAAATTGTCCCCCCCTCCATACTACATTTATTGCATTCTTCCACTTTAAAAACTTTTTTATTTTTGGTTTATGTACCAGATTAAAATATGAGGAAAGCAAGACTTCCTTCAATATATTTAATGAAAACATCAATTAGAAAACTATGGAATTTAACAACTTTTTTCTACATATTCAGGAGACCCGAGGACCCAAATTCATACAGTGAGTTTGAGCCAAATTCAGAACACTGAGTCTTGCCATTGGACACATTTATAGCCTTAGATTTGGTACTTTCAACCATTACAGTGTATAAAATGTTGCACACAAACAATAACCATTGACAAGGTACATAATACACCAATGTTTCACCAAATACAATAACAGATTTAAGAAACATAAATATGTAATTGCCACCCGTACCTAAAGTGAGACTAAGCCAGCATGCATACACAAGCAATCTAACAAAATCAACAAAAGCACAAGATATAGATATATATACAGGATATACACACCTGCGTAGCTCCCCGCCATTCAAGCCAAAGAGTCTGTTAGTGCATGAAAAAACATAGCAGTGACTATATGTATACATTAATCAATGATTATCCACAATAACGTACATACATCACTCATAATGCCAGTTTCCAAGCCAAGACAAGAGTCAGGCATGAAGAATGAATATCGCTCACCTAAGTGTTGGTTGGAGGTCGTGGGTTTGAACTTTCCAAAGGTCACAACAACAACAACAACAACAACAACAACAACACCACCTCATTGGTGAGTTCACCATGTTATTTCAACATTTATTCCAAATAAGCTTGAGATTTTGTCATAATCATGGATAAATAAGTTTGTATAGGGTGTGTTTTTATTTACTAAGCATACAGTCATGAGAAACCAGCTCAGGCCCCAACCTCCTAAATCCTTTCAAACAGAAATGTCAGCTCAATATTGAAATTTTGCTCATTTCATAGTCTCAGTTTGAGACAATCTCATTTTGGATCTCTTGAAAAAAATTCTGAGAAAAAAATGATCTTTTCGTTTTTGAGTCCAGTCTCGGATGTTTGAGCTGAGATTGAGATGCCTTGGGTTATCGGGGCCGGATCAATTTAGTTTTTTCCTGCAAGGATCAATCCTTAGCAGGGATTCAGTGTAGAACATAGCAGAAAGAGACAGACATCTCCAGTTACATTGTTTTCATGTCTGATGGGCTAAACATATAATGTGAAAGATTTTAATACCCTTCAAGGTCCCACACCCAGTTAGTGCTGGTAGAACTAAAAGTACTACCATTCAAATTATTTATATCATAAATAACATTGCAATAACCCAAGCACTACTACTGGATAATTCACAACTGAAATAACAAATAATTGACCTTATGGTGCAGGTCACTGCTTAAACATTTTTTTCCCAATAAATGTATTTTTCACAATTTATGATACAAGTAAAATACTACATTCATATTTAAAAAACACTGAATTTATCAAACACTAATCAAAAGACTACTTTGTATCATTTTCAGAAACTTGCTTAATAATTCAGAAATTAATGCATGTAATGCTATGTAACATACTCTATTCAACAGTTTTATGTATTTAAAAAAAAAGATGTCAGTCTGTGGTAAACCATTACATTATCAAATTATTTCACATCAAATGGCAACAATAGGTTACATATTACATGATGAATAAATGGTTTGGTGCAACATCATTGTAGGTACAAATTCTTCGCAAAGTCTTTAATCATGACATCAGTTTTTTAAGGACAACCTTAGATAAACAATGTTGATATCACTTTACTTGAAGCATATAATTATTCACTGTTTACAACTGTATTCATTATATATAATTTAATTTCAAATCATCGACCTATGTGTTTCCCAAATTTTGTATAACAGTCTCAATTACGCTACTTAACCGACCATGAAATCAAACAGAGATAGGTAGATTTTGTGTGTACATTGTGAACTTATTTAGAAAAGGTTGGTAATCAAATAAATTTTAAATCTCTATCAATAAAGCAACATCACAACTGTAAATATTGACCTAACTATCCTAACAAGAGGGCCACAATGCACATATGTCACTCACCTGATTATACAGGATTGATGCTTGAGTTAACTACAACAGAAAACTAGCCCCACCCCCGGCAGCCATGTATTTGACTGATAAAAATATCGTCAAACTAAATAGAGGGTAATTTAATCACAATTTCAACAAAATCATATTCCAATCCGATCATAGTTTTGAGAGAAGACTTTAAAGTTGAAATCGTAAATCCTATTAAAAATGTATTTTAGCAGTTTTCGAACTGTTTCTCATACTTAGTATTAGACAAGATATAATATTAAGAAAATATTAATGTTTATGCCAGGGTCGAACACCGAGCAATGGACACAGGGCTAACACATTCTTACCTAGGCCATCAGCTCAGGTAAGCTGTTCATCTTATGGACACTTACTATGTAAATCATCATAACTACAATGAATACAATGACTCCTGCGATAATTGCTTATCTGATATTAAACCACACATTTACACACTGGTAATTTATGATAATTTGATATTAAAAAAACATAGGTTTTTTACACATTTTAAATCATCACGTCTCATCAAAATGCTATGTTTAGTAATTCAAACATTCTATTAACATCTATCGTCTTTACTAAAGCTTGGTGGAGGGTTCATTTAACATATAAATTGTAAAGCTCCATTGACTGAATCGTGACAGTTTTCAACCATATAACCTTCAATATACAGTATATCAACACAAGCGCAACGCAAATGAAAATATTTTAGATGTAAACATCTCCAAGTTAGATTTAATCAGTTTAAATAATGTACAAAACACTTCAAAATACACAAATATGACCTGAAAAACATGTTGTTTGTTGAGTACAAATAGGAGACAGTACATTTTGTTGTAAGTAGCTGAATAATTTCATTGAAAATACAAACGATGAAATAACATTACATAAATCCAACCAGAAATACGCAGTACTTAAACTTGTGCTTTACATTTAAAACAATGCATTAAAATATTGGTAGCTCATCATGACATCACTTGGAAATATTGTAAAATACTGATTGTATGTATTTTGGGTATCAAGATCCCATCTATTAGTTTATACATACCACAACATCACATAGTAAAACAAATAGTATATACAGTGTAATTATATGTTATATGTGTGATATGCAGATGAAACTTTACGGAATCAATGAGACATTGCAATAATGTATCTACTACCTTAAAGGGATATTTCATGAAGTGAAACAAACAAAATGAAACTGGTCTTTTGTACTTGGTAAAATATTACCCGAGTTCTCAAAAACTCCTTATTTGGAGTCCTACCACAAAGAATTCCACTTTTGACCACTTCATGTCAACATTACATGAAATGACTCATACTTTTTCAGTAACACTTCTGACATTCCTACCTTTTAAATCCTAAGTGAGAACCCTCGTTCACACACAGATTAATTTTAACTGGTTACCATAATAAATATTAAAATTTTGTTCTCAGCAAACAACTCTATCTTACCATTACAGAAAGAGAGAAAGTTCATTTACAACATTAACTTTCCAGAGACTATATATTTGAATATTAAACATTGCCTGATGCCCACATATGCTCAATTACACTATACTTCATCAGCGATCATGTGTTGACAAAGTATTAAATATTCCAGCTCATGAATAATAAATGAGACATTTTATAGGCTGCATAGACGATTCCACCAACAAAATAAAGTGTAATAAGGCTACTTCCATGTTAACATACATTTCTGACTTCAATTGAAGAGTATCAAGTTGTTACATGCAACTTCATTGGTCAGCAGGTGACTGATACAATATGCATGAAAATGAAAAAAAATCAATTCTCCTAGAGTTTGAGATAAAAAATCCCAGTTTGAAGACCAGTCTGAACCTTCCAAGCCTGTTTTGAAGTTCTGAGCACAGTCTTAAATTGACCAATGGCAAGGCTGCATCCTTAGACTGGTCTCAAAACTTAGTTTTATAACCTCGACCAGATGATACATTGTTAGAGAAGTGTGATAATACTACAAACCTCTTTTAACTTCTGTAGTTCACCTTGGAAAGAGAAACCATTGGATTCTGATATACTTGGTGTACGTGGTATGCGCGAATGTTTATGTTCACAGTCTATCTTGAATTTACGTAAATCTTCTAATTCTTTTTGTAACTCATCTAGAAGCTAAAAATAGAAACATAACAATAGTATAAACAAGCTATATTATTACTTCTATGATTAAAGGGTTTGGAACTGTCAAACCCTATCACAACAGTGCTTAACAAAGCAAGGGCCACACTCACAAACATTTTAAGACTGAAACTCAGACAAATTTGAAAAAGTTTTATCTACCAGCCTTTTGTTGACAATATATCTGAATAATTGTTGTTTACCCATTGTACAAGTTTGCCAATTTCTGTTAAAATCTATAGTGTTATAACAGTATAGGAGCAAAAGAAATATTTTGATATTTTAAAGTCTATGTCGCAGTTCCTGTCGTAAAATGTTTGTGAATATGGGCCCAGTAATTGAGACTGTATCAACTGTGCCACTGGGTACAGGGGCATTCTGTAATTTGGAACAAAATTGAAAATAAATTTTAAAAAGAATATGGTTTTCGTAGACAGCAGAAACAATTAGTCTGGAATTAAGCTTTAGACCCAAGGTTATATAATTGAGATTGGAGACCAGTCTCAGAAGGCAGCCTTGTCATTGGTCAATTTTAAGATTGTGCTAAGAAACAACCAATCAGAGGCTCCCATTTTGAGACTGGTCTCTGTACTGACATTGTTAACCTTAGGCCAAGGTTATACAAAGAGGATTTCACTTTTACTGGGAAAACTAAAACAAAAATACACAATTAATGATTCCCATTACATTTTATACAATCTTGAAACTGATCTGGAAACACAAGATTTGTATAGTCTGAATCCTACTCAGAGACAGAAAATGTAGATAAGTTCTTTGAGGGTCTGAAAACTTACAATTGAAGACAGGGTACAAACTTTCAAGGTTTTAAGTAAACCAGTGTTGGTCTACTTCAGAAAGTATAGAAGAAATAAAAACTCAATCATTCTGTTAGTACAGGTCGAAATGAAGCATTAAAAAAGAAGAGAAAATCATGAGCATGGTAACTAGATAATGCTTCACTACATTAATAACAACTGCCTTGTAAAACAAGAGATGTCACAAGTAGACAAGGAATCACCCACAAGTGAAGTGCCTCAGACTGATAGACCAACTCTTCTACACAACACGCACCTCATCATGCTTGATTATCATAAACAGTTGTAATAAAATTGCTTAAGAATGTGAATATTACAGCCCCGGCTCAAGATATTCCTTTCCAACAAACTAACTAGCGTTACGACAGACAGACAGGGCCATTACTGCATGCCTCACTTTGGAGGCAACAAAATGTGATGTAAAAACAATGTCATACCAATGAAGTATATCATGGAAGTATCTGAGGGACTTGAAGGCAGATAATACACAGGAAAGAGGCACATGCACAGAATTGGGTATCCCACCATGGATCCATAGGATACGAAATACAGTCAAACCTCAGTTAAAGACCGCCTCAATAAAAAGACAACCTCAAAATTAAGAACACAATTTTCAAGTCCATTTTCACTATTTTACTCGTCATTCAACCTCAATATTTAAGGGACACCTCAATAAGACAAGTTTTCAAACATCCAAAGGGTGGACTTATTATTGAGGTTCTACTGTACATGAATGAAAAACATTGGTAGAAATGATTCAGACTATCAGATATACAATGATGCAATGGTTACGTGCAATCTCTTTAGTAATATTCCAGTTCAATTTCTTCAGTTAAAAGCCTCTACAAGAATGAGATGAGTTACAGCCAGTACTTGACAGTAAGATGAAGTGATATGCTATAAAGGTAATGTACTAAAAAATAAATATCTAGAAACATTATTAAGCGATTCACTCAGTTTACCTTATCCGATGATTTCTAAACAAAAAAACATATATAATGAAAATATTCTCACAACAAAACAGAAGTTTATAGTATGGGGGGGGGAGCATTACAACAATCACAAGAAGTAAACGACAAATTCAATAGCAAATGCAATCAAAGGGAAGCAACTCAGTTTAAGTAAATTAAACCTTTTTAAAAAGTATGAGGAATCACAAGATGTAAACGACAAATTCAATCGCAAATTGCATTCAAAGGGAAGCAACTCAGTTTAAGTAAATTAAACCTTTTTAAAAACTAACTAAATTCATTGGACCAAAAACTGTGAAGGATTATCTTTCATGTTTCATCATAACAATAGTCCCAAGGTTATAAAACCAGGTTAGACTACCAGTTATCAGAATGAACACTGATTGGTCAGTTCAGTTGTCAGAATACACACTGATTGGTCAGTTCAGTTTTCAGAAAGCACACCGATTGGTCAGTTCAGTTCTCAAAATGCACACTGATTGGTCAGTTCAGTTCTCAAAATGCACACTGATTGGTCAGTTCAGTTCTCAGAATACACACTGATTGGTCAGTTTAATTCTCAAAATGCACACTGATTGGTCAGTTCAGTTCTCAGAATACACACTCATTCAGTTTCTCAGAATATGTCTGTCAGATGCTTCGTATTGTAACATAAATATCAGATTATTCAACCTTACATCTAACATAGAAATTACAACATAATAACATGATCACAAATTGCACAATGAATGCAAATTTACTGAGGTTCACTCCAAATTTAAATTTTAAACATAAAGAACACGTACATTTCCGGTCATCTGTTGTTCTCGGTCAAACTTTGACATAACTTCATTATATTCTGCTGAAACCTTGTTATAATCTTCCTCCATAGCTGCCAGACGATCCGAAACTTCCATCTTATCCTGTGGTATAGAATAAAACTATCAGAATCAAGGAATTGCATTAAAAATTTAAGACATTAAATTATTCAAAACTTATAAAGAAAATCTAGTTCAATTTCGATTCAGTATATATTTATGACTGCCTAACGTTGGCTGAATTTTGCAAATTTGTTGCAAATGTCCAAACATATACATTTTGTTGCACCGCACATACAAACCTCTACAATAATTATGAGGAAGTAAATTCGGCTAATTTTACAAAATAGAGTTCTCTAAAATTCAAAGTTATTTACAGTAGTCTATCCATATATCAGCCATTTATTCTGCATTTTCAGAAAAAAAATCTCAATCATTTATCATAATTTACAGTTACACGTTCCAAGTACAATAACAATGTATTATTTGTGGTGAAAGGATTCTCTTGTTTTCACAGAAGAAGATGAATATTTTACCATTCGTAATCTATCATTTTCGTTTTTTAATCTGACAACATCAGATTTGAGTCGTTCATTTTCTGTCTCGAAAGTTTGAAGACGTAATGTTAAGTAATCCATCTTCTCATTTTCAATGCCATGTTTATTCTGTAAGTAGAAGATGGTTTCATCAAATAAATCATCAAGTATTTAACATTCACTTTGTTATTCAAATATACAACATGATTAGCATAAGCTAAATCCATTAACATCACAGCCTGATTTATAGCTTCATTTCAGACTAAATAAATATAATTATCTCTTCACTAATATTATTCTGATGCATTGTGGGTAAGGCACCAAACTTCTATAACTGATTATATATTCAAACAGAGTTACGATATTTAGCACCAAAGCACTTGATATGTGGAGTTAACACAAACTGTTCAGAATGATCTGCGGGTAATGAAATATATATGAGAAAATTGACCACCAGGCTTGAATAACTGGATAATCTAATTTGTAATATTATTATATCCGTTGAAACCTATAGTAGCAAGAATCAATAGTTTATGATATCACCTCTTTAATTTGTCTAAGAACTGAGCGCGTATTCACAAACACTTTAAGACTGAAACTGAGACTTAAGACTTAAAATTTGTCTTAAAGTGTTTGTGAATACGGGCCCAGATGTCAATAAAAACGTCAATGTTCAAAGAACTCACAAACAAATAAACATAAATCACTAACATTCCATCATGAGCAAAACTTATGCGCAAGTTGTGAAATTGTGTTCAGTAAAATTTCTTGAAATACATTACCGGAAAAAGGCAATAGAGGGTCTGATAACGTATGAAGGGGTCAGAGGTTGGGAACAAAGGATCATATAAGGTCAGAAAAATGCCAAATAGGGTAACAAATGGTCTGATACAATATGAAGGACCATAAAAAATCTGATGTGCCAGTAAAGGTCAGACAAGTGGTAGAAGGGGTCTGATAGGGTAAAAAGGGCCTAATAAGGTCAGAAAATTTAAGATAGAGTCAAATCCTACAATATCAAGGGAATCCTAACTATATAATAGCATCAATATAACGTTACCTTTATTTCCTGATATTTACGTTTTTCCACTTGTACACGATCGTCTGACTTCACCTCCATATCTTTAAGTTGCTCTTCCATTGTATGGATTCTGAAATATTCAATAAATGTCAATCAATAAATTCATGTACAAACAAGACAGACAACTGAGTTGTGCATGATAATAACATTTGATTTGTTGTCTAATCGTACCAATACCTCATATTTCATTCATTACCACAGGAAAAAAGTTAAATCATAATTTAAAATTCTTACATGTAATTATTATTTTGTGAATGTTTTTTCAACGATATCACGTGCATACCTGGTACGTAAGAAAGCGCAGCACCGGAAAGGTCATATTCAAAGAGACCCTCCCGCTACAAACTTCACAAGGTACATCTCATAACACAATTTTTGCTCACATTTAATATTGTAATACACTACCGGTAATTAAAACTATCACCATGTTGTTAAATGATGTAAAGTTTGATATGTAAAGCATGATTCATGCATAAAACAAACACTCCAGCGTTAATGATGTCCTTATTTGATAAGTACTTGCACGATTATATGTTATCAACTTAAGAATACAGTACACATGTTTGTATTGCTATATACTTATCTTTGACATAAACCATTTACGTAGAAACTATGTCCATGTGCAAGATATGTTTCAAGTGATCTTATTAGATCAATGCTTTAACTTTAATTGTCAATGATTGGTAGTGCCTGTATAGACTTCCTTACATGATCATAAAAAATCATAATGTATGTACACTGTTCATACTAAAAGGCAATTATTTCCTGGCAGAGAGGCTGATATAAGAATTTATTAATCCAAGAAAAGCAATATTAACTGGTTTTATGTAGCAATATAATTATTCAAAATAGTGTTAGAAATATGTACTGCGCCTATATTTTGACAATGTATGTATATTGTAGTAATAATGATTGCCAAACGTAGCTTGCTGATTATCTCAATATAAACATCTCAGACAGAAAAAGATAGATTATGACAAATGCTAAGAATAATAAGATTTTTATAAACATGCATTTATATAATAGCAAGAAAGAGAAAACTGTATACTTGTCCCACAACATTATGAGATGATAAATTGTGAAGGTGCTATGATTTTATTGTGAAAGATTAAAAAAGTGACAGACTTAATTGTGAAAGTGTGACATACTTGTGACAGTGTAACAGACTTAGTTGTGAAAGTGTTACAGACTCGATTGTGAAAAACTACATATGTAATTACGAAAAATGCCAGACTTTAAATTGCGAAAAAGTGTCAGAATTAATTGTGAAAAAATGGCAGCAAGTAACTGAGAAAAAGCCATAGACTTAATTGTGAAAATCTAAATGAGTTAAAAGTTTAAGCTTGAAGCACTTATGAATACATTTTGATATTGTAAAAACTATTTTATCATAAACTAATTTCTGAGTGTATAGAATAATTATATCTATTCAATAACTCAACAAGCAGAACTACAAGCAATATGTAATCAAGTATATCCAGCACTAAATGTACACCTAAGGTACAAGTATATAAAATACAGATATTATAACTAACTTGCAGCAAGGTCCTACACATAATGATATTCATTTATTTTCCCCATCATTATTAACAATTAATTAGTTTCAAACAAATTGAAATATGCTATTATTAAGCCAATAATGAAAGGATTAATTTCATTAAGAAATGTACACCCACAGTTTTGTACAATGAAATATTAAACAGATAATCACCAACATTTAAATTCCATTGAAGTGAATACAAACAGAGAAAGTGGCATACCAGCACAAAGTTTGAAATGAGAGCAGTGGGAATTGCCTTAAAATTGAACACATTAAATTGTTCAAAACTAATAAAAAAATCCCTAAGGTATGTAATAAAAATAACACTGGGAAAGGGATAAGAAATCTAAAATCTGGGGTAGGGAAAAACAACGAAGAACCGCACAACAAGTAAACAAGAACAGAAACATGACCTGAGACTTATCAACACAATGGCTTCACAATCTTGAAACTGTCAGTATAAATACTAGGAGAATTAACCAGTGTCACAGGATGACAACCTCCTTAGTACTTAACCACTATACACAAACATTAATCTGGCTGCATCTTGTCTTGTGACATTATCGTCACTAGAAATTTTACACATTGATACAAATATTTCACAAATGGGCACCCTCAGATTCTTAAACAAAGAGAATTCTTGTTGGTAAGACAGTCACTGTCTATCACAAAAATACAGACAGATAACAGTGGGAGTGCTTGGTCAATGTGAACAAAACTACCATGTCTTAATTAATAACATAAGATATTGTTTCAAACAGCTATGAACCTAGTGTCCAAATCAATTATGCATAAAGCAAATAAACTAAGTATGATAGAGATACAGGTAAATGATAAAATAAGCAATTCCTAAGTAAAGAAGGCAATGTGATTTGGTTACTGAGGTATTGGCGCAGAACTAGTGTAATTCTGTTTTGGTACAGTAATTTTACTCAAATTCCTCAATACATAACCAACCCATCTAAAGATACAATATACATTATACTGATTTTAGGCATTATTTTGAAAAGTTTTGGTTTTATTATTAAAGCACAGAATCATAGCAGGTCGAGATTCTATAAATATAACATCAACATCACAGGTCAATAAAAGAGAGTCAGCCATTTTGGGTTGTTTGCCAAAGTCCAAATGAGACAATAGATTTGATTGGCTGAATTCAAATTTGAATCCAACCAGTCAGCACATGATCTGTGAGTGAAGACATTTTAAAACATGAATGACTGAATTCCTTAAAGCTGTGATTTCCACAAATCCACAAAATTGTCATGCCCTTATTATAGAATTAGATTATAGAACAAAGGATAACATAAATTGCCATAACAACCCCTGTACAGTATAATATATATGTATATATTTCTATGGTTACAAGATACAACCAAACACAAACTGTCACCCACACAACAAGACAACCACTTACCTATCTACCACACTGTTGTCATAACATACAAAACAAGATAGATTATACACACACTCAAATAAATAAGTCACTTCAATACTATGATGAGTTTCAGCACATCTGTCAAGGGTTCAGTGAAAAACCATCTTATGTTTTACCAACAAAACAGTACAATATTTCAGCACTAAACCCTTGAAATCATCATACAATGATTGGAAATAAGACCATCTGCTAGCTATATATATATACGTATTCACCCTTCTATTTGTTTACTTTCAGTGAAATTCATCAGAAATACCACAATATGCACATCAAACAACCGAAGTCAAGTACACAAGTATTGATATAATACCAGGGGCTCCCCTGGACCCTGGAGTTGACCCCTAAACTTTCCAAAAGGCCACATTTTTGCCCTTAGGATACTAGCTGAAGGGTCAATTTTTTGCTACATTATAGGTTTTTGGCTATAAAATGGTAAAATCCGGTCAAAAATATCAAAATTGACCGTTGAGCCTGACTCAGCCCCTAGTGGGACCCCTGAATAAAGAAGGACAATATGTACATAAACATGAAACAGTGTGCCCAGTAAATCATAGAATGTGTTTATGCAATATCATGAATGAACAGAATCAAGTATGGAACATGGTAGCATCTTGTATTGCACATCATACACGGCTCCATATTGTGGTACTGTTGCAGCCATCACACTGTACTTCCTAGTGACGTAAGTTATACCACAATGCTATAATGGCCCTTATAGGATTCCGTAGGCAAATATTGTACTCAAACTTAAACATGGAAATAATGGCAAAATTTCGGATGTATGAAATTTGCAGATGTTTTTTCACAATACAACACGGACAGTTTTATATGTTTAATGTGCAATGTAACATAAATATAAGAGACTGAAGATTTACTGGGACAACTCTTGTATACGCTACATTCCATCACCCACATGTTTATTTATATGTTATCAAGTATAGTACATTCAAACCCCTCGTCATTAGCAACTCACCAACAGTACAACTTTACATATTAAAGTCTATAAAGTATATACGTATACACTATTTTATTAGTATGGTACAATGGTACAATATAAATTACATTTATCGAAGGCAGAACTGAAATATCAAGAAATAATCAGGGTTTGAATGCACAAAAAGTTTACAAACCAAAAACATTATTTGTTTGAAAAAAAAACAACCTAAATTCATTAAATCAGCAAAATTATTATTACCACACTCAAAATCAAACTTTAGCCAATAACCAAAAAACCCACAAACTCGTAAGCTCAACTCTTCATAATCAGTTAACATTCTTCCATTTGTATCTTAATAAATGACAAGGGAGGTGACTTGTAGGTGACCAATGCACTGACGCCAACATGGAGTGCACAGAGGCAAGTTTTATTAGAGGTCAGACAAATAGAGTCCTACCTAGCGCTACATAGGGAAAGTAACGGTGCCGTATTGTAAACATACGAAAAGTGACCACTTTTCTCATGTAGAGTGGTCTGAAAGTGGTAGCTTCGCTAAACAAATGGTTTCTGTGCAGAACAATGCTGATTGGTCTGTTGGATGCCATTATGGTGCTAGCGAGACGTTCAAGCGTTTCTTAGACCTTATCTACCTCAGGTAACTTTCCTCACTCATTTCCCCTATCTCTAAAAATATGTCTCAGACCATGCAACCTTAGACAAACAGACTTCTGCACATAAGTTCCGTGTCACTGGAATACTCCATGTCCATTAAAGGTGATAGCTGATCTTACAATGCAATAGTTTTAACAGTTAAAAGTTCACCTTCGGAAATAACTTTACAATCTTAAAAGGACAATTGTTAGCCATCACACAAGAAACTGGCATTCCATATTTTACTTTGTGTTCTACAGCTGTTGTTTACCCTGATATTGTAAACACCACCTACAATTTTACACAGATTGAAAATTTACCTTTTGATAAGAATACTGTTATCATCTTTGTATCTGCTTTTCAAACTGTCTCCTGTCGTCTTCTCATCCGTCACCTTCACCAACTGTTTCTCCAGGGACTTAATCTGATAGAAAATCATGATTAATTATTAAAAATGACCATGAATGTCGAGTTACATGCCAAGCTATTGTATCTGACCATAAATGTCGAGTTACATGCCAACTATTGTATCTGACCATAAATGTGGAGTTACATGCCAAACTATTGTATCTGACCATAAATGTCAAGTTACATGCCAAACTATTGTATCTGACCATACATGTCGAGTTACATGCCAACTATTGTATCTGACCATAAATGTGGAGTTACATGCCAAACTATTGTATCTGACCATAAATGTCAAGTTACATGCCAAGCTATTGTATCTGACCATAAATGTCGAGTTACATGCCAACTATTGTATCTGACCATAATTGTGGAGTTACATGCCAAACTATTCTATCTGACCATAAATGTCAAGTTACATGCCAAACTATTGTATCTGACCGTACATGTGTAGTTACATCTCACAATACATGTTGCCTCAATAAAAAATAGTATACAGGGTTCACACTAGGATTGGAAATCAGGGAGTCCAAACCAAGCTTTTGGAAAAAATTGCAGTCCTTCAATACAATTTTAAAGAAATTATACCAGAAATTGGAGTCCCAGGGAAAAAATCTGAGTCCAAAATGCATAATTAGGAGTCTAGCAAGAACCTTGTTATATATATAAATGATCATATAAACTATTCACCCTATCTGTTAATTCTTGAAAACTGCCGTCTATATCATCATATATATCTTCATTAGGACTGCGTACACCTCGTGCTAATTGGCTGAAATAACAAACAATACATTATAACAAACAAAGTATATACTTCATAGTACAATCATATCGATTATCTTCTCTAAATTATATTCTTTCAATAAAAATAATGGTTCATCTTTACTGTAAATATTGTGCACAAATCAAATCACATGGTTTAAGTTGTAAACGAAATCGTCAGAATACTATAAATCCTGCATTAGTTTATGGAAACTGCCATGCACAAAATCATTTCATTTCGTCTTTTCGAATGAAGTTCACAAGAAACCATAATTCTCCACTCAGGGGCTCGGATTTGCACAAATCTCAGCAATGATATTTCCGGTTCAATCAAATTTTTGACACCGACGTAAAAAGTAACCATGTAAATAAATACAGAGAAACATGTACCAGGTGAAATGTTAAGAATAAACATTTGCAGTTATATTACTCCAATGAACTTACTTAAAATATGAAAAGATAAAAAAGGCAAAAAAACAGTTACCTGTAATCCTGTTTTTGCATTTACCATATTTTGTGTCATTTTTAGTTTTTTCAACAGTTTATTTTCACCATGTTTTATTCATCAAACAATGGCTGACATTTCCAATGACATTTTCAAGCCAAAACAACATTTATCATATACGTATTATGTGAAATGAGTCACCATAAACAACAATATTTTCTCATGGTTATTTTTACCCCAAAAGTTCACACAATGTACTTAAGTCGACATTTACACCAAGTACATTATCCCATTACATACCTTGCATACACTGCTGAGGATATTCTTCTGTTGGGACTGAAAAAGGGGAGTAAAACTTCACTTAAAGATCACCTCAAAATCAAGGCCATCTAATAAGAACGTTTTTTCGTGACAAAGATTTTAATTTTTCTTCCATATTTTAACTCAATAATCAGACCCCTTCACAACTGACCCGCTTTCTACAGAACCAATGATGGTCTTATTATTGAGCTTTCACTGTATATCCGTCAGGTTAATTATTATGAAAAGTATACAAATATAATAAAAACATTCTTTTTTTTTTTTGCGATTGGCAGTCCAATTAATAATAATTTTACAAATCAAGTTTTGCACAAACAATCCCAAAGACCTACTTGGTGGCAATATCAATAGCCATATTGTGTTTTCAACAAGTAGAAGAAATGGGGTAAAAACTTCCATGACTGATGAACTAACACTTATCATATGACCAGTGTTACATTCACTTGTGAAACTATAGCAGTATTGTACTTCTGTGTGGTGATAAAAAATACAGTTCTGTCTTACAATACAGCTACTCTTTTGCAATGAAAGCTAACTTTGTAATATTCATATTCGTATTCAAAATACAGTCAGACCTTGTTTATTTGACGGCATCATCCGAAAAAAGTATCAGGTATCTTCTTATGCATGTCAAATTGAAATTGGCTATTCGAAACCATATACTATTTGAAATAAAATTTCTGACCAGATGGATTGCGAATGGATGAGGTCCGAGCGTATTTAATTATGGTGGACATGTTTTAAGTTGATTTCAATTTGTATTAAAAATTGATCCAGGGTTTTTGATTTGAAGTTTGGAGTTTTAAACCTGATTGGTAGGATATGCGCCCAGTTTAAAAGTAACATAACCTTCTACCTAGTCAAACTGTTCACCACTGAGAATTTATTCCTCATACAAATACTGATATTTAACACCTCACCAAAGGAGGTAATTCAATTAATAAAAAAAAATCCGAAATTTTACCCCTTATTTCTATTCCTTGAACTTCCTCTTGATCGATGACAACTATCACAGCTGAAACATGGAATTGTGGGTAATGAGTACACATAAAGGTTAAATAACTGTGGAAAATATTTCGAAGGGAAATATATGGGCCTGTTAGTGTTCTGGGAAGTGGGTTATGTAACATGAATCCCTATCATACATATGTCTGTTTAAGCTTGATTGCGATGAAAGTTGAGTCTTGGTGGAAAAAACAGTTCTGGTGTCTTATGGTGAGGTGTGGCCATGACCTTTGTGGGTTTCCGACCCACAACATCCAGTCTGGGTTAAGCAGCTGACACTACACTATCACCCCCTTTCCTGAATCCCTTTTCCGCTGAGTCACTAAAGAACATTTTACCCAAAAGTAAGCAAATGTCATTTAATTTCTGAGATGAACGTTGATAACAGAAGCAACTAATTGTGATAAAAAATACTCAATTTACAGCAAGCAGTCAATGTTGCAATAAAATCGATAATGAATTATACTGGAGAAAAAGTTTTACAGATTTTGATAAATCAGAGAACCAGTTTTAGCCAATTTTTATTCATTAAAAATATCTTAAAGAAAGAAATGTTGAGTGATTTGTACGAATAGAGAAATCAGCCAAAAAAATACATAAAAATCATTGAATTTATTTCTTTTCAATAACTCAGCCAATAAGAATAATTGTAACTAATTACAAGCAATGAAGTATTTCCGCACAAACGTTTGACCTTAAGATATACTAAGGTGAACAAGATATACAATGTTGAATGTCAGTACGGTAATTACCAATTAAGAGCCAATTAGGCCCAATTAAGTATACTGAAACCTCTATCAAATGTTTGGTACAAAACTGCTGTAACCACTTCCTACCAAGAACTGATTGACCACAGTTTTGCACCAAACACTCCATATAACATTCACACATATATAGCACCATTTTTTTGTATATTTTACCTTATAAGACTGAGTTTAAAATCAATAGTATTTTAATGAGTTTAAGAAAGAAACACATTCAAGCCTTATCAAGGGAAACCTGACAATCTGTGGTATATATTCTGCATTATAATGTGCATTTAAATGAGGTATGGTATGATTTGGCAATGGGATATGAGTGATAATATCATATTATATGTAATGAGACAAACAATGCCAACAAGTGAATACAATAATTATTTAAATAAGCAAAGAAACAATCACTTACGATAAATTGGCATCTGATGAATCAGATTCTAGATCAACAACACCAAAGTCTTCAAAATTCTCTTCATCCGTTCGACTGAAAATAAATGTATACAGGTATAACAGTATGTAAAGATCTGCTAAGACACAGGGCTCTATAATTGGCTTGGGAGACCAAACCCTCTTGGAACTGAATTTTCCTTTATTGAACCTAAGGTTATAAAAAATCTGATAAATCTGGAGACAAGTCTAGGAATGCAGCATTGGTCAATTTTGAGATGGAACTCTGAGCCAACCAATCAGAGGCTTCCATTTCAGACTGGTCTCTGTAGTGACATATAATTAAGCCTCACATCCAATCCACTGTTGTGTGACAACTACCAGTAGAGTGGACACATCTTGTTACAGGAGCAAGCAGTTTCACTCAAAGAGTTTCACATAGTGTGAATACATGATATATTAAACTGGAATCTAGTTAGGACAGCTTTTCACGACAGATTTTCACAACAGAACTAATGCCATGACAGCAGACAATTACTTCTTCCCCTAGGGGTTAACTGCATCTGAATATTCAGATTATTGTGCTTTAACTTTTCATCCTGATGATACTTCTAATTGTTCTATGGTTTTGGTACAATGCTTGTAACTGAAGTTTTATGAAAGAAGCAGTTACAACGGTTTTGCACCAAACCTTCAATACCTGAACACATGTACTGGTACCCACATTTCAATACTCTAACAAGCATACTGGTACCCAACATTCGATACTCTAACACAGTCATGTTCTGGTAAGTATTTAACATTCCTCTGTTGGCACAATGATTATCTCTATATTTTACAGAGGCTACACACAACATAACATTGATCAATAAATCAAAGGATGATGTGAGATCTCAATCGTCTGAATGAAATCATCAATACAATAGAACAGAAACTATTTCCCCAGTGACATTTGTTGGTGGATAACATATCATATAAAATATTGCAAGTATATTTACTAAAGTTTGTGTATTTCTGTTTATACATATTTAGTACAATACTAATGTGCAGGACAACTGAGTGAGGACCTTAAAAATGTCCCTGCTATACCTTAAATTGAGTGAGGATCTTAATATGTCCTTGTTATACTTAAATTGAATTAGGATCTTGCCCCCCCCCCCCCATATACCTCAAAGGGCTTTTGGAAGCAAACAGGGAATATTAGCAAACCTGAAATTTCATAACAGAACACCACAAAACAGCCAATGTCAAACGCAAAAATGGTCACTACATTGTCAGTGAGACGTTATGTTTTGTAACCATTCCGTATACAAATTATACACAATTCAGACAATAGTACCTTGTTACTGATGATCGGCCACTGCTGTGACCATACGATGGTAATAAATGACGTCTCGATGTTTCTGGTGTGGAAAAATCTATCAAAAGTTGTCCATTATCTTCGTCTGTGTTTGTGTCGTATTCGTTAAATGTGAAAGCACTTGCTTCTGATGTATCTTGTACCTGAATAAATGAGTAGAAAATATTGCAATAATACATTATAATATATGGACTTATTTCATAATCTGAATTGTTTGCACCAAGTTGTAGAAATCTGAAAATCTATTTGTTTATGTTTTTCCTTTCTTCAATCAAGTACTCAGCAAATATAATTTTAGAAGAAGATTTTGGGAAAAGTAATGCACTGCAAAAACTAATTAAAATGATAATTAGGCCTACTTTCAATCACAATGGTGTTTAGTAGCTCACAATTGCCAGAAGACAATTACCATTCATCCATTACCTGATGACTTACTCATATATCTTTATTTAACAAAACCTCTGAGCATGATCATAAATATTTGATACAGGGTAAATACAGAGATCACTGTTAGCAGGACTATCCTAATGCAGACGGATGATTTCAGCAGAGACAATGTTTATGTTTGTCCTTGTTGGTTGATACGACATTCAAAGAAAATGTTGTCTATGTGACTTTGGTATGGGACCACTAAAATGTCTTTCCTTTGTTGTGTATGACAAAAACTTCTGTCATATGATAGAAACATCTAAGCCTGATAGACAGTCTCCTGGCATTGTCTATATGCCACTTGTTGTCTATCCTATACGTATACAAAGAACTCACGACAATCTCTAGCGGTTATAACAGTACAGAATGAAAACAAAACTGATAAGTTATCACAACAGAGTGTATAACCACGATAGATGACAATATTATCATGATAACAAACAGACAAGAAGTGTGACCCAATGACAACACAGGATGGTGACGGTAATATGTCTACCACTTAGGTTACAATACCTAACCATGACATTAATCACCCGTTCATTTAGCCAGCATATATTTTATGAACATGTTTCCAGCAGTATTTTATGATGTCAATATTTCTAAAACAAATATAGGGAGAGATTGTGTCTGTAATTAACGCTGTAATGACTGTATGCATAATTGAACATTCTTCTATTCCTATAGGATAAATGTGTTAATTAAACAATTTTACCAACTCAGCAAACAGGTCACTTGTTACAGGGTACGCGAAATGTTCATCAGTAAAATATAAAGTATTGTTTTGTCAGATTGCATAAAATGGACTCGGCCTTCTGTTTGCATGAGAATCTTATCATTGTTGGGTATAACAACCAGTACAATATATGAAGGAAACAAAAACAATGTTTACACAGCAATGAATTTCAAACAGCTGACAAACTACAGGTAGATATATGACACAATGTAGAAAGAGGAAGTTTTGTATGAAAGCTTAGACAAATTCCCATTTATATAGTACATCAATGGTTGACTATAGCAACCCAGTTTTGGCAAGGAAGCAGTAACAATATGTTAGCGCATAACTTCCGATAACATCCAAGTAAACATGATGAACAATGTAATTAATGAACATATTTATGAAGAAATCTCAGTGGCCATATATCTAAGTTATGCCTGGGTCCAGCCTACAAACTCAAGCCTCTGATTGGATGGCTCAGAACATAACCAAATATTGACCAATGACAAGCCTTCATTCTAAGACACAGCTATAATATCACTGACCTATTATCATAATATCAACAAGAGATCATATTGATTTCTTATCTATTTTTTGTGTACATACAATAAGGAACAGATAAGAAAACTATACCTTCACATTTGGTGATGTCATCTTATATACCTTCAGTTAAATATGAATCAATTACCAATCACTGACAAATGCATGGGACAACTACATGAGAGATATCAATCACTTAGCAAGCATCATACAGCGCAGATCAATAAGATAAATCACTGCAGAATGGATGAACAACGAAACTGTCCTTCAAAATTTTGATTTATATCATAAACAAATCCAACACTAGAATATTGATCAGTGAATCTTTAACGCAAAACTCCATCACCGTAGGGATCACAGTTCAACAGAATCGTTCTACACAAAGTCCCTCATTCTAAGACGCTGATATTGCGTATTTTCACAAATATTATGTTCGGAAAATGATCTCGTCCAAACATCCAGAATATTGATATATGTGTCTGAGTGGAATGGAAACCAATATAACTTGTAGGAGAAACTTGTTGAATTTACAATATTAAGTCCTCGTATTGAATCAACATGCAATCAATAAAACTCTCTGTGTAACTATCATAGAACTGATGGTGTTAGAATAGAATAAAACTGCTGATGTAATTACAAGTCAGGTTTGCCAACATTCAGGCAGCTGGCAAGGAAACATGGGTAACCACACAATCACTCAGCAACAGGACAAACAAACAGTAAAATTGCTACATCGTTATAAGCAATTGTGGTTGTAATTGATGATAAATTGTATCTGGAGTGAAAGCATTACACAAAATGGTATTGATACAATCTATTAGGGGCGAGACGATACGGACGTAATGTGATACGATACATATCACGATATAACTCTCATGATACGATGTGTATCACAATATATCACAAAGAATACGTATTAGCATTAATGGTAAGGATATATTAGATAATGGCTTTAGTTAAGAATATTTACTTCACAATATTTGTTTCCTTTTAAGAACAAAACACATATGACTAAATTTCAATGGTTTCAATGCACTTCAAATTTTAACAAGTAAAATCGAAAAAAAAATCCATACTTAGTTGTCTTTCGTGTGTTGCCAAATGCGCGACAGTTGTTTTCAGTTTCAATTTTTGCAATGTATTTATGAGTTCTTAGGCAATTTTACGCAAGAACGTGGACGAGCGTAACATTTTATGTTACATTTAATGAATAAAAACAGCGGATCAATACATTGATTTTTCTCAAAACGTATCCATACGTGTATCGAGAGAGCTAGCATTGATGGATCAATTTATCGTATCATTCCTTACAATCTATACATGTATACACTATATATATGACAGGAAGTAAACACTCAGTATTCTAGTTCATTACTGTTAAAACACCTAAGGAATCAATTAACTCCCTCAGTGTCTTGAAAAAAAACATTTCATTGATGTGATACATGACACAATTTTATATTGTTTTATTAATTAAGTATTAAATAGTCATCTGAAAATTTTCATTGGGACCAGGTCAAGACATGGAACAAGTACCAACGCTATCCAAGACACCTTACCCCAAACAGACGATGGATAATACCCCCAACAATGATGCATCCCTACTAACAGACACCCAGTGCCAAACACAAGAAACCGTAGAAAATCTACCAGAGATACAACCACACAACATTACTCTACAGGATCCAGTATTTCCCAAGGACATATGTGATGAAACTTCTACAAGTGTTACCATCAGTGACAAAAACAAAGAAAATTTGGACATAGATACATCAGATGGAACCTTCTTTCATAAACAAGGCATTAACTTTTTTCATCTTAATATCCATTATTTGTATCCAAAATTTGATGAACTAAAAAAATTTTAGTCAATGATCATGAGGAAATTGATATATTGTGTCTTTGTGAAACATTCTTAAAAAATCAATTTAGTGATAGTGAATTTCAATTGAATAATTACAACCTTTTTCGGCGTGATAGACAAAGTAACGGAGGAGGCCTTGTTACATATGTCAGTTGTAAATATCAATGCTCACAAAGGCTGGATCTAGAATGTGAACATATAGAAGCAATTTGGCTAGAAATACGAATATCCAAACAGAAACCATTCATTTTCGGCTACATATACAGGCCACCATCATCAAACAATAGTTGGAATGAAGAACTTGAAAATATTCTGGAACAATTATATACTGAAAACAAAGAAATTATCTTGACAGGTGACTTTAATTACAATATTGTTAACTCTGAAATTGCAAACTCATCATGGAACTGTATAACAGATGCATTTAATTTGAAACAATTGGTCGACAAACCCACCAGAGTAACTGCTAATACTTCAACTATTATAGATCATGTGTACACTAATGCACCATGCAATATTGTTGAAGTCCAAATACCTAAACTTACTTTGAGTGACCACTACCCAGTCTGTTTCACACGTAAAACATCATCTAACATCAATAAGGGACCGATACATAATATAATATCATACAGAAATCTTAAATCTTTTAATGAAAATGATTTTCTTCAATCATTAGAAACCCAGCCTTGGTCACTTCTAGAAATATATGATGATCCCGATGACACACTGGACTGTTTTACTGAACTCTTCAACACTATTCTTAACCTTCATGCACCTGTTAAACAAAAACGTGTAAAACATATCAATCTGCCTGACTGGTTTAACTCCCAGATTGGAGATGCAATAAAGAAACGGGACAGTGCTAAGGTGTCAAAGGATTCAGTCAACTACAAATATTGGCGCAATACATTGAAAATCCTCATATCCAATGCCAAAAAATCCTTTTATAATGCAACTATTAATGAAAATAAAAGTAATCCTAAGAAACTGTGGAGAAATCTGAAAGATCTATCTGGTAAGTCAGTAAAACATCAAACTGATTTTATAACGGACTTATCAGGCAATCCAGTTAAGGATCCACAAGCAACAGCTGAAATTTTTAACATTTTTTTTACAAACATATTCAAATTGGCCCCAAGTGACTGCTCAAACCTAACATTGACAGACAAAAATGCACTCCAAGAATTTGTCAACAGTCACAAAAACCCTTCTACATTATTTCATATTCCCTGCATCACTGAGGAGTTTGTCACTAAACAACTACAGTCACTCGACACAAGTAAAGCAACTGGGCTAGATGGCTTAGGAGCTAAATTTCTAAAAATAAGTGCAAACATAATATCTAAGCCTTTAACATATATTTTTAACCAAAGTATTTCCAAATCTAGTTTTCCATCACTTTTCAAGAAAGCAAAAGTGGTCCCAATCTTTAAGAAAGGATCTAAATCTGATACAAACAATTATCGGCCCATTTCTATTCTTCCAGTGTTATCAAAAATCCTAGAAAAACATGTTAGTGATCATTTAAAATTATACCTAGAAAATCACTCTCTCATTCATAAAACTCAATCTGGCTTTCGTTCTAATCACTCCTGTGAAACTGCTTTAACTTCTGTTGTTGACACATGGATTGATGCCATTAATGATAATAACATTGTTGGAACAGTCTTTTTGGATCTAACGAAGGCATTTGATTTGATAAATCATTCACTTTTGTTTGATAAAATGGCAGAATACAATATATCCCCTAAGTCTCTGTCATGGTTTAAATCATACTTGTCAGAACGGTGCCAACAAGTGTCTGTTCAAGGCAAGCTGTCAACAGCTCTTGAAATTACATCAGGAGTACCCCAAGGATCTGTCCTTGGACCTATACTCTTTATCCTTTACATTAATGATCTACCTCTACATATACAAAATTGTTCGACTGATATGTTTGCAGATGATACCACTATAACTGCACTTGGGTCATCCATAAATACTGTCTGTCAAACACTACAAACTAGCCTCAATACTATCCATGAATGGTGCCAGAGACATTCGATGATACCAAACCCTCAAAAGACAAAAGCAATGATTATCTCACCATCAAACAATATTCACAAGACACTTTGTACAAGTGATGATTATAAACTGCTTCTACATAATCAAAACATTGATTTTACTGAAGTTGAAAAGTTATTAGGTATATATGTTGACCACAAGTTAAACTGGAACACCCAAGTGGAACACATTCTTAAAAAATGTAATTCTTTACTGTATCTGCTTTTGAGAATAAAACAATTCCTTTCAATACATATGAGAAAAGTATTCTTCAATGCTTATATTTTGCCACACCTCGATTATTGCTGCACTATCTGGGGCAACTGCAGTGATGAACTGTCAAATAAATTATATAAATTCCAGAAAAGGGCAGCTCGAATAATTCTTGACCAGACTTATGATGCACCAACACAAACCTTATTTAAAGAACTGAAATGGATGAAGATGCAAGACCGTATTCTCTACAAAAAAGCTGTTTTTGTGTATAAATCAATAAATAATATATTTCCTAAATACATGTGTAACTTGTTTAATGAAACAAATAACACATCTTTAAGATCACACTCAAGCAACACTCTATACATTCCAAAACCCAGACTTGAATTTTGTAGAAAATCTCTTGCATATTCTGGACCAAAAATCTGGAACAAAATACCACAAAATATTCGCCAGTCAAATACACTAAATACTTTCAAAAGATCATACCTCACATGGTTTTACTCTGGTGGGCCACATAGTGTTACATTGTAAATAGTGTCATGTCTATTGTTATATTGTTATATATTTATGTATAATCTCATACATTGTTTTTTGTTGTTGCTTTTTTTCAGGTAAAATTTTAATTGTTTGTGTATCCATACCTGCCTGTAGCATTATGTTGTAAACATGTATATTTCATAGAGGCTCACAGGGAAGACTGGGCTTGCCCAACTGTGTTGCCTCTTTAAATAAAGTCGTTATTATTATTATTATTATTATTCACAAGTTTGCTTATCATCAAAATCAATTTCACAATAACAATTCTCAACAATAATTCCCATGGTCTATCTCATGCAATAAAAATATTCTGTTAGGATTTTGTAATGTTGTTTATATACACAAATGCCCAAGGGAAATCAACAATAATGATCATTACCGGTACTTGAAATCAAATTAATTATAAGTCAATTCAATTAAAAGGTTCACACATGGTGAGGTAATTATCACATAGAACTATGACTGTATGTTCTGCCAGGAGTGTCCCATAAGTCAAAGGATGCATAATACATAAGGGGCTGCTGCCAGCAGATGGGGCCTCCCCTCCGCTCCAGAAAAAAACGGACTAATTAACTGCCTTACACCTGTATTACAATTTACATCTTTGAACGGTCTGGAAATTGTGTTCTTCTTTGACAATTGCATGAACATTGCGATATGTTGGATATGACATTACATCCTTATACCTCCAACCAACATTTGATTAGTATTTTAATACACTGATAACAAATTCAATATATCTTCCTCTTGAAAAGAGCTTTTAAAGCCGAAATTATGATATTTAGTAAATACTTCATTGAATTAAATTACACATGATTAAGTATTTAATAGGAATCCATTTTCGTGTTTTGTTACATATATATTTATCATATGTTATATGACAAGATATGCCCCTGTGTATATGACAAGATACTCCCCTGTGTATATGACAAGATACTCCCCTGTGTATATGACAAGATACGCCCCTGTGTATATGACAAGATACGCCCCTGTGTATATGACAAGATACGCCCCTGTGTATATGACAAGATACGCCCCTGTGTATATGACAAGATACGCCTCTGTGTATATGACAAGATACGCCCCTGTGTATATGACAAGATACGCCCCTGTGTATATGACAAGATACGCCCCTGTGAATATGACAAGATATGCCCCTGTGTATATGACAAGATACGCCCCCATGTATATGACAAGATATGCCCCTGTGTATATGACAAGATACGCCCCTGTGTATATGACAAGATACCCCCCATGTATATGACAAGATACGCCCCCATGTATATGACAAGATACGCCCCATGTATATGACAAGATACGCCCCCATGTATATGACAAGATACGCCCCTGTGCATTTAACAAGATACATCAATGTTTTATACACATTAATTGTTAATTCAACAACAGACAATAAATTGTCAAGTCTAATGCCTGAAACAATCACAACATTACATATATATGGAAATCTATACACACATGTATATACAAGAGGTTCAGGGGTTCCACTAGGTGCTGAATCTCAATTGTAGTTTTGATTTTTTTTATTGGGTTTTACCATTTTATACCCAAAATACATGAATATATTTTAGAGAAAGATTGACCTTTCAGCAAGAATCCTGAGGGTCAAAATGTGGCTTTTTGGAAATTCATGGGGTAAGCTTCAGGGTCAAATGGAACCACTGAAGGTTATGAGCTATGGTGACATGTGCAAGTCCTACCACAGATAATTCTAAAGTTAATGAAACCAAGGTCCAACTAAATACCAATCTGTGTCTCAGGGGGGCCACAGAGGTGTAAATTAATTTCAGTTTCTAAAATTCCTGTTAAGTGTTTTTGGCTTCATGAGTGCATGAATAAAAATACAGCATGGGAAATTTCTGTATCACTTGCAAAAAGCATTGCTCATTTGAGATGACAGTATTGCGCTTATCTGAATTTGAGTTTTATTCCTGGAAAAACAGTTATGGTGTCTTATGAAGAGGATTGGCCATGACCGTAGCAGGTTTCGAACCAACAACTAGAGGATATTGCTCATTTAATGTGAGAAACACACGCTTTAATATTTCCACAGGGAACAGTTGAAAAATCATGAAATAAAGACTATTATAACTACCAGTAGTTGTCTGTAACAGCAATGAAATGTGAACTCACCTCCTGTGGTGATTGTTCTGAATATATCTGGAATGAATTGATGAAATCTGCGTGGTTTCCGCTGTTGGTTGGCGTTAACTGCTTGGATGCTGATAATGAAATTTAAAAAGTAAATACATCAAGGGTCTTTCATAGGGTATCTCAAATTTCTAGAACATGCTGATATCAAACTTAAAAATATTTTAAAAAATTGCAACATTTGAAGAACAATTATTTTGTTGAAAAGCAAAAAAGTGTATGACAGACAATCAGTAGACAGCAATACTGTGTGAATATTGTTCAGTATCATGTTGGTTTATACTTCACCACACCAATATTCTAGAATAAGTTGTCTAGCATCATGCTTTATACAAACACTGAGTTTGACGCAATGTAATTTCAGTGCACATCATTTTCAAATTAGGAGTAGAAAATGCTCTGGGAAATATCATAAAATGACAAATTGCATACTGGAAGTGTCCCTGAAACACATCATAACTGATAGAGTATAACTGACAGAAGACTTATAGCATATCTGTATAATGACAGGCTGAACCCTCAGCAGCAGGTCTAATTATACAGTTAGGTCACCGAGCTATGGTACCACAGGTACTTGAAACAAACTATTTTAAGGTTCTATACGGCCTATTTACTATAATCAGAATATTCTTCTATAGTAAATAGGCCATATAGAACATTAAAATAGTTTGTTTCAAGTACCTGTGTATGATACAGTACAACATAGATAGACACTACTATAATGCATGTGCCACGAGACATACAATCATACTGACCTTGGACTTCTAGTATCTGTTGTACACCTTGACAGAAATCTGTAAAACAGACCCGACCTTTACCCTCCGGATCTAACAACTGTATGATACCAACCACCTCCTGAAATATAGAATACATGTGTGCGATCAGATGGGACGGAGAGACACCAGAACATGAAAAGCATAGGGAACATATTGAAGCATGCCATGCGCTGGTTGGAGTATGAGGTCAAACACACTGAACACTGAACAGTAGGGCAAAGTGGCTTAAACAATTTAGGAAACTACAATATAAAATGAGACTGACCATGTTCAGGGCAAAGCTGGCCATTTACTTGTACAGTGGATTAACCTTGTTGGCTCGAACTTGTCGGGCTGACAAATTTTGTTCGAGTAAAAGGTTGTTTTAGTCAACCATGGTTGTGTAATTATTAACATACGTTCATAATATGGTGCGTATGCCTTGTCAATGTGTGTTTAAGTCCATAGTAATCTGTAGCTCTCATACCAAAGACCTATATTAGGTCTTTGCTCGTACAAATAATTATAATGAATGATCATATCATGAAGCCTATAAAACAAAATCATGTTGGATTATTTATATTATATTGAATAACACAACATTTACACATGTATGAATTATCATGTATAATCATTCAGAATCAATAGCAGCACGGTATCTGTACAATATTAATAACATATATTATTATATGTTGTCCATGCTCAATGTCTTTGTTTCTGTACAATGCGTCTTTGTTTCAAGTTGAAATGCTTTATATGTCTATGTTTGTTAATATAATGTTTGCATGCTTTTCTCCTGTCTCATTATTATATCACCATCTTGTCATTACCAAATTGTAAATGGCAACAAACTAGTAAAAGTTTATGCTAATAAATATATGTATGAACATTAATTTTGTTTTGTCATAATTTACTCTTATTTTGTTTGTTTCGTGGTACAAATGGAAGTCAGTCAATTAATTTAAAATACACTTTCAATTAGTTTGACATATTCAATTCTAGTACATTTATACATATTTATATGACACTCTAATTAGCAATTGTTGCATAAATCAATCTTCAAACAGCTGCAAACAAATTTAGTAATGCAGCTTGTTGTTTGCGCACAATTTTCACAAACATGTGGATAACATGCACTGTGTCACATATTCACAATTGAGCTCATTCGCCAACATATCCGATTATGAGGTGAGAAAATGTATTGTTCGACTGCAAAGTGCAAACAATAGTGCATTTTATGTTCAAGGGACTGAATAATTGGTTGGATTGTTCAAGACTGGGCAGTGATTGTCCACAACCAAAAATATATGTATGGTCTCTATCTTCACAACCAAAAGAAAACCTGATATATGTTATAGCAATTTCAATTTTGACAATCAATATTATGATTATAATGACAGACGATAATCACTAAAATATTTAGCTTTTTTTTCACATACACTGAGCTCATATGGATAAAATTTGGTTCTTGTTACGGTTAGTTAACTTTCAATACTTCACTTCAGTCAGTTTTTCATAGTTCAAAAAAACATTAACACTAATAAATCTTTAAACTCAACATTCTTATATTTCTCTTTTGTATGTATTACAGTGTGAAATAAACCATGAAATGGATGTTGAAATTCTCTAAACAAGTTGTTATCACAAAGGCAGTTACGCAAGAACATAACTATCAATAGAATTACACCCACCTACATAAATCAATAACAACTTACAGCTTTTTAATGAAGTTTTCTACACTCACAAAGAATTATATGACGTAGTGGATGACATTACTCATAATGTTGTTAAATTTAAACTGAGATAAAATCTGAAAGTTTCAACACATAAAATGATTGAGATGATAAATACAGCTATTACGCCATTATTCTTCAAAAGTAATGTTTTATTTTCATTTGATAATAGATTGATTTTAACAAGTAACTACTTATGTGCAAGGAAGCAGAAAGTTTCCAGTAAATCATTACTCCACACTCCACAGAATGTAAGAGAATGAATAAGACAAAATGTTACTGTCTATATAATCTATCTAGAGCAGTGAAAGTAATGAGAACTTCACAACACGATTCTGATAACTTTGTATGTTCTTTACCATCTGTAAAATATTACATACCTACATTCAATATTTATAATTTTTACCATGGCTGCATATAAGCTCTATAATAACATTACAGAAAAGTGAGAAAACACATTTCTGTACAATGCAAGACCTTTGGGAATGGCATTATAGTCTTGGTGCTAGTTTTAGCAACATAAAATATGTATTAAATTTTCATAGTTTAATTAGAGAAATGCTAACAAGTGTATTTAAAGGCTTAGCCTTAATAAGTCAAAAATGTTAAGAAGGTCAAATGATCAATGCATATAATGGGGATTTAAAGTTAATCCTTATTTATATTATTGTATTAAAACCAGTAATCTTCAGATAAGGCAATGTTTAAATCAATTATCAATGAACAATGTACTGAATGTAGACATTCACGATTCATATACTTAACTGAATTGATAATATAGCCGGATATTAAATTATAATATCTGTCAGCAGAAAGCAGTAAATAGCAGTTTGCTTTGTGTATTTTGGACCCTGGATCTGAGTTTATATACAATGGACATAAGTCTGCGACCAGTCTCAAAACTCATGTTTTTAAAATGACCTATGGCATTGCTAGCTGCATTCTGAGAGTAGTCTACAAACTCAGTTTTATACAAATATCAAAGGGTATGATATCAGACTTTTTCAAGCAGAGAACACATCTCTGTATAATGGATGTTGCCTAATAAAACAAATGTTGCAATACGACATACCACAGATTTGTTTTGAACAGAAAATTTCCTACTTTGATGTTAGATACAGAGGTTTTTAGTTCTACATCTTGAAAGATAACAATCCTGTATGCTAATGGAATCGGTTTTGATCCTGTATGCTAATGGAATCGGTTTTGATCCATGAAGTTCCACATTACATACATGTCTTTTAATTTGATTCCTATATTTAGAGTATATGAAATGTTGACAGACATATAGCTGTGTGTCACGTGTTGAAATATATTTATACACCTCAGGAACGATTTTAGTAAAAAAAGTAACGCATATAATGTAATTCATTCTAGATTTAGAATTATCAGTTATCATTAACTTCATACAAGTAAACGCCACATTTAAGTTTGGTGACCGACATTGATTCATGCATGCTATATTATTATATAGTAACCTTCCTGTTTAAAAAACCCAACAAATACCTATCTTAATATACCACAAACTAGATTCATGTCCCAATATCAATAAATGTCCAAGATTTCAATAAAACATTGGATGGTTATAGTCAGATGTAATAGTAATACCAAGAAAATAAACTTGTCTTGTAGACAATGTCTCTGTCATTATTACATTACAGTTCTTTACGGATGTCTGTCGTAAAAGCATTTGCAAGTCTTACTTCGGCCATAGCGGTGTCAGACATGATTACATCTATCTAGTTCAAAGCAACGTCTTATTGATACTAAATGACATGTGGCATACGTAGGTATTCCACGAAAAAGAATTCTGCTGCCTGTAAATCATGAAAATTCCACTACTGCTTATAACAATGACCAGCGTCAAATAGTTCACAACTGAAAAACAAGACTTGGTACCTGGATGAGAAATTTAATGCAATTTTTTCACTAATTGATAGCCAGCAATTAAACAGCAATTAATTATTTAATACAGCTCTGGATATTTCAATTAATTGTCAAAAAAATGTTCGAATTGACATACATATACGGTGGAGAATTAAGATTTGGGTTGTCCACGTATACAATCTACTGAATCCAAACACAGTGTCGGTATGGATCAGTGATACACGTCGTCACAACTCAAATCACTAATTAGTAATGTTACCCCACCCACTTCACCACAAACGTAAACAAACATTCACTCGGCGAGATCTATTTAGATTTTAAGTAAATACAACACAAACCTCGTCGCTGTCAGCACCAAAATGATCCCTCGCTAACTTTTTTAGATGATCAACAGTAATGTATCCAGTTCCTTCAGCATCACAAACATCAAAAACACCTTTTATTTTTTCAGTATAATCCTCCTCCATCGTCCATTGAATACTTTACCTGTAACAGGAAGTAGCGTTTTACAAAATATAATCCCAGAAACGAGCGTTGGTTAAAAGTATCGGACAGAGATTTAAATATTGGAATTAGATAAATTGAATTAATTTGGTATAATTACATTAGATAGATGTGTTAATCCTTTCACGCACGAACATGAATAACATGTAAACATTTATCGCGGATTAATACAAACGTTGACAGGTGTCAACTTACCTGGGACTACTTTTACATTGATCACTGACTATGTGGTAAGGAATGTGCGTGTATCGCACACTCTTATACAAAACATTGATAACTTGTCATTAGAAATAAGGAAATGACACGTCTTAATTAAATGACTATTAAAGAATAAATGTTACGATCGATTTTAAGAATTTATAAATTGGTGCAATTCTCCAGCGAGGTTTTAAAACTTGAGATTGACTCTTTAGCCGAAATCTCATATTTGTATTCTTGAAATTCAAAAGCTAATTGCTGTGAAATTAACAAAATTATTTGACAGTATTCGGAGGGCAACATAAATTTAATGAATAATGAACATTGTTTGTTCTATATAATTATTATTCAACCGAAAGACGGTAATTTACGCAATGAAAATGAAAGATAGTTTTGAGCATGGATGCAGATCTCCAGATTTCAGTATAGCATTGGACCCAGGATCGACCTCTTGTGATTCATTGATAGCACGTACAATTCATTCAAAGACATAATTTTACTTGATTGATACTAAAATCAAAGCTAACCCAGTTAAAATTTAACTAAATAAATTGGTTGTTTGATTATATCTAGTTTTATTTTCAAAACAGTCCGTGACTGAATATAGTTATTACAAGACTAAGTACTAGAAAAGACATAAATACGGTATTTAGGTCTTTGGTACTACAGGTACATAACCAGGTAAGTCACTGTCCGAGAAGAAAATGCATACGGAACAAGCAAGTCACTTGCTAATGATCATGGCTTATCAGTCATAGACTGCAACTAGAAAAAAAACATCGAGAACAGAATTCTGTATTCACGCAAGTTTGCACATTTTCAATCAGAGCTATCATTTAAAAAAAATACACATTTCATTAACATTTGAGGATTACCACATTTTCCACTCAGAAAAAAATCAATGTTGCGCCGGTGCAACACGCAATGTTCAAAGTACGCATGCAAAGTTTGGCGGCTTCTGCGTACAGTCACAGCAATCAATAACTTGTTAGCACTTTCAGACTGAACGGTAACTCGCAGACGACTTTACTTAATTTGACAACTCGCGTCTGATGAAACCTTATTGTAGGATTTTGATGATTCCTAATATGGTTATCCCGTATATCTCAAGGAGTCGCATTTGGTGATCAATCAGCGATGTTGGCGGACCAAGTATCATTACGCCATGTTTACCTTACTGCTTAAATTTGTCGCATGTCTTCTGATAACATACGGATAGAACCTGTCAGATGGAATATGTACACATACAATAGATAGATAATATATATCATTGGAATGTTAATTACATTTTCATTCTCCAATGTATTTTGTTCAAAAGGAATTATAAATAAGATGTAAGTTATTGATTGGAATACTAAGCATATTGTACAGATGTACAGTATATAATGCAACTATCAATATTTTGTACCGGGGATGGAGATGACAATTTGTCTTTTTGGTGTCTAATTACGGAGTGTATTAAAAATCCGGCGGAAGTCTATTTCCGGGATCCGGAATCATTCAGTGCGTCAAATTCCCGCATGTGGGGAATCTTCTTTTGTCTAAATTCCCGTGTATCCCCACCAGAGGGGAAACATTGACAAGTGCATAATTTAAACGGTTATTTGAAGATCAAAAAGAAAATGTCATGGATGAAAACCTTACTCTTTTTAAAACGTTGAAAATACGAAAACGTATAATAGTGACCAAAAGTGTATCAATTCAATAGTTTATTTGTCATAGGCCACCAGCCCAAGACAACATGTTATGTATAATATATGTAATATATATAATATATATAACGAACATGTTATCACGGATATAGGTCCGTGATGTTATGATAATGTCAACACAGGAAAACAACAACATTGTGAACAAAACATAATGCAAATCACAAATAAGTATAATGTTATGATAATACAATCAGGTATATGATATCAAAAGAAATGTAGCATTGTAAAATAATAATATATTTTAGTTATCAATCGATATTTTTTTTATAACTACAAAGCATACTGTAGGTGCTACCACGGACCTATATAGGTCCATGGTGTTACATAGTAAAAAAATACATATACGTATTTATAATTTCTTATAAAATATTATGTCATGTGTAGTAATTTATAATTACTTTCAACAGTTACAACATAATTACAAAGCATTTAGTAAAGTATTTCTATGTTGCATTGCAAAATATATATACATAGCAATATTCTGTAACAAATCGTCATTCTTTGTATACATCAAGATAAAACATTTGTTAAAAGTAGCATTTTCGTAATATTTCTTTGGCAAATATTTCTTTCTAATATCAGAATAAAAAGGACATTTAAGCAAGAAATGATATTCAGTTTCCACTGCATTTTCACATAATTTACAAAACCTTTGATCTCGTTCAGTATTTGAGTATCTGCCACATTCAATTTCAAGTCTATGTGATGAACACCGGAAACATGTATCAGTAATATCAAACACAGCTCTATCTTTACTGTGACAATTTGTTTATGATAGATGTCCTCTACAAACAAAATGAAATGTAGTCGAGTATGTATGATTATTCTCAATTTATATGTTTATAAATGCGCAAGAATTTTATTATTAAATCTATCTTTCATGGAACACTGTACTTATACATATAATTACTTGTTATCAAAATAATTATTTTGTCTTCTTACACCATTTGTTTTCAATGTTCAATGTTCTCATATCTTCATTTTGAAAATGCCGCGGCCGTGGTCCAGTGGTTAGTGCGCTGGACTTGTAACCCGGCGATCCGGCTTCCATGAAAATTTGATAAAAATGTCGGTTTTCCTCCACATGTGGAGAAGTTGCCGGCTCATTGTGGAAGGGTAAGTTAGTACTGGTAAGAATTCAGTCCAGGAAAAACTGGTAAGGTGAACCGGCCGCCGTATATAACTGAAATATCGTTGAGAAACGGCGTTAAATCCGATGAAACAAACAAATTCATTTTGAAAAGGGGGAAAATACTGTTGTATTAACATTCAAATGTCAACTTCTCTTTCATATGTTTGTATTTATATAACGAAACCTGTATTTTTTTCATGAAACACATTTATATTGCACTGTTATGTATATAACTATATGTGAATTGAGATAGCATCTGTTCTCTTAATATATTGTTTTATCTTACAATGTTCAACTATTATATTTCCCGCCACAGATGGCATCGTATTTCATTATACATATAATTGCTTGGGATATGACGAGTTTTTGTTTTCTTAAGACATTTGTTTTCCTTACAATGGTCGAGCATTTCACTTCGTTTAGAATACCAGTAAAACTATCATTATTCACCTGCTAAGGTATATAGCCCTTAAAACAATTATATATTAAACCATTAACCCCACCTTCTCCGTTTAAACTAGCCCCATCCCACCGTCCTTACCCCAATTTTAGAGTATTGGCCTCTCCACATATTTACAAACTAAATATACAAAAATAAAACGAAGCTTTCGATTATACTCTATTACTTTAATTTGAGAAGTATTGCCTGCTGTATGATATGTATAACATTGTATTGATATATACTTTGCTGTTTTCACATTTTGCCACTATGTTGTGTATTGATATGTTTCGATCTCACGGGCCTCCGGCCTACAGATATATTGAAAATAAAACGTACATATACATACATCAGGAATTGGCACGTTTATAAACGCGTATTCATAATCACACATAACGTTATCTCTCACTTGAATGAAACTCATAAAATCTTGTAATTGTTTCTTAAGTATGCTGTTTATACTTTAAATAGTTTGTATACGTTATGTTACATGTTTTGTTGTTGTTGTTTATCTTTTATTGTATTGACGTGTTATAATTGGCAGAAGAAAACCATTACAGTAAACCTACAGATGTACTATCACTGATCTATATACAAGGTGTGTCTGTGCACCGCATTGTCTACGTGTCTTCGTGACTGGGGGCTTTATTTACAAAGTTAAGACTGAATCTAAGACTTAGGCTTTAGATTTAGAAACGTTCAATCGATCAGGCTTTTTCGTTTTTATTGAATCTACACAAATGACATTTTGTTTGAATAATTGTTGAAACCCACTCATTTTTTGCCAAGGTCTTTTCACAATTATAATGTTATGACAACGTAGGAGCAAAAAGAACATTTAAAATGTTTAAGTCTAAGTTCGAGTTTTATTTGTTTGTGAATAAGAAACAAGAAATATCTTTAACGAGATGTTCGGCACAATTTGAAGGTTACTGAGACTTGTTATTTCCGATATGTTACATTACTGGTCACTCCATATCCAAAATGTATTTCGGTAAATTCACCGTAATTCATTGGATTTCGATAAGGTAACGTACCCGTTATCGAAAGGTTAACCAATCCGCGTCAAGGTTACACACGTTGTATGGTTAAAGAGAAGTTGGTTTTAGTGTAAAACGTAAGATTTTATTGGTTTACATATCACTGATATGCAAATAGCAAAGCCATGTTAGTATGGCCGCGCCGAACAATGCCATGTTAGTATGGCTGCGCCGAACAAAGCCATGTTAGTATGGCTGGGCCGAACAAAGCTATGTTAGTATGGCTGCGCCGAACAAAGCTATGTTAAGTATGGCTGCACCGAACAAAGCTATGTTAGTATGGCTGCGCCGAACAAAGCTATGTTAGTATGGCTGCGCCAAACAAAGCCATGTTAGTATGGCTGCGCCGAACAAAGCTATGTTAGTATGGCTGCGCCGAACAAAGCCATGTTAGTATGGCGGCGCCGAACAAAGCTATGTTAAGTATGGCTGCGCCGAACAAAGCCATGTTAGTATGGCTGCGCCGAACAAAGCTATGTTAGTATGGCTGCGCCGAACAAAGCTATGTTAAGTATGGCTGCGCCGAACAAAGCTATGTTAGTATGGCTGCGCCGAACAAAGCAATGTTAAGTATGGCTGCGCCGAACAAAGCCATGTTAGTATGGCTGCGCCGAACAAAGCTATGTTAGTATGGCTGCGCCGAACAAAGGTATGTTAAGTATGGCTGGGCCGAACAAAGCTATGTTAAGTATGGCTGCGCCGAACAAAGCTATGTTAAGTATGGCTGTGCCGAACAAAGCTATGTTAAGTATGGCTGCGCCGAACAAAGCCATGTTAGTATGGCTGCGCCGAACAAAGCTATGTTAGTATGGCTGCGCCGAACAAAGCTATGTTGAGTATGGCTGCGCCGAACAAAGCGATGTAAGTATGGCTGCGCCGAACAAAGCCATGTTAGTATGGCTGCGCCGAACAAAGCTATGTTAAGTATGGCTGCGCCGAACAAAGCTATGTTAAGTATGGCTGCGCCGAACAAAGCTATGTTAAGTATGGCTGCGCCGAACAAAGCCATGTTAGTATGGCTGCGCCGAATAAAACCATGTTAGTATGGCTGCGCCGAACAAAGCTATGTTAAGTATGGCTGCGCCGAACAAAGCGATGTTAAGTATGGCTGCGCCGAACAAAGCTATGTTAGTATGGCTGCGCCGAACAAAGCCATGTTAGTATGGCTGCGCCGAACAAGCCATGTTAGTATGGCTGCGCCGAACAAAGCTATGTTAAGTATGGCTGCGCCGAACAAAGCTATGTTAAGTATGGCTGCGCCGAACAAAGCTATGTTAAGTATGGCTGCACCGAACAAAGCTATGTAAGTACGGCCGTGCCGAAAAAAATAGGAGCAGCATTTTTTACAACATTGTCATTATGGTATTGAAAGCAACGCTCGTAAAATAAAGATACCATTGTAGCTGTCTTGTTGCTTATCACAGTGCAATCCGTATGTCACGTGATGTGAATTGTGACTTGTGTACTGTTTTGATGTTATGAAGTGATCCCGTGTTTTGTCAATGTGGACTTCCCCGCGCTATTCTGTCTCACTGTTCCATTTATATCAACAAATAATAAAATGTAACAAAACAACTTGTGTCGTTAAGTACCGTCTTACACAGCCCTACCATTACTGCAGACAATATTATATCGGCTTAAAGGTCTAACAAACATGTTGCTTGGATATTTTATCAATCAATCAAAGATTTAACACATATTAATATTCGTGACACGTAAAGATGCTTTATAGAAACAATGATATATTGTCTTGAATTCCATCGTCATTTCGTTCTTATCGTAACAATATTTTTCTGTAACGCCTACAGACGGTGAGCAATTTATTGGGAATCACATAAATACTCCGAGTCAGACATCTTGATTCACTTTAAACTTTCTGTGAGGTGGCCTAAAAGTCATTTTATAACCGAACATTTATCAATAGAAAATCATGAAATTAGGAATATTTGTTTTCGCATTATGCCTGTTTGCTGAAATTTATGGTAAGTACTTTTGAATTTTAAAGTGCTCATTACGACTTCTGATTCGTTTTATAGAAACTATACCTAATTATAAATATTTTTACATTGATTGTTGCGTTGTTAGTACATGTATCAATATTTCGTAGTTTTAATTTGTAAAAAATGGCGCCTTTTTAGCAACCATTTTTTTGCACCATTTTTCACCTAAACATTGAAAATGCTTTCATGATTTTTAAATATTAAAAAACCGAAGTAAATATGTACAAATACCCTTTGTCATCTTAGTGTTATAATTCATATGGAAATAGTAAGGTAACTTTGTTATAAAAAATAAGACAATCTCTGATTTTTACGACCGTGTGGCATTTCGGCAACTTCTTTCGGGTTTACTATAAATATATCTTAAAGTGGGATGTTAACGATACTTAACCACAATGCTGGGTACAGAAGAACAGACATACTGCTCAGGTTTTGTCAAGGAATATAACGCGCTTTATGAATTAACGACGAATTCTTTCAAGAGTGTTAATGATACTAAATTAAGAATTAAAAAATTGCGATGAATTTCTCGCACACTACAGTGATATATATATACACTTTTAGTTCGGTATTATGATGAAATACTCGATCTTAATTTTATACGTAAGTATTTAGTTCTTGGTAACTTCATAAATTGCCACATTTTGTATAAAGGGTTTAAGTTTTAGAAAGGGAGGTCCGGTTTAATTCCCGAACTATGCTGGGCATGTTGTTCTGTGATATTTGGCTACGGTCATTGGACCTGCACATCTGATTAATGTAGGGTAGTTGTCAGCAGGTTGCAGAAGGGCAAGTAAGCACTGGTTGATAAGTAATAGGACAACCAGGAAAGCTGGTTAGATCAACTGACCGCCATGTACAACTGAAAAAAATTGTTGAAACCCACTCAAGCAAAACAAATTTTTTAAAAATCTGAATAAAGTACATTCAGCACTTTGATTTCGGTTGGAGCATTACTTATAATTATGTTCGTTTAATGAAAGAGTGAATCAACTCAGATATCTGTTTTATTCAATCAACATTAATCAATATTGCGCTGCTATTAACATTATCACATTCGACAGAGGGAAGCGTTCCAGACAGATGAGTAGTGCTGTTCATTTTCTGACCAAGAATTCGTAATCTCAATGTTTCTGTAGGATCTTTTATCGTCCTAACGACGGCGAATGTCTAAATTTACTATAAAAACAATACAAAGCGATATCGTTGCGGAATAAAACTAGTATCGTCCGTTTAAATTTGATATATAGAAAAAAATGTAAAAAAATACCTTAAAATATTCGATTTAAAACATTTTTGCGGTATAATTGAATAGTTTTACTCCATATATCTGAACATATATCATTTACGAACAATTGTAGCAAGTTGCAAGTATGTCGGTGCTCTTAAACCGACGTTTGAGTCTTCCAAAGGGACCCTGTTATGCACATATATGATGCCGTTTACGGCAGAGGGTATTTTGCAATGATGACGTTGCCGGCTGAGGAGAGACAAGTACGGGTGACATTTACGGCTGAGGAAACGCTTTATAAAAAGACGGATGTTTTGCTTTTCTAATTGTTTTTATACCCGATAAAGCATGGGATGTTTAGAGGAATTAATGCTTATCACCAACGATTAATAAAGGCGTTCTTCGATGCCATGCATGTTAGAGATTCATTGACATTCATTTTTGATAGTCTTTCGGTTCAACCAGAAATGGCATGAATACTTAAGAAGTGAATGTATGCATAGAATTTCTTCTAGATGTTCTCCATATACATGTAATATCTGAAGTGGGTCGGTGTTCTTGCAATGATTTATCTAGATATTTCGATATAATTGCATCCCCTATTGTATACACGTCATAGTACCAAAAAAGAAACTTTAACTTGTTGTCCAGATAAAGCAAACCAACATACACAATTAACAACATTGAAATTACTTATAAATCTTCATTTTTTCCATAATTAAGATTTTCTTTTTTGGTTCTAAAAATTCTGTTAGCTGCGCTCAGAAACATGTATTGTCTATTACTTATTTAAGAGAAGGATGAACGACGGACCCGAAATCCTAATTCAAAATCATTGATACACGAAGTAGCGGAAACGTTTATAACGTCTCTGATATATTACTCATAACGTCAGGATGACGTTTTTATGAGCTTGTTAGGTCATATTAAATTTATCATCATGGCTAATTACATTTATTGCAAAATATCTGTCAATGTATGGTCTCACAACAATGCATCAAGAGAAGAGATTTTCGAACTTGAGGTTACGAAACCACTCGAGAATTCCAATTTCCCTGAAAGTTTGCAATTTTCTTCACTTGAAAATGAACAAAAAGTATTTCCTGGCGTAATATGCGACTACTTGAAGTCGGCGTTCGTTCAAGCCTACTTCTCATCAACGTTATTGCAAATAATTGTGTCTTAACTCTCTTGGTAAAAACCTCGGACTGGGTAACATGCTCTGTGTAAGATATATCGGCACCGGAATTCGGGAACATGAAGAATTGTTGCAACGTTATCCTATGGTATGTACATGCAATTTTGGATTGTGACAGCGTGGACTAGATCTATATTCCTTATGTCTGTTAATGCCATCCTATCAAATTTAGGCTATACATATCACCAGATAATGTAAAAACAAAATGTCGAATTTTTTATCCGAAATAAAAAAATCCTGCGTCCGTGCCTAACTTCTATGTGGAAACGAAATCCTCACAAAGAACAAAGCTTCAGCATTCACAGGCTTTCAGTTTTCTGAATCATAACTCGAACAAAAAGAGGCGAACTTCTCAAAATGCGACGGAAAATGGCCATGAAAAGCATATAATTATATACTGCTAAACTAGATGAGTTGTCTCCACCAAAAGTTATGAATGTTAATGTTCTTTTTCTGCGGCTGTAAATCGACATTCGTTACCTTAAATACAAACATGGGGCGTGGCTAACAATGCGCTCATACGCACGTGCGTAACATCAGTTGAAAATGAAACAATAAATATGGCACAATAGTAAAAAGGGTAAAGGGGTTAGCTTTAAAGGTTTTTAAAAAACAGCTAAACAGCTTTGTACTTTATTTTTGGATAAAATATGTTTTAAAAGGTCTCAAAATATAGACGATATAGAGCTTCAAAATATTCTGGGGCATGCCCCCGGAACAGGGCCCAGTTTTGTTCCTGCAACGCAACATGTATTGACTTACACAACAGTAGTTGTTATAAGTTTAGCGATTGCTCTTTGTAAACAGTAATTCCTGATTTTGTTTTTTCTTTCCTGCATAAATTTTGAAAACATAAATTTCGTCATGTATGACAACATGTTTCCATGCGCATCCATGGTTAAATCTGGCATGTTCGTGATTTTAAATGAAGTTGAAAGCTTAGTGCATTATACATGCATCTACATTTATAACGATTTCTGCTCGCTAATGCTAATAACAAGTAATATTATTAATACAAGAGGGCTGAACATCGACTTAATGTATGCGTTTAATGTCACGTAATATACGACAAGTGAACATCCAATGAACTTTCAGAAGTTCCCCCTATTCCAAATCCCGGCACTGATCACGTATTGCCATGCACGACAGAGATACGTAAGACAATTCTACCAGCGACACCATTCATCGAGTTTAACTACATCAAACAGCGAATTTGCGAAAAGTGCTGTAATGATTGATTGTCAGTTTCCTTTGGCACAAAATATTTCTCGTTAAGCAAAAGAAGGTTATTACATTGGTGTTCAGGGAAAAGTCAAACCTACTTTCCCTCGGAATTGTGACATTTTCAGACATTAATTAGACAATACAACAGTACATGTTCGAGGGATTTCAAATCTGTTGTCCCTCGACAGTATGCTTATCAGCCGTGGGCATCATTTTTAACGTTCTGCCACTACATCAAGCAATATTGTGGTTAAACTATTCCCCAGTCCCATGAAATAACTGTAAGCTGTCACAATTTGTGTGTTTTGTTATGCAGAAAGGTTGTTCCCTTTGTCTGAATCACTAACGTAACCACAACAAATGATCGTGTAATTCCGTGGTACGAGGTATGCTCGTGTAATTCCGTAGTACGAGGTATGATCGTGTAATTCCGTAGTACGAGGTATGATCGTGTAATTCCGTAGTACGAGGTATGATCGTGTAATTCCGTGGTACGAGGTATGATTGCGTAATTATGTGATACAAGGTATGATCGTGTAATTCCGTAGTACGAGGCATGATCGCGTTATTCTGTGGTACGAGGTATGATCGTGTAATTCCGAGGTACGAGGTATGATCGTGTAATTCCGTAGTACGAGGTATGATTGTGTTAATCCGTAGTACGAGGTATGGTCGTGTAAATCCGTAGTACGAGGTATGATCGTGTAATTCCGTGGTACGAGTTATGATCGTGTAATTCCGAGGTACGAGGTATGATCGTGTAATTCCGTAGTACGAGGTATGATCGTGTAATTCCGTAGTACGAGGTATGATCGTGTTAATCCGTAGTACGAGGTATGATCGTGTAAATCCATGGTACGAGGTATGATCGTGTAATTCCGTAGTACGAGGTATGATCGTGTAATTCCGTGGTACGAGGTATTATCGTGTAATTCCGTGGTTCGAGGTATGATCGTGTAATTCCGTAGTAAGAGGTATGATCGTGTAATTCCGTAGTACGAGGTATGATCGTGTTATTCCTTGGTACGAGTTATGATCGTGTAATTCTGTAGTACGAGGTATGATCGTGTAAATCCGTGGTACGAGGTATTATCGTGTAATTCCGTGGTTCGAGGTATGATCGTGTAATTCCGTAGTACGAGGTATGATCGTGTAATTCCATAGTAAGAGGTATGATCGTGTAATTCCGTAGTACGAGGTATGATCGTGTTATTCCTTGGTACGAGTTATGATCGTGTAATTCTGTAGTACGAGGTATGATCGTGTAATTCCGTAGTACGAAGTATGATCGTGTAATTCCGTAGTAAGAGGTATGATCGTGTAATTCCGTAGTACGAGGTATGATCGTGTTATTCCTTGGTACGAGTTATGATCGTGTAATTCTGTAGTACGAGGTATGATCGTGTAATTCCGTGGTTCGAGGTATGATCGTGTAATTCCGTAGTAAGAGGTATGATCGTGTAATTCCGTAGTACGAGGTATGATCGTGTTATTCCTTGGTACGAGTTATGATCGTGTAATTCTGTAGTACGAGGTATGATCGTGTAAATCCGTGGTACGAGGTATTATCGTGTAATTCCGTGGTTCGAGGTATGATCGTGTAATTCCGTAGTATGAGGTATGATCGTGTAATTCCATAGTAAGAGGTATGATCGTGTAATTCCGTAGTACGAGGTATGATCGTGTTATTCCTTGGTACGAGTTATGATCGTGTAATTCTGTAGTACGAGGTATGATCGTGTAATTCCGTAGTACGAGGTATGATCGTGTAATTCCGTAGTAAGAGGTATGATCGTGTAATTCCGTAGTACGAGGTATGATCGTGTTATTCCTTGGTACGAGTTATGATCGTGTAATTCTGTAGTACGAGGTATGATCGTGTAATTCCGTAGTACGAGGTATGATCGTGTAATTCCGTAGAACGAGGTATGATCGTGTAATTCCGTAGTACGAGGTATGATCGTGTAATTCCGTAGTACGAGGTATGATCGTGTAATTCCGTGGTACGAGTTATGATTGACGATATTGCCACTTATGTGATAGTTGAACACATTTAGCTGATTGTTTATCCTACTACAACTATGTTTTCTGGTTGGTGATTACAAGTAATCAATAACTAAAATTAAGCACAATAAAATGCATCCCATTCATATATTTGTTTTTCTGTATAATATAAATAAAATTCAAAATAATGCAACTTGCCGCCAGTAATTCGTAATTTTTTAACAATTTGAGCATTCGTTAGCATTTTTCACATATGACGCATGAATTCGACTTTAAACACTAACGCGTTTTGATGTTAAGTACCCTGTACTAAAAGGAAAGATACACAAGCGTTGACATTTGTGTGAAACGTATTTGGTCATGAATGTACACTACAATAAATATAAACTTAGCAAATGTGAGCGAAGGGTGACGTCAGTTGAGAAACAATCATGCAAGAAACTACTGACAATGATGGAGGTTGCAAGTAATAACAGTCTCAACTAAAACTGCCGGTGTTACAGTAATACGAGTACATAATACATGTAGATCAGTTCTTCTACGAAAATATGCCAATTATTTAAGACATTGTCACAGCTCACATGCATCATTGCGCTGTTCATCTGAGAGATAACCTTCAGGAATACCTCGTCCCTCCGAGTCAAGCTGATATTTTAGCTGAGATGTTCCAAGTTTGACGGAAATTACCGAGCTGTTCCACATGCATTTTAGCATATTTCCGTTTATGAATGTACATGTAGTTTATATTCACTATATTGCAGGGTATCAGAACTTGAATGGCGGTGACATGTTTCCTAGAAAATTACGACAGAAAGTACTTGTTGATTCAGGTAAGGTTCCGGACAATAACCCTCTAATCGTTGTACATGATACACACACTCCTACAGTGCTTTGATCCCTCTACATCTTGCACTGTGATTACAGAAGTATTGAACTAAGCAACCCCTACAGCATAATATGTCTGGTATGTTGTGTATTAATTGAATGATTTTAATCACGAAGTCTCGCAGTTTCAATTTGGAGATCTAGGTACCATTGTTTTTATCTCCATAAAGGTACAAAGTCTTATTTTTGACAAAATATCCTTAGTCATAAATATGAAAAAACTGGTGGGAAATGCCTTCATACAGATGTACTGCATTATCACTTTTCATAAATATTTCCCCAAACCACAATTACTATAGTGTCCAGTATGCCGAAATTTTCTATCCTACTCTATAGGAAATACCTGCATCAGACATGTTTTGCAGTTCCAGGTAACATTTAAGAAAAGGTACAACACAGTGTATTAGTAGAGTATGTCTGCACAAAGGCAAAAACAAGACATTTTCTCAAAATTATTTCTAAGCATATTTTGATAGAAAAGTGACTATCTACCTTTAAGCACTATTATTATGCCCTATCCGTTTCCCTTTGGAAGATATCAACTAATTTTAATCATATTTCGACAAAGCCCCAAGTCTGTGCAAGTTACAGATAATCAAAACAAGGGGACATATTTCCCAAAATTACAAAAACTGGAATTGTAATTGGAAATTTAGTGACAATGATTCGATTTGTTTGGCAATTCTGGAAGTTGTGTTTTTCCAATGTCCCATCTAAGTCAGTAGTGTGAAAACATCTCATCTTTAAGTTCCTCTTACAACTTATATAGTCATTATTTTACTTGTATTACAGATGGTATGGAATCTGGTGGCGAGACAGAAATACCTGCACAGCGGAATTTTATGAAACAATTGATCAATTACCTGGAATTTGTTGGAAAGAAAAGATAGATTTATTGTTATATAACAGCAATAATATGTACCATGAAGTGTCAATAAACCGCTACAATATGATCACAGTGGCTTCTAATGGAACATGATTTCACCAATTAGTTATGTGGTGATTGGATCAATTATCTTCAACTTTTCATAACTCTAGACTGGAATCAATCTTGGTCCCAGTTATCCACAATAGTGCCCAGACAAATCATCACAATTATCTTCTTGGATTGCTAATTGTGCTTACATAGAAAAACAATACTGATTCTGCAACTTTTATTCCCACATTGACTGAGATTTCATAACTTTTACTTCTGCGGGAAAAGTGACAACGAACATCCTTTTTTTCAATACTTTACTTAAAATAATTCTAACAAAATAATTTAATGAATTGAGATTACAGGAACACAGATTCCTGTCAAGGCAACAATGTCTTAGTGTATCTCCATACATAAAGGTTTCTATATATTAGATATAGCTCAAAGCTGACAATTATTTCAAAACCGTACAATATATGTCAATGTTGATTTCATAACAAGATAGGAATGATGAATAAACATGTGTGTGAATGTCACACAGTCAATTATACAGTAACAGCTGTCTCAATTATATGTCAATTAGCTTAACAAAACAATACATAAAACAATTATGGAACAGTAAAACACAAGTAAGAACATTGTATTTTGATGGTTAGGTGCAACACTGTTGTAACACAACTTTGGGTAAATATGCAGTTAATATAGTTTTGCACCAAACCTTCGATTTAGGGTCCAAGTATCCAATAACATAGTACACATTAATTACACAGTAATTTTATCAATGTGAATCATCCTAGAAATGTTGATATAAACACACTAGTGTCAATGTTTAATGTTCCGTGCCACCATCTGTCTGGAAAATATATTACCTGAAAAAAAAACAACCACACACAATATGATAGAAACAACATAGTAAACAAAATATGAATGAATTGCTCGGCCTGAGGTTGGAGAATGCAGAATTACCATTGGTCAATTGTAAGACAACAATCAGAACCAACTTATTTAAGGCAAGAGTTTTGAGAAACGTGGATGGATTTACAACCTCTTCACTTGGAATTACTTTAAATAATTTTAAAATCTGAAAATGATCAGAAAGTCAAACAGCAAATATCTTGAAAAAAGATGGTCAGCGCACTTTGAAGGTTAAGAATTGTTGTGCAACGTAAACAATTGCCGAGATGTTACTCTAAATCCAAAATGGATTTCAGTAAATTCATCGAAATTTGAGTGGATTTCGGTAAGGTAACGTACCTCTTATCAAAAAGTTAACCAATCCGTGTCAAGGTTACAAGCGTTCTTTGGTTGAAGAGAAACTGCCTTGGTGGTTAACATAATATTTGATTGGTTTACACAACACTGATATGCAAATAGCAAGGTCATACTAGCATGGCTGTGCCGAAAACATGTTATACACTAAGTAAATATATTTGAAAAATTTGTTTCTGGAGATAGAAATCAAAGAAAAATACAGTGAAACATACTTATAATGAACTCAGTTATAACAAAGATCGGATAGTATTTTTTATTCCCTAACCAACCTCTTCTATATTTTATTGTACAACTACACAATTATAATAAATTTGGATGAATTGAAATTTTGGATATAACGTAGTGATTTGTGGGTCCCAAATGGCATATTGTAATGCAAACATACGTAGTTATAAGGCAATACACAATGTCACTTAGTTTGGGTGTGAAAACTGGTATTAGTTAATGAGATCATTTATGGCAGCAGGTGCAGCGTCTTAATTTACCTACTCACTAATTGGTTATGTTTGCTTTGGTCAAGCCTCGCGTAATTTGCACTGTATTACACAAACAGGGATTAAATTTGACTACATATAGTTAGATTATAAGTTATTCAGTATGCATAAAACTGGTTTATATTTACATGTTAGTAAGTCATAACAGTTAAGTACTCTCTTAACATATATTTAATTGGGCAAAACTTTAACAACTTTTCGATACTATTTATGAACTGGCCAAACAGGTTTTGACTTTTTTTTTAAAACATTGCATTATTAATACATGTACAGTATGCGTGTGATTGTTTAATAGTAAACACAGAAAAAAAGAATGAAAAGCTTTACTGCTCGAAACAAGATATAAATGTTTGCGTCAAATTGTTGTACAAATATAATACAACAACATCAATTTTGTTATTTATTTCATCCATTAATGAACAAAATACAATGCATTTTCTATATCACTACACACACAAATTGTTCAGGTGTAAACAAGAAACAAGTCAACAGTAATGGACGTTAAAATGAAATTTGTTAAATCCAAACAATTACAACGAAATTCACAGTATCGATATAACAAAGTTTGGATATCAGGACATAAATCTTCAGTTTGCCAGAAATTCATTATAAGCATGTTTCATTGTACCACAATTTACAAGAATCTTTTAAATGTCACCAACATATTAAAAATAGTTCCTGAGGCACAAAGGATGAACCAACAGTGTGATGACAGAATGCTTCCCTTCAGGGGACATAACGACAAGTACAGAGACAGTGAATATCACATAGTATATATACAAATGTGTATATCTACCTCTCCTTCAGACATTGTACATTCTAACGGTTTATCAGCTGGTGATAAGTTATTGTATTCCTCCATTAACCAATGTAACGTGGTCTTGTCAGGATTAAAGATGGGTTGTTTATCAGGTGGATACAGAAACCAACGCTGGAAATAGTGAACAACTAGATAATGCAACTTGCAATGTCCCCAAGCCAAGTCAAATAACTTAGAAATTTTAATATCTCAAAATTCAGACATAGGCAATATAAGCTCTGAATCAACCAGTCTGAGGTCGGAAGTTTGAGCCTGGTCTCCAAATATGTGGTCAGGTTTAACAATTGATTCAATGTTTGTGGTAACATTAAATAAATTAAATTGTATACTTTTGGAAAATGTAGAAAGTTTAAACTTTCCAATGGTATATTGTTTTAGAAAATCGAACAAGAAAATATGTCAGATGGACAGCTTAAAGAACAGCATATTCTATACAGCTTAAGAATAGCATATCAGTTTTACTCCCAATTTATGTTAGTTAATTCTTTGTTTCACTCGATACGCTTCTGATATTTACATTGCACAGTTTTGTAACTTCTAACGAGTGTACTAGGCAAGAACGACAAACAACAACAAAAACCTGTTCAAGAAATTGACCTCAATAGCATCTAAATGTTACATATAAATGTCATGTTAATGACTGAGTCCTATGATTGTACCAACATTTCTCTTCCACACAACCAGAGGTTCTACTATGTGCTTAATCTCAAGGGGCAAATTTGTTAATTTTCGACTGGATTTTACATTTTTATAGCAAAAATACCTACAGCTTAGAGAAAAATGATCCTTCAGCCAGAATTCTTGGGGTCAAAATGAGGCTTTATCTACATTCCAGGGGTTAAATGGTCAACTCAAGGGTCAAATGGAACCCCTGACAACACACGTCTACCAACTTAATATATGTGAAATTTTTCATCGGAATAACTTGAATGGGTTAAAAGATATTGTTGTGACAAGAATTGTTCGAGATTGACAGATAAACTAATGCCCAGACAGACGGACAGTGAGATCACCATACTCCTTCCTTTGTAGGGGATGAAGTTGAGAGATAAGCAGACAGACAGACAAACTGTACACACAAATACATACCTTTCTTCCTATGATGACTTCAGCAAATCCTGGTCCATGGAAATGAAATGGGACACCAGTGCCTGCAGCTAAATGGCAGAAAGTAATACTAAATGGTAGAAAGTAACACTAAATGGTAGAAAGTAATACTAAATGGTAGAAAGTAATACTAAATGGTAGAAAGTAATACTAAATGGTAGAAAGTAATACTATATGGTAGAAAGTAATACTAAATGGTAGAAAGTAATACTAAATGGTAGAAAGTAATACTAAATGGTAGAAAGTAATACTAAAAGGTAGAAAGTAATACTAAATGGTAGAAAGTAATACTAAATGGTAGAAAGTAATACTAAATGGTAGAAAGTAATACTAAATGGTAATACTAAATGGTAGAAAGTAATACTAAATGGTAGAAGGTAATACTAAATGGTTGATGTAGACATCAATATGTAACTACTCACTAGAGATCACTTTTGATAAAACACCACGTTTCCGCATACATACTACAGTTAAACTTCAATAACTCGAGGACGCTGGGGTCCATCATAAAAAAGCTTGTGTTACCTGATGTTTCGAGTGACACAGAGTTTCCATCATGTCCTTTTAGTGTTTTTTATGGAATGCCTTATTTTCATAGTTTTTCACACTTGTACAAGTTGTTTCTTAGTATCATATTTCTATTCACTACACAAAAGTAAACTTGCATTACTTTTTGTTGTTTTACAGATGAAATAAAGTTCATGAATATACATGTTCAATCCGTATGTTTGCTTCATGCTTGCACAGTTATATTTATGCGTCGTGGAAATCGCTCCGAAGTTGTGATCACATGTTATTTACTCATCAATGATCTCCTAATTAAATTCTCCTAATTATTTTCGTCTCAAATGGCCTTTCCAATTGGTATTTTTATGTTTTGTGCAATCTGCCATAATTATTTTTCACACCTCAATACTTGTCCTTTCGACCGTGATTTTGCAACTAGCGAAAATTTTAACACCGTTTCATAGTTGTTTTTTAGCTCCCATTTGAACAATGTGTGAAATGTGTCCTCGAGTTACCTGTTAGCTATTGTGTATAGTTTGTGTACTGGGGACCGGCAAGGGTGCTTGAGTTTTCGACTTGTTTCTGCTCGAGTTATCGGCGGTATATTCTATACGAAAACAAAGGAAATAAAGTCCGGGTCTCAGCCATTTCCTCAACAAATCCGGGGTTCTCGAGTTGTCACCTGCTCGAGTTATCGATGTTTAACTGTATATTCATTAACATTCAAAGGTCCGTAACTCTACAGCTAACAGTTGACCCAGAAAAGCAGTCTATAAGTGAAACTATGCCAAATGCAGAACTTGGTTTTATCACACACATACATTGATAGCTCGCCTATTGGTCATCAATATAGAAGAAGGCAGAACTATTATGAGCAAGTCACTAATTTATTATGGCTTCAAGATAACATGTAGATTGGCAAAAAATAACAAATAGACATACCTGCAAGTCCAAAACTGTAGACGCCAGATAATTTTGGAAGTTTGTATGGCGGTGGAATATAAGTATTGAATAATTCACTGAACTTTTCATAATCGTTATCACCAAACCAATAAAATGTCTCTGAAATGGAAACAAGTTCAAATGATTCACTTCTGTACAACACAACTTCTTGCTAGTTATATATCATCCCACAGTGCCATCTTGACGGTTTCTTACTAATATATGTACTTATAAAATCTTGAGAAAGGGAGATCAAAATGTTTTAAGAGACAACTGATATGACTCTTTGGGGACAGAGTTATACAAATTTAATCTGCTTGGATAAAGTCACAGATAAAGTCACATAAGACTACCCCTTCTATGTTCCTGGGGATTAAATCAGGACTGTAGCCTCTAGGACAAAGATTGACAACCCTCGCCCAGGTGATGAAGTATACATACCATTACCAAGTCTGTCTAATGTTTGTGGTCTCATTATTTCATTAACATACTTGTTTAATGTAACATCTCCTGTAAGCAAACACTATAACTGTTACTACTACTATATAAGTTTAAAAACTGCAACTGTTCATGAAACATCCACAATAAAATTTACAAATGGTGGAGAGCAAAACACTGTTGAATAATCCAAAATTAATAGTTTAAACTGCAACAAGTTGAGTTGATAGTAAGCTTAATGCACCAGTATTCTTAATTCATGTAATAAAACACTTATTAAATTGCTTGCTGGTATACATTTATAACTACATGTACTATCCTAAGAATAAGTAACATTCCGGGGAGTTATTGCCCTTGGGCATAAGCCTCTGGCAATAGTCCACTGCATACTCGCTTTGAGAAAGAATTTTGAATATTGACTAGTAAGCAATTCTACATATGTATATTATTTAGTTACTTACGTTTTTTATATGAATGCGTATTTGCAGAACTCAGTCGAACAATATTTTCACCATATTTCTCTAGTAAATTGTTTCTTGTACACATTTCCTGTATATTCTGAAATAAATACCCATCACATTAAATTTCAAATAAATATAGTTGTTATACAAAAAATACAGTTTGATAGAAATGATTTCCCTATACAGCTACTTTGTGAATTAATGGTAATCATACATGTGAACTCTCCCGATTGGCGAGGGAGACTCCTGGATTTGACAGCCAACTCATGTACTCCAGGGATGCCAACAGTGAAGTGTGAAAAAAGAGGAAAATTTTGCTGGGGGTCAAGGGGGTCGCGTATGTGGGGGACCAGGGGCGAAGTCCCCTGAAGAAAATGCATTTTGGGCATTTTTGCATCATTTTGGAAGGGTTTCCCTGAAACTTTTGCTGTAATACACAGTTGCTTCTGATGTAAAATACCCCATGTCATTCTGGTATTGGTAGATAACTTACACCAAAATTTATAAGTTATTGCATGCCCTTATCATTCTTATTTTACAAACATGTTACAATGTGGGAATATTAATCTCTCATTTTGCTTCCCTTTTGTTATGTATCTACTACATTCTTACAAATCAGAGGTCAAAGAAAATGACAATTGACATAGTCCTGAAACAAAAATCAATCCTCCACTCCCTAAAGCTATAATATCCGAAGTGGGGGATACATATAAGGTGTAGAAGCTTGACGAGTTTTTAATTTTTAATGTTAATTTTCTGCTGTAAAGGACAGAGGGAGTGAAAGCAACGTGTAGAGCCAGTTTTGTAACCAGTTTTCGCATCCCGGACGATTATCAAATTTCGAGTTAGATGAGAAGATAATTATTTACATTTATATAATTCCGGATCCGCGGAATATTTACATCCCTGGTACTCCCGGCCGGTAGCCGCGATCACCAGATTTTCAAAGTAAACATTGTAAATTTTTGTTATGGGGAGTTTTTTAGTTCATTCCCAACTGGTTTGCTATAATTACTTGCCCAACTGATAGTCGGAAGTGCTTAAATAGGGATACCAGTCTGAAAATCGTATATACCACATTTTTTGGGTTATATAGACGCTTCCAATCGTGGAATCAAGCGCTTGGTGACACTAATAAAAATACAACACAAATGTTATAGACATCAAATGACAGAATTTCAGTCAGGGAAAAATCTCCCGCTTTGAGTCTCAATCTCCCACTTTTCGGGGTGCAATCTCCTGATTTGCATTCTGAAAAGGTTCACGTGTATGGGTAATATTAAACAAAACATCCCCTTTAAACGAGGTTATAAATATAAGTTTGAGGACCTGCATCTGTTTGGTTGAGCTCAGTCTTAAAATTGACTAATGGCCAGGCTGCATTCTCAGACTGGTCTCCCAACTAAGTTTGATTACCTTGCTTCCTCGTTTGAATGCACTGTACATTGTTATACCGTATGTACACTTAGTCTGTCTACCTTTTGAAATCTTTGAAACAGTTAGCATTTACCTTTGTGAATGCAGCCATCATCCATTGTGATTCTCATTTCAAAAGATTAACTTAGCTTCCAGTACGCATATATGTCTTTCTTACATCAAAAGTTACATCCTTAAAAGAAAGGGTAAGCTGTATTTTTCACAGACTCGTCATGAAGAGAAGGTAATAAAAGCCAAATTTTACCTTATTATCTGTAGCTCTTCGTATTATCACAGGTTTTTCATAAGCATAACTGAAAGAATAAATCATACATATTAGTGCTTGACTAAACATGATTACAATGTATGTATATATAAAGAAAATCACATGCACAAGTTTTTTACAACTTAAAGATAAAAGAATTGTCACAAGCAAGTGAATTTAGCCCTACAGGAGATCCCTAACCCCAATCAAGAATCTTGTGCACCAAACACTTCCATGCACTTCTTAATATTTGTGCGAAGTTTCAGTGAAATTAAAAGTTACTAGTATATCAGGGACACCCAGACTTTTGTATAGACAGACAGTGTGATTGCTATATATGCATCTCTTAGCATCTCTTAGCAACATAAAAACTTGTGTAAACACTTTATTTACTGTGTAGACATCTCATTGGTCTCAAATTTACCAAGCATAGATCTATATCCAGTATGCTTTAAATTTAAATGGATACATGTATTAAATACTGTACCAACCATACACTCATACCAGAACATATACATGTATATGTGTATATAATATAAGCAAATAATTTAAGAAGTATCTGTTAGATCTTCATTCATACTTATTTATAAAATCTTTTTGAGAAAAGGAATGCATTTGAACATCAATAACATCTATATTACACGGCCCTGGTTGAGCAATCATTTGGTCTTTCTCTGTATCCCTAAAATGTAACAAATTGCAACATTATAAACAATAATCACATACATTTTTTAAGCAACTAAATTAAATAAATGAGACTTATCATAATGGTCATGCTAATGAAATAAGTATCGTAGATGGACCAGTTTCGGTGACCTTAACATTAATTCCCTATACACTGGATAAATATATTAAAAACAAAACAATATCAACTCATCGCCAGTAAGGAAACTACACAAGGCAATTGAGTCCAACTTTATTACGAACAAAGTTCCAACAATGTTACGATAAAACCAGAAACAGATCGGTTTTATATCAAAAGGGAAGTAACTCCTAAACAACCAGGTACATACTAAAGACCGAACCCGGACTATGTACTGGCGCATTACATTTAGTTTACTTTATTTTGCTTTGATCTGTTCTAAAATTCCTCCAACAGCTTTCACATAAACAATGAAAGCTGCCATTTTGTCGCTGTGGTGTAGTGGTTAGCATAACGGACCAGCAATCTGTAGACCTGGGTTCGATTCCCGGTTGCGCCATTGACCGATTTTTCTTGTTTCTCAAACTTGACTTTATTTCACTATTTACTACAGCTGGTGTTAAGTGCTGTGTGGCGGATGTAAAAATTCGCCCCATACTTCTTCCAAAGTGTAGTTTACCGTAATCATAAATTTATATATGATAAATTTACACAAAAATGACGTCAGGTCGCTGTGGTGTAGTGGTTAGCATAACGGACCGGCAATCTGTAGACCTGGGTTCGATTCCCGGTAGCGCCATTGACCGATTTTTCTTGTTTCTCAAACTTGACTTTATTTCACTATTTACTACAGCTGGTGTTAAGTGCTGTGTGGCAGATGTAAAAACTCGCCCCATACTTCTTCCAAAGTGTAGTTTACCTTAATCATAAATTTATATATGATAAATTTACACAAAAATGACGTCAGGTCGCTGTGGTGTAGTGGTTAGCATAACGGACCGGCAATCTGTAGACCTGGTTTCGATTCCCGGTAGCGCCATTGACCGATTTTTCGTGTTTCTCAAACTTGACTTTATTTTTCTATATTGTATCGGGTCACAGAAAAAGAATGGTACAATTGTACAAACTCAAAACTAACAATCAACTTTACTTGAAACTGTGAACTGTCCAATAAACAAATCTACAATATTTTAAGTGTATCTGATAGAGTTATTCTTCAGAATAGCAAGAACAAATAAAATGTAAAAAAGCCGTACAAATACAGCCTTCCATTAACAAGATATCGAAACAATTTTGTTAAGAAAAAATCTGCATACGTGAGACCGCTTGATATACATTTGGGCACTATCGTGACTCTGTACATAAAAATGGGTGGAAATTAAGTAAATCACGCGACTTGTTTAGCAGAAGACCAGCTACTGCTCGAAAAATATAAAATTTGTTTTTGGACAGTTTTGGGGTCTTAAAAAACGTTATGGTACAAAAGTATTAAGAAAATTTACTTATTTGTAGCATGACATTGAGAAATAGCGAATAATCTTTGAAGCGGATTTTCGTTATTTTTCTTGACGCTGTGACATGTCTTTGTTTACACAAAAATATACTGATGTCGTACTTTGGCATTTCACTTGGTGATTAGCACGCAGGGAAGGCAAGTCACTGAATTTGAAATAGGGCAGTCACCGAAACAGTGCAGTCGACGATACATATTTGTAACATCTAAAGAGTTTACCTTTTTAAACCCAGCCAAAAAAAAGTTGGAAAGCGAAGTATCCGAACATTGATCCTATTTTAAAACAAGTTGGAAAGTGAGGTATCCGAACATGGATCCAATCTTAAAAATGTTGGAAAGCGAAGCATCCGAACATTGACGTATCCGAACTTATCTCGATATTAATGAACATCGCGAAATTATGTTACAAATCATTAAAACAAGAGACTTATACATCAAAGTACATATCTATGTTTACCATCCTCCTGTATATACATATGATTCCTCATACGAACACAAACATGAAGAAAACAGTACTAAAACACAAAAACCAGGAATTCCACGTTTTCCCATTTCTTGTTGTTGTTGTTGTTGTTCTACGTTACACCACGGAAAACACTTTTTCTGCGTCTCTTAAGCAAACAGTTGTTATCTCCCTTCTCAGCTTACAAAATGCATTTTAACGCTGCTGTAGGATTTACAACCTCTTCTATAAGTCACGTTATTTCAAGAAAACGCAAAATGTGCAAGTAGGAACCATATTTACTCCATATGGTCACTTCGTTTTCATATTGCCATATGGTCAAATATTGCTTACTGTCAGTACACGGTGACGTCACAGGTGACGTTTTCTGGAAATGACGTCAATTACAGGGCCGTAAATTACATGGAGGCATGTAGGCAGTTGCCTCCTATTGCGGGCTGAAAAAAAAATCAATTTTTGTCTAAAAAGGGTCCTGTAAGGGGGGCAATTTACGGCCCTGAATTAAAGAAGAGGTTGGAAATAGTACAGCGGCGCTCATTTGGTCTGTGGAGATGTGCTGCCTGCATGTCTTCATAAATTGTCGATTTATTTTGCACTGACTCTATTTTCTCAAAATGACCGCAGTTTGTCCATCCCCTAAATGCTAATTAAATTAAAGCTTTACATTTAACTTGATTTTGTAGTAATGTAGATACAGAATATAGGTTCAAATTATGATACTATATTGTTGTGGTATAGATGTTTAGAGGTTGGGACTGAATAGATATTTTGCATATAGAATTGTTAAGTTATCACATATTTGCGACGAGTAAGTGGAATATAATGGCCGCGGATGGCCAGTTGAAATAATTTTACTCAGGGGAGGAAGAGCGGAATCATGTATTGAGCGTTTGAAAAATAATTTTATGGCAAATGAAATTACAGATGCAGACAAGATAAAAGCGATTTTGTTATATGTGGTTTATGGTGGCATATTACTGAACACGAATCTTAAGTGAAATTCGCGAATTTTAGTTATTAAGTAACATAATAAGTGGTCAACTAGATAAGATTCGTGTTACCACTTAAATCTAGAGTAATACATCATAAAAAGGTAAGAGGTGGCAGTTCTGGGTACTTTCAAGTCTGTTTCTAGTTTTATGATATTTATCTTACCGGAAGTTTATCACGAATATTAACTAGATAGCTAGATAATTATCGTAATAATTAATTGGTTAACACGAAAAAATCGCGAAGCTATCATGCTAACTGGTGGCAGTAATATGCCATCATAGTGGTTGGTTCAAAAACGTACAAATTGATGTGTAACTTACTTTCACCAGTCAAACCAGGTGACATATCTTTCACAGAATTGAAAACGCTTCTTCAGAATCACCACCATCCTAAACTCTCGGATTATCTGGATATAGTACAGAGGTATAAGTTCAACAGTCGCATACGCAAAAATGGAAAGAATCTGAATCGAATTATTGAATTACGCAAACTGTCTGAAGATTGTGAAATAGGAGCAGACTGGTATGTGGAATTAATGATGACGGAATTCAACGTAGATTGCTGTCGAACCAAAGTTGAATTTTAAAAAGGCATTGCTACTGGCCTGGAAATTGCGGCAGAAGTGCTGCCATTTTATATCAGTCGGCTAATGGGGCTGTGAATAAAATCGGTCAACAGAAGCACAAGATCGAAAACCCAACCAACAGCAAGGAACCGGGAAAGGCTGATGGGAAGCCATGCTATCGGTACACTGGTACAACTCATAAGCCAGACGGCTGTTGGTATAAAGCCAGCGTTTGTTACAGTTTCTCAATAAGGGGGCATTTGCAAAAAGCTTGTCATGCAGACAAAAAGTCTTAAATGACATTTTACTTTCAACAATGTTTATGATCACCGTTCGCCATTTGACAAAGCATATTTCATATACACACCGTGATTACCGGTGTCACTTTAACCCACACTTTTGTGGGAAAAGTTTATTAAAAGAATACATACACGCCATCTTATTATAATGGTGTTTACAGTGACGAGTATTGTGTTTTGCCGTTGTATTTACCAAATTGATACTCAAACAAAATTCATATAAACACATGTATTTTTTATATAAATGACTCGAACAAATGTTTTAGTTTGTGTTTTATTTTGTACAATAATGCTTATAGAGACATTCATATTCTTTACAATCCAAGTAACACAGATCTTCTTCCAATTGCGCCAGCCAAGAAATTACCACCAGTCTGAAAATAGGCATGACGGTTTGTTAAATACATGAAATACAGTCGAACGTCGTTCATTCGAATTATTCGGGCTGGAACTTTTATTTCGAATAATACTTGGTTTCGAATAACATATTGTAATTCGAAGTGCCTAAGAAGAAACATTGGAACCTGACACTTATTTCGGATGATACCATGTATTCGGATAGAAGGCTGTCGAATAAACGAGGTCCGTCTGTATAATACTGAACTATAATTGTATTATATAACTAAAAGCAACATAATTTACAATAGTGACTAACATTGTATTACGACAGTTGGTTTAAAATGTTACTTAATACTGATCTGCATTTACTCATAGCGGGAACATGGAACATACAGTGCAACTGCACATGGCAGTGTTGGGAGGTTGTTGCTGTCGAGAGATTAATCCTAATTCCAGAGAAAATCTGCTGTATAAGACAGGTTCTTGTTCAAGCAATCTGACTGAAATCATATGTTCTGTTTCGTTTCAATCTGCTTGTTGTTTGAGAATGGTCTGCATTTTGAGAAGTTGCAACCCTTTGCAGCCTGGAGTGTTATGAAAATTTAAAGCTAATGTCTAATTCGTTGATTCATTAAATCATGATCGGACTTTATAATACTGCGATAGGAATGATGTAATTGATGATACTGTATCATTCAGACGAATTATGTGGACTTGTATCAACTTTATATGGTAAACTCCAATATCAGTACGTACATAATGGCCCTCAAATGGTACAGCGTTCTCACAACCCCTTGGAGGTACCTGGAGATTGGCCGGGTCTGCTATACCAGCAGTGACGTTAAAAAAGTTCAAGTTTTGGATGAAATTATCTGAAATAGATTTTAAAAGGACAAAGATATATCGTGTTAACACATTCTGCACATTAGTTGAAAACAAAACTTTACAGTCTTTATAATTACTTCGATAACACATACATCAAACAATAGTTATTCATAGTAAATTTATGAAATTGACGTTAAAGCAATACGTATGTTATAGATCGTGATGAATGAAATCAATTGTATACACAATCAATCAAAATAAAAAATGGATTAATATAAATTTTAGATCTATTCCGTGTTTTTTGCCACCCAAAGACAATGACGTGAGTAGAAAACAGTCTGGAGTATGTCTGTCATGACGTGTGTTAATATATTCTATAGAACACCGATCTCGACAATGGAATTAGAACCGCAAAATGTGTTGTATATTGCCTAATTTCATTGAACTATGCATTAAACATGAGTTCGTCAAAGCATATCTAAGAAATTATTGAGAATAGAGAAAAACGTAAGCAATATACGTCATAATTTCTTAGAAATACTTAATTGAATTCATGTCAAGACATATTTCAATGAACTCAGGTCACATACAAACACATATTGTGGTTCTATTGCAAGTGATCTTGATTCAGAAACTCATACAGTTGCCCAATTATTGCCTATAATCGAGAGTTCTTGGCATTTAGACATGCTATGATCAGCTATATGATACTGCTTGAAGCGTATTGCTACGGCTACATATAGACGTTAGGCACAATGGTTATCCTACACTAGTTTACAAGACCCTTCCGGGTATCTTTCAACAACTTTGTAAAAATATGTAGATGTCACTTACTGCCCTCTATAGTACCACTAATAGTTTCCATAACAGGTATACAGCTATCTGCTGTAACACCGATAATAGCTGATACACCCTCGTACCCCATAAGGTAAGAGTTCATTCTCATACTGTTTGATGATAGTCCCAACACATCACCATTACCAAGCAATGTTGCATTATCTAAACATAATAAGAGACATCGAATAGTAAGCTTCGAATAAGTATTCAATGTAATACAAATGTTATTTTTTAATAAAATATCTACTTTATTACACTGAATGTGATAATTGAATTCAATAGATAGTTTATTTCATAATTTAATAAGCCTCGCGGCCAATGAGGATAACATATTTACAACTACATGTATGAACAGGATATCTTATATAATACAAATGTATATAGAAACAAATGGAACTAATTGGGACAAGCACATGCATGCACTGGTAACAATTGAACTTAACTTAACTTGAAACTTAACACAACGGCTTCACAAAGCACTGAGGCGTAACACTTACTTTTAACATTGAAACTGTGGAAGTAAAATTTGAATAACTTTCATAAAGTGATATCATAATGACTTTTTTTTTTTAAATCCGCATATTTACATATATGTTTGTCTGTTTCAACGAAGTACTCAAGATGTTTGTACGGGAGAAAAAAAGAGAATAGTTATATTAAATCACATACCTGGAATACAACCACCAAACTCACTGATATCTCTGTTCAATGCGGTTTTATAACACAATCCTTTCTCATTAATCGTATACTTCATATTCTGTAAGTATTCATAATTAAATCAAATGTAAATCATCTTCATACACACTTATACGAACTATATATTACTAGTTATTTGACAAAAGTTTATTTACATCCAGTGTTTCCAATTCTTTCGTTATGATACATTCTGTACGGACATACGAACATACGGACATTCAAACAGAATCAGGAGCGAACAATACACTCGACAGAGGAACATGTTTCAAGACTAAATCTTGTTTGTTCATTACTACATATGTCTCATGGAAGCGTGTCTTCAACTCAAACTGTCAAGAACTGATGTTTAATATGAACCTATATTTTTTACAACCACTGTGTTAACGAAACGAGCTCTTACAACTTATATCATTCGACGACTGCTTCCTTGGTTTCTAGCCAGACGCGTGCCTAATTCAGGATGGTGAAGACGTCGAAATAATCTTACCAATGGGGGATTCGAACCAGCTAGTTGTACGTCTACATATTTAATGTAATCGTATATATTTTTAGCGATAGAGCGTGCACAGACAAGCATGTGTATCACCGGATGTAGTGTAATAGCAATAACATACAGATGATGCGCAGTTTTCTGTAAGTTAGAATTGAAAGACTTGTTTTGAGACGAAATGTTCCGTAATACCGTGATCATATTGTTTTAAGTCTAAAACAATGCGCATTGATACGAGCGTATCAATACGTTCAATAGTTAGTACGAGTAACGTCAGGGTAAATTTTGAAATATATATAATTACTGTATTATAATCTAACAGGACACCATATGATAGCCGCTGTATATCTCCCATGGAAATAAACTCGTATTGTCCAATCTTCTTGTTTACATTGTCATACGCCATCAAAATAGTTCCCTGTAGAAATAGAAGTGATTTCATATAAAGTGTATTTGCTATATGTTTTGAATGTACAATAACATATCAGTAACGGAATAATAATGTATCTCGGCTACATTTACAAACGTACGTATAATTGCTGTACATCTATGGAAGTTGGACCAACACATGAGAGTATACTCCTGTACAAGGGGAGAAAGCAATACTGATTAAAGATACACTTGTCCTGGACAAGTGAACATATTAAATTTGACTTGTCCGTCATGGGAGGCTAGTTGTCCGAGAAAATTTGTTGACAGTTTGAATTGTCACCAATTCCAAGGCATCGGTTATGCATGAATTTCGTTCGATATTTAGACTGTCCAATTTTAATAAGCTTTTAAACAGACTTGTCCTGGACAAACTTCAACTTAACTGTTGGTAGCCCAAATCAGCAATTAAACTTATCCAGGACATCGGACTAGTGGAATTCTAGAGCCCTGATCCTCTAAACACAAACACATACATGTATACACATTTCTGTCTCAGCATTGACTGAAAGTAAAATATTCGCGATATTTGAAATAAATAAAGTTGTTTGACAAATGTTGTCAAACGTAACTTACAGTTGCCGAGTAAAGTTTTCCATTACGATCGATGGTGGTCAGGAAACCGGTGGTGGCCTCCCATTGTGGAGGTATGCAACATTTGGAGGCCGCAGTGACTCCAATACAAGCAACTAAAGCAACAATGGAATACATGTTTCTGGTAGAATTTGTCCAGGCTAAATGATGTGTGTGTTGGTCTCCACAAGAATCATATACAAATGTATGTCACATGAATTTATTGATAACGTTATACAGGTCACAGCTGTTAAAGGTCTATCTTCAGAGGGTTGTCTCTAAATCTCAAGTCAAAGACATCATAACACGTGTGGTCACTTTAAATGTTTGATATATTAACACATACACTGTCTTTCATTTGAAGTAAAGGTTTTGACTGACACAAAGCCTGCATGTGTTTTCTCATGTTTCAATCATTGACGTTAATGAACCGACTCCACAATCTTGTAGAACCATATTTTGATTTAGTTTTATTCATCGTATGATCGCTAGGGACGTATGGCGCTACGAACGAGTGTACATTGCAACCATTCTCGACAACTCTCGGATATTTCCGTACCACTTCGTTACTCTACGAAAATCCTCTAGTGTATGTCAAATGTGGCAAATCTATGTGGCAAAATTCAACATTTTGTGCGGTCAGAAAATAGTTCTCGTAAAACGGATTTAACTTCAATAACTTCGATAACTTCACATAAGTGATGGATTATCGTTGTCATTAGATTCTAATCCCGTTTCATCAGCACTCCAACGTTCACGCCGCCATATTGTTTTTATGATATTCGAATGGTATTTCCGAAAGTAGTGCTTTACGAACAAACGAGGCACTTGACGTAGTTGGCCGAGGTTTTCCGAATGCATCGCAACGGCACTACAGTGCTATGCTGCGCGCGGCGAATTCGCTTCGATCGTGACTGTACGATACGCTTCCATCGTGACGGTAGGATCGCATCGTAGCTCGACGCACATTGCACAGTCATACACAGTCTTACGAAGACTTGCATTGCCGTAACATAGCATCGTGCATCGTATTGTATTGTCGCATAGCGATCACACGGCTTTCTAGGGGTCCTTTTATTATTTCCTTTCTAGATGATATGTCTGTTCCAGTTAAACTTCATCATGTGTTAAAGCGCATTACTAATCATAAATGAAAAACGCTAATTGAAAAAAAAAACTTTTGCAACCGCCCATCGCCTAGAATATTCCCTTCAGGTACCTCATGATAAATGTGCAGACATTGTTAAGTCCAGCTGACATTTAGGACGATAAGACATGACATTTCACATAAAATATTACTGATAATTAGTGACCATATGGGCATTACGTATAGAATGGTGTATCTTGTTCAATGATAAGCATTTATTTTATATGAATTACTCCTAATAAAGAGCAACATACTGGGACAATGTTGCAACTGTGTTAAATAACCCTCCGAGTTTATCGAACTTACGTATGTTACTGGGCAGAATAGTATGCTATGTACAGATAATGAGGCGTACAATAAGATTTCACGATTGTTTAGTAAGTTCTAAACCTTGGAAACCCGACATGATACATTTGATAATCAACAATGAATTAAGTAATAAGCACTAAACATTCAAGTTCAGTATCCATGCTGTACATACATGTAGTATCATAACATATTGGTTGATTGAATGATACACGTGACATTTTGAAATCAATAAGTATCATATCTCACATTTAATTACACTTTTATTCTTGTTCGTTTTGTTCGAGGAACTCTGCCTACACAACAGCTCTTCACAGAATGCAAGATGTAGTACTAGTATCAAGTGCGATCTGTGTTTTACCTCGGGACTTTCCATAAATACCTCCAAATAATCAATGGACGAGTTCACGTCCCTGAACAATGCTGGATGGGTTCTCAAGTACAGTTCAGAATCTGAAAGAAATAGTTGGTTGATCTGTTGGGATATCAAATCCACAACCACTTCTCCTGCTTGACTGAATCAGTACTGGAGAAAATACCGTTGGAAATTCTATCTGGTTGTTAGATATGCAAGACATATGACAGCATTTTGTTAACAAAGACATGGAGTTAATGATCAAAACCAGGATAGAGTTCAGGGTTAGTTTAAACATATTTATTGTTTCGTTACTACAACTTATATTTATCACTCTCCCTGTCTTTGCGTATGATTCAAACTGTAGTTACTGTTTGTATTGTTCCTCATTGGTTTCTGACGGACAAGTGCCCGTTGTAATATAATGACATGATGTATGTTAAAGGAGGGAATAATTTGTTACAGAGAGCGTCACATTTACAATACACTGCCTCCCCACACAGATCACAGGGAAACATCAGTATACGAAACATTAGGAGATGGGGAGCTGCAAACAGATATTGGAATGGGAAAGTAGGGATTATCAAAAACAATCATAGAGACTAAGAGAAGACAACAAGGGGGGTGGGGGTAAGAAGGGGTGGAATGGAGGGGATGCATTACAGGATAAGCCAAGACAGCAAGTGTGCCACGGACAGAAATGGATGACGAGGAGAACACGCTAACCATCCAAACAACCAAGCATGTGTTTTATGTTTTCTTGTTTCTTACACTTACCAACTGGCACAAGTCCACACTATATTTTATTTAAGTTTATTTAACATAAAACAACACCAAGTGAATAAAATGATGTTGATATTATCAACTCTGGCAGAGACTCACGCATGGACATAAGACGGGAGAACTCTTGACAAAACAACGGGTTTTGTTCGAATTGAACGATTTATCGAAGGACGATCAGTTAGATCGTATATTATATTTCACTTAAGTACGTTTGTTTCACATTCCCTTGATGTGCCTCCTACATGTACTTGAGATAAGCCGACTTTTCTCCTCGGTGAACTTTCTTCAACCCTTGTGCCATAAGTGAGAACAGAGTCACTACGAGTGGACGTCACTAAATGTAAGACTGTCTCGTCCTTCTCTCGTCTTCTCTTAAATATATTGTTATATTTTGCTTAAATGATAGTCTGTATCAAATACGTAGATTATTCAATATGTTTTTGTTAAGTCGGATGAAAATTGTGCATTTCTAATGTTATTGTGAAACAAACTCTACTTAAACTATTAGTATGTATCGTAAGTATTTTGATTTACGAATGTGGAAGCGTTATGTTCTATTACCGACAATATGTTGTACATGTACATCTTTATTAAAATTCAACGAAATGCAAAGAAGTTACACGAACAATTGTACATTTACTCTCCTTTAGCATCGGACGCTTATTCTGATACCTTCATAATGAGAATGTAACGGTAGTGGAATTATAGCGATGTGTGGGAGCGTATTGTACATTGTCATTACTATAATATAACATATCAATAACTTACAGTATAAGCGGATCCGTGGTCCAGTGGTAACGCGCTGGACTTGTAATCCAGGGATCGCAGGTTCGATTCCCCACTCCATCACTGACCGTACTAACAGTCTTTCGGACGGGACTTTAAAAACTAAGGTCCCGCGTATGATGCTTTACATCGAGCACGTAAAAGAACCAGGGGTGCTTCTGGAACTGGGGCATCTCCTGTATCATGCACTATCCTCCAAAAATCTAATATGACTAACATTCTTCTGGAGGCGTCGCCCATATGGGAAACCGGTGGCGACGATAAATAAACGCAAATACAAACCAATTACAGTATAATGCATTGACGATTGGAATAATTTATTGACTGTCTTTGTTACTTTATTTGTAATTGAAGTAAATAAGTTTTGTTCAATTTACTTAATACATCAAGTGTAAACACATATACGTTCAACATTAATCCGTTGTTATAGATCTAATGATGGCACAATTCTCTTTTCAGCTCAACATGTATTTTATCGTAATTGCTTGTCTTGTGGCGACAGCATCGGCTGCCAAATTCTGTTGTTCACCTGACCAATGGGAGGCTGATGTTTCTTTGGTCATGGGTACTAGAAAAAATGGTACCGGACAATTTGTCCAGGTAATTTTGTACTATTGTCTTCTCACACTGTATACATATTTATTAGGGATGTCAACGAATATTCGGATATTCGAATATTCGTTTGTACGTCCGAATATTCGAATACTGATTCAGCATTCGAATATTCGATAAAATATTTATTCAATATAAAAGCTGAATGCAAGTGTACAAAATTTCAAATGATGGGCAGTATCGTATTGAATGACATTTTACGCGTGAAAATAATATCTACAGGTGTTAATTGACAAGTCACGTTATATATTTGGGGGCAAGAGATATATAACACTCTGGTGATGACCTTTAGACCCTGAATTTATAAGTAATCGCGGGTATTTTTACAACTTGAGTAATCAGTTTAAAACACAAAAATTGAGAAGCATGAAGTTCGAATTTGAGATGTTTCATTATTAAATAACTTCGGAAGGTTGACCGAATATTCGAATACCAAAATTGGCATTCGTTGACATCCCTAATTTTCATAGAAGCTTTTTTTATTAGTGTGCTTATCCTATTACGACTAGCTTCCAGGAAAGACGAATTATTGATGAAAGACGCAGGCATAATGACGTTTACTTGTCAAGCAATCGTTTATACAGTAACATCTCACTTAAAGACCACATCAATAATTAGCTCACCTCAAAATTAAGAACACAATTTTCATGTCCATTTTAACTATTTTGCTCTTTATTCAGCCTCAATATGAAGACCATCTCAATAATAAGACCAGTCTTCAAGGGTCCCATGTATGGTCGTATTATTGAGGTTTTACTGTATTTTGATATGAGGCCGTGGTTCGGCGGTAGGACGGTAGAATTTCTGTCAGTACATGCGCACTCATGTGTCCTACGGTACCTCTGTCCACTTGTAGATAGAAGTGTGTTCCTGTGACGGAAATAAGGAATTGGTGAACCGTTTTGAAGCTGCCCAAAGGCAACTTAATGTCTAACATTAGACAGTAGGGCGATAATATGCAAGTAGATACCGGACTTTATAACCAACTCATCAATTTATCATATTCATGAATACTAAATCTAATTAGATAGACATATTCTGATACCATTTTGTTATGTTGTCTATGTGGCGGAGTCGGTATTGTCATACATTCTACGCTAGTACAAGGACCTAAAGTTGTGGTTTCGAGCCAAGTAGGGGTCAATTATTAGTTTCCAAAATCATTTAATGTCCATTAACTAACTGTTCAATTATGTTGTAAGGGTATCATGGAAATGGCTTATGATAGTGTCAACAAAATTGTCACGTCAAATCAGACGTTAACTGTGAACGGAAACACATTACACCAGAGACTTGTCAGTGACTACAAAAACGTAAGATGTTATCTCACATAATTATAACACATTTATATACATGTATACATGTACATGTTTATACGAAGCAAATGTTCAAACTCAACTTTTTGTTTTTTAAATAGCTGTTGTATTGCACATGAGTAATTTATTAAAAAATTGCCAGCTTTCATTATGTTGTATGGCTAAAATGTTCCATTAGCTAAGTCGACCGTAGACCACGCCCTTTAAATTGATACAAGCTACAGGTGTCGTTCGTGCTTTTAATATGGATGTGAAGATACTGATACTATATAAGAGTGCAGTTTATAGTTTGAGTTAATAGATGTATATTTCGTTACAGAATATTTTGTACACAATAAGACCGACGTCTTGTTCCAAACAGAGTCTCGGGGGGTGGATACCTTTCTGTATACCAGGTAAAAGTTTTAGTTGTACACTACATATCTCTGATGTTTCGTTGTTTTCTAAACACAATCTTACGATATTTATGAATGTACGACCGAACCGAGTTAAGAATGGAATTACTGTTAAAATATTGCGGTATTTTTTACCCATCGTATGAGATTGTACATGTAAAGTTTGTAATTTGTTTCTTACGTTAGAAATCCAGGACATATACTAAAAGTACAAGTGTGTGGGTTGAAGTTGTGCACCGTTTTGCAACAGTAACCAGTTATGTACGGTCGTCAGTTGACATAACCAGTGTTATAACCTGTACTAACATGTACTGTCTGTATAAAGTAACAACTTCCCAATGGAAGGATGGAGATGGAGGACAAATGACTTTGTATGTATCATCTTCTGTCAAATGTCACAGAGAACAAACACTTCACCTGGGGTTCGAATCTACGACTTCCAGATTGACAGAGTGCACTTCCCAGCTAACAAGGAGCGCGATAGTAAACAATAGGAAGCGTGTATGTTATCCGACGTTGTATCCATGGAAACCATTTGTAATCTGATTACTAACAAAGGATTCTAATATTGTAAATTTCAGACAATGCAACAGAAAGTAGTAACAGTAGATATGGTCTCGGTGCCGAATCTTTACAAGTAAAAACGTATTACATCGATTACGTCAATTACGATGTTTACATGTCGGTAACCGACGATACCTGTGCACCTGTAGCAGAAGATGTGATCGGACAATCTGGTGAAGGTATCTATCATAACTAAAACAATTTTATTGTACATTGTAAACAATTCAAAGTCAAGCAGAATATCCCATACTGTTTGATCTACCAGAACATTCCATACTCCATGTTCTACCAGAATATCCCATACTGTTTGTTCTACCAGAACATTCCATACTCCCTTGTTCTACCAGAACATCCCATGCTCCCTTGTTCTACCAGAACATCCCATACTCCCTTGTTCTACCAGAACATTCCATACTGTTTGTTCTACCAGAACATTCCATACTCCCTTGTTCTACCAGAACATCCCATACTCCCTTGTTCTACCAGAACATTCCATACTGTTTGTTCTACCAGAACATTTCATACTCCCTTGTTCTACCAGAACATCCCATGCTCCCTTGTTCTACCAGAACATCCCATACTCCCTTGTTCTACCAGAACATTCCATACTGTTTGTTCTACCAGAACATTCCATACTCCTTGTTCTACCAGAACATTCCATACTCCTTGTTCTACCAGAACATCCCATACTCCTTGTTCTACCAGAACATCCAATACTCCTTGTTCTACCAGCACATACCATACTGTTTGTTCTGCTAGAACATTCCATACTCCTTGTTCTACCAGAACATCCCATACACCTTGTTCTACCAGAACATCCCATACTGTTTGTTCTACCAGAACATTCCATACTCCTTGTTCTACCAGAACATTCCATACTCCTTGTTCTACCAGAACGTTCCATACTCCTTGTTCTACCAGAACATTCCATACTCCTTGTTCTACCAGAACTATACATACTCCTTGTTCTACCAGAACATCCCATACTGTTTGTTCTGCTAGAACATTCCATACTCCTTGTTCTACCAGAACATCCCATACTATTTGTTCTGCTAGAACATTTCATACTCATTGTTCTACCAGAACATTCCATACTCCTTGTTCTACCAGAACATTCCGTACTCCTTGTTCTACCAGAACATTCCGTACTCCTTGTTCTACCAGAACATCCCATACTGTTTGTTCTGCTAGAACATTTCATACTCCTTGTTCTACCAGAACATTCCATACTCCTTGTTCTACCAGAACATCCCATACTGCATGTTCTGCTAGAACATTCCATACTCCTTGTTCTACCAGCACATTCCATACTCCTTGTTCTACCAGAACATCCAATACTCCTTGTTCTACCAGCACATACCATACTGTTTGTTCTGCTAGAACATTCCATACTCCTTGTTCTACCAGAACATCCCATACACCTTGTTCTACCAGAACATCCCATACTGTTTGTTCTACCAGAACATTACATACTCATTGTTCTACCAGAACATTCCATACTCCTTGTTCTACCAGAACTATACATACTCCTTGTTCTACCAGAACATCCCATACTGTTTGTTCTGCTAGAACATTCCATACTCCTTGTTCTACCAGAACATTCCATACTCCTTGTTCTACCAGAACATCCCATATTCCTTGTTCTACCAGCACATTCCATACTCCTTGTTCTACCAGAACATCCCATTCTCCTTGTTCTACCAGAACATCTCATACTATTTGTTCTGCTAGAACATTTCATACTCATTGTTATACCAGAACATTCCATACTCCTTGTTCTACCAGAACATTCCGTACTCCTTGTTCTGCTAGAACATTCATACTCCTTGTTCTACCAGAACATCCCATGCTGTTTGTTCTGCTAGAACATTCCATACTCCTTGTTCTACCAGAACATTCCATACTCCTTGTTCTACCAGAACATCCCATATTCCTTGTTCTACCAGCACATTCCATACTCCTTGTTCTACCAGAACATCCCATTCTCCTTGTTCTACCAGAACATCCCATACTATTTGTTCTGCTAGAACATTTCATACTCCTTGTTCTACCAGAACATCCCATACTCCTTGTTCTACCAGAACATCCCATACTCCTTGTTCTACCAGAACATCCCATACTCCTTGTTCTACCAGAACATCCCATACTCCTTGTTCTACCAGAACATCCCATACTCCTTGTTCTACCAGAACATCCCATACTGCATGTTCTGCTAGAACATCCCATACTGTTTGTTCTGCTAGAACATCCCATACTGTTTGTTCTGCTAGAACATTCCATACTCCTTGTTCTACCAGAACATCCCATACTCCTTGTTCTACCAGAACATCCCATACTGCATGTTCTGCTAGAACTTCCCATACTGTTTGTTCTGCTAGAACATCCCATACTGTTTGTTCTGCTAGAACATTCCATACTCCTTGTTCTACCAGAACATCCCATACTCCTTGTTCTACCAGAACATCCCTTACTGTTTGTTCTGCTAGAACATCCCATACTGTTTGTTCTGCTAGAACATCCCATACTGTTTGTTCTGCTAGAACATTCCATACTCCTTGTTCTACCAGAACATCCCATACTCCTTGTTCTACCAGAACATCCCATACTCCTTGTTCTACCAGAACATCCCATACTGTTTGTTCTGCTAGAACATCCCATACTCCTTGTTCTACCAGAACATCCCATACTGCTAACTATTGTGTATTATATTATTGTTGTAAGTTGTAGGGTAATGATACAATGATTTATGAAACAAACAATATCTTCATCATTTTTTTACTGGTTGATGGCACGAGTCGTACTCATTTTACTTTTAAACAATATCAACAGAATGGATGAAACACTTAATTCTGTTGAAGACTGGCATTTTAACAAAAATCAGCATATCTATTTTATACCGTAATTTTAGAATCCATTCTTTAATTAAGTATCTTTTAAGAAAAAAAGGAAATATATTGTTCGGAATAAAGGTGCAAAATATAGAGCATTTTATGTTGAATGGTCCAGATAGTTGGACAGCTGGAAACAACAGTAGTCGAACAATATAGATGATATAGAGAATTTTATTGAGAATTTGCAATCAGTTGGAGTCATCCATGTTGTTCGACGCAACCGAGGTCGAGCCAATGAGAGTCCATTGTATATTCTTAAATTAGATACCTTCTAAGGAAAAGAAACTCAGAATAACTTATCTCAAAATATGTACGCATCTTTCAGTTTTGAACTTATTCATTAATCTTTCTTTGTTTACATGGGCACGAAATATTCAGTTTGTTTACATATAAAGTTGTGTGTTCAGGCACCAGAAACACTTTGTATTTCTTTCATGACTGATATGTTAAAATTTAAATTATCAATTTCACGTTCAAATCAACTTTGACATCAGAAAAACAGGGTTATTCACTGATACATACATGACATTAAGCTCTATTGTGATGAAATAATTTATGCTACTTTGAATCCTTCTCGATTCTGCTTCCTAGAAAACACATTTCCGGTGTCTTCCGAAACCACCGATCACCTCAGTTACGTATTTTAGCCGCGAAATCGTCTGTTGATACATCGATGGTCCAGCCATGGACGTCACATCTCTATACTGTCGTGTTACGAAGACGCGAGTAAAAGTCGGAGTACAGAGACACGTATGCGGGGCTAATACATTGAGTACATCTTTGCATGCATTATTTACAGCTGAAGTTGTGTACAATATGGTGTTTGCTAACATCAAACCAGGCATAGCTGACAGAAATGTATTCCAAGTACCATCACAATGTGATGATGCTCCGTTGTTCAATGCAGCGGTAAGTATGAACAACTTACTCTTGACTTATTTCATAAATTTGTCAATATGCTGTTCAATCTGGTTTTTTTGTGTGAACATTGAATTCTTCCTATTTTGGCGAGATCTTTAAAATTGCACAAATAAATGTTTGCGAAATAGTTGAGTTAATTTTACTGTAAAACTGAAAGTGAAAAACCGCTTATATTTAACCTCAGAAACATGATAGCTTCAATTCGCGAAATATTGGCCTCGCGAAAGTATCTATTTTACAGTATTCATTCATATACAAATATACCAGTCCCATGTATACAAAGAATATTCGCAATTATCAAATTAATAATGCCAAATAAACGAAAATGAAACTTCTGTATTGTCATTGTACTCCCAGTATTCCAACACTAACGTTGTCTCAACCATGTGGCGATCCTATCATGTTTGTGCTGAATGTGAAGCTGTAATTGTATCATATATTTGTACTTGTTTATTTCTTGTTTATTACAGAATAGCGTGCTTGGTAGACGTGCAACCTTTTTCTAAGCGCTGTTTTCATGTACATATGAATTTGATAAAAATAAAATATTGCTCAAATTAACATGTCTGTTAATTATACCTCCGCGTGAAGTAAAAGCTTATCTCCACAAACAAACTAGACGTATGCGTGAGTACATTTTTGTATTTCATGTGCACGTATTCGATATTGTATAACAGCAATAACATATTAAGACAACAACAATCCAACATTTCCCACTCAGAATCTCCTCATCCCCATTCTTTCCCACACAGCAGCACAATCTTCTCAGACATACCATCACACGTGAAGCTATACTCTTCTTCTTCTGTACATCTCCGCGTTTGTTGCACGCAGTTATCTTCCCCTTGTGTACGTTCTGTGGTTTACATTCTCTCTCACAGTGACCGTTGTTGGTTCCAGCACATTCAACACTTGTCCTCACCTTGGCACGTTCTTCCATCTGATCGTATAGGTACTGTGCCATTAACGATATCGGTGCTGGATCATTGCTTGGTATTTGTGAGAATCGGTTAACATTGAGTTGTTTGGCTGGGAAGAAGACTGGCATCAGTGTCTGTTCCTTGGTTTCTGGATGACAGAAGTCGTACAGACCATTTCTAAAACTTTAACTATCATGCCAAAATGTGCGGCTTCCTACAAGACCTGTAATTAGAGAAAACTGATACATAACATCAGTCTGAAACATCTGAAATTTCAACAAACACTGGGTATAGCTTCCTTGTAATATCAATGGATCCAGCTAAAATTTAAGTATCTAGATAGCAATTAATTAATTTCAACTAATTTCATGTTCACTCTGTTTTAACTCTTTAACAGACGTGCAACCTTTTTAAAGAGTTAAAACAGAGTGCAAAATATTTGTCCCTACTATGGACTTTCATCTGAGATTAATTTCACTTTAATGACGATTTCGCGACTACTTAAGTTCGCGGAATGACTATCCTTGCGAATTTCGTAAACTTAAAACGCGCGAAATAATTTATAGGGTTGACAGTAATCGGGATTAAATACGTTTTCATCATTTTCTTTTTGTTTTAAAAAAATCAATAAAGTTGTTAATGTTTTTTCTGTTGTAAATGCGATGACAATAAAATAAGTTTAATAAATAAAATGATAATAGTATTTAATATTTTACCATTCATATTTGGTGGAATTGTCAATGGACATACTCTGTGGTAGATACTGTAAAACTTCTCCATAGTGTTGTCTACAACAGACAGAACATCACCATGTGAACACTGCTTCACAATGACGGCTTCTACAGCTTGCTTGAACTCTTCTTCTGATATATCCTGTAGGATTAAGTCAGGTTCTATCCTCACGTTTAAGGCAACTTCCGGTAGCCAACTCACAGTCGTACAAAGGTCGCCTACCATATTCTGCATTCCTAAATCGTTCATGTTGTGTTTTGTTCGCATTTTTCAGAGAGCTCTGTATTCCGTGTGCTTGCTATGTGATATCGTTTTTATATATGACGTTAGCAACCGACGTCTTTGGTAATAACGTCATGACGTCAACGTTTCTTGTGCATCGACGTCGTCCATAATCACGACTGAGTTACATTCCATAGAATGTTCGCATTCTACCACTAGAAGTCATGTCTTAAGTCACCGAACTGGCATATACAAACAGACATGCCTTCACTTACATCCATCATCGGATATTGATATAATCTGAAATCAATATCAATGACTAGGTCCCTGGTTCCACAGATTGAGGGGACAAATTGTAGAAGCTACAAATGGGGAGCCCAATGGCAGACAGTCACATACAGACAGAACCCGTACAATTCGGGTACAGCTCGGCGTTCTGCTAAACGAATTGACAGGAGGAGCGTTTTTTAGAGGTAGGAAAAATAGAAACGTAGGGAAAGTAGCGGTGGCGTTTCTTAAACGTAGGAAAATTCGCCCTTTCTTAAGATAGCTAGCGCAAAGACCTAAATACCAGTCTTTGGCTAGCGTGATCTGTCAGTGCTAGCTTTGCTAAACAAAATGGCGTCCATGCGGAACAGTGTCGTCTGCACTGTTACGGCTAACAGTCGCTCACGTTTTGTTTTGTATCCCTGGTCCACCGTATCACATTGACTGCACACGGGGAACCAAATTGCAAAACGTTACGAAACGTGTGCCGTAAATACCGTTACTGAACGCAGGGCTGGTCTGGCGGGCGCCATTTTGTAGCTAACGAAGCGTTCAAAGGCTACCTTTTCTACATTGGCTAACTTTTCTCGATTACCCCCCCCCCCCCCCCTACCTCTAAAAACGCACCTCTGACGGAACTTTAGTTTATAGGTATACATGGTCATACCTGTATATGTAAAAAGTTATATTACCGTGTTTGGTAGAAAGAAACGAATCGTGTAAAACAGAAACAAGCACATTTATTATGAATCTACGAACAAAACAATTGATAAACTTATTTTTTCCAGACATATATATACATTGACACATATATTGTATTACATTCATCACACAATTATACAATAATAAATATCCATATGACAGTCAGTTAAATTTCACATCATTTTCGTGTATCATTAAATATAGAAACTTTAAAATCTTATAGAAATTTAGTACTCATTAAAAACAAGAAAAGTGATAGATTTTATGTGTATATATTGAAAAAAAACGAAAGCTTATTTCCAATGGAGTCCTTAAATGACAGATGGGGTGACACAATAAATAACAGATGGGGTGACACAATAAATAACATATAGGGTGACACAATAAATAAATGACAAATGGGGTGACACAATAAATAAATAAATGACAGATGGGGTGACACAATAAATAAATGACAGATGGGGTGACACAATAAATAAATGACAGATGGGGTGACACAATAAATAAATGACAGATGGGGTGACACAATTAATAAATGACAGATGGGGTGACACAATAAATAAATGACAGATGGGGTGACACCATAAATAAATGACAGATGGGGTGACACAATAAATAAATGACGGATGGGGTGACACAATGAATAAAATATATGTAAGGAAAATTAGTTATTAGAATAGACAAAACAAATTTGGAAGCTACAAAATCTAATATGAACTATAATTGTATCAAGACAGCAACTAAAATAAACTTTTCAACAAGAGAAATATCAGCATAGACCATTTATTTAGCTGTTTCTAATAAATGTTCTTTAACAACTTTATTGAATTTCCTAATATTGGTTGTATTTTTATGTTATTTATTTAATTAATATGATACAGAACACAGTATTTTGTCACGAGTTCTCTCCCTTTATCACTTATATGCAGATGGGCTAAAGAGGGGGACTCTTGAATGGATAAAGGGAGAGAACAGGTGGTAATCTCCTGTGCTATAGAATGTTATGATACACGATAGATTTAATTGACAATATTAAAGTTGAAAAATCCATGTGTTTACGTCCATACATAACTAAACTGATGACTTCTATTTTTTAATTGAAGTAATAATAATGTTGTAATGATAGTACACAAAAAACGTGAACTATGGAATGTCATTGACGGTTTCACGCCTTGGATACGTTAATCTCTAACCGTGTTATATCACGTGAACCTCGTGAACGTGACAGTTGAAATGGAGCTTGCTGATTGGTCGGATTCGTGGTAAACTACATCATATATTGGATTTGTGCACGTGAAAAACGTTTCCAAGCATTCTCATTCAAAAACCAAACAGTCAAGAAAAATGTTTAGATGTGATGTTCAATGTACAGCAATATACTCCGGATTGGTATATTATGACGTTTTCGCTCTAATCCTGTGGTACAATCAACAATATACCGTTAACATCGTGCTCCAATCGCAATGGAAACAAAGACAGGATTTAACGTCTGACTGAACTTCAATGGGTCTACAATTACATTTTGTATGTACCTGCGGGTAAAAAACACTTTGAGCGAAATCCAGCCTTGCGTTCGGTAAAGGCTAACACTCGCTCGCGTTACGAAACTGTGCTACTGAACGCGCTGTTTGCCAAATAGTGTGCGCCCACTCGCTCTCGCAACTCCGAGGAAGCACGCGAATTTGTGAGCCGAACACTGCGTTCAGTTACGGGAAACTGTTGCTCACGTTTTGTTTTGTATCCCCGGCCCACCGTATCGCATTGTATGCACATGGAGAACCAAATTGAAAAATGAACACAGGGCTGGTTCCCTGCCTTTACTGTCTTTGAGGCAGGGAACCAGAATCCAAACGAGGCGGTCAATACACTTGTTAGCGACCCAAACTGTGAGCGGCTCCCCTCAGCCGTAACTGAACGCAAGACAGATTTTGTCAATTTATGTTCAATTCTTGAAATCTAAAATGCTGTGTGATATATTCATTGAGTGCAAGGGTGGGAATAGGGTGTTGTATTGTACAAACTGGTCTCAGATATGGCGAGATGTGTTTTCGTGGATATATGTCATAAAAGGGTAGGTGATACATTTAATACATGTATATAAACATCTCGGAAGTATTACCATTTACAGTATTACACGATATTGTCGATTCGAAATTAGTTAAATATATGTCATCATTGTGTTCGCTATTGGATGGCCACCTCACAGTTTGTATACAATCGATCTCGAGTAAATAAAATTGGGCAGGGCCATCCTTAACATTGTTTGATTGGGATATCCCTACCTAGCAAAATTAAGGTGGGTAGGTAATGGATTGTTTATTTATTTTATGTATGGTCGAACTAATGTTATCTATTAATATGCTGCTAAAACATTCCTTCTCAGACCCCTCAACATTTTGTGTAGCGGGCCTTCTCATGGGTAAGTAGGGCTCTGCCAAACAAATCTTTGTTTAATGCAGTTAAAATTGAAATATCACCATCGAGTGCACGTCATTATATCTCGACGTTCGTTGACTTAATCACTCACCATAACTGAATTCGTATGAGTGGATACATCCCCGCCCGATATACGCCCACACACTCTGGACTGTTAATTAATTATATGTGCAGTATAAGCACCGCTCAAACATTCGTTCGTTTCTAGGAACATTTACAGACTGATGTAATCGTTATGTTCATGAAGAAGTTCATTGTTGAACAAAATGCGGATCATATTTGCGAGTCAGTGCTAATGTGTTATCCACGCAATCTTTGAATGCATCATGTGTTCAGTTTTACATCCCGCTGTAACAACAAGAGTTTTCTTACTTACGTACTGACACTCATCCAAAGGTTCAAGCCTAGCATGGAGCGGTTTTATTTTAACTTCACAATGCCTAGACTTGCTTCGAGTACTGGTTAGTATACATATTATTAATATAGAGATATTGATATAAGTTGTAAGAACTTGTTTCACAAGCCATGTAAAATAAATCAGTTTAAATTTAACTAAATACGTTTAACGTCAAACTGCAGGATACTTCGTGGACTGGTTTTGTAGGCCAAATATATTATTGCCTAGTAAGAGCCTAGCTCCTGCATTGTCCTACGATTGTAGAAACCATTAAAATTTGAAATATGATTTTCTCCGTGCAGATATACATAGACTATATAGCGTTTTATACCAGATATACTCAGACATATCGATACACACAACATATGCGAAATACACGAGTACATGTTTTATGCTTGCTGTTTTGAATGGATTACTATAAAGGTCATGCATATAGCATAGGACGAAGGTAGCCGAATTTTCATTTTATTTGGAAATTATAGCGATAACTTAGAAGGTGCTAGGTATATAATATGCGTTCTGATTGCTTTATTGTTACCACGTTTGATGCAACAAATACGTAACTAAGTGTAGAAATTTCGCTAATCACTGCTTAAAAGATATTCTGTGGCGAAACAAACGTAACTATTATTTATAATGGCAGAACTAATCACACAAGGGGCCGACATGTTTGTATCTTTTCTAAATTGAGTATATGATGATGCAAACGTCATTCAACTAAACGGACACTTTGTCAGTACGGATGCTGGTTCATGATATTTAGAATATGTTTGTTTGACAAATCTGGAAGTGGAGATAAGTTTAGTGCGAGAGTCGATGCTGGGAAGGCTACCGCGGTATCACATGTAAACGTATGGCGAGAGTCGATGCTGGGAAGGCTACCGCGGTATCACATGTAAACGTATGGCGAGAGTCGATGCTGGGAAGGCTACCGCGGTATCACATGTAAACGTATGGCGAGAGTCGATGCTGGGAAGGCTACCGCGGTATCACATGTAAACGTATGGCGAGAGTCGATGCTGGGAAGGCTACCGCGGTATCACATGTAAACGTATGGCTTCTCAGTATGATTGTTGGATATAACGCACTTCTTATTACTGGTATATACAAGTATGAGTAATCAGGCCTCGGTTAAAAAACTTACCTATCTGAGATTTTTTTTGATCAAATATTTCATTTCTTGTGTAATAGAAATTATACAACAAACTGCCACGTATGTCTAAATCTATTTGTTTTGCAAATCAACACTTTTAATTGAACATTCGCCTTAATATTTAGAATGACGAAGTCTTGAAAATTTAAGTCTGAGACAGAGTTCAGTTGAGATCTCTTGTACAGCCGTCACTAGGATACTTTGCGGATGTGGCTATCCGTCTTGGATGGATGAAATCCCGTACCTGACTATTTCATATTAGCTTTAGTATTATTATAAGCACGCCTGTTCTCCCGGAGACCGACTCACTTTGGAACAACCCCCAAGCGCCCTACATCACTGTCATTGTTACCTACATAGTATATATTACACATTCCACTTGTTCATCCAAATATATTTACGTAACATTACAAACAAGGTATACAGAATGTTGTTGTAGGTTAGCAAACATTTAGCACAATAGATGTTCAAAATGTTCATAAAACATATCATTGTCATGTGTGAATCTCGATCACATAATCACAACACTGTCCTAAATAAATATTCAACATCAAACTCTAACTATAGTTATACTATGTGTCTCCTTCAGACAATGTTCAATGGAAACTATATTTTAAATAATTTAAGCCAGAACAATCCTCCAACAAATGACATCGGTTGTCCCATTACATACATGTGTTAATAGTTTGGTTCTATTTTGTATTTGCTGGCTGCATGCTCACGATGGACCAACTGATCTGGATCAATTTGATATGGAAAAATATTGGCTATTTTCTGAAAGCAATCAGTAATAAATTCAATAAACAAACATAAATTATTTAAAATCTTTTAAAACAATTGTGAAAACCTTCAAAACTTCACCTTTTTGTTGAGACATTATAAAATTACACTTATCATAATTTGATATAGTTCAAATTAGGATCAATTTCCAAGAATCAGACTCAACTAATTGATCATAATCATTTCTAAATAAATATGAACACTGACTTTAATGTCTGAAAAGTTTTGCCAAACGTTCACATCTATCACATTGTGTAAAAGTTTGGTAGAAGCACCATTAGACTTAATTCCTGATTCTGAAAACTAATTCTCTATAAACACAGTGTCTGATATTCATCTGTTTTATTTCTGTTTATCTACCGTTTTATTGACATCAGTTATTGAAGTCTGGATAGTCAAATTGTGGTCCAAGTATTTTATCTGTACAATTATTTATGTTGTAAAATCGTACATCACCGGCAATATGACAACTCATGTTCTATCCTTCCATGTCAGCTAACTGTTCCAGTAACAGTCACTATAAAAAGAGAATACATTTATCATCAACGCAACTGTCTGTAAGTATCCGATACTTCAGTTCAGCACTGCGACTGACGATTAAATTCTGTAGGTCATTATCAACAATTTTGCAAGTTCACTGGTTTGCAAGAACAAATAACAACATGTTGCATTCCGAGTTCCTGAATTCCAGAACATCACTGTTAGTGTTTTACGTGAACAATTTCGTTTCATTTATGTTTATATCCGTTTATTGAAACAAAATGAAATTAACAGAGTCATGTTCAAGTTAATGTTCAACATCCACATCAACACAACGATCAGAGTTGACTGTCATACATCTGTGCAGGTTCATTCAACACGACACGTCTTGTCTGGATGGCGTCCATCAGTTTTCGTCTTGGACCGATAGGTAGTCCCATGTCTTGGAAATCTTGATTTGTAAGCTTCATAAGTGCTTCCATATCTACGTCTGCATCCAAAAACAAATGCGTATAATGTGTAAGTCCACAACCTTCTAAAAACATGATCACTGGTGTGTACTCGGTGTCGTCATCTTCGTCGGCAAGCGGTTCAACGTCTTCTGCATTCCATGGTAAATCGGTTTTCGTGTCTTGACGTCCACCTGATGTATCTGTATAATTCGTTCCACTGCTGAATCTGTTTGAATCTTCTTCACCATCCAAACCGTTGAAGTCTCCAGCATCTCCGTTTTCCTCCAACGAATCTATATCATCCAATGAAACATTAGGACGATCTTGGAAACTGTTGAAATGATTAAAGTGACTTAAGAACGAAAACTTTCCAAACCCTTGTCTGTTAAATATTCCCCCAGGGGTCTCATCATCGTCATCATCAAACATTTCACCAACACCAGAATCTTGGGATTCCATTCCAACGGATGCACCAGGAAATACATTTGTAAGAGCGGGTCTCGCACTATTGTCAGTTGCTTTTTCATTGTCACCGTCAATGTCAATATTTGCAATGTACATAACCTGCGCGTCTCGCCTCGTGGCAGTTCCATGTACGGATCTCATTGTTCGTTTTCCACTATCATCAGTTTCGCTGACTTTGAAATCGTAAATCGATTGACCATCCGCGTTTCTACTCTGTGACCCTCTTGTTGTTCCGTTCACAAGGTCAGAGAAAGCTGACTGTTTTGCATTCATTGCTTTGGCTTTGTCACCTTTTAATCGCTTTGTTAATGTTTTCACAAAAGATTTCTTTGTTGGTGCCTTAAAGTCGCCATTCTGTACCAGGTCTCCCTTCTCCATTTGTTTACGACTTTTTTCCATTTCTTTTGAAGCCTTTTCTTGAAGCCTGCAAAAAGTGTTAAATGCTTTTCTTAAGCTACGAAATATAGATTTTTTGCTTAGAAATTACGTTGTTCTGGAAAGGTACGTAAGTCATGAGCATTCCGAGAATGTTCTGATATTTAGTAAATTAAGCGGATGAGGTTTTCGAATAAAATAATTTACAAATCCTTGTTCTTCTGAAAGTAATATTTGTAGTTTAGTCAGAATATAAGCGTTTGATAATTAACTGACCTTTCGTAGTTTTTCCGATTTCTCTCGGCATCTCTAAGAGCATTTTCTTTTAATTTCTGTACAACTTTTGGATTTTTTCTGCATTGCTCATTTTGTGCCGCATCCAGTACCTTCACAATATCTTCCTTATTTTCTAACGCGGCAAGATCTAATGCTGTATGCATATCGTTGTCACACATCCATATATTGGCACCAAAGCTTATCAGAAAGGACACACAGTTCCAGTGACCATTGCGGGCAGCGTAGTGCATCGGTGTGAATCCAAGGAGATCACTCTTGTCAACATCACCCCTGTCAACATAAAATCAACAATACATGTCATAATTATTGTGAAAACAATTGACTAAGTTTCCTAACAGATGATGAATTAAAGATCTATCTGGTTCATCTGAACATGAAATGTTTGAATTGACTTCATCAAGTATTGTTGTTTTATTGGCTAAATATTTCTAATAAGAACCATTGCAATGTATAACTGATTGAAAATAAAAAAATTACCATATTACCAACTGACAATTTAAATGGTATGATGTACAAACATCCATCTTCAACAAATACGGATCAATACATTATGAGTTAATACATGCTTATTGAATTTGTAACTATAGGAAATATATTTTTCATGTTTGTTTAGGTAAACAAATGAACAAATAATGAGCATAATATTACTTTAAACTAACAGGACATTGCTACCCCATCCACAACAACATACATTGGAAGATGTCAGTTGTTGTGAGGGTTTGCTCCAGATGGTTTCAGTTCATAACAATTTTCACTTCTGGAAAATATACTGTTGACGAAGAGAGGTTCGTTTATGAAGGTTGGTTAAGAATCAGTTTTGTGGACACAATTTTGTTCCTTCTTTCTCAGATCGTGTTACAACTCGTCCAAAGGAACATGTATTCCTCTGAGTCTTGTTGTCTCCCTTACCCAACAATGATCGGCAATTTCAATAATAGTTTTAAGTATTCATATATTACACTCTGGAGAGTACCGCTTTGGAGAGGTTGATCTGTATTAGTAAGTATGTGTGGTTAATGTCGTTTGTTGTTTTGGGTTCGGTTAAAATATTTCCGATAGCGATGTCGACTAGTATGTGACTACATGTACATTAAAATGTCACATATAGTTTTGTGAGAAGTTATTGGTGAACACTTTAAACGTACACACGGAACGATATCATTATATTAAATAAGCATTCCACAGAGGACTCTTTAAGCTATACACTACAATTATCCACGGGTATGCCAATCAATCAGTACGGGCTATTTACTTTTTCAATTAAGAAAATAATATTTCCCCGTACGTACATTTATGAAGGTTGGTTAAGAATCAGTTTTGTGGACACAATTGTGTTCCTTCTTTCTCAGATCGTGTTACAACTCGTCCAAAGGAACATGTTGTATTGTTGTCTCCCTTACCCAACCATGATCGGGAATTTCAATAATAGTTTTAAGCATTCATCTATTACAATCTGGAAATTTCTGTAATTATTTATTAATATAAAGTTCACAATGTCGATATTGGGTAATTCTAGTTTGTCAAATAATATAAATTGTATTAAAATGGCCTCGGTATAGTGCGATATTTTTTTGGTTGACTTTAATGGCTTATCAATATAAAATAAAAACTATCAAGTTCAATGTTTACCTATTGATAAGAATGACATGTTGTAAACCGTATAGATGAATTGTTCAACTTGTTGCATACGTTCCGTTTTAACCTTTAGATAACTTGTCTCACAATTCAGTTATACATAGAAGTTTATCATTCAGTTGATCTTACTCTCTATGATATAATATGGTTAACCGTGACAATTTGCTGATCACGAGGTACGCTGGTACAGAAGGAACGCAGTACATGTATGTGCATTTTATTTGCTAGCGGACATAACCGTCTTTGGGTGGGCAACACACTAGTCTTTGCGCTCACACACTATCGCCTTAGCGCTCTCACACAACCACCTTATCGCTCACACACAACCGCCAACATGTGCATGAGCACACCCATGTCTAAGCGCTCGTGCACGGAATGTTATACCAATAAGAACACGAAGAAATCGTCCGCGTGTGTCACCTACTATAGCATTTCCCGTCTTTGTCACCGTACAGAAGACTGCGAAGATGTTTAGTAGGTTTAGAGTTTATTTATTGTTCATATTTACAGTACACTACTATTATTATATGGATAGGAAAACAAGTCAATTTTTTATATTTATTCCTTTCCAAGATAGGAGAAATGTGCACATGTATGGTAACTAATTGTTACATTACAGAGCAAATGCAAACGTTTATATTGTTAAGGTTTCTTTAGCAAATATATACATTGGATTCTAATCTTGAAAAACGAGAAATAAAAAATATGATAGGAAAAATGGTAAGAGACTTGATGGATCAATTCTGTGTCTGGGTACGAACCATACAAGCCGCCTAGTTGCGGAATGAAACTATGATAAAGTATTACTTCTTCGTTTTTGTTGACACGTCAATCTTTCACAACTATATAATAAATTTTGAGCGATAAGAGGGCAATGCGTATTGTTAAGTTATTGGTTATGTAAAGGAATATAAGATGCTTCCTTACAACAGTCGTCAAATGATTTAGAACAGAAAGATAAGGTTGAAATATTCAAGGTTCCTGATTATCATTGTGAGAGCATGTTTACAATCAACATTGATTCTTGAGAAGCAGAGCTTTTTTGAAGGAAGTTATTCCAACATTATATTATATTGAATCTTAAACGATGATATTTATATTACATTTTATTGAATCTGGCAAGCAATTGCGTTCCATTGAAAAATAAGGAAAGATGTCTGCCAAATGCTCTCTCCAGCAATTATTCCATATGCTTATAACCAGGAGGGACGGTGAGGGGGCGGGGTTAGTGACAAGCGAGTCCAAGTGAGTGTTGTTATAACACATCGAAATCCCCCGACCACTAAACTTGGAACCCGCGTCTGCAGTGTGTATGCTTTTATATTTATGTTACTTGTAACTTAGGAGAGATGTATAGCCATGTTGTATAAGGGGGACTATAAATCATCTACTAACATTAATATCGACCATGCTTCTATTCTACAAATCCTTTAACGTGTAACGATGTGCTTTGTTTTAGCCTGTCCTTCATGTTAGTTTTGGCGCAGCCGTACTAACATGGTTTTGCTATTTGCATATCAGTGTTGTATAAACCAATCAAATCTTACGTTAACCACCAAGGCAATTTCTCTTCAACCGCACGACATTTGTAACCTTGACGCGGATTGGTTAACCTTTCGATAAAGGGTACGTTACCTTACCGAAATCCACTGAATTTCGGTGATTTACCGAAATCCATTTTGGATATTGAGTGACCAGCAATTATTGCACAACAAATATTAACCTTCAAATTGCGCCGACAATCTTTTTTCAAGATATTTCTTGTTTCACATGTAATAACTGTATGCAAACATTCATGCATTTAATCTGACTTATACAGACGTACGATTACTTGTTCGAACCATCGTAACATCGTGTGCGACATGACGGTAATGTGGCTAAAGCGGGATATCATAGTCAACGTGTTTTATCAGTAGATATAAACATGTTAAACATGTGGAAATTTACCTATCCTATATCACTGTTCGCGAAGTGAACATAAACTTACAATATTTATAATGGTATTAACTAATAATTGGTCACTTGAATACAATCTACACTTGTTTGGCATGGGGCGTATAAATCCATATATGTCATCTTAACCAAAAGGAATTTTTTGGAGAGTCTACTTAGGTTGAATAAAATAGAGTAAACAAAATGATGCCTTAAATTTTCTATACAATTGCTGTTCAAAACAACTTCCTTGTCGCCACTTGCAAGTCCAACATGCATTCAATCTGGTCCAAAATTCGAGGTATACTCACTGATGCGTAATATTTCAATTTTTACCTAACAATATCGTAAAATTGACTCAGTGCGTCTTAATCTGTTGTACGTACGTATGTAAAAGTTTATTGAATCCTTGTTGAATCAAAATAAGAAAGGCGAATATTTATAAAATGCATTTTCGGACACCACTTCAATCTTTTTCGCACGCCCTCACGTATCGCACTTGAAGCGCCATCACGCTTGGTCACCGCATCTTCCACTTGGAGCTGTCAGTCTTCAAGCTTAGCACGGAAACACGTTCACGTGACAGTACGATGCAATGATTGACTGTGAAATATTACGGTTGTTTCATAGAAGCTGTGCGTGCTTAAAAGCTTCCGGTTTGATAGCATTTATAATTCTGCTTTTGTAAGTTAAACTTATGACGTCAAATGAGTTTTAATATAAATGCAAACACACAATAACCGCTGTATTTAGCTGTACACTTGAACATGTCTTGTCGTTTTTATCCTATCATTAAATGCTTCCAACTAACAAATGACCAAGATATAATGAAGATGTTTCTGGCAACAAAGCTATGATGGTGTATACTTTGTCACCCCGTCTGTCAATAAAGTAACACAATATTTGTAGAGCTTCCAGGTAGATTGACAGGTGTTGTGAATATTTAGATCAGTGCAGTTACTATCTTGTAAGTTGGTATGAAATGAACGACGTGTCGCGTTTGCTAATCATTGTACAATCTTCAAATACACATTATATCATGATAGTTAGGTATGCTGTCTCATTGATTCACACCATTTTATTATCTGCACTGTCCGAATCAGCATTTAAAGCAAAGTCCAACCCCATACTGACGTGAATGTATAGTTAATTGTTTTTTATTTTGCTTAACAAGAATCGAGTATTTCATCTCATATTAATCTTCCTATCAGAATACACAATGTGATGGGGCAGTAACATAGGGCCACATAGAGGAGGAAATACGAAATTGGGCCTCACAGAAATGGGAAAGTGACATAGTGTCCCATAGGAATAGGACGGTGACACATTGTCCCATATGGATTGGGCGGTGACACAGTGCCCCATAGGAATTGGGCGGTAACACAGTGCCCCATAGGGATTGGGCGGTGACACAGTGTCCCATAGGGATTGGATGTGACACAGTGTCCCATAGGGATTGTACGGTGACATATTATCCCAGAGAGACACATTGTCACATTAGAATTAGAAGGTGACATATGATCACATTGGGGTGTGACAGGGATATAGGGTCAAATAGGGGTGAGACGAAAACATAGGGCCTAAAAGGGGTGGGTCATTAACATATGTCCCAATAGTTATGGGAAAGGGGCATAGGGTCCAACATGGGGTGGAACCATGACATAGTGCCACATAAGAATTAACCAGTCACATAGGGTCCCATAGGGGTTTGGCAGTGACATAGGGTCATACTGGTGTTGGACGGTGAGATAGGGTCACATTTCGAATACAATACACGACATAAGGTCACATAGGGGCGGAGCAGTGACATAGGACCACAAAAGAAGGGACAGTGAAATAAGGTTTCATAGGAACGGAAATTGACATATGTCCACATAAAGACGGGGCAGCGAAATAGGTAACAAAGGTATGGGCAATTGTATTGGCTGACATAGGGCATTCTAGAATGGTCCGAGACATGATGCGACATGGGGGTCGGACAATGACAATAGTCACACTTACATAGGGTCTCCCTCAGTGGGATAGTGTTATAAGTCGACTATGGTTTACGTTAGAGAGCATGGGTTCAGTAAAATACCACAATGTTGCGTCCTACTCGCATGTTTCACAGATAATACTCATGTTTCATAGTAACAAACTAGCGGGAGTATATGAACTAACCTCAGATATTTTGATAACAAAGTAGCTGATACAATATGGTTGTATCTGAAAATATGTCGCTTGATATCGTATTATCTTCAATTTCTTGTTAATCTTGTTTATGTTATCATTATTGTCGTAGTGTGTACGACATTAAGTAGTTCATGGGTTTTTCGAAAACTCGTCTGAATATTTTTTAAAATATGCTGTATAACTTCTGAATGTTTATGATTGAGCAAGAAATAAATGCCTAAGCAATGGTCCTGAGGAGATAAATGTAAGTTTTCAGAACAGACTCTGATTGGTTGATTTGAGCTCAGCATTAATATTAAGTTATTGACCAATGGCAAGTTTACATTCTGAGAATTGTCAGTTTGGAGAGCAGCCTCAAAATTGAAGCAACCGATTCCCTAGATCTAAGCTCAATAGTTATATGGACCAATGGGAAGACTGCATCCTAAGACTGGTCTAAGATTCGGTTTAATAACCATCAGCTATGGAATGTGTTGACAATTGCTCGTACGTAGAAATGTTTGGTAAGAAACAAACATCAGAATCGATTAAGGTTGTTTTGTGATTGACAAAAGTTAGCAGGACTTGGGGCGAACGAACGAAAATGTGTATCGAAAAGATTAGAGTCCGTAATGCATAACTGTTGTAGTGCTTCAAATATGCACGTATGTCAATATGGAAAGACCGTTGCCGAGTTTTTCATTGTTCAACATATTGAGCTCTGATAAGAATGATAAAATATTGATCTGTTTTTACATTTTTGTTCCTGTTTAGGTTGACAAATGATAATTTACAACAACGTTATGTGAACATGTATTTACTTGGCAGAAAATTTACCTTACATGTATCGACAATACGTTTTGGGCAACGTTTGTCTTGCGAGTATTAGTATTTTGTTATTTACGTACCCCTGAACCTTAATTTATTCCTGAGCATAGGCGTTTCAAACAATGGACGTTTATTTAAAATGAATGCAAATGCGACAATTTAAATACCAAATGCAGACTATTCAAGATAGGACAGAATATAAAATATGCTATAATGCTGTTGTAACAAGTCATTTGGACTGCAGATTACCGGTACATCCGTATACATGCTGAGCATGAATGGTGTTTTAGAGGGAACGGTTTGATAGCGGATAAGATAACGGGACTCCTCAACCAGGAAGTTGTAAGTTCGAACTTCGCAATGTCCACGATACCTCGATGTGGATTCGTATAAGCATGATTCTTTAACCCCAACCATGCGTTAAATTAATTGCTTTACATTATTTGTTCTATAAATTATACTACGTTATGTCACAGTTCTGTTTGAATCTTTACTTCTTAACATACAAATTAAATGTGCCCTAAGTGCTCATCACGTTCAAGGACACTCACTCACTGATAGGTGGAATAATTCTAAATGACAATCGGTGATCGACAGGATAGGACAATAACGCGCTAAATGACAATCCTTAAATGACAAGTGGAAAAATCACGTGCTCAATGACAATCATTGGCTGACAGGTGGAAATCATGTGTTAAATGACAATCATTAACTGAAAGGTGGAAAATCACGTTTTAATTGACAATCATTAACGGACAGGTGGAAAACCACGTGTTAAATGACAATCATTAACGGACAGGTGGAAAACCACGTGTTAAATGACAATCATTGACTGACAGATGGAAAATCACGTGTTAAATAACAACTATATTCTGAAAGGTGGAAAATCACGTGCTAAATGACTTTCATTAACTGAAAGGTGGAAAAATCACGTGCTAAATGACAATTATTGACTGACAGGTGGTAAATCACGTGTTAAATGACAATCCTTAAATGTCAGGTAAAAAATACGTGTTTAATGACAATTATATACTGACAGATGGAAAAATCACGTGTTGACTGACAATTGTTTACCTACAGGTGGAAAAACACGTGTTAAATGACAATCATTAACTGACAGTTGGAAAATCACGTTTTAAATGACAATCGTTCACTGACATATGTAAAATGACGTGTAAAAACAATTAGCTGACAGATGGGTAAACTTGCTAAATAACAATCACTGACCGAATGTTCATGTTTTAAGACACGGTATCATCACATCTTAAAAGAATTAAAATATTAAGATGTTCGTTCCGTGTTGTTTTAGAATACTTTTCGCAAAATAGTCATTAAAAATCTACAATTCCTTACAGAAACAAAACAAAATTTATTTTCCCTTTAAAATGAATCAATTTGACATATTTTCGATTCCTCGCAGCGTAAAACATGTCTTACTTTACGTTCGATGACTAAATGGACATCAGGAGTTGTTTGACAAACGATAAGCCTACTTGATTAGACTTAAAGTATAGATATTTTACAATATGGTTTTATTGGCAAGCTTACAGAAACTCAGTAATCCAAACATTGCGATCGAAATGAATTACAGTATTGCATTTATTGATAAATCATTATATGATTGATAACACAGACTGGCCGAGCTGATAAGTTTTACACAAAATTTCTGCAGATAAGATTATGTACAATATACAGGTTCTGCTAAACTAGACAATTTGAAGTTTAGTCCATCTTGGTCAATTTTGTGTGTGATTTTTTTCTGAAGTAAACGATGGGCTTGATATATACCTATAGCTATACAAATAGCAAACATACTATCACACAATTGAAGAGTAACTAAACATATCCCAACAGTAAATACCTACCACAACATCAAAGAGTAATAATAACAATTATACAAATAGCATTCAGACCTTTTACACCATACAGTAGTTACTATGCTTATCCGAATAGGAAACAGAGCTACCACAACAAAGAGTACGGAATAGTATAAGCATTAATTAGATTCAATAGTGTAACGCAGGGCGATAGTTGTTACTAAAGTGTTATGAGTTTGTTGTCCAGGATAAGGGGATCTTTTCAATTTAACCTCTTGAAATTAATAACTCTAACACTGTCGCTAAGTTCTAATAAAGTTCAAATTGACAGAAAATCAAGTTAGATATTCACACCCAAGATTGCAGGCCCTGTATGTTTGTATTGTTGAACAAATCCTTCGTGAATATACGATAAATTTCCATAATACCCTCCCCACAACCCGTACAATGTTATCTGTGAGGTCTATTAGTGGTTTCTATGTAGTTGTATGTGTATAAATCTGTGTCAGATCCCGTACATAACAGTAATGGAACAACTTAGGCATATGATATTATACATTAACACTTTTTCTGACATGTAAAAATGTCATATGAAATATCATATTAAACGAGTATCATTGAACCATTTGCCAACGGGGTAATATCTGTTACCGATGTTCAGAGATAAAAGTGTTGATAATTACACATGTATGTAAATATTTCATGTGTATTAATGTGTTTATAAATTATGCACAAACTGGTGAAGATTGCAAGATAAGAATTTCGTGCGGTGTTTTATTAACTTTTATTAACTTTCACTCCGAGCTATATATAGTCACACTTGTGTTTTATGTCTCAAACAATACTGAAAGATTATTCGTATTGTAAAGCAATAAAATGACAGGAGTTTTATTTTACAAGATAAACATGTATATCTCAATGGGGACAACAAAGTTAGGTTACACTTTCAAATAAACTACAGCGACATGAACAGATATGTTGCGTTAGAGTATTTGCTCAGCATACATCGACATACTCATGGTTTATGGAGGGTCCGATGAAATATCACACCTTGTTTAAGGATGTGAGGTCACACTGTGTGGAATGTAGGATGCGTGTATACATACTCATGGTTTATGGAGGGGTGCGATGAAATATCACACCTTGTTTAAGGATGTGAGGTCACACTGTGGGGAATGTAGGATGCGTGTATACATACTCATGGTTTATGGAGGGGTGCGATGAAATATCACACCTTGTTTAAGGATGTGAGGTCACACTGTGGGGAATGTAGGATGCGTGTATACATACTCATGGTTTATGGAGGGGTGCGATGAAATATCACACCTTGTTTAAGGATGTGAGGTCCCACTGTGGGGAATGTAGGATGCGTGTATACATACTCATGGTTTATGGAGGGGTGCGATGAAATATCACACCTTGTTTAAGGATGTGAGGTCACGCTGTGGGGAATGTAGGATGCGTGTATACATACTCATGGTTTATGGAGGGGTGCGATGAAATATCACACCTTGTTTAAGGATGTGAGGTCACACTGAGTGGAATGTAGGATGCGTGTATGCATACTCATGGTTTATGGAGGGGTGCGATGAAATATCACACCTTGTTTAAGGATGCGAGGTCACACTGAGTGGAATGTAGGATGCGTGTATACATACTCATGGTTTATGGAGGGGTGCGATGAAATATCACACCTTGTTTAAGGATGTGAGGTCACACTGAGTGGAATGTAGGATGCGTGTATGCATACTCATGGTTTATGGAGGGTTGCGATGAAATATCACACCTTGTTTAAGGATGTGAGGTCACACTGAGTGGAATGTAGGATGCGTGTATACATACTCAGTATATGTACATTTAAAAGCGCACAGTTTTATATCCACGATATGTCTTTTAATTGTCATTTAAGCGTCATTTTAAGACTCATTTTTATATGAAAATACCCATCGAATGAAATGTAATTTAGTGTTGATCATTGCTTAAAATGAAATAATGTCATGTTAAATTTTATCTCGCATCCCAAAGTAAATTCATGAAATTTGAGAAAATTCACATTATGCATGTTTGAATGTAATGAGTATATTCACTCCAGGATATGATCACTATAACCATAGCCTGTCTGTAGATGCTAATTGAATACCCCTCCATGTTCTGTGCAATTAAAACTGAGAATAAATGATCGTAACAATTACTTTAAATCCTCCCTGCTAACATTGAGCATATCAAGGGGAAAATGTGCAAACTGTTTTAACTCCGAACAACACAGATATGACAATAACGATTTAGACTATTTACGCAGTTGTGATAATGAATAATTTGTCATTAATTAATGTACCGTTTTATCCTATGTTTAAGCAGTGTATTGCGTCTTAATTGTAAATCTCTTACTCGGATTTATATCAAAGAATTCACCACATAGCTCTCAAGTACAGAAGCATAAATATCATTTGGACATAAACATAAAATAAGCATATTGAGGAAACTTTTCTTTAGATTCAAGTTTTATGGACCTAATATATTATTTTATCAGCCGAATATTTACATTCGGATCGAATGTTCTATAATTTCTAGAAATTCAAGCGACTACCGGGTATAGATAAGATATCTTACCACTACACTCGTCCCGTCTCAAACTAGCATGTAACCTTATGCAGAATTTTATTAACAACTGTATAGTTTGAATAGCAATAACTAAATATTCATTCAACCTATGTTACAATCAGCGACAAGAAAAGCATGTGATTTTCATATCACTACACGTCTTTTTATCAGAGTAGACATAACTAAAATATTCATAAGGGCACATTGATCAGTAGTGAATATTTCTCGACCATCAGGAGATGGTCATTGATAAAGTTCAGAGATATATTATGATAACTTTAGTAAACAGCGTCGTATTTGGTCAGTGTTTGGTCAATCACATTGTGGTAATACAACTACGAGTTATTGTTTTAAATAGGCTTTTTATACCGGCAAGTTACATTACAGTGCTAGTTTGCATCCAACCATTTTGAATTCAGGTTTGTTAAAAGTTTTGATCGGTTATAATGCAGTGGTCACTACCCACCAGGAAATGTGTGGTCTTAATCTGGTATGGAAGCCAAATCTGTAGGTGAAGATTTAGTTGACAATAAAGTAAATATCCATCATTCCTGCAAACATTGTTACTGGTTACAATTTTACACACACATATCTGTATAAGTCCAGACCATACATTGGTCAGTTTAGATTAATTCGTCCTAAACGATTCTTGCTTTTGTACAGCTGTTGTTTTTGTTACGTTCATTACCATCACATGTTAATGAATACTTTTAAAACCACAAGATGGCGGCCTACGTGGGGAGCGCCGGACGCCTGATCCGAAAGTCACGGGTTTAATTCCCGCGTAGAGCGAGAGTCTGGTTTATGCGCAAGAACTGGTTAGAAACATAGGAAGCAGTCTTCGAGAGTAACTTTATTGTATTGAAAAGTTTGTTTCACAATCAATTTAAAGTATATAAGTTTGAACTGCTCTATTAAGATTTTTTATTGTATCATTACAACTGTGAATCATTATGAAATATACAATATTTTTCCTCAATATATGATTGCCATAATAGAATTGGTGTGAATATATATCAATAGTACTCACCCTCGTGTGATGATGGTTCTAAGAGCCTCAACATTTCCATGTCCGGCTGCTAACATGGGTGGAGTACAACCATCTTCGTCTGATGTGTTCATCTCCTTCCTGTTACCATTACGTAGAATATCCAGATACCCATCCTTAGCTGCACGATGATATTTGTCCGCCATGTTTATTTATTGTGGTCGATTTTTAACAAACAACTCCCAGTCCTGAATTTATGCGATTTACTTGTGTATACAACAAGTTCTTAATGAGACAGCCAACCGGTCATTGTTTATAAATGAAGCTATTTATAAAACACGTCCTTTAGTTGAAAATCTGACAGATACCCGCGAAAGTATTTAAAGCAATACAAAGTCGCCGTACAGTCAGCTACACACCTATTTATGAGTCGAAATCGTTTAAACCGTTTGCTGAAATAGATTGTGACAAGTTAATGTAGGGCCAATCGAACAGAGATAGAGATAACGGTCGCCCGCTATCTTAATTGTCGTTAAGCAGAACATACCAGGACAACACTGATTGTTGTAGATTTTATCCATCGTTTAAAACAATATCCGCATGTGGCAAACTTATAATCAGCGAGATTATGACTTTGAATGACAGGATGAAGAACGATATATAATTGGCTCCTGAAAACGCCCGCTTAAGAGAAATATTCTGAGTTAAGGCGTTACTTTATACAAGGGAGGCAACTTAGCGATATTATCAACACAGTATTGTAAGAGTTATCTACAATAAAACAGAAATCTACCTGAAGTGTTGCATACGACTTAGAAGATGTGTTTCGTTCTTTGCACATTATTAATTATGACATACCACAATTATATACAATGGAGTTGAGTATAATATGTGACTTGAACGCTGTTTAACATTAGCGTGTGAAAAGTACAGACACATGCTTAGAGAAAAAATACCAATGTACACACTTGTACACACTACTAATTGGTCATCCCACATTTCAGCATTTTATAATTTTGATAGAAATCTTTTCGGGTCGACTTTTTTGTACACAGTCATGCGGGAAATTTGGATTTTAAAGGATTATGGCATGGGTGGGAGTGATGTAAAACAAAATTATTCAATTTATATGTTTCTGTATTTATTTTGAAAAGTACGGTAATAAAGAATTGACCAGAAAAAAAAGTTGAATGTATGTCAAATTTCGAACTATTATACATCCGAACTGAATCGTGCATAGGACGAAAAAACAGCTGGCAGCAATTTGTACCCGTATCGGATAAAGAGATAACCATACATAACGCGCATACGTGTGATAATAAGTTATTTCCCTTACATATTAACCAGATGTTGCTTATATCTCTGTGAGTTTATATTTGTAAAGATTGGAATACTTGGCACGGAGTATCGGACATCTTTGATAGCAAAAATAAAGAGAACATTGATCCTAATAGAAACTCTATTTTATCACCTTGATGAACAGAATTGTGGTTAGAACAACGACTGTATGACGAAATCCATCAATAGATGAAATTCGGAATTTGCTAAAAATGGATTTTTACCAGCGGTAATTTTAGATCCATTGAAGTTCAGTCAAACTTAGATTCCTGTCTTTGTTTCCATTGCGATTTGAGCACGATGTTAACTGTATATTGTTGTTTTACCGCAGGATTAGAGGGAAAATCCGTATCTATACCAATCCGGAGCATATCTATTAACTACATTGAGGTCTAAATCTAGGACTGTATGACTAAACTCGCTAATTAGCTATGTGTGCTGAATTGACAACTAAAACTAGAATTTCCGCTATGATAATGCTCATCGAGCCTCTGTGGCTCAAGATGCCATCAACAAACTGTCAATTACTGTTCTCAAGTACCCTTAGCCAGTCCTTTGACGTCGCAACTCGACTAAATTGTATACGAAAGACCGGTGATGACATTCACAGTTCAATATTTTTCTCCTTGGAAAGTCACGATTCTGACGATTACAATTTCTCGAATGAACGATTTCAACATCCAGAATTATGAATTATTCGTAAAGTTGAAATCGTGAATTCATGAAAAGTGGAAATTTTTAAATCGTGACTATTCTTCTTGGTAGAGAAATATTGAAGTGTGAATGTCACCCCCGGTCTTCCGTAAAATTGCCATACTGCTATCACTTCGTTAATACTGCCAAAGTAGGAGTAGTTGTCTTAAAACGAACATATTGTACTGATAAAACATTTACAATACAGTGCAACTTCTCCAGAGCAACACCCTTTGGCTGTTATCGAGCGGATGCTGGTTTGGAGAGGTTAAATTGCTGGATAGAGGTTGATGGTCAAGAGAGGGCCGTCATGGAGCGGGTGCACTGTATAAGACGTGGTTTTTGTGGGAACACGGACATCTTTACTATCCTACTTAACATTTATTGTAAATACAGAAAAAATATAAACATAACATACAGAACACTATATTTTAAATGAGAGGCAATCTGGTATTACTCGTGGTGGCAGACACAATGAATGACGTCATAGAACGTGTAAATAATTAGGGAGCTATGATCGTGCCAATTAATTACAATTTTCCTTCAAAAACAAGGATGCTAAATGAGCCAATAACAAGTGCAACCTGTTAACTATAACAACCATAAACCAGCGTAAGTCATAAATGTAATATTTACAATGAATAATTCCGCCACTAGTCGGATTACAAATTGTTTTTTACTGCCAACAACCTGAGTACATAAACACAAGTGCATTAAACAATTACTGACATATTGACTAAGTATCACTGACTCACTCACTGTTAGTAGAACAATATCACGTTAAGTGTTTTTTCTCTGTGAAATTAAGTGAAGCACGGGTACGGATGTACTTAATGTTTTTTATGTTAACGCCATATATATAGGTCATAGAGAGATTTAAACACTGCATATGTCATAAAACTGCTTGGCATTAAATCTATGTCATCAATGGATTGACACTATTTAGGTCACCAATGGTAAAACACGCTATCTAGGTCAACACTGGTTTGTCTATATCTAGGTCAAAAATGGTAATAAACGCTATCTAGGCCACCAGTGGTAAACACGATAATCTAGGTCAAAAGGTTTGACTATATCTAGACCACTACTTGTAAAACACGCTATCTAGCTCACCAATGGTTTACACTATATCGACGTCAACTATGGTTCAGTAATATATCTAGCTCTCCAATGGTTTACACTATATCGACGTCAACTATGGTTCAGTAATATATCTAGCTCTCCAATGGTTTACACTATATCGACGTCAACTATGGTTCAGTATATATCTAGCTCACCAATGGTTTACACTATATCGACGTCAACTATGGTTCAGTAATATATCTAGCTCTCCAATGGTTTACACTATATCGAAGTCAACTATGGTTCAGTAATATATCTAGCTCACCAATGGTTTACACTATATCGACGTCAACTATGGTTCAGTATATATCTAGCTCACCAATGGTTTACACTATATCGACGTCAACTATGGTTCAGTAATATATCTAGCTCTCCAATGGTTTACACTATATCGACGTCAACTATGGTTCAGTATATATCTAGCTCACCAATGGTTTACACTATATCGACGTCAACTATGGTTCAGTAATATATCTAGCTCTCCAATGGTTTACACTATATCGACGTCAACTATGGTTCAGTAATATATCTAGCTCTCCAATGGTTTACACTATATCGACGTCAACTATGGTTCAGTAATATATCTAGCTCTCCAATGGTTTACACTATATCGAAGTCAACTATGGTTCAGTAATATATCTAGCTCTCCAATGGTTTACACTATATCGACGTCAACTATGGTTCAGTAATATATCTAGATCACCAATGGTTTACACTATATCGGAGTCAACTATGGTTCAGTAATATATCTAGCTCACCAATGGTTTACACTATATCGGAGTCAACTATGGTTCAGTAATATATCTAGATCACCAATGGTTTACACTATATCGAAGTCAACTATGGTTCAGTAATATATCTAGATCACCAATGGTTTACACTATATCGGAGTCAACTATGGTTCAGTAATATATCTAGCTCACCAATGGTTTACACTATATCGAAGTCAACTATGGTTCAGTAATATATCTAGCTCACCAATGGTTTACACTATATCGACGTCAACTATGGTTCAGTAATATATCTAGCTCACCAATGGTTTACACTATATCGACGTCAACTATGGTTCAGTAATATATCTAGATCACCAATGGTTTACACTATATCGACGTCAACTATGGTTCAGTAATATATCTAGCTCACCAATGGTTTACACTATATCCAAGTCAACTATGGTTCAGTAATATATCTAGATCACCAATGGTTTACACTATATCGACGTCAACTATGGTTCAGTAATATATCTAGATCACCAATGGTTTACACTATATCGAAGTCAACTATGGTTCAGTAATATATCTAGCTCACCAATGGTTTACACTATATCGACGTCAACTATGGTTCAGTAATATATCTAGCTCACCAATGGTTTACACTATATCGAAGTCAACTATGGTTCAGTAATATATCTAGCTCTCCAATGGTTTACACTATATCGAAGTCAACTATGGTTCAGTAATATATCTAGCTCACCAATGGTTTACACTATATCGACGTCAACTATGGTTCAGTAATATATCTAGCTCTCCAATGGTTTACACTATATCGACGTCAACTATGGTTCAGTAATATATCTAGCTCACCAATGGTTTACACTATATCGACGTCAACTATGGTTCAGTAATATATCTAGCTCACCAATGGTTTACACTATATCGACGTCAACTATGGTTCAGTAATATATCTAGCTCACCAATGGTTTACACTATATCGACGTCAACTATGGTTCAGTAATATATCTAGCTCACCAATGGTTTACACTATATCGAAGTCAACTATGGTTCAGTAATATATCTAGCTCTCCAATGGTTTACACTATATCGACGTCAACTATGGTTCAGTAATATATCTAGATCACCAATGGTTTACACTATATCGACGTCAACTATGGTTCAGTAATATATCTAGATCACCAATGGTTTACACTATATCGGAGTCAACTATGGTTCAGTAGTAATCTAGCTCACCAATGGTTTACACTATATCGACGTCAACTATGGTTCAGTAATATATCTAGCTCACCTATGGTTTACACTATATCGGAGTCAACTATGGTTCAGTAATATATCTAGCTCACCAATGGTTAACACTATATCGGAGTCAACTATGGTTCAGTAATATATCTAGCTCACCAATGGTTTACACTATATCGGAGTCAACTATGGTTCAGTAATATATCTAGCTCACCAATGGTTTACACTATATCGACGTCAACTATGGTTCAGTAATATATCTAGCTCACCAATGGTTAACACTATATCGGAGTCAACTATGGTTCAGTAATATATCTAGCTCACCAATGGTTTACACTATATCGGAGTCAACTATGGTTCAGTAATATATCTAGCTCACCAATGGTTTACACTATATCGACGTCAACTATGGTTCAGTAATATATCTAGCTCACCAATGGTTTACACTATATCGGAGTCAACTATGGTTCAGTAATATATCTAGCTCACCAATGGTTTACACTATATCGAAGTCAACTATGGTTCAGTAATATATCTAGATCACCAATGGTTTACACTATATCGAAGTCAACTATGGTTCAGTAATATATCTAGCTCACCAATGGTTTACACTATATCCAAGTCAACTATGGTTCAGTAATATATCTAGCTCACCAATGGTTTACACTATATCGAAGTCAACTATGGTTCAGTAATATATCTAGCTCACCAATGGTTTACACTATATCGAAGTCAACTATGGTTCAGTAATATATCTAGCTCACCAATGGTTTACACTATATCGGAGTCAACTATGGTTCAGTAATATATCTAGATCACCAATGGTTTACACTATATCGGAGTCAACTATGGTTCAGTAGTAATCTAGCTCACCAATGGTTTACACTATATCGGAGTCAACTATGGTTCAGTAATATATCTAGCTCACCAATGGTTTACACTATATCGGAGTCAACTATGGTTCAGTAATATATCTAGCTCACCAATGGTTTACACTATATCGGAGTCAACTATGGTTCAGTAATATATCTAGCTCACCAATGGTTTACACTATATCGAAGTCAACTATGGTTCAGTAATATATCTAGCGCACCAATGGTTTACACTATATCGAAGTCAACTATGGTTCAGTAATATATCTAGCTCACCAATGGTTTACACTATATCGACGTCAACTATGGTTCAGTAATATATCTAGCTCACCAATGGTTTACACTATATCGAAGTCAACTATGGTTCAGTAATATATCTAGCTCACCAATGGTTTACACTATATCGACGTCAACTATGGTTCAGTAATATATCTAGCTCACCAATGGTTTACACTATATCGACGTCAACTATGGTTCAGTAATATATCTAGCTCACCAATGGTTTACACTATATCGAAGTCAACTATGGTTCAGTAATATATCTAGATCACCAATGGTTTACACTATATCGGAGTCAACTATGGTTCAGTAATATATCTAGCTCACCAATGGTTTACACTATATCGACGTCAACTATGGTTCAGTAATATATCTAGCTCACCAATGGTTTACACTATATCCAAGTCAACTATGGTTCAGTAATATATCTAGATCACCAATGGTTTACACTATATCCAAGTCAACTATGGTTCAGTAATATATCTAGCTCACCAATGGTTTACACTATATCCAAGTCAACTATGGTTCAGTATATATATCTAGATCACCAATGGTTTACACTATATCGGAGTCAACTATGGTTCAGTAATATATCTAGCGCACCAATGGTTTACACTATATCGAAGTCAAATATGGTTCAGTATATATCTAGCTCACCAATGGTTTACACTATATCGACGTCAACTATGGTTCAGTAATATATCTAGCTCACCAATGGTTTACACTATATCGGAGTCAACTATGGTTCAGTAATATATCTAGATCACCAATGGTTTACACTATATCGACGTCAACTATGGTTCAGTAATATATCTAGATCACCAATGGTTTACACTATATCGGAGTCAACTATGGTTCAGTAATATATCTAGCGCACCAATGGTTTACACTATATCGAAGTCAAATATGGTTCAGTAATATATCTAGCTCACCAATGGTTTACACTATATCGACGTCAACTATGGTTCAGTAATATATCTGGCTCACCAATGGTTTACACTATATCGAAGTCAACTATGGTTCAGTAATATATCTAGATCACCAATGGTTTACACTATATCGAAGTCAACTATGGTTCAGTAATATATCTAGCTCACCAATGGTTTACACTATATCCAAGTCAACTATGGTTCAGTATATATCTAGCTCACCAATGGTTTACACTATATCGAAGTCAACTATGGTTCAGTAATACATCTAGCTCACCAATGGTTTACACTATATCGACGTCAACTATGGTTCAGTAATATATCTAGCTCACCAATGGTTTACACTATATCGGAGTCAACTATGGTTCAGTAATATATCTAGCTCACCAATGGTTTACACTATATCGGAGTCAACTATGGTTCAGTAATATATCTAGATCACCAATGGTTTAACACTAATTTGAGGTCAACTATGGTTCAGTAATATATCTAGATCACCAATGGTTTAACACTAATTTGAGGTCAACCATGGTTTAGTAATATATCTATGTCGTGAATGGTTAAACACTTAATCGAGAACAACAATGGTTTAGTGATATATCTAGATCACCAATGGTATAACATTTCACTTGTTTAATATTCTATCAAGGTTATCTAGGTTGCTTCTCTACATGGCCATTGTAGACAACATATACCCGCCTAAACATACTTACACAATTAACACAAGTGCCATGCGTTGATGATAACCACAGGAGATTGACATGAGTTATCTCCCTTTACCCCTTCTAATAGCATATGTATATATAGAACTATAAATCCTTGTACATGTAATACAAGAGATAACGGGAGAGAACTGTTGAAACGATAAAGGGAGAGAACTCGCGACAATCTCCTGTGATAATAACTGAACAAGCCTCAAACTATCTACAACTTCCATTCAATATTCGTCTGATAAATACACACACAAATATAATAATCGAACAGTTGTGATTCACGCAATGATGGACATCGTGAAAATCATAACCATTGATTGTTAGAGTCCGAGAAAGTAATATCTTATTTGAGAGATTAAATCTTTATACGCGAGTCATTCTCTAGATAGTGTTGCCCTGTAATACATAAGGCACTTTCGATTCCCAAAGTGTATAAACACAGACAGGGTAATGGAATAGAATTGTACTTGTTATTTTATTGTCAGTTTTCAGAAAACTTCGACGTTGAAAGGGATGAAGAGTTTAACCGTAATATAGTCGAAGATATTTGTTTTATAAAATAAAAAAGCAAAGATTCCAGACATTTTGAAGAAATGCTAGTTGCAAAGCTTGTCGAGAAATATTGATTGGAAACTTTGTATCCCAAACCCCTCGTAAACGAAACATATAGACGAGTTGTAATACATTATTGTCTGTTTTATAACTGATTCCATCTGTTTTATTATCAAACAATAGCAGACAATTTGGATATTATGTTTTATCACACAGGAATGATAGTGTTATTATAAAATCAATGTTTTAAACGATAGAACAGTTACAATAATGATATACAGTCGAACCTCGTGTATTCGACAACCTGCTATCCGAATACTTGGTATCATCCGAAATAAATATCAGGTCCTGATGTATCTACTTAGGCACGTCGAATTAAAATGGGCTATTCGAAACCATGTATTATTCAAAATAAAATTTCGGATGAATTCGAATGAACAATGTCCGACTGTACGCTAAATATCATGTTTGGTTTTAAAAACTGTGGTGTTAGTAAATATCAAAGGGGATACGGTCTTGTGGGACTCCTGTTTCAGATTGGAGGTCGTGGGTTTAAACCCCTGTCGTGGGTGAGATTCTCCCGCGGTCACTACAATCATTGATTCAGACGTGGGTGCAGGTTAGTAACCAAGGAAACAGTCATTAATGATTAATATAAATGTTCAGAACTTGTTGCAAAATCGATGCAAAGTTAAACTTACAGTACATATTAACGTCATGTCGAATGCTTTTATTGATGACAAAATGTACCACTCATACCACCAGTGAATATCGACATCACACCCAGATACTGACTCCCTGAGTAAAGAACATTTTACACATGTTTACTGATCATGTTGCCAACTCCACGTAGTGATTACCAAACGTACATACATATTGTTTACCAGTTTAGTTCAAAGCAATTAATCACCTACAATAATGCAAGAAGGCGGGCAATAGGGTATGAATCAGACTCCGTGTTTTCCCGGATATATTGTGGTCGTTTCCATGGTATTAAAACATCCGTATAGCATTATGATTATAGTTTAGAAAATAACAGAAACAACAAGACTTAGTGGTGTTTTCCACAGCTCAAAGCCTCTCCGTCTTCATGACTGATAGCAATGTTACAAGATTATTAATATAGTCACAAAATGTTGTCTCTCGAGTCTTATATATCCCTTTTACATTCAACAAACATATTTCAGTATTTCATGAACAACTGACAAACAAATACCATGTCTCCAGAGACGCTATCTGTTCCTGCTTTCTTGTTGTTGGTTCAATGATTGGATTCATTCGATTACGACTACACGTACAGTTCAACCTCTCCGAACCTCTCATCTCTTGGGTAACAACCTCCCTTCAACAACAAGTGCGTACATTCCTGTAGGCCGCAGTCTAGACTTTTTTAGAAAAATCGAAAAAATAAAACGGCCAAATCTGCCTGGTGAACATGCACTTAACCCCTAAATGTAGGCCTGCACATCAATTATCGCTAAGCTACGCCCCAGCACAACAATATAGTATTTTCCTGTAGCAAACAAATTATATCAATCTAACCTCTCTCTCTCAACAACAGCCAACATTGAGTCTACGAAAATGTTTCGGTCTGAAAGGCTACCCTATATATTTGTACTAAATGTACATAAACTTATTCATTTTGAAGAGATGCAACACATGTTTGGATTGAGAAACATCTATATAATTATATAGAGCGAGGGAAACATTTGCATTCGGATCACCTCGGCTATTTCTGTTAGTCTGAAATAACAGGCGACAGTTGCCAATTTGATCTGGATGAAATATTTGTATTCGGTTCACCTCGGTTATTTCTGTTAGCCTGAAATAACACAGGGAAATCCGACGTGGTCTGGATGAAATATATACGTTCGGATCACCTCGGCATTCAGTTCCGTCAAGCTGAATTAACAGTTTGACGGGAATTTAATTGGTCTTGAGAGTACAAAGGAAACATGAACATTATATACAATATTGGTATACCATATGCTATATTGCCGAAACAATTTGTTAGTCCATGTTATTTATTAGGTTAACTTAGTCCGAAACCTCGGAAACTTTGAAATAAATTTGTCGAAAGGCCATGGATTAAAAGTGTTGGATTATCTAACATATGCAAATATAGACTAAGTTAATAAATGGAAGAAAACACTCGCATTAAAGCTTTTAAATAACTTCTATGAAATACAAAAAAAAAACATAAAAGAGAAAATATTTGATCGGAATAAAGTCATTGTTCATCTGTGCTGATACACAATGCCGGTGGAACATTATAGAAAAATCATGAAATTATAAATATTTTCGGCGAGTCATTTAGTCCTTTTTTATTTTTCATCAAACTAACTGACTACAGACATGATATTCAACACTCGACATTTACACTACTGTATATACATGAACGTACGGTCTTTAAGTCTGTCTGTATGGTGTCATACTGCCAATATTCTGTTCTGCACTGGTACATTTTATCCAATCATCATATATGCTTGGTAATGTTAATGTCAATTGTTCACTGGAGTCTATTTCACGTTTCATTACTGAATACATGTGCTCATACATGTGTAACTATAGTCTAACTATAGTCAAACAAATTACATTACTTACTATCACTAATGTAACCGACTAAGCGATGTTTAATTACAGATCAGATATATTTTATCCGGCTGTCCAATTTGTATTTAAGGAAATGACATATATATATTGTTAATAATTTGCATGTGCCACTCAACCGGTCGGGTATTGAAACAGTGAAATGACGAGCCACTTTCATTTAAATGGAACTGATTAAACATTTCAGAAAAAGAGACATTTTCTTGTCATGTCATGTCTAAGAAACTCGTTTATCGTAAATTTTCTAAGCCATCCTTATATCGTGCAAACTCTGCATATGAATGCATACCACGATTTCTTGACATATCACGAAAACCCGTTAGGCGACCATACATTGTAACAACATTAAATTGGGATTTGTTGGTCGGAATTGGCCTCGCTATATTTATAAAATGTGATTAATTCCGAACAACCTATCTATTTGTTTACTGGGTGTAACGGGCAATTACATAGTTCACTCCCTTGTAGTTATGCATTTGTTGACATGACAATAGCATACATGCGTTCCTAAGAGTTAAAATCTTAAAGATTCAGCTGCTTCAAAATTCAAAATCGCGTAATAATGCCACGCGCTCTACCTGCTACACTCTCTGCCGTTGTTGACTCCAAATTTCAGCGTCTTCGTAGTTTGAATCGATGCAAAAACACTGTGGACAAATTTGACGTCCCTTATGTGACGTCATTATGAATGATATGGCATGCGAAAATAAGCAACATGTGTCTTCAAATAACGTTCGGAATTAACCCCCTGTTCGGCATTACCCACACCCGCTCTACGTTGTATTTTCTTAAGCCGTTTTTTCGTGTTTTTAGCAATCCCCATGTTCTGTCTTTAACAGCAATGATAACGTGTGTTCTTTGTATCATAATGCCTTAAATGTGTGAACTACTACTTGCAATACAATCAGGTATCAAAGCGCTGAATGCACTGAAATTGTTAGGAACAGAACAGAACATATATTTTATTTAGACTTTTACAAAGTACATCGTCTATATAGAACATTTCATATTTATACATATATATACAAAGTTATCACGTGACTGCATAGAAAATAGAATATACATTACAGTTAACACTTATTCATTTACAGTCGAGGATGAACAACTGAATATAACTACATCAGTTTATATTATTCAATACATTTAGGTATTGAACATTAGTTTTGTATTCAACACTTCCATATTCACAGAAGGTACGAAACTTTATTGTTCATTGTTGAACCATTAAATTAAATTGCGCAGTAATGGTTACTATTTGTATTGAGTTTGTGATGCAGGTTACGCTCAGATGTTGAACTATTTTTAACCGATTCACTTATCTGTTATTCTTACGCCACTTCCGGAAAAAAAGTTGTTTTCGTATTTAGGCGATGCGACTGTCGAAAATTGCCATAAAACTAGTTAATTCGGAAAACCTCGACCTACTACGTCCAGTGCCTCTGATGTTCGTTAGGCACTACTTTCGGAAATACCATTCGAATACCATGTAAACAATATGGCGGCGTGAACGCTGTAGTGTTGATGAAACGGGATAAGAATCACATATTTAAGCTATTTAAAGACTGAAATAAGTGAGTTTTTAACTATAAATGAAAATGATAATCCATTTATTATGTGAAGTTATTGAAGTTAAATCCGTATGACGAGGACTATTTTTTGAATTTTGCTGCATAGTACTCCGCCTGACATACACTAGAGGATGTTCGAAGAGTCACGAAGTGGTACGGAAATATCCGAGAGCTGTCGAGAATGAGAACTAGTTGTTCTACCGAACAGCTTAAAGCACGATCCGTCGCCACTCATAATTTTATGCACTAAAATATTTGAGAAATGATCTAAAACTAAAGCTTATAATCCGTTGTGGCCCGCCCGGCGTGCTCAGTTTGTAGATCGCTAGACCATCACCCGGCAGGACCGGGTTCGATTCTCGGGTTGAGCAGGTTATGTTCTTCCGTGACCTTGGCTACGACCATGTGCTCCACATGTGGAGGAGTTAGTACTGGTTGATGACTAATAGCAGGAACACTGGTCAGGTCAACTGGTCGTCGTATATGACTGAAATATTGTCCAAAAAACGGCGTAAAACCCGATGAAAAAATATATACACACGGATGTGAATTTTGACGTTAATGTTATAAAACAAACGTTTATGAAAAAAAAGAAACCGTCTGATAGAAATTTATGACTTTTCTTGTATTGATTGTACTTCTTATAATCCACAATATTGATACAAAGGAAACAACTGTTGTTTTAAGCGCTTTTCTTTTTTAACTTAAGAAATTAGGTCATAGTTTTTCCATAAAACATACATCTATTGATCATTTCACTTTGATTTCCTTCGGTAATCTGCTTAATTGTTATTTGTTAAATCAATCTCTGTTATATTTATACGTTTACGATATTTATATAATGGTGATAAAATATTTGTGTATATAATTCTTTGCCCTCTTATTTGTAGTTCTGTAATTATAAATCTTTACAATTTGTACGGGCAAAATCCCTTTTTAAATAGAGTTTGCTGATTTAGGCCGGATATTTCACAATATTTGCTATTTTATAGTTAGCATTAATACTGCTAATGTATATGTAAACAAAATTGATTCATGTATTGTACTAGAATAAAATTGAATATCTTTATAATTTGTGTCAATCAGATATTTAGATGCATGAATTTACCGCAAGCAAAAATGTGTGTCTCTTCAATGCGTTCATGGTTCTTCAAATCATTCACTAAGTATTTGGGTCCGGGATTATATAAAACATGAGGTCGGTGTTCAAACCTACAATCTCATTTTGAGGTCGGTGTTCAAGCTTACAATCTCATTTTGTGATTGGTGTTCAAACCTACAATCTCATTTTGTAATTGGTGTTCAAACCTACAATCTCATTTTGTGATTGGTGTTCAAGCCTACAATCTCATTTTGTGATTGGTGTTCAAGCTTGCAATCAGATTTTGTGATTGGTGTTTAAACCTACAATCTCATTTTGAGGTCGGTGTTCAAGCTTACAATCAGATTTTGAGGTCTGTGTTCAACCTTACAATCAGATTTTGAAGTCTGTCTTCAAGCCTACAATCAGATTTTGAGATCGGTGTTTAACCTAACAATCTCATTTTGAGGTCGGTGTTCAACCTTACAATCTCATTTTGTGGTCGGTTTTCGAGCTTAACATCTCCTTTTTTGATTGGTGTTCAAACCTACAATCTCATTTTGTGATTGGTGTTCAAGCTTGCAATCTCATTCTGTGATTGGTGTTCAAACCTACAATCTCATTTTGAGGTCTGTGTTCAAGCTTACAATCTCCTTTTGTGGTCGGTTTTCGAGCTTAACATCTCCTTTTTTGATTGGTGTTCAAACCTACAATCTCATTTTGTGATTGGTGTTCAAGCTTACAATCTCATTTTTTGATTGGTGTTCAAACCTACAATCTCATTTTGAGGTCGGTGTTCAAGCTTACAATCTCCTTTTTTGATTGGTGTTCAAACCTACAATCTCATTTTGAGGTCGGTGTTCAAGCTTGTAATCTCATTTTGTGATTGGTGTTCAAGCTTGTAATCTCATTTTGTGATTGGTGTTCAAGCCTACAATCTCAGTTTGTAAATGGTGTTTAAGCTTACAATCTCAGTTTGTGAATGGTGTTCAAAAAAGCTTACAATCTTCTTTTGAGGTCGGTGTTCAAACATACAATCTCATTTTGTGAATGGTGTTCGAGCTTACAATCTCATTTTGAGGTCGGTGTTCAAAAAAGCTTACAATCTCATTTTGAGGTCGGTGTTCAACCTTACAATCTCATTTTGTGGTCGGTTTTCGAGCTTAACATCTCCTTTTTTGATTGGTGTTCAAACCTACAATCTCATTTTGTGATTGGTGTTCAAGCTTGCAATCTCATTCTGTGATTGGTGTTCAAACCTACAATCTCATTTTGAGGTCTGTGTTCAAGCTTACAATCTCCTTTTGTGGTCGGTTTTCGAGCTTAACATCTCCTTTTTTGATTGGTGTTCAAACCTACAATCTCATTTTGTGATTGGTGTTCAAGCTTACAATCTCCTTTTTTGATTGGTGTTCAAACCTACAATCTCATTTTGAGGTCGGTGTTCAAGCTTGTAATCTCATTTTGTGATTGGTGTTCAAGCCTACAATCTCAGTTTGTGAATGGTGTTTAAGCTTACAATCTCAGTTTGTGAATGGTGTTCAAAAAAGCTTACAATCTTCTTTTGAGGTCGGTGTTCAAACATACAATCTCATTTTGTGAATGGTGTTCGAGCTTACAATCTCATTTTGAGGTCGGTGTTCAAAAAAGCTTACAATCTCATTTTGAGGTCGGTGTTCAAACATACAATCTCATTTTGAGATTCAATATGTTCTCAAGTTAATCGTGATAACATAAGAAAACAATTAAGACAGTTTTCTGTATGTGACAAAATTGCTTTGATTATTTACTAAACCATATAACAAAACAATTATATTGTGATTAAACAGTGCAGAAAGGAACACAAGATTCGGTAATGAAGATTGGACTGAAGTTTTTATGACCTCTGATATTGATTGTTTCTGAATAGAACACCGTAGTTTTGCTTTTAAATTCGTAGAATGGTAGAAATAATGATACGACATAAATCTATTTTTGTTCTTACCCTCGAGACGTCATTGTGTTGTTCTTCGTAATTTTGAATTTGAAAGTTTTTATTTAATATTGTAGGAATTTTATTGTCGCCGGATTGCGTAAGAAGCACATGTCACCGTCTACAAAAACTGATAAAATAGCAATAATTGAAGTACAGTCACATCTGATGTCGTCGCTAGAGAATACATCAAAAGATATCGTTCTTGTAACAGGGAACATTTTGTTGTATCAGTTGTTATATAAACGTTTATATATTTTATTTCTAATATCATAAACATGATCGGATCTCCTCCATCTTCTATAATCATAATTTAACACTTCTAAAGACAAATTAGTTCAAATGTCTCTTGTTCTCTGAAATGTCGTACAAATATGTTTATCACATCATATTTGTGCAATAAATACATGTAATTCAAACTTCTATATTTTGAGTTATGAATAAATCAGTTCATTTAGTGCTTTTGGGTGAAATAGACACCAGTTCTGCTACATATGATTGGCTAGTTACTGTCCCCGTATCGTCTCCGTATTTCTGTCAATGTAACAGAGCAGGCCGGATTGTCTGTAAATGTATGAGAACAGACCGGGTTGTATGTAAATGTATGAGAACAGACCAGGATGACTGTAAATGTATGAGGACAGGCCGGGATGTCTGTAAATGTATGAGAACAGGCCGGGATGTATGTAAATGTATGAGAACAGGCCGGGATGACTGTAAATGTATGAGAACAGGCCGGGATGTATGTAAATGTATGAGAACAGGCCGGGATGTCTGCAAATGTATGAGAACAGGCCGGGATTACTGTAAATGTATGAGGACAGGCCGGGATGACTGTAAATGTATGAGGACAGGCCGGGATGTATGTAAATGTATGAGAACAGGCCGGGATTACTGTAAATGTATAAGGACAGGCCGGGATGTCTGCAAATGTATGAGAACAGGCCGGGATTACTGTAAATGTATGAGGACAGGCCGGGATGTCTGCAAATGTATGAGAACAGGCCGGGATTACTGTAAATGTATAAGGACAGGCCGGGATGTCTGCAAATGTATGAGAACAGGCCGGGATGTCTGCAAATGTATGAGAACAGGCCGGGATTACTGTAAATGTATGAGAACAGGCCGGGATGTCTGCAAATGTATGAGAACAGGCCGGGATTACTGTAAATGTATAAGGACAGGCCGGGATGTCTGCAAATGTATGAGAACAGGCCGGGATGTCTGCAAATGTATGAGGACAGGCCGGGATGTCTGCAAATGTATGTGGACAGGCCGGGTTGTCTGTCAATGTATAAGGACAGGCTGGGATGTCTGTCAATGTATGAGGACAAGTCGGGATGTCTGTCAATGTATGAGGACAAGTCGGGATGTCTGTCAATGTATGAGGACAGGCCGGGATGTCTGTCAATGTATGAGGACAGGTCGGGATGTCTGTCAATATATGAGGACAAGTCGGGATGTCTGTCAATGTATGAGGACAGGCCGGGTTGTCTGTCAATGTATGAGGACAGGCCGGGATATCTGTCAATGTATGAGGACAAGTCGGGATGTCTGTCAATGTATGAGGATAGGCCGGGATGTCTGTCAATGTATGAGGACAGGCCGGATTGTCTGTCAATGTATGAGGACATACCGGGTTGTCTGTCAATGTATGAGGTCAAGTCGGGATGTCTGTCAATGTATGAGGACAAGTCGGGATGTCTGTCAATGTATGAGGACACGTCTGGTTGTCTCGCGACCATGTCCCTATCTCGACCAACTTTCATATGTTTTCTACTTGTTCACGAGTCCTTACAGCGACCATAATGCTTGAACTATGAATCGTGACCTATTTTCACTCGGCACGGAGATTTTGTCGTGATTTTGAATCACCGACGACCCGGCAGATATCATGGCGTGGAATCGGTTCTTAATCCGACATCCCGATGTCCGTCCTATTAAGTTTAATATCGCACGTTGTTCCTGATATTGCAATACAGCTTAGGCTGAAAGTGACGTGGTTATTTTGTTGTTGAGTACAATCTTTGCGGAGCTTGTGTGTTTTATATTTTCCCATCAGCTCGGTCCGCAGACTGGCATCCATATTGCACTCCGTTATTGTTACACCGTCTGTTGTTTGTTATTTGTATAATTTTGGTTACAACTAACAAGCGCCAACAGAATAAATAAAAGTGACCGAGTTCACGAGCACTGTCTGGTATATAGGTAAGTGTTTCACTGCAAGCTGTGTTCTAGTTTCTGGATGTTTGTTTTGATAACTCGGTAGTGAGGCCAGAATGTAGGGTTATTGTCAAGGTAGAAACTCGCTATTGGCACAGCAGCAACTCGTTCATAGGACATGTAGATACATGGACAAACACGTGGACGGACACATAGGACATGTAGATGCATGAACAAACACGTGGACGAACACACAGGACATGTAGATGCATGAACAAACACGTGGACGGACACATAGGACATGTAGATGCATGAACAAACACGTGGACGGACACACAGGACATGTAGATGCATGAACAAACACGTGGACGGACACACAGGACAGTCACACAGGACATTTAGATGCATGAACAAACACGTGGACGGACTATACATGGGACATGTAGATGCATGAACAAACTCGTGGACGGCACATGGGAAATGTAGATACATAAACAAACACGTGGACGGAAACATAGGACATGTATATGCATGATCAAACACGTGGACGGACACATAGGACATGTAGATACATGAACAAACACGTGGACGGACACATAGGACATGTAGATGCATGAACAAACACGTGGACGGACACATAGGACATGTGTATGCATGAACAAACTCGTGGACGGACACATAAGACTTGTAGATACATGAACGAACACGTGGACGGACAGATACATACAAATGTGCACACACAAACGTAGACATGGATGAACATGCCCATGCACGCGCATACAGGAAAACAAATTCATACATGCACACACACATACACACGCACACATTGACGAATTCACGCACATGCGAACACACGCACGAACATACCACGTAAATGTAGCAAACATTGAATCATGTGTCATTGTTAAAACTGACCTATGAAGCTTAATTGTTGAAGATAACGAATTTAGATGTAAGAATATGTCGCACATTCTTATATTTTCATGTACACAAACTTTTTTTCTAGCAAGGTCGTCTAGGACAATATATAATATAGGAACATTTTGACAGATTTATCATCTTTAAATTACATATTACTCTCATAACATTGGAACATAATCTGTTCAGTTGTCACTGTCTAACTTCAAGTTTGATGTACATACATCAGTTGTACATCGTTTTATTGGAAACGTATTTTGGAAAATCTTGAACATTAACAAATTGTTCCTAATCCCTAGGGGATGAGAATTCATTCATTTTATTTCGTATAATTGATGATATCTCTCTAAATGTTTAATTCACTCCATTTCAAATGCTTGAAGATAATCTTTAATGGGAAATGAATGTTTTTTTATCAATGCGTTGAATGAACTTGTTTGTTTATAAACGCGGTTTAGTACAATATCCTGTTTTACGTCGTTTACTATGCTGGTAAGATGTTTGTCTTGATAGTGTGTATACGTAATAAAAGTAACAGGAACAAATCGTTTGTATTGAAAGTGAGGCAGTGTAAGAGAGGACTGGTCCCACATTCACAATACAGGGTATCTCCCCACACAGGAAAACATGTAGAAATAATATAAAAATGAGGAGGGTGGGGATGTGGTAAAAAAACAAAAAGGGAAATTACAAGTATGTGAGCAACACAGAACTGCACTGCAACCGCATCATTGCAACTGTCAGTATAAATACTCGGAAGGGGACTTAACCCAGACTGCATACCATCCTTCCACTTAACCTACATCAAAACAACAAATTGGAAACAAACATTTCACCTCACTATATCACCAATTGGTGCGTCAAGTTAGACTTGTTGAGTCAAGTTAGACATTATATCAGTTATTGTTGAGTCAAGTTAGACATTATATCAGTTCTTGTTGAGTCAAGTTAGACATTATATCACTTACTGGAGCGTCAAGTTAGACATTATATCAGTTCTTGTTGAGTCAAGTTAGACATTATATCAGTTCTTGTTGAGTCAAGTTAGACATTATATCAGTTCTTGTTGAGTCAAGTTAGACATTATATCACTTCTCTCGGTGCGTCAAGTTAGACATTATATCTGTTCTTGTTGAGTCAAGTTAGACATTATATCAGTTCTCTCGGAGCGTCAAGTTAGACATTATATCACTAATTGGAGCGTCAATTAAGACATAATTTCACTTATTGGTGCATCAATTAAGACATTACATCACTTCTTGGAGCGTCAAGTTAGACATAATGTTACTTCTATATATATTACCCTCGACTGAATACATGAACCCTTTACCTTCAACCTTGCCCCGTATCCCTTTCCTTTTACCCATTAACTTTTTGTTTCTATCAGGTTTCACTCCGTTTTTCAAGAATTATTTTAGTTATCTACCGCGGCAAGTTGACCTAACCAGTTTTCCTGGAATGAATTATTAACCAGTAATAACTTGCTCTTCCGCAAGCAACTGACAACATGTGGAGTACAACACCGTAGCCAATGTCACGGAAGAACATAACCAGCCCAAACCGGGAATCGATCCCGGATCTACCGGGTGACAGTCTAGCGCTCAACCAACTGAACTAGCCGGGCGGACTTACCATTAACATAATGTCCCGTTCTTTCAATAACGTACAGCAGGTTTATACAGTAGGTCAATATATCACAGTTTGCAAGATATGACATCATAAAGTCATGGGCAGCAACTTACATTCACTTCCATCCCATCTGACTAGACACTGACCACTCTTATTCAATTATTTACAGTCATCTGATCACATAAACACAATTTCGTGCGGATGTATGACCTAACACAGACCGCGGTAAAATACAAAATATTTGTGACACGCATGTTGTTTATGAAGAGAAATGTAAATGAAGGCAGATAACTCTGTACAACACAACGACAAAACAAAACACGCTGCTGTATACTGGCTTCAACAATGATTGAAACTTGAACTTAATTGACGACATGAATCGCTGTAAGCGTGTCCTCTCGTTCTTAGAGATGACTGTGTGCTTCGTACGTGCCCGACAGTACCTGCTTGACTTCGCCAATCATTTTTATACCAACTTTCCTCACAGAATGATCAGGTATTTTACATAACAAAATTAATGTGTAGGCGCGTTGAATTCCAGTAGAAGCCACGGTGTTCCTAACATTACAATCAAGTTTTTGCAAGTGCGATGTTCTGATAGTTAAAAGCAATATTTGTATTTTCCAAAACTCAAAGGAAGATAAAAAAGAAACGAACGAGTTTACCACATGGAGATGAGAATTTAACACAGGGACATTATCATCTATATAATTCCCTGGTTGACTTTATAACGATGTCAGACAAATATATAAGATATGTATAAAAGAAATATGAATGAAAGTGACGAGTTTGTATAATAAACATATTTACTTAGTCTTCCAGTGTAAGATACATATATGACAAGTACTGAGTTTACAAAATGCTTTTTTCCGTTTGTTTTTCTCTCCATTCAAATATATCGGCAAGTCATGAGGTACATGCATGTATTATAAAGGGTTTTAATGTCATTCATAAAGCGCGATAAAAAAGAGGGGCATTTAATTCATGTGTGCCATGGGGGCCTACTTACAGTGAATAAGCTATTTTATATACATAATATTGATTGTAAAAATACTATTGAAATATTTTAAGGTTATACACACGAATTATGGCCTGATTTATTGATATGGTTCTTGTTCATACAGTAGGCTCTGGTTATGTGTCTGAATGGATTTACAAATGTTAAAATCTCCAACATTAAGGCGTGCAAACAACTATCCCCTGTGTTAGTGATAAACTTGCAAACCACTATCCCACGTGTTGCTGATAACATTATCCCACTAACTCAAGTGTGTAAATGGATTATGATATTTAAATGTGGAATATATCCCACCCATCTAGCTACATTATCAGTGATAACGTTAGACAGAGAAAGAAAGAGAGAAAGACAGAGACAACAGATGGAGGGGGAATGGATGGAGTGAGGGATTGAGGGAGAAAGAAAGTGAGAGGGGTAGAGGGGAGAGAGAGAGTTTGGGGAGGGAGGGGTGGGGAATGGAGGTATTGGGGATGAGGGTGAGGGAGAGAGGAGAGGGAGAAGGTGAGAGGGAGGGGGAGACGTAATGGGATGAAAAGGTGAGAGGGAGGGGGAGACGTAAGGGGATGAGAATGTGAGAGGGAGGGGGAGACGTAAGGGGATGAGAGGTGAGAGGGAGGGGGAGACGTAAGGGGATGAGAAGGCGAGAGGGAGGGGGAGACGTAAGGGGATGAGAAGGTGAGAGGGAGGGGGAGACGTAAGGGGATGAGAATGTGAGAGGGAGGGGGAGACGTAAGGGGATGAGAGGTGAGAGGGAGGGGGAGACGTAAGGGGATGAGAGGTGAGAGGGAGGGGGAGACGTAAGGGGATGAGAGGTGAGAGGGAGGGGGAGACGTAAGGGGATGAGAAGGTGAGAGGGAGGGGGAGACGTAAGGGGATGAGAAGGTGAGAGGGAGGGGGAGACGTAAGGGGGATGAGAATGTGAGAGGGAGGGGGAGACGTAAGGGGATGAGAAGGTGAGAGGGAGGGGGGGACGTAAGGGGATGAGAATGTGAGAGGGAGGGGGAGACGTAAGGGGATGAGAGGTGAGAGGGAGGGGGAGACGTAAGGGGATGAGAGGTGAGAGGGAGGGGGAGACGTAAGGGGATGAGAAGGTGAGAGGGAGGGGGAGACGTAAGGGGATGAGAATGTGAGAGGGAGGGGGAGACGTAAGGGGATGAGAGGTGAGAGGGAGGGGGAGACGTAAGGGGATGAGAGGTGAGAGGGAGGGGGAGACGTAAGGGGATGAGAGGTGAGAGGGAGGGGGAGACGTAAGGGGATGAGAATGTGAGAGGGAGGGGAGACGTAAGGGGATGAGAAGGTGAGAGGGAGGGGGAGACGTAATGGGATGAGAATGTGAGAGGGAGGGGGAGACGTAAGGGGATGAGAATGTGAGAGGGAGGGGGAGATGTAAGGGGATGAGAAGGTGAGAGGGAGGGGGAGACGTAAGGGGATGAGAAGGCGAGAGGGAGAGAGAGAGAGAGAGAGAGAGAGAGAGGGATATGGATGAGAAGAGGGAGAGAAGAGAAGAGAAGAGAGGGGTGTATCCAGTGTGTTAGAAAGATATCAATGATATGTTCAAATAAGTGCATCCGCAACATACCATTATCAATATTTTAGGAATTATTCATACGAACAAATAATTTACATTATTTTTTTTGTAAAATTCCAGAAACTGCAGGACTGATTGACTGTGTTGCCTAGATACTTGATATTAATCTACCACACATGTAGCATTATATATACATTCAAATGTTAACATTTTATTACTTCACGCGGAGACAATTATGTTTATCTTACGGAATTAATAATGAACTATTAAATTTAATTCAAATATAAAACCCACCTTCTTTCATCGCTTATTGCTACCTGAAATAAAGGTGCATCAAGTCGACTCGATACAAAAACACTGTTAGCATGTACATTACAACTTACAAAATTCGCATGTACAACAAAAAAAAAGACGTCTGCTGATTTATAATGTATATAACATTAACACTCCACACACTGCACCCAGTGAAAGTGATCGGGTGGCTACCAGCGTCCTTAGAATCACGCGATTGACTATAACTCACTATCGTCCCACATAAAATGTACTAGATCTATTTGTGACTTGTTTCAGTAAGAAATTATCCTATTTTAGGTGATGAGTTTAAAAACTGCATTTACAGTGTACATAGAGATTAAGAAAGTTCTCGTATTTAAAGCGAAATATAAATCGTGTGTATCCAGAAACCGTTTATAAAGACTTTACAGATAAAACAGAGATTAATTGCCAATATTGATAAATTCCAACTTTCCCGATCGTGTATTTAAATAATTAAAAGTCTGCAATATATGTGTGCACGATTGTTGATCGAGTATTTAAATAATTAACTGTATGCGGTGTATGTGTGCAATCTGTCAATATTTTCTGTTCCTGTCTGCCTGTAAAATCTCGGTTTATCCTCGGTACTTGATGCGCGTTATACATAACTTGTTGAACGTAGACTAGCAGATCTCATGTCGGTGTTTGTTGTACGCTAGTATTTCCTAGCCTGTTCTGCTCGATCGATTTGGCCGAACGATGAAGACTGAATTCAAAACCAGCATTAGCATTAGGTTGTGGGGGAATACAATCAATGCATTCAAACTGGCTCTATGTTTTCTCTCCACAAAAGACAAGCGTTGGATCAATTATAAGCACGACAACATGGGAGCTCTATATTTACATGTAGGGATATGAAAATTTTGCTGAGCATCGCTTAAATATCATGTTATCGTCAGGATTCGATCGGGCACACTCGCCAGTCTGTGAAACAATTATTCAAACAAATTGAAAGCGGTGTTATGAAGTGAATATGTAATATAGAATGATTCTGATTTGCTAACGACAAATATTGTTGATCAGTTAACTGAACAGATATCGTGTTACTGAAACTAGTTGGTTTTATAAAATTCAATATCGGTATTTGAATTAACCATTTCGTTTCAGGTATTTGTAACATATACAGGTAAATCAACGTTTATATTATCATTCGGAGTCGGTAAAAAGATAGCGTTTAAAACTTGTGTGCGCATGCGCGGTGTGACGTTAACTTCGTGGTTTTCACAACCCAGGGATTAGTTAAGCATGTCGAAATGTATAAACCAAGTTTTGTGACTCGGTTCCATTCGAGTAAACGTGGTTTGTCTTCGTGGATAAAAAGTTTAATTTCACTTTACGTAGTTTCAGTCTAAACTAGAAATATATTGACACACACCATATACATGGATTGGCTGTCTGATAGTGTGAATAGATTAACACAACACTAAGTGTCGTTTGTATTGTGATAAAAGGAAAGTAGAGGATTTTGGTGTTTAATAACAAAATGAAGTTGTTTAGATTACGGTTCATTTTGCTCGGACTTCTACTATGTTTGTGCCATGTATGGTGCTTGACGTGTGGGACTGAGTTTGATGATGCTGCCACCAGTGCTCATCTCGCAGACATCGTTGTGATAGGGACTTTGACTCAAAAATTACCACCTGTTAATGGGTTATATGATGCAACAGTGACTGTGTCCAAGAGCAGAAATGTGCTTAAAGGAGCAAGTGCGCTTCGGACGTTAAATTTATTACGGAGAGGAGGGGGGTCAAGTCTGCTGACCGTGGGTCAGTTTGGAAATCAAAATGCTGAGTATTGTTTTGCCGATGTGAATCCAGGCACGGAATATATATTCTTTTTGAAAAGACATTTTACTGGGAAAACATTTAATTTATCAGCCATGCCAATATCCGAAGAAAATAAAAGAACTTTTAAAAGAGCTAAAAAAGATATCAAGAAAATTCTATGCGGCAAGAAAATTTGTGGTAAGTCCTACATTGTGTTTATACTAATATTTCCCACTGCGAATGTATAATCATAAATTATTGAATTCATAAATAGAAATGGAAAGTGTGTTTGATTTTTAACGTGATGCACTGTACTGTGTTACCGACACATGTATGTATTAACTTGTTTGTCGGTAAAAATCACGAACTAGTATCTTATTAAAGTCATGTCTATATTGCACAACGTGATATTATTAGAGATAAAATAATTTAATTCGTCACGATATCAACATTCGGTTTAAAAAAATTAAGTTGCATGACAAAGTAAAATATTTTATATTTCATACCAAAGTTATCATATAACAATCAGTTACCGGGCTCTTTAAGTTCCTAATCTTTTAAGTTGTCTTACAAATATTACGAGACCATCCCTAAAGGTATTAGGCTGTACAACACAAAAAGTCAACGTTCTTAATACGGTAATAAATATTTGCCATAACTTAGGTGACGTTTGAATGCCTTACTCATTTCTCATCTGTATTTACAATTGGTGAATATATGAAATGTGATAATTCTGTTATTACCGCGTGTGTTCAGTAAATAATGTGTTTAATGACCACAATGGAAGACATTTTGAAGACTCCGGTGTCTACGTGTTGCTTGTATAGTCTGGTAACATTAGCAAACACATCTTTAATGAATTGAGAAAGATAACCTACTTAGTGTAAATATGTAAAGCAACGTAAACCAAAATGTCATTCAATATCTTTCTTCTTTACACTTTGATATTTCACCTAGGTAGAACGCGGATATATCTGGCGATATTACATGATATACTTCAACTTTATATTCCGCGTTCATTAATTTACTGTCTGCGTGTAGACGTTTACTTTCATTTTTGTCATTTACTGTTACATTACGTTGCATATTATGAAACTAATTTGTGACTACTATTTTTTGGTGTTTAATTTTTCATTACTCATTTTTGTACGAAGACAGAAAATGCTTGATCATTATGAATAATCGTCTTAGCGCAAAACAGACTTGTTAAACAGATACCATTATATAGATTAATTAAGTATTCATCGTAATATATGCCTGCTTCCTGTTACCTGACCGATCTTAATATTTTATCATCTTTCTGCAAATTTTATGGCGAAAATTCTGAGAGTCAGATGTGCTACTTTATCTCCCTATATTAATGTTGAAAATTAAAATAAAATCGCTTCCTACCAAACGTACAGCATGTCAGAGGAACCAAACATAATTGAAGCCTTACTAATTAAAGGAAGATATTCTTATTTTTCTGTCAAAATATGCTAAATAATAGTAACACTATATACTGTCTCAACATAACTGTCGCGAAAATACCACGCGAAATAAAAACTTTAAAATATCAAGGAAATGTAAAATGGTAAATGACTTTCATATCATCCACATGTTTTTTTGTAAAATTTATATCTAGAAGTATGTATTGAGATGTGATCAGTGTATGTGTATGTTTGTAGGTCATCACACATTTGTCATATTATGTGTAATTTGTAATTGATGACCAATATATGACATTTATGATTGTATTTCTCTAATTCATTGGACATGTTTATTACCAACCTGTCTATCATTCCTCGATGGCTTAAATTGATTCATTTATTTATCTTATCAACGTTGACCTTTCGATTGTCTATAAAAGCTAACTTGAAGAACTAATCAGACTTCTAAGTAGAGTTCTCCAGCTTTAACATCACAAAATGGTGGCCGATGTGAATTCCATTTATAAAAGAGAACTATAGAGCCAGGAATTATTTATTTCCATTGCTGAGAGCCAGAATAATAAACGTGAACATTTCCCGGAAATATTTTTTCCATGCTTTGAAATGACTAGTATTCAATGAACCGGGTGAGAGACTGTACGTTATTGCTGATCGGGGTTTCGGGTCAGTACACATTTAGTAAATGGAAGCTAGTCACTTGGGACCAGGGACACAATGCACACACAGTTCTACTTGCATCATGCAGAACATGAAAACAATATATATTCAAGCTTAGTTTAAATATAAATACATGTACGTAACAAACCGTCCTTTAAACACTTCTACAAACACTTTGTGATATCATTGTTACATAGGAATCAAAGTGGTGTAATTATTTTTGTATTAAATAGAAAACATGTTATTTCAACACCTCTTTTTAACTAAGAAAAAATTTAACACGAGCCAGGTTTAAGATTAAAGAGACATGTGTGTGTCAATTTATTTAGCTCGGGACCCGATAACGGTGAATATATATATTTTATCAGTGCAAAAATGGATCACCTGTGTGATAACTATTCATATCGACCTCCGCGGAATGTTTTTGATACGAATTGATTAATTAAAGAAGAAAACATCCAGAGTTCTGACGATCTATAACCATAGCGTGAGCTTCGTGTATCGTAGACTTGGGTGTTATTTTATCTTTATGTTTTATTGTGCTAATTATCTTGCGGCAAACTATTGGAACCACGCTTCTGTGCTGTGATGTTTATCAGGTTAAACGAGACAGTTGTCGCCACATTGTACCTCAAAACTGTTTGGATATCATTCATTCATAGATATGTTCACGTAATTTTGTAAATTATTAATAGGTGTACATTTCATAAAGACATATTACACGCAACTTGGTTTATGGAATGTAGACTTGGACTGTTTCAAAGAATGTGTCACTAATATATTCGAACCACAAGCAATGTTCGGTATAACAATGTGTATCACGAGATCTACTCTAATCGCCTATCTGTTGTAGTATACATGCTTATAATGATTAACATAACTTCAATCAGTCAGTAAACATATAGAGAAAAACTAAACCAAAAAATCTACTTTATATGTTATAATACACTGGCCCCCGTTAATACCTTATTACAAATATCACACATTGACTAGATCTATACTTAAACCTAAATTTTCCGAGCATTTAAATACGTATCTGATAGGGACAATCCGAGGGGCTGAAAAAACAGGACCAGTCCGAGGGGCTGATAAACAGGACCAGTCCGAGTGGCTTATAAACAGGACCAGTCCGAGTGGCTGATAACCAGGACCAGTCCGAGGGGCTGATAAACAGGACCAGTCCGAGTGGCTGATAAACAGGACCAGTCCGAGGGGCTGATAAACAGGACCAGTCCGAGTGGCTGATAAACAGGACCAGTCCGAGTGGCTGATAAACAGGACCAGTCCGAGGGGCTGATAAACAGGACCAGTCCGAGGGGCTGATAAACAGGACCAGTCCGAGGGGCTGATAAACAGGACCAGTCCGAGTGGCTTATAAACAGGACCAGTCCGAGTGGCTGATAAACAGGACCAGTCCGAGTGGCTGATAAACAGGGCCAGTCCGAATGGCTGATAAACAGGGCCAGTCCGAGTGGCTTATAAACAGGGCCAGTCCGAGTGGCTTATAAACAGGGCCAGTCCGAATGGCTGATAAACAGGGCCAGTCCGAATGGCTGATAAACAGGGCCAGTCCGTTGCTCCGATAAACAAGGACAGTCCGAGGAATTGATAAACAGGGACAGTCCGAGGAATTGGTAAACAGGGACAATCAGTGGCTGATAAACAGGGACAATCCACGGAACTGGTAAACAGGGGCAATCAGTGGCTAATAAAAGGGGACAAACCATGGAACTGGTAAACAGGGGCAATCAGTGGCTGATAAACAGGGACAATCCACGGAACTGGTAAACAGGGACAATCAGTGACTGATAAACAGGGACAATCCACGGAACTGGTAAACAGGGGCAATCAGTGGCTGATAAACAGGGACAATCCACGGAACTGGTAAACAGGGACAATCAGTGACTGATAAACAGGGACAATCCACGTAACTGGTAAACAGGGGCAATCAGTGGCTGATAAACAGGGACAATCCACGGAACTGGTAAACAGGGGCAATCAGTGGCTAATAAAAGGGGACAAACCATGGAACTGGTAAACAGGGGCAATCAGTGGCTGATAAACAGGGACAATCCACGGAACTGGTAAACAGGGACAATCAGTGACTGATAAACAGGGACAATCCACGGAACTGGTAAACAGGGGCAATCAGTGGCGGATAAACAGGGACAGTCCATGGAACTTGTAAACAGGGACAATCAGTGACTGATAAACAGGGACAATCCACGGAACTGGTAAACAGGGGCAATCAGTGGCGGATAAACAGGGACAGTCCATGGAACTTGTAAACAGGGACAATCAGTGACTGATAAACAGGGACAATCCATAGAACTGGTAAACAGGGGCAATCAGTGGCTAATAAAAGGGGACAAACCATGGAACTGGTAAACAGGGGCAATCAGTGGCTGATAAACAAGGACAATCCATGAAACTGGTAAAAAGGGGCAATCCAGGGGGCTACTAAACAGGGACAGTCCGTGAAAATGGTAAAAAGGGGCAATCCAGGGGGCTGATAAACAGGAGCAAACCGAGGAACTGGTAAAAAGGGACAATCCGTGGAACTGGTAAACAGGGGCAATCAGTGGCTGATAAACAGGGACAGTCCATGGAACTGGTAAAACAGGGGCAATCCAGGGGGATGATAAACAAGGACAGTCGAGAAACTGGTAAACAGGGACAATCCATGTGCAGATAAACAGGGACAATCCGATGGAGTGATACAATCATTAATATACATACCTACATTTCATTGTATGCACTCAAATAATTGAACTTTCTTTTATTAGATTATTACTCATACTATTATTTGTTCATTCATGTAAGCTAAATAAAGTAAGTTATTTTTACATGCACTTTACGGTGATTCAGATGGGTGAAATGTACATCAATTATGAATGGATTATATCATAGCTCGCTGAAGCAAATTGATTTTATATATCTCTTTGCGATAATGTTGCAATACACACATTAAATCAAACTGAATTATATTTACATTTCTTTACTCAGATATCAAATCTCGTGAGGACATTTACACGGTTATTTTGTCGTTTTATTCTGGTTGAAAAACTGTCAGAATACTTAAATATGCAAAATACGTGAGATTGTATCGCGATGTACAACGTATTCAACGTATTCATTGTGTTATGTATGGTTGTAAACGGTATTTATCAGCGTTCTAGGCGACATACTTAGTCCGATGCACATAGTCCCATTAACTGAAACATTTACAAATACATTGTATTTTTTACATTTTGTTTGAAACATCGATGTAGAACCATCAAATTGTGTTAAATTTGTGACAAATAGGTTTCACATCAATTGAAAGTTTACTTATTTTATTTCACGTTTGTCACAATTTTCACATTTGAGACCGTTTTCATATTTGAGAAAATGTTCATATTTATTACCATTTTCATTTGAGATCATTTTTACATTAATTACAATTTTCACATTTGAGACCATTTTTACGTTTGGGACCATTTTCACATTTGAGATCATTCTCACATTTATAACCATTTTTATTTGAGACCATTTTCACATTTGTGACCGTTTTCACATTTATGACCATTTTCACATTTAGGGGCCCGACACCTCATCTTTAATATGTATTCATGTGAAAATAAGGAACCAATCAGAATTGTAAATGAGTTTTAGAACGTCTCATGTCAAAGCTATATGTTGATAATTCTCCATATTATAACGCATCAATTTCTGACTAATTCTGAAATCTCACAGGACCAATATCGTTACTTTGTCTCCACTATTTGCATTCCAAACCCCGACGGTATTCAGAACACATTCTCTATCAATTGTTGTTCGTGCTTTCTATCCTTCATGTTTCTTCTATTGATCGCATCACAACAGCAGTGTGGGGAATCGTAAATTATTCGTAAGAATGGCGATTAAATCTGGATCTGTATAAAACTGATTTGAGAGGAAATCTTTTTATTTGAGAATTTACAATACCGATCAAGTCCCATAATTCCTTGTAATAAGCATTGTCACGTGGTTGGTTGTCGTCTGTTTGTATCAATATCTATAATATAGCAATACATCAATATCTCAAATATAGTTTCTTTATAAAATTGTTGCTATAGGAACAAGCACATATATGCCTAGTGAAATATATATCAATGCAAGAGAAGATGCCTTATAAATAAACAGATAGTACGAGTGATATGTATTGATTCTAAACATTCGGGAAACCTCAGCCACTTCCGTCGAGCTGAATAGCTCGCCCGGCTTGAGCTTTAGGCTATCACCCGGCAGATCCGGGTTAGATTCCTGGGTTATGTTTTTCTGTGACATTGGCTACGGTCATGTCCTTCACACGTGGAAAAAGTTGTCAGTTACTTGAGAGAGACCTTGTTGGTACTGGCTGATTATTAATTCCATGAAATCTGGTTAGGTCAACTGGCAAACGTATTTAACGGGGAAATTGTTTAAAAATGGCGTAAAATCCCGATGAAACAAAACGAAATACATCATCGGATCAAATCCTCGGATTGTGGGACTGGTTACCATGCTCAGTATTATAAACCCGGGCTTATCAGATAGACTGGTGCAACACTGATTGTACATTGCTTTACAACTGACTGTATTCTTTCGACACAGCCGTACTAACATGACTTTGCTATTTTGCATATCAGTGTTGTGTAAACCAATCAAATCTTGCGTTAACCACTAAACCAACTTCGCTTCAACCGAACAACGTTTGTAACCTTGACGCGGATTGGTTAACCTTTTTATAAGGAGTAGGTTACCTTACTGAAATCCACTGAATTTACCAAAATTCATTTTGATTCTGGAGTGACCAGCAATCGTAATATCACTGCAATTTTAATGTTGCACAACAAATCTTAACATTCTAATTGCGCCGACCATCTTGTTTCAAGACATTTCTTTTTCAAAATACGAATTCATTTGACTATCAATGGATATATCTTATTACTTACCGTGTTGCTTTCATGTTTTGATGTAGCGAATGTTCACAATAACTTTGAAAACAAACTCCGTACAACTGAGACATATTCTGTGTGAATCAATGATGTATAGTGACATTAAATCCCCTGGGTGCAATTAATATCCATACATCGTGATGTTATTGTGATTAGTATGGTCATTGTTTTTTGAGAAATATCCATTATTCTGAATCGACCAATATTTCGTAGTATATCGGACATGTAAGTGCAGGATGGCTAATAAGTGGGCGTGGCCTTCCTGTCCTGATTGCGTCCCATTGTCTCCGTGATATTGATACATCGGATGTCAATTTACTCTAAAATTCTGAATCATACCGGGAAGTATTTCGTTGCGAACAGAGAACTACGTGTAGTTATGTTCTGGGTATATGTTTCGGTATTTTCTGGGTATGTCGATCATTTGTGTGCGCATTCTGTTAGTTATTTCTGCCTGTCAGGACTGATTTTACGAAAAGAAATGATGTTATGTAATGTTTGGGACGTGTACACCTAAAGCCATGAAATCAAGTCAATGCTTTCAATACTGATACTGTTCAGTTAAATTAAGCTCATTTGTTTTCGAAATAAACGGTTTGATCTCGTTTCAACACTATTGCAGTATTCAACCATAGTTAATTATTTCCCACTGCAAAATGGACGTATCTAATTACGCACGGCGTATTTTATTTACGATCTCTGTCATTATTAAACGGTTGTATGAATCAACAGATTCATGAATATTTGCTGACATTATTTTCGAACGTCAAACTATCGATCTATTTCACGACAACAGCAAGTTGCTTCAAAACCATTGATAAATTAACGCCAAGTTAATTGCAAACAAATGTCACTTTAACAGCCTGTTCAGTGAATCAATTCTCCAATAATGAATTGTATGATACATTAAGAGTAGGTCAAAGTACTGTTTTACAATGCATTGTAGTCAAATTTAGATCATTTCTACCGAACATCAGTACGGACAAATTCCAACAATGTTATTATACCACGGGATATTATCGCTGTATTTTGGTCCCAAATTGTTAGGACCCTCCCAGTTTTGTTCGGCACTAAATCAGTTTGAACTGTTTATTTAAGGTTAGCAATTCCATCTCTTGTTCAATCATTGCTGTCATATTTTAATTCTAAATACTAGCAATTCTAAATTATTCATCACACCAGAGCACTGTAAATAGGGACCTCACGCCATAAGCAAACATTGAAAATTACAAGATAATGTAAACCTTTCAAATTTAAAACTATTTAACCGCAACAATTTCACTACAAGCACGTAGCATTCAAATCTCGTTTTAGGCGAGTCTATCGATTTATGATTTATTGGAGGAATTCAACAATTTTCTACATGGTATATTTGTACCAAAATTCACACTTTCGGGGCCTATATTTTGCCGTTTGGGTGAATTTCTGCCTGACAAATATATACATGTAAAGGTCTGTCTGTATCACAGGTACCCGCGCCCGTGACATGACTAAACACAAACACCGCAACCTTGATATATCAGTTTCCACAGCAACAACCACCCACACCTTGATTTATTTTATAACTTTGTTGATATATCTGTGACATGTATGAATATTCAGTATATAAAATCAAACAATGGATTCCCTAAAATGTTTTATCGTCGAAATAGTATATATTTAAACATTGTATAAGATATTAGTAGACGAGTTACGGTATTTTTCAATTTGATATTTTGATGTAGGAACTATGCACTATTGTGATCGATGTTATATAACACGTACTAACCCTTGCCAAACCTTGTGATCTGCAGACCGTATTGCCTCCTGATTGCAATTGGCCAAGCCCCTGTGGTCTGTAGACCGCATTGCCTCCTGATTGTAATATTGTTGAAATGCTATCATTATTCACTTAGGTATGCCTGGCTTTCTGTACAAATAGCATTCAAGTGTTTATGTTGCTCGAATTAAAGAAGTACTTTTGAAGACACTTAACTATCGAACGTTTAAATATTGATTGTTGATTTGCATTTAAAGATCGTTATCCACAGTACAAAGAGAAACATTCAACTAAACGCAACGACTTAACTGACTCGGGACTAAGGTCACCAAACTTAGTTTTAGAGACCAGTCTCAGAATGCGTCCTTGTCATTGGTCAAATTTATAACTGGTTACAGAACCGAACAATCATACGTTTTAGGTTTGAGACTGATCTCAAAACTAAGATTTATAATATCAAGCATGTTACCGACAATATCATGAACTTTTCACTGCGAACAGACCAGGCTTATGTTATATTATCTACCATGTTTTAGTGCATGTGTGTTATTCCACAAGGAGAAGTTTTATGTTCACTAACCTCTGAACGTACTCTCGACACGGACAACTTGCAATGTTCAGGGTCTGGTTGGAGCTTGTACCATCATTGAGGGGCTTGTTAAAGCGTTTCATCCTTCCTGATGCTCATTAAAAATGTCTGTTACAATTTACCCCCGGTATACCTTGTTTATCTCGTCTGTAGTTTACTTGATTTATTAAAATCCGTACTTCTCGTCGAGGAAAATTAATAAGGGCTCGATTGCGAACATTCCAAGAATGTTGACTACATTTCGCTCAAGATAAAAAAGTAGGTCTTATCAATGATAGACCGTGATCTATTTATATTCATTTCTACTATTTTCAGCAGTTGTTTATGACAGGTGATAAGGAATAAAATTCCACGACGTCAATTAGTCATTACTGAACCATTTATTTTAATTTCATCAAAATTAAACATTTTTTCTACTCAAGATAAATCTAACTTTTTACTGAATTTAATTATTTCTTCGGGATGTATATTATCGTAGCACCGTCTGTCCGTACGTTATTCCGTTCTTTGGAAACATTTAGGGTTTTCAGCTTTGAACTTAAAAAGATATTAGGGATGGTAATGAAACTTTACAAAAGCAACCTAAGAAAGTTTTTATCGCGCAAATGTCAGGCGTCTGTACCTGCGAGGTCAAGGTCACTCTTCGAGGACGACCCTAGCTTGCTAGTGACATATCTCGTTCTTTTAATACTGCATGTATTAATATCGCAGATCTACATATACATTGCTGAACATCTTGAAGTCTAACATAATGTTTTCAGCTATTAAAAAACATTAAAAATATGTTCTCCGTGCATGGCGAAGTAAAGTAACTATATTTTGTTACGGCATACAAAACATTTCAAATTTGAAAACGTTTTAATGAAACAAATGACTCCAAAATTATTTAAACATGAAGTGTTCAAACTTACAGCACAATCGCTTAACAGAGTCAATATTATTATAGTATGATTGTAAATAACATCACAGTTAAAATGAACTAAAATGTGAACAGAATATTAACATATATACACAAAAAGTATGTTTTTGTCAATGGTATAAACACTCTCTTTTAAATACGAACTTAAGTGACCTTTTAGTATCAAAAGCCAGACATTTGTTTCCAATCACTAGAAACATTTTGCTGTGTCATACATATAGAGTGCGGCGCAACAGTGTTGTATCTGCGTCCTTACAAAAAATGAGATATGTCCGTTTCGCGCCAAAACCCGCGATATATTCGTATAGACCCAGTATAAATACCAGTTTTAATTCCTTGTTTTGGCACAAACGTTTGAAGTTGCCTATAAAACTAATCACCATTTACTTTGTACTGCAAATGTAATGTCCTTTATATAATATTTATACGAGTGGCTGTGTACTGTTACATATATTTATTTTATTGAGACAAGCTTTATAACTAGAGATAGTTACCGGTCTACATTGGAGTGTACGATAAAGGTTATTGAAAAGTAAGTTCAGTTGTTACGATGTTTCATAAACTAACAATTAATTGTAACAAATTGTATTACATTTTGGAAGTCACACCTTGAAGTAAAATGAACGCAGCTCGTTGATATTACTCTAGTGTGAGTGATTGTCACAATGTGAATGTTTAATGACAAATTGTTATGTGTCGTTCATAAAAGAACTTGTTTTGAGTTCACAATGCAGGTCGATATGTGCGTTAGAAATTGTATCTATAATAAATCGAAGCTTATTTCAAGGTCTACACTCAATGAGCACAAATGGCTCTTAACTCCATTCAATGGGCGACAAGGTATGTGTATGTGGGTTGTACGATCGTTACGCAGTGATCCTATGTGTGCATATTGTAAGACGATGACTTATTTGCACAGTTCGTGTGAAGTGTTTGCAGTTCCGCCTGTCTACATTTTATTGATGAATTCAGCGTATGACACACGTCGGGAATGACTTCAAATTCACAGCTAAATGACAAGTTAGATAACGCATTGGTCTGTTTTGTGATATTTATAATTTAAAGAATGATCGAAAACGCCAACGTGTTCCTTCCTAACTGTAAGTCGATATTCATTATTGACATTCAAATGTTTTTTTTTTATAAATATGCTAATATGGTAAAGTCACGTGAAGGTAACTGATTCGCCCACACAACATATTGGTGACAATACATCCCTCCCTTCCATTGACAAATTTATGTTATCTGGGCTGGCCCACGCATTCACTATACAAACATGATATCTTGTTTTCATTCATCACGATAGAGTAGTTTTAATTAACACCGTGGTCACGTTGTTAACGATAGCTGTACCTGACGGTTTTATGAAAAGCGAACATTTCATTAAGGAATCATGGTCGGGCCTTCGTAGTGTCGTGTTACCACCTGCGACGGTACTATGGGATGGTACTTGACGGGAGACAGCATTATGTGGCGGTACGACGTGACGGGGCAGTACTATGCGGCGATACGACGTGACGGGGACCGTACTATGCGGCAATACGACGTGACGGGGACCGTACTATGCGGCGGTACGGAGTGACGGGGACAGGGCTATGCGGCGATATGACGTGACGGGGACTGTACTACGCGGCGGTACGACGTGATGGGGAACAGCACTATGCGGCACTACGACGTGACGGGGACAGGACTATGCGACAATATAACGTGACGGGGGATTGCACTACGCGGCGATACGACGAGGCGAGGGACGGAATTATGGGCGGTACGACGTAATGAAGACGGTACTTTGCGACGTTGTGATGGCTCTGGCATACTTTCGTAGTAAACAATTTTTGTGAAAACCGCTTGCTTGTTAACCACCGACTATTCACATTAGATATAATAACACTGACTAATCTGGATAATCGCTTTAACATTCTTGCGTGTTTAAATTCCTCTTAGGGAAGTTTTACAAATAGCACCTGTCAAAGCGAATGAGTAAATTGCTGCAAACACGTGAAAGATTTAACAAAAAATCACGTTAAAACATTGTAATACTTTATAGAATATTACCACTTTCTGACCATTACACAAAGATTTTGCTCGGATTTCACCCCGATTAAGTACAATTAACCTCAATTAAGTAAACTCTAACCCGGCAACACAGACAAACTACATAAGTAAGAACATACACCATACATTGTATTTCACCAAACAAGTAAGCACCTACACCATACATTGTATTTCACCAAACAAGTAAGCACATACACCATACATTGTATTTCACCAAACAAGTAAGTACCTACACCATACATTACAACACACCACATAAGTAAGACCCTACAGCATACATTACAACATATCACATAAGTAAGAACCTACACCATACATTATAACGTACAACATAAGTAAGAACCTACAGCATACATTACAAAACACCACATAAAAAAGAACCTACACCATACATTATAACACACAACATAAGAAAGAGCCTATACGACACATTATAAAACACCGCATAAGAAAGAACCTACACCATACATTATAACACACAACATTAGGAAAAAACCTACACCATACATTATATTACACCACATAAGAAAGAACCTACACCATACATTATAACACACCACATAAGTAAGAGCCTATACCACACATTATAACACACCACATAAGAAAGAACCTACACCATACATTATAACACACAACATAAGAAAGACCCTATACCATACATTATATCACACAACATAAGTAAGAACCTACACCATACATTATATCACACCACATAAGTAAGAACCTGTGCCATACATTATAACACACAACATTAGGAAAAAACCTACACCATACATTATATTACACCACATAAGAAAGAACCTACACCATACATTATAACACACCACATAAGTAAGAACCTACACCATATATTATAACACACCACACATTGCATTATGACTATGAAACAAGTTAAGCGGTACGAAGTCTCTAACGGAACATGTGGTTCATATCGTACACAGCTCGCTAATTCATCTTCAACGTATGCGGAAAATTCAATTATCTTTGAACCAAAACCTATCGTATTTTCTTTAATTTTTTTACCAAACGTGTTTGGAATAATAAATACATCCCAATATACCGAACCTTCCACATCACGTACAAGTATAATGTTGAACCAGTGGCATCAATCGATATGTATGAATACGGCTACAAATTACAATAAAATCTTATCAGAATTATTCTGAATTAATATCGCTATAACTGTTGTAATGTGTCGGAACTACGTCGAGTGAATGTGATCGTATCAATTCATTTAACTAGCCATAATGCATGCTCTTGTCGCAGTCAATTGATTGAATTATGCACAATATGCCTGTCCTATCTTGCCTGTCAATTGATTGAAAATATATTATGCATGCGCTATAATATGTACGCCTGTTAATTGATTGAACTATGCACAATGTGTGTCCTATATTTGCCCGTCAATTGACAGAAAAACAATATTGTATGCGCGTTCTTTAAGACCATTCAATTGATTGAAATATGCATTACGTCATATAATTCCTGTCAATTGATTGAACTATGCATTACGTCCAATAATTCCTGTCAATTGATTGAAATATGCATTACGTCATATAATTCCTGTCAATTGATTGAACTATGCATTACGTCCCATAATTCCTGTCAATTGATTGAACTATGTACAATGCAGGTCTCATAAATGCTTGCCAGTCGGTTGAATCAGTAATTATCATTCATGCAGGTCCTATCTTTTCCCGCCAGTTGATCGCAATATGTATAATGCATACCCTAAATTCGCTTGTCAATTGGTGTAACTATATACTTGGCATGATCTAAATGTTTCTGTCAATGACGGGACTATGAGTTCACTGCATATTTTGATGTTCTATTATTCCTGTCAATTTAATGTATTCTGGATATTATGCATGCCCTGTATTTGCGTGACAGCTGAATGTGCAAAATTTTGTGTATATCGTGTTTTTTTTCTTGCCAATCTATGAAACTGGTTATGTATAATGTATGTTCTCATGTTCTCCTGTTGGTTGATTGAACTTTGTCTAAAGCATGCCCTATCTCTTCTACTTATCCCGTCAATTGATTCAACAATGCATTATGCAAGTTCTAGCAAAGCTTCATTTCACCATGGCCTTGTCAAATATTTCCCCTATGTCTCTCGCGTGATGTGTTCTGTGTACTTCCCAGAGTTATTGAGCTAGACAGATCTGCCTAACTTCATCTATTTAGTATGATTTTATACAGTTTGTGTGGTGATTGCGTTCTGCTGTACTTATATGCAACTGGAGAGATATATTGACCGGGTTTAACTTTATCTTTCGGTCCAATGAGGGATACGATGGTCTAACCGAGAGAAATTTCAGCTAACTTGATCTATACCATTCGTCTTTCACACAAATCATTGATTGTACGAGAAATAATATTACTTATTTGTGCACATTTTCGGTTCCTATTGTGAACGTTCGGATCATATCATGACACGCTATTATTGGCATGTATTCGTCCATTAAGGATCGTGTGAGAGTTCTGGACAAAATGTATTGATTTGCCTCGTCTTTATCGTTATATAGCATGATTTAATTCCCATTTCGTTTAGAGTATATATTTGCTTTCCTCTTGGACTTGTTTGAACAGACGTATACTGTATGTCAACATTAGTGTTAAAATATAATACAGTTAGCATTGTCTTTTTAAGTATGTAGTAGTTTTGTCCAGTTACTATACTTAAATAGTTTTTACGAACAAAACTATACTCTCAGTCATTATACTACATTAATAATAGTTAACCCTGACGTTTCTCTCGTCATCTCTGCCCAAGGTTATTTCTCCCCTCGTCTCTTAATACAGTCGTGTCATTCGTTAATTTTAAGTCGCGTTTTGAAACTGTTCTTCAAATTTAGATGGACCCCAATGTTGTGTTCATAGAGGATATGGGGGTCTATAGCAAAGCCTTGGCATAAACTATGACTGTTTTACCATTGTATTCAACAAATGCAATTATATTGTATTGACAAACATGTAAGTGCTATCTATTTGACAATAAAACATCTAATCTACCTAAAATCTCGTATGCGAATAAGCTGTAACACAATGTAGACATTTCATCCCCTGGTCTTAATAACTATGAATGGGAAAAACGTCTGCAGTATTACATAGAGGAGATGACACTGTCGTATGATGGTCTTTAAGTGACATACCTACAATAGAACTGATAGCTACATGTGACTTCTGTGTGATTATCACACATAGCTGATAAGCCCAATGTTTACGAAATGACAATGCATTTTTGTTTGTTCTTGTGCGACAGATGTTGGGTGATAAATTAGGACAAGTTTGCGTACATCAGCCCGATACTTGAGACCAGCGACCAGTTATACCATTGGTCAATGTCAAGGGTGTGTTCAGAATGAATCGAACGGAGACTTGAATATTATGCTGGTCTTCAAATATCAGATTTTAACCTCTTACCGTGCTCTAGAATGGAGCCACGTCTGTTAGTTATTCCACTAGTGATATATTGCATTATGAAACCCTAGTTTGTATTTTATACTGTTTGTAAGACTGTTGTACCATAACATCATGTCTGCTTGTAATTGCACTTAAAGTTAACAGCAAAATATATCAAATCAACAAGTCTGTTCTGAAACGTTGGAATTCATTGTAACACACTTCGAAATTAACCTCTAATTTGGGCTTAGATCTCAGACTACGATATACACCATCAATTATTTAGTTGCAGATTACAAACTTATCATCACAATTCTATAGTTGTAGAAAAAGGATTTACTTCGCATATATTTAGTAGTAAGACGCCATTTTTTCTCACTTAGCAATACAAACGGCTGCAGACGATTGCGCCATACAATTTAAAACATGAATCCCCCTGGAACCGTAAGAATAAAAATTCAATCAAAATTTCTCTCAAAATCAATAACTCTGTGAATGATAGATTTTTCTTTTCGGAAAAAGCTTTTAAATAGGAAATATCGATTAAGAGTGATCTTTATTGAAATATAGCGTCAGATCTATGCGTAATTAAGTACAAAAGGAAGATTTGTTGATGTTTAATGAACATTATGTTAACATAATTGGTAAACAAAGCTCATACCGATCTCATTTATTTATTGTTTTGCTGTCGTTCTATCCTTACATAGTACTGATGCCGTATTCGTAATCGTAAACTCGCACTCAGACTCCAAAATGGTGAATGTTCATCTTTCTCCTACTGTGTTATAACAATATAGATTTTGATAAAAATTGAAAAAGTGTTGAGTGGGTAACAACAAATATTCAGACAAAAGTGTTATTTGTTAACACTGAATGAAATGAAAGGCTGGCAAATTATAACTGTTGCAAATTGAACGTCTTACGTCTGAGGTTTAGTCCTAAACTGTTTGTGAACAAGGCCCCTGGTCTTCTTGTTTTACCAAGTAATTTATCACAATTATTTCGTTCCGGTATAACAGAGTCAATATTACACTTGTTACTTGAATCCCTGACATAATAATTGCGTCTCGTGAGTTCTGTCGGTCATTACTCTTATTGATACATTGAACAGTACATAGTTTTTGTCAACGAATGGTTGATTCATTCGAGGAAATGCTTTAACATAAGTATATATACCTAACTGTTCTACTTTAATCAGTCGTTTCACTTGTCCTTCTTCGCTTTTCAGTATGTGTTATACGACATTATCAAATTTGTTATCTGCAAATTCATTCGTTTTTCCTGCGCGTATATTTCATTCTTTCTGAGGAAAGCAGCATTTCTGCCTGGAAGAAAACATCGATAATGGTAATGAATACAAAAGAAATATATTGTCCCAGATGGACTCGTTTTTGGCTTTGAATGAAGAAATTTGGCGGGAATGCATTACATAGGAAGGGAGACATGAAGCGCGCAGTATCTGCAGGAAAACTCCCTCCATTCAATGTCTTGTATAGAATGTACGAGAAAACGTTACCCATTTAATGTTCTGTGCTAGTGAGTTTACGAGAATCCTGTTCCTGGTTTCCAGATGTCTGTGAGTAACAAGTTGTTGTTCTAGCGTTACGTCTGAGTGTTGTCTACACCTCATTGCTTTAGTCTTACTTTCAATTTGTACCTACTTTATGATTAGTCATAACTAGCACGTCATTGTAAAGTAGAAGAAACACACACGCAGGCGCGCGCATGTATTCCATTAGAGCAAATAAAGTACTTGCAGACTTTCTGTTTTGCCTGTATATCTGTACTACGACATTTTAAGCTGGACATTGCTGTAATTAACTCTCACTTTTCTCTTCATACATTATCATGAGGTTGATTCTTATAAATCAATGCGATTGGCTTCTTCGGTCACGTGATGTGTTCTGATCCCGGAATTACAATCGTTTCACATGACAGTGTGTTCTGATTCACACTCAAATCTCTGATTCACACTCAAATCTCTGATTCACACTCAAATCTTTGATTCACACTCAAATCTCTGATTCACGCTCAAATATCTGATTCACACTCAAATCTCTGATTCACACTCAAATCTTTGATTCACACTCAAATCTCAAATAAATTGCTCATCTGTCTGTAAGCTAATGCGCACATATCTCCGCGATCAGACTCATCAGAGTGAAGATTTAGTGGTGTGAGACCCGGATTTCAGACCTTACAAGGAAATGACTGCTGTATATTGTAAAAGATTAAAAAGAATCCAGTCTGAATGATGAATGAAGATTTTATTTTCTCGCAATCAAAGGTCACGTGATTGTTCCGCATTTCCATCCCAAAGTCACGTGACAATATTACATTTACCTATCAAAGTAACGTGACAGTCTCACATTAACGTATCAAGATACGATATTCAGAAAACATGACTTGCGAAAAAGCCAGCTCACCATGAGAAATGTCTTGAAGGCAAAGTATTGTGCTAACGCTCGGGTTATGTTCGTACAGTTAATGCAACTCTTTTGATTGAATATTTTTTACGGCGTAGAGTTAAACAAACATTAGTTTACTCCTTTGATATTTAATCATTACAGCAACTTGAAACAATTAACCGATATTTTATTTTAATTAATTAGCCACCTACTCCATAACGAGTTTACATTGAATATATAACAATGGAGGGCATACTGGTACATGTAACGTATACTACTGTGCCACCTCTCTAGAACAACAACCTGGTATAGACAACCTTTGTCTGTTGTGAAGAGGTTGTTGCTCTACAGACGTTGATTGAATTGATAGTAGCGTGTTACTACAGGAAAAGTTAGTGTTGTTGAAGAGAGGTTGTTTTTCTAGAGAGGTTAAATGGAAAGTAAACTATTACTACATGATAAAATGGTAATGTTCTGAGTGTGTTGCTCAAGAGAGAGGTGTTCTCTGGAGAGGTTGGACTGTATACACGTTATTGTATCACGATTAAGAGGTGTATTCTGGAGAGGTTGGACTGTATACACGTTGTTGTATCACGATTAAGAGGTGTATTCTGGAGAGGTTGGACTGTATACACGTTGTTGTATCACGATTAAGAGGTGCGTTCTGGAGAGGCTGGACTGTATACACGTTGTTGTATCACAAGAGAGAGGTGTATTCTGGAGAGGTTGGACTGTATACACGTTATTGTATCACGATTAAGAGGTGTACTCTGGAGAGGTTGGACTGTATACACGTTGTTGTATCACGATTAAGAGGTGTACTCTGGAGAGGTTGGACTGTATACACGTTGTTGTATCACGATTAAGAGGTGTACTCTGGAGAGGTTGGACTGTATACACGTTGTTGTATCACGATTAAGAGGTGTACTCTGGAGAGGTTGGACTGTATACACGTTGGTGTATCACGATTAAGAGGTGTACTCTGGAGAGGTTGGACTGTATACACGTTATTGTATCACGATTAAGAGGTGCGTTCTGGAGAGGCTGGACTGTATACACGTTGTTGTATCACAAGAGAGAGGTGTATTCTGGAGAGGTTGGACTGTATACACGTTATTGTATCACGATTAAGAGGTGTACTCTGGAGAGGTTGGACTGTATACACGTTGTTGTATCACGATTAAGAGGTGTACTCTGGAGAGGTTGGACTGTATACACGTTGTTGTATCACGATTAAGAGGTGTACTCTGGAGAGGTTGGACTGTATACACGTTGTTGTATCACGATTAAGAGGTGTACTCTGGAGAGGTTGGACTGTATACACGTTGGTGTATCACGATTAAGAGGTGTACTCTGGAGAGGTTGGACTGTATACACGTTATTGTATCACGATTAAGAGGTGTACTCTGGAGAGGTTGGACTGTATACACGTTATTGTATCACGATTAAGAGGTGTACTCTGGAGAGGTTGGACTGTATACACGTTGTTGTATCACGATTAAGAGGTGTATTCTGGAGAGGTTGGACTGTATACACGTTATTGTATCACGATTAAGAGGTGTATTCTGGAGAGGTTGGACTGTATACACGTTGTTGTATCACGATTAAGAGGTGTATTCTGGAGAGGTTGGACTGTATACACGTTATTGTATCACGATTGAGAGGTGTATTCTGGAGAGGTTGGACTGTATACACGTTGTTGTATCACGATTAAGAGGTGTATTCTGGAGAGGTTGGACTGTATACACGTTATTGTATCACGATTAAGAGGTGTATTCTGGAGAGGTTGGACTGTATACACGTTGTTGTATCACGATTAAGAGGTGTACTCTGGAGAGGTTGGACTGTATACACGTTGTTGTATCACGAGAGGTGTACTCTGGAGAGGTTGGACTGTATACACGTTATTGTATCACGATTAAGAGGATCATTGTTGCATCTACTGAATCAAACAATCAATAAAGTGACACTTAACTGTCTGATATTTTAAGATCTAAATTACATGATAACCAGCACCATTTAGATCTTTGATTTGGATAAAACAGTTGTAAGACTGTATTGCGCTTTTTATGTGATATCTTTCTTTTATCTTCATTTCCAAAATCTCCTAGATCATTATCTACATTATAATCTGAATTATCCTTGTGAACTTCGTTATGCGTCTGCATTTATACAATATTTTAGGAGACCAGTCTCAAACCGCAAGCATCTGATTGGTTGTTCCTGGGCAGAGTCTAAAAGTTGACCAATCGCAATGCTGCGTTCTGTGTCTGGTCTCAAAAAATGGTTTATAAGCGCAAGCCCATATATTTTGTGAATAAATGAAATGCTGCGATTAAACAACTATATAAATTGCCAATGAGATACATAAAGATATACTAACACAAGGCTGATATTTGTGTACATTTTGTATTCATAGTTTGTGAATATTCTAACATACACGTTTATATACGTGAAGCATCTGCACTGATGAAATCTGTTTCTTCACCAGATGTTCTGACATTTAGTTCCAATCATTTCCTAAGTATATGTGTGCAGCGTAGTTGAGTGACAGACATAGTACGTACTGTAACACTGCGCAAACTTTGACAATTCGACTTGTTTCTATAGATGAAGCTTTAGCTGCAGGTCTTATATGCACATAGTTTATAGTTTACTACTTGCTCAATTATCTTTGTATATAACAACGATTTATATCTGCGCATATAAACATCACATTCGCATTTTCTCAAATATACCAAATCTGGATACCAAAAACTAGTCTTTATGCAAATAAAAAAACAAATATCCTGGTTAAGCTATCGCCATTTTCTTCAAATTATATTTTGGAAATCGGGTCTTTCGAAGATCTGCTATCTGCACAAGCCGACGGTGCTTTGTGTTTATTCAATTGATTTATGCAGCGTTTAAATCAGTTGCTTGAACAATTGGTATTTTATGTTCAAGCAAGCTTTTTAGACGGTAATTAGGTTATACTATATAACTGGCTTTGGTATAAGAACGAGTAAATCATTGGAAATATGATTTTATACCAGCCAGCTGAAACAATATATGATAGCAATGTTTTCGTTGGGTTACCTGTGGGGTATGGAGCCGCCTTGTGTAAATATTCTATAAAAACCAGACTAAATAAATGTAAACAAAAATACTAACCTAGATAAGTCTATGAGAATCGAGATATCTGGTACTTCTGCCACAACTTGTGTACCCTATACATTATCAAGAAATTACATTTTATATTGCCCCATAATCGGTCTTGAAAATATCACGTTCACCATGTTTTGACTGTTGTATGCCGTTATAGGTAGAACATTTTATGTTACTTCTAAAATACCTGTTTAACTTGAAAACTGAAGTCATTTTGAACGTTTTCAATCGGTGGTCTGTTGGTTGCAAATTAATCAGTTCGAGGATTGAAGGCGATACTAGGCGATACTGTTCTATCAACATGCACATTAGGAAGTACATACGCTTGTTTCGCCTCCATCACTCAGGTTTCCTTACATCTGTGGTGTACGTTTATGATAAGGAAGTTAAATAGCCCCCAACAATCGTATAATCTTACTGATACTTTACACCCCCCCCATCACGTTGAGCCACATAGAATATAGTTACAGTACATGAGTAATACTCTTTCCATTTTCCAATTCGATATTGGTACGCTGAGAGTATTTGTAAAATAAGAACTGTATGTATTATGAAGTTCAACAATCACTATAGAAACTGATATATATAATCAGTATAAAGATGCGATCTTGATCGATATGTAAGTCTGGCTTCCTTAATAGATCAGGAATAGCAATTTATTGTTTCAACTTGAATTAATTCTCTTCCGATGTCCAGTCAGAGAAGTGCCGCTTCCAGTTATTCAACGTTACCGACTTGCTATAATAAATAAACAAATAAAGTTACACAGAATAGGGGCAGAGGTTTATAAATGATTCCACAAAAGTATTCCTGAACCTTTCACAACACTTTGATTGTGCAGCCTTTTACGTAGTATTCGGAATACGCTTATATAATCTTGTTATTAAAGTGAAGCATTGTATTGCAATATAATGGTTATGTTATAGACGCAGTTTATCACCTGTTGAAAGTGAAAATGCCATTATGTTAATTCTTACAGTCTGTCTAACGCCTTCAGCCTGTTGTTAAACGTGTTGTACAAAGAGGTTGATAGGCTAGAAAACATGCTCTTACAACAGCTGAGTATTCGGTCTGCCCATACTCACTGTATGTGGTTCAGTGGCGCTATCAATTCATACATTGTTCTTTTATAGCATATTACTTCTTGAACTTTTAATGTTTTCAGCTTATTTCTGTTCTCTGTTAATCCTGTAAGCGGGTTTATCTGGTACACAATTAGTGGTTTGTGGTTATAAATCTGAAATTGGAGACCAGTCTCAGAGCGCCATCGTCGGATTGGTTGATTCCGCGAGTAGTCGTAATATTGACAAATGAAAAGGCTGAATTATGAGTCTGGTCCAAAAACTCAGTTTTGTGCCAAGAAGATTTTGGGAATTTTCACTTTATAGTAGCATTTATCAAGAAAGGTTGTACAAAATTATTAAGTCAATATTTTATGGTAATTATCATACATCGAGTGTGGAAAAACATTTCAAGTCGAAGACTCGTTCCATTAGATAAGATCTCTAAAACTTACCAACATATTCCGTCTGACAGATCCTGTTTATTCAAATATTTATCAGCACACTTTACACACAAAACTACTATGTAAAGTTGTGGATGTGTTTGTTGCATTTATTCTTACCAGAGTCCGGTTTGACGTTGTGAGCATGTTGCATCTTTTGTAATAAAACAGTCATCTGACATTTTTATTAATATATAAGAGTTACGTTTTTAATTAATTGTACGCCAACGTGTTACAATTAATTTCGTGTCGACAATGCGGTGTATCAACTAGACAGTGTACATGTATGACAGAAGTGCTGACTTGAACAATGTTTATGCCTTTTAACGTTTATGGCTGATAGTATACGTTTTATGATTTATGGTAATTTCCAATAATTCTAAATCTTGTTCAAGATTATATCAGAAGATAATTGCAGACACGGAAAGAAAGGTTATCTGTTAATCCTATTAACAGCATAGAAACGCTTCATCACAAGAATTGGAATGTTTCCAAACTTCTAGATAAATGGTTTACATGTAATGGAACAAGCTAGCAAGTATGTTTTAAGCGAATCGAAATGTTAGTCTTGATAAAAATAGGTTCGCTAAGGACGCGAATGTTCTGTGATGGAACTATGTCTACCTGTCTTATACTAGCGTCTGGAAAGATGGAACATAAACTATTGATTTGAAAATTGCTAGCACCTGATGATATAACACCACAGGAGACTTTGCGCTACAAGTGGTTTGAATAAACAAGCCGTTGTGGATGATACGAACTGTTTTTAATTTTGATATTTCTGCTTCAGACTTTACCAAGCTTCTACCAAGGCTTTGCTATGATGAAATAAAACATTACTCCACGAATGTACAGACCGTATTACAGTTATCTACAATTTTTCGTACTCCAAGAGTTATGTACATTATCACAAGATATATTTGCTACGTTATCTGATAAATGATTACTTTGAATTTGAACCTGAATTAAGACTTAGTGCTTTCAATGCAAACTTTCAAATATGCACACGTGACTTGCTCGTGGTAAAGAATTTGAGCAGATTCACATTCATATAATTACCCATTGTGTCAACTTCTGACGACTATGTAAATGCCATTTTCACGGAAATGTCATTATAACGGAATGTCATGGTAAACTACTGACGACTATGATTATAAATGTCATTATCACGGACCGTCATGGATCTGTTTGTCGTCAGTGTGTACCGTGTGGCAGTCTTGAATACAAGTCTGGTATGGTTGTCTGTTAAGTGTGGTGATCTTGAATATAAGCAGAGTATGAATATATGTGAAGCGTGCTTGTCTCGTCCGATATTTAGTCAGGTATCGTTTGAACGATAGGCAACTATCCAAAAACATCATTTGGTTGGTAATTTCGAAGTTTCGTATATAACCTTGAAATCAGGAGGAAAATAAACAAGTGTGATGAATAGAATAAATTTATTTATCGGCAGACTAGAGCTTAACCACATTTTGTTTATTAAAGAGGAAGAGTACATTGTAAACGTACAATGTATTAGACACTGGTTAATGTACAAAGTTTTGTATATACTTAAAACAATAATGTCTGACATAATTTACAATTACAGAATAATTAACCGTGCAATATTTAGATATTTACAACGTCCTTTTTTTTTGTTTGACCGTACAGACGAAACTTTTCTTTGTTGTTATTGTAGGATTTCATGAGATAAGTTACAAATGACGGTCTTGGGTCTAAGATTGTAGATATAGGGTTCAGGATCTTTCTCAAACCTCTAGGACCTGAGTGGTTGGTTCTAAGAACGGTATTCAAATTGACCAATGGGATGGCTGCATTTTGAGAATGGTCTCCAAACTCATTTCTAATACATTGGACCCTGTATCTCTGCGTTTAACTATGTAACATTCATTAAAATGCTTTATTAAACAATCTGCGTACAATCGTCATGGTGACCACTTGTCCAAGAGCAATGTGGATACGGCAGTGTTGTATTACTCTGATGATAATCTACATAGTGAAGTATTGATAAATGTCTAAAAATGATACCACCATATGTTTCATTTAACAACGTAACAATGTTAAATATGAAATAATGATTATACGGGATGCCATAATATTTATTGATTATTCTTGGCGCAAGAACTTTTGATTACATTTTGTGCTGTTTCCTGAAAAAATCTGTATGCATTTGGAATTTCATTCCATTTTGAGTTGCTGTTGTTAATATGAAGAAACAATTTGGATGGCTTTGGAATGTTCTTTTCAATTTGATGTTGACGCTGTCTGGTGAATTTACAGACTCTTGTCAGTATACATCTTATATTGTTATGCATATATCGCGAACGTAGGATCATTCTCCTAAGTATTTGATATATCCATCGCTAAAGTGTGAAACTAGACGACAGTAAAACGTCTGTCTGTGTTTGGGTGCAATAACACCATGTCGAAGCCAACGGATCGACAAAATACATAATGATGTCTGTGCAATATACGTGAATCTAGTTTAAAAGACGATACCGAGCCTTGTAATGCTTCATTCATCCTAATGTAACTGGAAATATTGTGTAAGTTTCGTCTGATGCGACAGACGATAATAATACGTTGGGTATATTCTGTGCGCATTTCAGTTCAGCGGGGGAGATCACCTGTTTGAAAGCTAAGACATTTGCTATGTTTAACTTAGATATTAAACTTGTCTTATCTTCCCATATGAAAACTTCCTTAGATTTATCGTCAGTAAAATGGCAGTTTGATAATAATCGAATTGAAGGCACACGGTGCAGTTATTCTGCATAATTTTACTCGGATTTTATCCCATTGCGCAACCACTTAAAGCAAGAATGTTAGAAATATAGTTATGTATACCTCTGCAATGGAAAATGAAGTTTTTTGCCGTAATCTATAAACAGGGTGATCAAGTTGCTGTGTACTTTAAGACGCGTCATACAAACGTGTGTTAAGTGTAAAACAATGCACGTAATACATAATTACCTGAAGTACAAACTGAAAACAGACGATAGACTCAACAACCACACGCGGGTCAAAGTGTTACACAAAGCACGTACTGCGTTGTTTCCACCAACAGACGTAAAGCAAAATAAGTATTGAAATAGTGCATGCTATAAAATTGACAAATTAGGAAACGCGGTGGCAACGGTGAAGCAGACGATACAGTAAATAGCAACGATCCTTGAAACAGTCGTTATCTTACAGGCTGTGGTAACGTTAAATGTCGCATCACCGCTAAATGCTTAACTATTATATAGTTACCTCCTCCAATGGAGACATAGTTACTATTAATATAATTATACAATTGACCCAATACTAAAGGGCTACTGCAGTATTGGTATTTAAATTGCATGACTGTTTTTGGTGTCATAATTAAAAGTTTATGTTACTATGGGGGTCATTATCACACTGGGGTTCACACAACATTGTACAGTGACGTATTGAAGCTATGAATGTGTAATTTCAAATTCATTGAAACATCAATGATGCACAGACGTTATTATATGAAAACAAAGCTGTGTATTTTAATCAAGATGTTTTAAAACTTAAGTTTGTGTCATATGTAATTGGTTTGTCAGCAACTCTCTCCATAATTATACAACATGTACATTATATGTCAAAAATGGTATCTTTATTTTAAGCACTCCACAATTACTTGCAAATAAACAAAATTCTATTTGTTCTGTAATCACTTAAAACTAGAAATCTTATTTATAATCACAGTGCCCAAGTGCATGTCGGTGTGTGGTGTATTTAGTGGGTACTTAAGTGAACAAAGTATCAGTGTGTAATATGAGCAAGATATTGACCACTTGATAACTATGATAACAGCACACTAAGATGTCTACTGAAAACAAACCTAAGGGTTGTTTGCAAGGTTATTTCTTTTCTCGTCCATTAAGCACGAGTGTGTCACTTTGGTGGATGTCTTGTGATAGAACATATTACCAGTACAACATTATGAATCACTTCAGTCATATGTTAGTTGTAAGCATGTGCATTCAACTGTCCATTCATTAGCACATATTAAATTAACTATTCATGATTCATGACTCTACTCACTACTTTCCAACATAAATTTTATTTCGGATGTTTAAAATTACAGTAAACATATTTATTAAGAAACATGACATGCTTCATTTACTTCCTGCTACTGTTCTATGTTCATGCCGCATTGTCTTAACCAACGTCTTCATATACCGAAGTGCTAAACATTTCTATATTACATATTCTATTTGGTACAATGTTTTATATGCTATCCTGAATGTAATTCTTGTTTTATTTGATGTAATTCTGAAACGTGCGAGTGAAAAATTGTAACGACAAAATTGTAATGTAAGATGTTTGCTTAATTTACAATAAATTCCTAGCGGAGATATTTATTACGAGGTTTTATAAATACGACTTACGATTTACAAATATTTTGCGTTTAGCTTAGAAATGTCTTACGAAAAAATTAAGATGCGTTGTGAATACCACCCAAGACCATACCTAATATACTGTGATTTCGCTTTATTAAAACAATTACGCCATTTAGCGGTAGGGTTTCGACTTATACTGGTGGTACGAAAATATGCGATATTAAGCGTTTGAGGTGCGACATATAGCGGCAAATCTTTGCGACATTTAACGTCACCAGTTTGCCATATAACATTTGGAGAGACATTTAACGTCACCCTTGCGCCATATAACATTTGGAGAGACATTTAACGTCACCATTGTGCCATATAACATTTGGAGAGACATTTAACGTCACCCTTGCGCCATATAACATTTGGAGAGACATTTAACGTCACCATTGTGCCATATAACATTTGGAGAGACATTTAACGTCACCCTTGCGCCATATAACGTTGGATAATGATATTTAAACATCACCCTTGCGCCATATAACGCTGGGAGCGCCATATAACGTTGATAGTGACGTTTATTGCCAGCCTTGCGCTATATAACGTTGCCATGTATACCATCAACAACCCGGACAGCTGATTACTGATATAATACACATAATTATAAAATTGTTACAATAAAATGTATTCAAACACGTCAGCGTGTACCCGTAATCATTTTAACAATCCAGGAGTAGATGGGTCATATTGACAGAGTAGGACAGGACAATGACGTCTAGCATCTCTGTGTCGTTATGTATTAACGGCACGATGTTTAGTTGTTGTTGTTGTTTATAAAATTACAGATGTTTCAAACTTCTAAATATGTTTATCACGTAAAGATATGCAGCTTTGCTAGACTGTCTGTCGTAAAACTTGAACAGAAACAGATACTTCTGATAAAGAATAGTCACGAAGGGCACATGCACATTTCTCCTTCTTGTGGTGGACAATGATTTACATGACATATTGACGTCATTTCCGTTATGATGACAGTGTTGTACAGAATGACGTAGTTTCGTTTTTTTAAAAATACGAGAAAGGTGCACCTAACTAATAATCAACTGTCGCCAAAGCATTCGTATCGCAACATTATCTATGCATGCCTAAAGGGAGATAGGAGTACACCTTTAAAATGTCCTTTGTTTATAACTAAATGATAAAACAAAAAGGATTGTTACATTGTTGTTTACGGATATAAATTATTTTCTACATCTATCTGTTTTTTAGACGTCATTTGCCATTCGGAACACCTCGACAATTTTGTCAGCTTGACAAAAATAGCCCAATTATTCGAAATGTATCTATTGATGATGAAATTCAGTAAGTTTGCTAAGTATGCGTTTAAAATTCACATAGATCTATAGAATTCGTGACCATCTATTTTAAGACGGTGTACTTTGTCAATACACAATTAACGTAAACACGCTAGAAATTGTTTCAACGAACGTCCTTTTACTGCTGACAAACAAACAGTTCCCTTTGTTCTCTTGTAGTTAAGGTATTACGCAAATTAGTCTCTTTCATTGAAAAGGCGCATGTCCTTGTTATGACAATCATATCGTTATTTAGTAATCATTTCACTGAAAAACAGAGGACTAGTTCAAACTAAATGCCCAAAACATGAAAGTCGCCGCACTTTAACTCTATATCCGATCGTTAAAACCTTAAGATAGAAAATATGTTTAATGGAAAGTGGATTGCCCGCATTTACTTCTAGATTTCAATAATCCGCTAATAATATTATAATATGCTTGATCTGCCTCAGTTTGAAGTGTTCACTGTTTATAAAACACTGCTACTCCTTTTGTCACCAGAACAGCAGGATATGTTTTAATTAAAACTAGGACTATCAAAAATTACCAATTATTTATTTAAAAGCAAATATATAGATCATATTGTAAACATTTCTAGTGTGGGAGATAGGCGTGAAATGAAAGCTGTTTTACCTCAGCCATTATGGTTGTAATTGTATTTTCTTCTTAAAGATAGAACTAAGAAGTACTCATTAACCATTTGTTCGATCAACATTCAGTTCTTACACTGACGAACTTTTTTATGCGTGAATACATTTTTCCTGTGCCTTGACAGAACTGAAAATACTACATTCCATGCCGTGTAATTTGTCATCCGGTGTAGCGTTATTTTGTCATCCGGTGTTGCGTTATTTTGTCATCCGGTGTTGCGTTATTTTGTCATCCGGTGTTGCGTTATTTTGTCATCCGGTGTTGCGTAATTTCGTCACCCTGTGTTGTGTTATTTTGTCACCCGGTGTTGTGTTATTTTGTCACCCTTTGTTGTGTTATTTTGTCACCCGGTGTTGTGTTATTTCGTCACCCTGTGTTGTGTTATTTTGTCACCCGGTGTTGCGTTATTTTGTCACCCTGTGTTGTGTTATTTTGTCACCCTGTGTTGTGTTATTTTGTCAACCTGTGTTGTGTTATTTTGTCATCCGGTGTTGTGTTATTTTGTCATCCGGTGTTGCGACATTTTGTCACCCTGTGTTGTGTTATTTTGTCACCCTGTGTTGTGTTATTTTGTCATCCGGTGTTGTGTTATTTTGTCATCCGGTGTTGTGTTATTTTGTCATCCGGTGTTGCGACATTTTGTAGACCGGTGTTGCGATATTTTGTCACCCGGTGTAGAGTTATTGCATCGGGGTTTGTATTTATGTTTGCGGCATGGAATTTCCCAGGTTGACTGATATTCCCAGGTTGACTGATATTTACGAGCACGTTTAACTATTTATTTACATCAAGATCAAATAGCAGATGAAATATGCAGAGAATATCAATCTTGCTTAAATTAGGCATGTGTGCAACAGTTTTCTGATGGAACTAATCAATATGTATGACTCGTTGTGAGACAAATTGACAAATTATTGTATACATATACATGTAAATTCCACTGAGAGAAAACAGCGTCACTGAGAACAAAATTAGTCTGCAAAATCCATAATGACGTCAGAATATTGACAATGTTTGAAACAGACAAATTACTTCGAAAATGGTTTTAATGTTGATGGCGGTATAACCAGTTTATGCATCTGAGGAGTGTGGAAATTGTATTCTGCTAAACTGAATCAGTTTAACAACCTCTGACAGTGTAGTAATGTAATTAATTATCAATAATTGCTACATTTCTCTACACAGTCCTACTTCTATTTACTCGATATTGTACAAAGACGTCTGAAGACGGTTTACGATTTATATTCAGAGAGGGATCAGTGCTTGCCCCATTCATTTATTGAATCTCATTATTTCATATCGGTTCTTAAAACAAGTTGTAAGATATATATTAATCAATATATATGTCTGCTTCCTAGGTAACCAATCGGTTCAATTCAGGATTGATAAATTAAGACAGCGTTAGACGTTCGTGCATGCCGAGGTTCGAACGCACGGTTATAGTGTCCTGCGCTTTACCACTAGACAGTAATGCCGCTATTCCGCTGTTTTTATTTATCGACTCGTAAATCCATAGAATAATTTAATAGCTATATCTTATTACAGTCATGGATTTTTAATTCAACTTATCTTAATTGCATTGATTGCGGCCAACAGAGTGAAAAGCGAGTTTAGTATTGACATCTCTACCATACTGTTCTATTAGCTGTAGTTTATTGATTTCCACCGTCTTGCCTTCACAAAATGTGGAACATTATATATCATATAGTACAGCAATTAACGCTAGAGTACGCTGCGCAGTAAATTATGCTAGAAAAGAGACGCTGGATTCTAGTATTGGGATCTTTTCGTCGAAATTTGGTTGTTAACTCTCCAGGAAATGATTTAAAGTCATTAAAGATACATGAGGGAGATTGTCGGATCTTACAACGGAGAATAATTTCCAATATAAAACGAGTTTGCTTTTATAGTCGTCTAGGTTCACAAAACTTCGCCGATGAAACAATTTCAATAAGAATGAATGATTGCAATCTTGTAATGTTTCTGCGTAATTGTCGAGAAGGATAAATTCCCAAATGATGTTGGCTTTAAGTAAATTGTATTCTAAGTACGATGTTTGTGTTTATGTGAAAGTTGGAAGTCCTACAGAACATTTTATATTACACATTAATTTATCCACATGATCTCATAGATAAAAAATGCTCAACAACAAACAAGCAGCAAACAACATCATTCAGAATTTGTTTGGAATTCATTAAAATTGACAAAATGTATCGTAGTGTTTGTTTTGTAATATTTATAACGTTTGCTTAGCGCTGGACGCGAACACCGACCGTGCACTGCTATTTGTGATAGTTTTTTAGAACAACAAACATAGACAAAGAACCGAGCTATCATCTCTTACATCGACTGTCACATAAATCGGTGGTCAATACAGAAATCCACATGTATAAACATCAAACATAGATGGCTCTATTTCCCTTAACACCATTTGATGAATCATTGGAATATATGTGTCATTTATTGTAAATTTGTATGTCAATGATTGGACGTAATAACTTCTCATCGTTTCATCTCTCATTCCATCCTGTTTCTTTTATCCTTGTATAGACCAGTACAACGTTACTTTCATTACGATACCCCCAGGAATGTGGTTAAATTGAATAAGTTTCAGCCACGAAATGTTTGCGTATTATTTGTTGTTAAATTTCGTTAGTCACACAAAGTGATGTTTTAAGACGTATATTGGATTTAACGTAATCTTCAAACAATCGCTTAAGTAGTGTCGTCTGATTGTCACATAATTATCATTACTCATTACGTACCACAGTACACAATCTCATCAATACTATACACAATACATCAAAGAATGTATGAATGAAACACACACTCCCTACTTAGTGCACCTTAAAACATTAGTTGTAAATAGTTTGTGTCATTATATGGTTATGTCGTCTGCATCGTCATCTCATTCAGTTTAAAGTTTTGCATATAATGATCATTGATTAACGCACAGGTAGTCTGATTAGTATTTTGTTATAACGTAGCTTCGCTCGATTTAATGCGTTGATATTTATCTAGAAAGTTAATGTCACTTTGACATTCTGATGTGACTGTTTAATATTCAATATTCACACAATTAGCTTGACTTCACCATCCTGTTCAATTTATGACAACTGTCATGCAGTAAATGATGTATTATAATTGTCACTTATTCACCAAAAAAGAAACAATAAATATCAATGGCGTTGTATGTTAAACTTTTTATTTCTATTTTCACTCAGTTATGATTGACCCTCGTGTTTTATTTGGACAGCAAATGAACAATCTTGTATGTTATACTGTTCGGTTAATGTTCTATGTTCAGAAAGTTTTATTCTGTATTCTATCCTAAACGAATGATCAATGGTTCTGTTTAGTCCTGCCAACAAATATCAGAGAACGCGACAACAGCCAAACGAAACACATTTGCTTTATTACATTAAATGTAACAATAGAGATAGAAAATATTGAAGAATGAAAGTTGTCGTCTGATCTCCGTCCTAGAGTCATCAAGTATGATAATTACATTGTGTATCTCCCGGAGGCTTGTCAACATTCACTATAACCACCTAGGTCTTCTTATTTTCCAATTTTCACAAATGTTAAAGTTGATACTTTTTTTATATTTGTCATAATTAGGATATAAGTGATTATCTTACAGTAAATTGTACTGATGACACCAATCGGTACAGCTGTAGGGGGTGGTGGGGTTGCCCCTACGGAAACATGGGGAAATAAGGTTCCTTATGTGATTTTTTCAAATTGGTACCAGTATCAAAAAATATTTTTATTTTCGGGAAAATGAGAATGGCTTATATCGTTCATAAACGTAAACTGTGTTTGTTTTTTTAATACCGATAACTTACCAAAATTTCTAACAGCCAGTTTGTGCTTCACGGAGAAAGATGCTATGTACGTTTGTTCTTCTATTTCAGTGAAACTCCCAGAATTTGATGACAGGAAGGCAATGAAGGACTTACATATCAATGCTGGGAAAAAAATAGAACTTAATTGTCGTTTACAAAGAAAACCATTACCTAATGCGGTATTCACCTGGTTGAAAAATGACAAAGATGTAAACACTTTAAATATCAAACGACTTCGTATCAAAACCAGCAAGTAAGTATATATATATACATAATTATACTTAACGCCATTAAAAACGCAACTTTATCATTTTAGCATTCGTTTCGTTCAAAGTGTTAAACCCGTCTTATTGTTACAAATGAGTAAATAATTTTTCAAAAAGAAATTAAACTATGGCCCTAGTATTAATATCAAATAACTGATGAAGTTGAGCAAAATTATATTTGAAAATTTAAATATAATTATTTCTTTATAATGTTCACCGTGCTAATGCGGACACTATTTAGTTGCGTTATTAATGACGTGGAGTTATACGTGTACGTGTAGAATCTTTGTCACATGGTGTCAGTGTATTGCGTATTCAAATTCCACCCCAACTTTTCCTCGTACAAATATTCACCTTAAATTTCCGCATAACAATTCAGCGATATTCATTACGACCTCATATACATGACCACTTCTATATTTGTTTCCTATAATTATTGGGACGGTTGAATAAAAATAGTTCAAGCCTAGTATTCACCAAAAATCTCATTTTTCGGATTTCCTTTAACTCAAATTATCCGAGTTATCAATTAATTGAGCGTCCATTTAAAATCTGTTTTCACGAAGGCGTCTTAAGCGCAACTCAAACATAATTTGAATATTTAAGAGAAATTTCCTTCTTTCAGCTGAGATAACCCTAAAACAATTTTGAGTGAATAGCATTTGGACCAAATCAATATAAATTGAGAGAGTACTTAAACTTGAGTTTAAGCATGCTCGTCCATATGTGATCTCCCGGTGACGAGGATAAACAAACTCAACCCCACAAACTGTCAGTTTGGACTTGATACTTTTAAATAATGGACTAGTTTTATACTATGCCAGTGATTTTACTGTCGAGTATAGGCTGTTTCCCCTTATCAAAAAGTGTCAATTTTCCCCCAAAAATCTTATTTTTCCCCCTAATTCTTTGAGCATTTTTCCCCTCGGACTGAATTTCTTTTTATTAAGTCAGGTCAAGAATATTTGCTCTTACATCACCTCATAAATATAACAAACACTAGCCACATCTGAAAAGTTATTGCAAATCAACCATTATCTTATTTTCCCAGTTTGGATTTATCACGCCTGAAAAGGCACAGGCAGTAAAATTATTTTCAAAAAAAATCACCGTATGCATGCTCGAGAATTGTGGCATGTAACACTTTAAGTTCAAAGACTCAGTATAGTGTTATATCGTATGATGATTACCGGTATATTACAGGGTTACGTACTTACCACACGTGAACATTTCTGTCCGTAACGTTGACAGTTGTGTTGAGCTTTGCATTCTATATTTGTTGTTTTAATGTTTTGTTTGTCCTCTATATTTAATATTCATTATCTCTACTCAGAATTTTTGTTGTTGTCTAAACTTGTTTATTCCGATGTGCTTGTTGCCCCATCTCAATCAGTATGGCATCTGTGCAGCGAATGTCACATTTACTTACATTGAACTCTTTCTATGAGCAAATAGTGCCTCGTGCATACATACATTCGTGTTTTTTTTTCACAAACCATTGTTGCAAATAATTAATTACTACTGAATGTATTATGCTGCATTGGAAATGACTTCAACAAATGATTTTCCAAGTAATGGTGTCATTTTCGACGTTGTTTTAAGCTATAACTGGCCCAATAATTCGTCCATAGCGTAGGTGTCCTCATATATCTTCTTCAGTATCAATTTTTATACTTGTCAGCTGTTATAAAACCGAGTTTGTAGAGCAGTCCTAGAATGCAGCTTTGTCATTGTTCAGTTTCATGACTGCTCTCAGATCAATCAATTAGATGCTTGAATATTTAGACTGGTTCTCCTAACATAGTTTGATAACCTCAAACTCTTGTATGTTTCAGGAAAGGATCACGACTCAGTATAAGAAAAGCTTCACCGTCAGATACTGGATCATATATATGTATTGCTAGAAATATTGGTGGCTCTGCGAGACAAGAAGCTGAAGTGATCGTGTCGGAAGGTAGGTGGATAGTTCAATACAGAACAACCTCTCAAGCGCAACCATCTCCCGAGCAACAACCTCTCTTCAACAACATTATCAGTTTTCACGAAATAAGAATGCACTGCCAATTTAACCTTTCAACAACAGTAAACGTATGCGTCCCTCACAAGATGTTGCCCTGAAGAGGTTGTTCTGTTCTTGTTCTCCGGATATATTTATATAGTTGATCAGAATATGGCATCAGTATTACGACTGACTACCTAGCCCTAACACAAACACGACAGAGACTTGCTGCTTCATTATTTTATATCCTAAGAACGTTAAAATCGCTACCTTAAAGAATTCAACGTTCTTAAGTACATGATTTGGTATAAAATTGTGATATCATGAAATATGAAAACATGGATTACACGATTTCAAGGATGACGTTTCCACGAATTTATCCAAAAAATGTTTAATTATAAACTGTGAAGCTTTCAGAACTGATGATTCTAAGTGTTTTTATGATATGAAATTAATTTCAAGTTATGTTAAATATCCACTTCTAGTCTTTCATAATTAAACCTTTTCTTAACATAACTACTCGAGATGTTTTCGCATTCGACGGACTCGTTTCTTTAATTACGTGTATCACAATGGAACAACCACCGGATTATCGTACTCCTTCCTGAATAGGGTTGATGGGAGATGGAGAAACTATTTACAGATCTTACCATCTCAATGACTAAATGATTAACGGTCCTTGTAGAACACAATACATGTATAGTATAACACAGTTACCGAGAATTGTCAATTAGATTAGACGACAAACAATCCAAGAGCTTTCAACATTTCAGATGATTTTCTATAGAATTAAATTAAATGTGAAGATGTGTTTACTAAAGTTTAGCTGCTTATGAGATCTAAAATGGGCTAGAAATATTCTGTAAGCACAGATATAGGAGTTATTTTGAAGAGGAACAACACTGTCTGATCGATTGCTGTTTAATCAGATTTGTCTGGGCGTTTTAATGCGTTCCACTGTTATAGACCAGGAAAAATAACAGAAACAAAAAAGCATGTAAATAATAAAAGTGCACATGGTTTGCCAGAAGCATTCCAGGCTTGTAATTGAGATTCCACGAATGAATGTATGTGTGTGCTTTGATTATGCTACAGACATAATGATAGATTTCCAACGGACCAAGGTTATTAGTATGCGTTAGCAACCAACTTGAATCCAGACTGGTTGGTTCTTTGCACAGTCTGAATTTGACCAATGAAATGCTGCATTCTGAGACTGGTCTCTTACCTCAGGTATGTAACCACGGGCCATGTTTAGAAACATTTGAAGATCAAATCAGGAGAACCAGTCTCATGATCAGACTTTGCCATTGGTCAGTTTTGAGACTTTTCTCTGAAACAACCAATCGGATTCTTTAATTTCCTTATACTGAACTCCAAACTCAATTTTATAATCTCAAGTTATAAATGCTATGATATGCTTATATGTCAGGTTCAGTAGTGCCACCAGTAGCAGGAGATAACGTGATGAAGGACGTCCAACAAAAAATGGGTAGCACATTAAGATTGTCATGTACAATAAAATACCAGACGACACCAGAAACCAAATTCCGATGGCAGAAAGACGGAATTGAAATACGAAGTGAAGAAGGCATTACTATTCGCTCTAAAGGGTAAGAGCACAATGACAAATAATGATTTATTCCAGTACTTATCTAGTTTCACACGTGTAATGTAGTTATCAGCGCCATTGCGTTTTATCTGCCTTTACCAAAATATTGTTTATTGATCCGTCATTTTAAAAGCATTTGGTAAGCCTTGTCAGATAGAAGAACAGTATTTATGAATGTAGACGTTATTTTTCGGAACGGCTAGTTGGCTGAGACAGTGTACCCTAGCAATAGAACATGTCAGCATGTTACTACCTTCCTACATACCGTTTCCAAAATAAAACAAGTGCGCTTAAAAAAGTAGTTCCTACGGAACAAGATTTGTGTGCGTGTATTTACTACGTATTGTCTTAATACTGTATACGCGACATACCTGTAAGATAATGTTTATCTGGTGCATTCACTTTTTACACAAGTTTCCTGATTATTTCAGAGGCGAATCTAAGTTACGTAAGAACAACGTAGTGCCATCTGACCGGGGTGTGTACAAATGTATAGCGGAAAACCAGGGCGGGGTTTTAGAGCAACACTCCAATGTTACAGTATATGCCGGTATGTATTGTTATTTTAAACAGTTTTACTGAATCGATGAATGTCGTTCGATTCCTACCACCCTGTATTTATTTCCTGTTTAAGTGTTTCAGCACATTTTATCGTGACATTGTCATGGCAACTGCTTGGGATTAATTGTATAGGAACAATTTTGAAATGCCTACAGTATAAACAAATATAAATTGTACAAGTACATCATGTTTTAACATCAGAATATAAATTGGACTATTAAAAACTACAAAAGTTAAGATGATCAGAAAATAAAATTGAAATAAAACAACAACAACAACAGACACCTCACATAAGAGACATACATACAATAATGAAATATTATTGATATCATTGTTTAAGCATTAAGTAGTTCCTATAATTATTTTTAAATGTTTCTGTATCAGACAGACAACGTATATTTACAGGAATTGAATTCCATACCTCACGAGCATAAAAAGAGAATGTTTGTATACCATAATTTGATTTAAAGGAAAAGGATGCTATGTTATTGTGGGTGGTGGATCTTAATGGAATATGAAGTAACCAATATCAGCTTGAATGAAATACATAGTAACCAATATCAGCTTGAATGGAATATGAAGTAACCAATATCAGCTTGAATGGAATACAAAGTAACCAATATCAGCTTGAATGAAATATGAAGTTACCAATATCAGTATCATGTACACACACAGTAAGAAAGAATCGCAATAGAATACGAATACGCTATCTAAAATATGTTGAAAGCAACATAAATTTTAATAAAATATAAGCATGCAGCTTAAATGATAAGGGTATATTCCAGAGTCATCTCTTACTAAACCGGTAGCTGGATCACCGAAATTAAAAGACAGGAATCAAAAGTTTGGAGAAGATATGCTGTTAGTGTGTTCGGTAAAAGATAGAACAACGCCTGCCACAACCTTCAGATGGGAAAGGGATGGAAAGGAAATAAAAACTGGTGATGTACCAGGACTAGTGATACAGACAAAGGGGTAAGTGGTTAGATTGTTGTCTCAAGAAGTTTCTCCAAGTTCAGAAGCTTATTGTAGCAACCGATCGATTTTAATTCATGACATTGAGGTCGGACGTCTGTAGGTAACCCTAACCCCCGGCCCCAGCAAATTGTGCAGCTATCTCCACTTCCCGTACACCCAACTTCCAGATTTTCTGCCACGAGACCAAACCATGTTCAATATAATCTATCCTCCCCATCTTTTCTTCAGTTGTTGCAAACCTGTACAGCAATAATTAAACTTACTTTCACTTATATCCAACTTATTCAATTCGAATTTAGTAACAACCAGTCAACAGCAAACGTGTACAGCTTACTTACAGTGATTACGAGTGGAATTTCTACAAGCACCTGAGCTGATTTACCGATTCGTAGATCCTTCATTAAGTAGTCTGTACAATTTATAATTGTAATTACGCATAATGAAGAATAAGTACTATTTAAACTAAGGGGTAAGTGTGAGTATCACATAATTCACCGTCAAAGCAAACTATACAAGGCATGCTGTGTTGTTGAAGTATAGAGTACCGGGCTCCTGTTCCGGTGGCCTTTGGTTCGAATTCCGCAATGGGTGAGGTTGTAATGTGGTCTTATCCCTGGAATAGACTTTCGTACTGAAAAGTCACCCAGGAATCAGAGATCGAGAGTGATTAGTATAAGTTATGAACTCTTGCTTCAAAGTCGATGTGAAAACTTAACATACAACGTTACTATAGATGGACATGTTTTGATCAAATGAAATAACAGAAATATTGGCCAAATATCATTATTAGACGTGCTTCATAACGTACATTTAAGTTGTTAAAGTCTCAGCACTAATTTAACATTGAATACAATTTTTAACTGAAGAAGTTTACGGATTTTTTTATGTTTTTGCTGCGATTAAAACGAAAACTATTTTATTTTCCAGCGATGAATCAACCCTAATTAAACGTCCAGCACTTCTGTCAGATGATGGCATGTATACATGTATTGCTGAAAATCCAAGTGGGGTACTTAGACAGAGGTCACGTGTCACAGTGATTGACGGTAAGTTATCAACATGTTAACTATTTATATTACTGCATGATTGTACATAGATATAAGTTTTATTTTACATATATATACATTGTACGTGGTAGATGTAAGAACGGGATACGTACATGTATTCAGACGACAAGCGGACAGTATTTACACGGGTACTTGGTCGGTATAATCAGCATATATTCCAGCTTTAGCTTACTGAACACACACCAGATGATATTTGGATCACCATATCATATCTGAATAATATACAAGATAAATATACAGTGGTAGATTCTGTGTTGACCTATTTATTCATTATTTCATTTCCTAAATACATGACAATCGTAAATCACATTTTCTACACGTCACATGTTTCTCGTTTAATGATAAAATCACGAGTTTTACGATTTTGTTGTGCACGATTTCACTATTTGGTTTGACATTTTGATTTCATGAACAGTGAAAAGTATGAGTTGTGAAATCGAGAAGTTCATGACGTCACATATACAGTAAAACCTCAATAATATGACAACCGTGGCCTCTGAAGAAAACCGGTCTTGTAAATGAGATGGTCTTTATTTTGAGGTGACCTGTATGTTAGGTTTTACTGTACAGGAGATGAAATAATGTATAATGAAATCTTCACTGGTATTTTATACTGCTGTCAATATGTACATGTTTAATATCCTAACTGTATTTGACAATTACGAATGTATAACATAAAGAAGTCAAGGTAAACAATTAAATCCTCATAACAATGACGGATCTGTAACAATCCATGTTACTAATGATGGATACGATAATCATACAGCAATTGTCAATTAATATAATTAATGAATATAACTTGATTTATCGATTGTCTAACTGAACGTTTATATGGCTTAAACGTCGTGGGAACAAGATAGACCCCTCGTAGCTTCGTGTATTATCTAATTGGTTTATGCACTGGTAATTTGTTGAAACAAACAAAGTTAATCATATATATCAAATTACATAAATATTTGGTCTAGACATGTCATAAATTCCATTTAACGAATGTCACATTATAACTTGTGTTATGCTAATAACTGAAATACTGACCATGGTTATAAATATCTGGAAGGGTAATAGAAAAAAGGATATATATAGGAAAATAGAGAAAGGTACCATGCTACCTTTGACATTTGACTGCAGCATTCTAGTGTATTAAGTATGGTGTACAGAAATAGACAGTGAGTAGGTCTGCGAGAGGAGGACATAATCTGTCAGGCCATTAACGGAACTGTTGAGTGGGAACATTAACAAATTGCAGTGTATCAGTTCACACCTTTTACAAGATATTTAGACAATTGTTCGATCAATATGTCCTCCTGGGGGTAATAAAAACCTAACAATGGTAATTGCTTATGTTATTGTCTAATTGACAACGAACTTAGTTCGTTTCCTACAGACTAGTGCCCCTTTACAAGCGTTCCTGTGCAGGAGGCCATGTGTTCCTTCACGTTAGACCACCTGCCAAGAACGCTAGTATTAGAGGAACTTGTCGTTAAAACTGTGTACTGAATGTCTGAAATAGTTTTGCCCAATCATTGTCACAAAAAACGGATAAATTAGCATAAAAACTTGTGAAAATGGTAGATTAGTTGTAAATAGTTCACTGATTGACATAAACTATCTTATTTCTTTATCAAACCAATTACCACAAACCTCGATATACTGTGACTCGACTTAACCTTGATCGGGCGACGTAATGTACAGTGCTATCAATTTATTTATCTGTTGTGACGAGAACACGAAAGTAGCTGGTATTTAGAGTCGCTGATTTTTTTCAACTGTCCCAACTTTGGAATGTTACATTTTGATACACAAGTAGTTATATGTTTACGATAGTGTAGACAATTAGAGCAGTGGTATCGCATGATGTTCAACCACTGCAAGTTTCATTCCACCCACTTCTGCATGACCCTGAAAACCTAGAGTTCATTTCCTTATTTTTGGGAGTGATATTTATACATAGTTTCCTATACATATCAAGGTTTGCACTATTATGGTTTATAATACATAACAGCATTATTGTACAGTTTTCTGTGACGGCATGAGACATTTCTACCACATTGTATTATATTGTTAACTACGGAAGACTGGAGAGGACTTCTGTATTCACCATTTGATAGTAAAAAAACACACTATAAATTCTGAAATCGTGACATTCTAGATTTTACAATCTTTGATTTCGAACCAAATGGTGGCGTCTTGAAATCATGGAGGTCGTGATTTAAACGAACCATGATGTCACATTTAATGACAATGCAATGGTGAATTAGGAAGTCCGCATCAGTCTTCCATAGTTACTGTATTATATGTAGAATCATATAAGGCATGTTGATTTGGGCATTGTTTCTTATATTCAGTTGACCGTCCCAAAGGTAAGATTGTAACCTTAAGCGTTTTTATTTTGCTTCGTTTTTTATGTGTTCCTTTTTGGCTCAATGACTGCCACACTATCCGGTAAACTGTATCTATCCCAGAATTTGTAATGTACTAATATTACCTTGTATACTAATGAGACAACGTATCATAGAATATATACATAACCCCACACGTTGACGTGATTATATTAAATCATTTGGACTATTGTATACTACTATACATACAAAATGTGTGAGTTACTTAATAAGACCACATGCCAACACACTTTATATTATTCTGCATAGTGTACAGAGTTATAACTACAATGGGCTCACATATTCTGTAACTTCTTACATGCAATGTAGATAGTCTTCAATATGTTCAGTCTTACTTAACCCTCTCTGTGTCAGTGATTAGAGACATATGAATTGTGTCCGTCCATCAATTCAATATTTGGAACCCGCCATGTGAAAGCTTCAATGTTAAGGTCAAGCGGTCGACTCCATGTTATTGTAAATACATTATGTGTATTGTTCGTCCATCCATCAACCTTTCTAAATGTTATTTTATACACGTACATTGTATTGACTGTACCAATTAGACAACTAAGGGTCAGTGCATTTGTCAAACAGATTCCTTGTTCCTTTGAAAATAAGTATAACGTAGGACTTCTGCTTATTGTGTGTACAGTTTGGCATGCGCTTAAAGGGTGATGTAAGAACTTACAACACTGCCACGTATACGCTGGTACTATATGGAGCTATTTAGCATACAACACTGCCACGTATATGCTGGTACTATATGGAGCTATTTAGCATACAAAATATAGTCGGACTTATATACACAGAACTCCTGATCTTACTTTCAATACGGCCGAAACACACTTCAAGTACTTTAAAATTAACGACATGTGTCAGTTTGAGCGTACAAATTCTGATTTGTGAAACTTAATTTGCTATGACAGACATCGAATTGTTTGTCAGATACCAGACTTATACCTTATTGATCTAACGTCCCTGCTACCCTAACTCGAACTGTTTAATTGCAATTGCTGAAAGTTGATTAAAATACATTGCGTTGAATTCCTCTTCCGTGGAAATTTAAATTCATTAACAAAGTGGAATCAATTCGCATCTAAATCACTAATTGTTGTTTCTCATTTTGACTTGACACGTAAATCTTTTTATCTTTGTCTTGGTATTTACAACCATTAACCTTAGAGTGAAGCCGTCCTGCTGTGAAAAAGAACTGCACAATGTTCTTTGTAATTCAGATAACCATTGACAGATGTCTGTCATATATTGCCTTTAATTCACAGAAGTTGATAAGTTCAAATGAAAGTATTCACAATGCTTCAACAAAAGAAAGTCTATCGTTCCAAATAAGGTTAATAACCAGCTTGCTCCATTACAGTGCTAGTTTTCTTTTTATCGCCGCCATTTTAAATGTTGGTCAGGCTAAAAACTAGCTTCCGGGACCTGATGGAAAAAATACTATTTACGTTACGAAAGCCTGAACTATATGTTTAAATGCGTGTTGTGACCGATGTTACTATAGCACCTGTTTCTGTAGAAAGTAGTTTGTTGTTAAAACTAGACTAGGGTAGCATTTTGTGGTGAGTTGTTGTAGAAATTACAGAACACAGTTTATGTGTGTGTGCTTTCACCATAAAACAGTACTTCCGGTTTATCCACTTTTGTTAACTTGTACATGTATATACACAAGAGCTTAACACAAAGTGACAGAAGTAAATGAGACGCCATCAAATTTATCATTCTGTTAAATGATTTCGGTGTGTTTTGTGATCAGTCTATATCTGTCGTCTAGTCTGTTTCAACACGCTGAAGCATCGAGTCAGACAACACCCTCTCTAAACAAACGTGACCAATTCCCTTCAAACTTTTCAGAAATCATTCTGACGATATTTTGTTTTCACAGAAGAGGTCGGTCATCGTAAATGATTTATGATTTTGTAGAAATTGGTTTCTGGTTATAAATCTGAGTTTGGAGACCAGTCTCAAATCTCAATTATTTGATTGGTTAGTTCAGAGCACAGTCTTAAAAATGACCAATGGAAAAGCTTCATTTATTGACTGGTCTACGAACTCAGTGTTATGACGTTTGACCATAATCTATGGATGATATTCTACCACTTAGCTAATTGCTTACTGATCCATCGAAGAAGATGGCCCCCAGGGACTGGATCAACATTCACTTCGGTGGGCGTGATGCATCATGACCCTTCTATTTATATATTAAAACAATATTCTGTCTGTCTATGTCCGACATTTCTATCGTATAACCTGTTTATTGTCTACATATGTTATCGTATATTACACATACCCAACATATAGCGGGAGCTATGGCTTTATCTATCCCTAGATGGTCTGGTACCGTGTATTATATTGCAGCTAACTGTACAAGCAAGCTAGCACGTAGCTATCATCCATTCTGTTGCTTTGGTATCTGCTTCCTACTTTTATTGTTTTATTTATTTTCCAGACGATCTTTTAACGTAAACGCTCAGCAGCGAATACATTCGTAGAACGGTTATAAATAACATAGATTGCCAATTAAATATGGGTTTAAAACAGGTGGTAATTTATTTCACAAAACAAAATGTAGATAAACAGAACTTTAATATATTTTGATGTTTTGTTGTATTCATTTCAGGTCCGAAAAAGGAAGTGCCATGTGACCCCTCTGATCAGCTGACATTCTGTCTAAACAATGGAACTTGCTCAAAATATAAGGACATAGACGAAAAGTTTTGCAAGTACGTACGTTTTGATGGAGTATAATTGTACCAAACTATGTTTACAATCAAATAATACATCTATTTGAAATATAACATAACATGATGTTTATGAGACCGAGCATTTATAAGTTGTCTGTAATTAATATTCATGTTAGTGTAATACTAAGTGGTTCATAAAACAAATGTGTGTTGTTTATTCAAAAGTTGATTTTCAGACGAATAAAGGATTGTTCGTGTACTATACATCTTGTATGTTACTGGTTAGATATTAAGTAAGATTATGTCACGTGGGTATGCCCGTTAGTCTGTATGTTCCCTTGTCTGTCTGTCACGGTTATTTCTAGTCCAATTAACGACCGTGTTATTATTACGACTATACACTAGTTAGTTTATAAATATCTCGAGTTAAGGCTGTATGTCTGATGATCATCAACACTGTTATAAGTCTGTCACAAACGGTCCATTCGGTTACGTATTTCTTGGACACTTCACTTGCCTCCCGTTAAGACTCTAGTGTATTGGCAACAGTGGGAGTCAGGCTAAGATTGCGTAACTGCATTATTTGTTCGACAGAAATATTATATTTAATACTAAGTATTTTAATATTTATTGACTCAGACATTGGACCTTATTCTTAATTCCTAGATTATTCCGGCGTGTAAAAGTCGGCAACTTTTGTATCATTAATACATGTTGGTATATGTCACATATAATTTTAGACAATGTGTTTTTGTAATTATTTGTGGTAGTCGGTTCATATTTAAAGTTTCATATTTGTAATGTGCTGGGAATCATCGATAGAAACTAAGATGTTTTAGCTTTTACTTTAATTATGGTGTTTATACATTGTGTTTTCTATACTTTCTGTTTATATACCAATGAATGTTTTTTGGCGTTTAAGTGGTGAATGATTCCTCTGTCTGTCTGCGTTACTTTCGTAATGTGTTCATACTTTTTCGTTGTGCTTTAACAATTTTTGTCTCGTATTTTATGAGGGGTGAAAATATTCAGTCTCCCAAACAAAAATCTCATTTTATTATTCACTTACAACTTTGCACCGTAAATAATATATTTCGTACATTTCCGTTGTACCTATTTGTAATCATAAGCATTTAGTGTCTCAATGTCTGGGCTTCTTTAACTGCTAGCTCTACTGGAAAAAAAATTAATCATCTGATCCATTTTCACCCCTCTCCATCAATTCCACAGGTATCTGGCGCGTGGCTAGCTCACAAAAAGTCACAAATATTAGAAGTAAGCGCGCGCCGAGCACCTGTGGTCAATGCCTTTCGTTTTATCTTCAAGTGTTTTATGTAAAAACTGTCCCGCATTCGTTTAACATTTGAATATATTCATATAAGTGATTACAGAGTGTTTTGCTTTATAACTATATAACATAAATCATTGTTTGGTGCTGGTTGACAGATGTCCAAAAGATTATAGAGGTTTAAGGTGTGAAAGATACGCCATTGACGGCACCAGACGAATATCTAATGGTACGATACATAATTTCATCATATGCTCGTTGGATATGCGCAGAAGACTAAAACTTAGAAAGCATTTTGTAGCATGGGCATGTAATCTTAAGCAATCTAATATACTTTGTGTACATTTGCATAACGTTGTAGATGTAACATAACTGTGTAGATATAACATATCGATTGGAGATAACTCGTTTACAAGTAGACACTTTACTAAACCGTTTCAAATTGCATGACGGATTTCATTTATAATTTCATTTTATTTGATACAATTATGCATGCAGAATGTTTTGAATTACTTCAAGATGCATGTGTATTGCATATATTTTGTTTGATATGAAGTACAAAATGTACAATAGTACATGAATTTGGAAAGAAAGCAGTTAGATAAGATTATCTGCCCTTGTTACAATATGTTTTCATTAGATATATGTTGGGAGAAGGGTTTACATTTATTTTCAGACTTCTAGGTTATAGAACTAACTATCAGCTATACACCGTAACCTTTGTTAACTATTGCAGTCATATATATACAAACGGTTCCCATATCTCCATAGCAAACTGTTTACAATTTAAATACCGTACCCCGCCCTCCAAAATGGGCCAACAATGTGAATGGCTTGGTTTTGAAATCAGTCCAACGTATAAATAAACAAAACATGTGTCCAAGATAATAAATAAATTCGAAGGCCAGGTACAGTTTGTGCTCGGGTTTTTAGACTGGTCTCCCGAGACAGATTTACACTTTCAGACATTTAAGTCATCGCAACTCCATTTAAAGCCTTTGTTAATTATGCAGTAAATGCTCCGATTGCTTTATCAAATCAAATGTTTATACACTCGCACACACCCTAAAACTTCCTTTCGGCATTGTTTTTTTTTTAATTGAATTTACCGAATGTATATATCTGGCTGCAATGTTACCCCCACTACTGACATCATGTATGTACCTTGAAGTTACCAGTGACCGTTCATGACGTCAGAATGCTTTTGTCAATCACGTGCTTCATCTGCAAACAAATAAACAACCTGACTCTATTCAAATGATGTTAAAATGAGCGCCGCTATAGGATTTCCAACCTATTCTTTAAGTGACGTCATTTCCAGAAAATGCCACATGTGACGTCACACTTTACTGACAGTAAAACGAAGTGACCATATGGAGCAAATATTGTTTCCTGCTTGTAAAAAGTGCCATTACATGTTGCATTTTCTTGAAATGACGTCACTTACAGAAGAGGTTGTAAATCCCATAGCAGCGCTCAAATAGAAAATAGTTTACACGACGTAATATCTCTTGATGCGTTGAAACAACGACACAAGATAAATATAAAACAAACTGTTGTACATTAACCCGAGCATGAGACATATGCATGTTATTTGCATTTTGAGATGATTCGGATTTTATCATATCACAGAAACTTATATTATTTATGTTTATAAATACATTGATATAAATTATATAAACTTGCTTTGTGTCAGCTATTTTTGTTTAATAATAATTTCAGATGCTTTAAAACTGCATAAATTTATTTTTTCATATATCATTATTATTTTGTTTTAACGTAAATAATTTCGTATAATTTGTGCATTTATAATTATTTTAAAGAGTTCAGATTTTGATGTACACATAGGGGATAATTTATTTCTGTTAACCCACGTTGTCTGCATATCGCTTACGTCATTTTCATTTCGATATATATATTAATTATTATTTGCTGTGTCATGGTTAGGCTTGACACGTTGCTGTTTGTTTTGATAATTTGCAAAAAAACAATATTATGTTGCATTTCGGGATCGGGATAGCAACAAATACTGTTGCATTTCGAAATAGCGACAAATTATGTTGCATTTCGGGATAGCGACAAATTAGTATGCATATCGGGATAGAGACAAATTCTGCTGCATTTGGAGATAGCGTACAAAAAACGTGGGTTGACAGTAAAATAAAGGTGGTAGGACCAGCGTTCATGAAACCTTTTCTCAAATATTCACCTCTATTTCCTATCTCTATCTCTCTCTGCGCTAGGTGCCAGCCCGGTTATCAAGGGGAAAGGTGCATGGAGTTAAGCTTCTATAAAACCAGTATGTATATATATATTACATTATTAAATTGTGCGAACCCAACTTTAATAGTAATATTTAAGTACTGTTGTCTTCTTAAAAGGATTTTGCTTTGTAATAACTTTAAATAATTTGACGTTAAACATAATTTGTAATTTTGTCTTAATGGTAACTGCGACTTCTGGGCTCCGAATTCAACATCAATTGTTTATTATTCTGTGAATCTGGTACTTTGCACACGAGTGAGATATTTTGAGGTTAATGCATGCACGGTTGCGGTGGTAACGGTTCCGAAAATTTCATTTTTTTTTCGAATATAAGATGTACATTATTATTTTAAGTATTCTACGCTTCTAGAAGCTTATAAAATGCTATTGTAGTAACTGTAAGCTTACAACTTTATATACATAACCCCGTATACTAAGCTATAGTATTGTAACTACATTCGCCATTAAATTTAAATTGCAAATAATCAGAAATGTAATAGTAACCCCTACTTTATTTCATGACACCCCTGTACCCCTATTACCCTTTCTTCTTGATTCTCTTAACCCATTTCTAATTTACTTTGTTTTTTATAAAATCTGCGCTATGATTGTTACGTTTTCCTTACAGCTTCAGTGAAAATTTTATGAATATCTTAATTTCTTCGTCGTTTCTACGCAACTGTAAGCAATACGAGGTACAAACAGGGAAGTAACCGCAGTGACCGAGGTTATAAATCTGAGTTCTAGACCAATATAAAAAAATCAAGCATATGATTGGTTGAGTCTGAGTGCAGTCTGAAAATTGACCAATGGCAAGGCTGCATTCGGAGACTGGTCTCCATACTCATTTTATCACCTTGGTTCCGGGTGAAACTCTTTAAACCAATGTCCGTTGATAGCAACTCATAATATAATGCCATATAATAATATGTCACTAAAACAGACACAAACCATGCATTATATATACCTTAATTCTGAATACTACCTTAATCCGCTGATGTGACAGTTTGACGTCGACAAGATGGAAACAAAATATAACAAAAGTTTTGGTCCATGTCCCCTGGTGCTATTTGGGCGTCTGATCGCTTTGTTGCTTGACTTTAATATAACGTTTTAACATAATCAATAGTTACTATAAATACACGAGATTTCATTATCGTCAACTTGTATTGACCGAGGAAATAAAATTATCAAGTTTGAGCAAAATATACACTTATTTTGACATTCAAGTAAACCGTCAAGTGTACAATGTGACAATTTATTGAATCACTGACAATTATTACAAGATTCAGGTCAACAGAATAAAATAATTTTGGGGATTGTCATTTTCCTAAATTACTAGATTCCGTGCCGCACTACAAGTAACTCTAACCTCGACTCCGATGCGAAATAATGCCGCACCTCAGTGACGCCACGCCGGGCGACAAGTAAACTGTATGCCGCACCTCAGTGACGCCACGCCGGGCGACAAGTAAACTGTATGCCGCACCTCAGTGACGCCACACCGGGCGACAAGTAAACTGTATGCCGCACCTCTGTGACGCCACACCGGGCGACAAGTAAACTGTATGCCGCACTTCTGTGACGCCACACCGGCGACAAGTAAACTGTATGCCGCACTTCTGTGACGCCACACCGGCGACAAGTAAACTGTATGCCGCACCTCAGTGACGCCACGCCGGGCGACAAGTAAACTGTATGCCGCACCTCAGTGACGCCACGCCGGGCGACAAGTAAACTGTATGCCGCACCTCAGTGACGCCACGCCGGGCGACAAGTAAACTGTATGGAACGCAGTCATCGGGAAACAAATATTTCCCTGAATGTTGACGTATATGCTCAATCGACATGTCATAATATCTTACACTGGAGCAGACAATCGATATTATAACTGATTTATGATGCTCAATACAATTTGATCAGTAGATTCGGTTAACAGCTTACATATTATTGCCTTAAATGCATTATTAAAGCGACAATTAGATTTTATGAAATAAGATACAACTTCAAAGAGCAGAGAATTTGGCGCGGAACACTTCCTATGAAAACATACATCAGATTTAACCTAATTTTACATCATAAATATATTAACTTCCATCAAACACGGGCGTAATTAGGACGAATGTTTCATGAAACAGTTGCGATACTTTGCTCTGTATGATAGCAGAGATACGGCTTCATATTGTGAGATTGTTTCTCCATTTTTTCAGATCTCTCATAGTCTTATCTCTTTTACGTCAGCAAAAAGCGATCAGATGGTACTTTGGTTCCTTATATCTCAGTTGTACTGGTCTCAACCATTAACTGCCGAAGTATATCTTAATCAATTGATGTTTAATGGAACACTTGTTCCGGCTTCTCTCTGCAATATGTTCTCATTCATTTTAGTTAAGTCTGTTTCACTAAATCTTATCAAATACCATGGGGTATATACGTTATCCGGTACATGTATGGCCTAGAACATCGTCGTTTCATCCCTTCTGTCCGTCTTGTTAATGAAAGCTAATGCGAATCTCAGACTCTCTGATGTCCATTGATTTGTTTTAAGAAATTGTATTTGTTCTAGTTGGTAAAATTGTAAGCGTTACGGTTAACGTGTTTTTTCCTGTAAAAATAATCATCCATTCTTAGTGGAATTTTTAAAAAGTTTAGAGTAGAGATTGGACAACTTTTACCACCGTATCTGTCATGTCAGGGTTACAGTGATGTATTGTTAACAATAAACAGTCGAGATCGAGAACAATTTCTCTAACGTTATTTCAATACCGATTACATTTAATCAACTTAAAGAGTTCTCTTAAATTAAAATGTTCTCTGATTTGAAATTTTTTTTTACATTAAATACGATAGCGTGATGTAAAATTGCTCTGTTCTGTAATACCAATGTTGCCCGCTCATAAATGGACGTATTCATTGTATATATTGCTGCTTTAAATGGTCGACTGCCAGGGTGGAAAGTATTTGAATAATTAATATCTAGAAAGTAACAGAGTGGTAATTCAAGCAAAGTTCGATGCGTGCAGAACAGGGCAAACCATAACATCAGGTCAATATAACATTTAAATATTCTATACTGTAAACACGCTCGATATATTATCCTATACTTGGAAACTAACGATCGTCTTTTTGTTTTTGTTCACAGGGGAAGAGAAACTGGCTCAGGATCGAGCATTTGTCATAGTAGGAATCATTAGCGGCATTTTACTCTTTATTGGTATCTGCGTCGCTTCTTATTTCCTCGCAAAGTAAGTCACTGTTGAATAATTCACTTGTCACTGATCTATAAGGAATACTACGAAGTATGATACATAGACAGCATAAACATGTTTGATGCGTATAGAACATATACATATGTTTGATGCGTATAGAACATATAAATATGTTTGATGCGTATAGAACATATAAACATGTTTGATGCGTATAGAACATATAAACATGTTTGATGCGTAAAGAACATATAAACATGTTTGATGCGTGTATAACATATAACATGTTTGATGCGTATAGAACATATAAACATGTTTGATGCGTATAGAACATATAAATATGTTTGATGCGTATATAACATATAAACATGATTGATGCGTATAGAACATATAAACATGTTTGATGCGTATATAACATATAAACATGTTTGATGCGTATAGAAAATATAAACATGTTTGATGCGTTTAAAAAATATAAACATGTTTGATGCGTATAGAACATATAAACATGTTTGATGCGTATAGAAAATATAAACATGTTTGATGCGTATAGAAAATATATACATGTTTGATACGTACAGAAAATATAAACATGTTTTATAAAGATGCAAAGATGATGTGGCACTTTTCAATGTTATCTGGCCCTATATCTGGACAATCGGTTCATTATCTGACATACATAGCCTAGAATTATAACGTAATTTCTTTCAAGAAGCCTGCTTAATGTGTTTACAATGATTTATTCACCTAAGGATGTTGTTTTCTTAGTCTGGTTATCTAGTACATTCATTTATAAAATATGGGAAATCGATTTATTCCTTGGAAAATAATCTTTTTATCAAATGTTTTTACCTGAAGTGTATTCTAGGAAATGGTGTCCGTATCTATAATCTCCGTTGAAAAAAGTAAATCGTTTTTAATTAGTTCAACTTCGATATTTTCGTTCATCTTAAATTCATGTTTGGATACTGGAATGTCTCTCCCGAGTTGTTGTTCCTGTTACGTTTCCGCTGCGCAGGTAATTTGGAGTCTAGCAAGAACGATAACTCTGGATAGAGATTTGTGATAATAAATGATGTTTTATTTAGAGGCGAGGTCCCAGACGGGCAAACATTGATATAAGAGTTTAGCAGACGTCGTAATTCGTAGAAGATATCATTGTCAAAGACGTCACCACATTTAACCACTGACTGCCAGTGTTAATATGCGCCATCCTCGGCTTTTTCTGTTTTACTCGGTGAATATGTTGAAATATTGACAAGTGACCGTATCAAATAGTTTTGTAATCCACATAATTGGTTAAGAAGTGGATGTTAAATCAAAAATACGTTTCTCCCAAGTAATTAAACGGATACATGAGTAGTTTGATGCAATGTTTGAGCCGCTTATCTCGATGTCCGAGTCGCTAGTCAGTATATGTATGGATGTACTCAGAACTGCAATCGCTGTAGTGACATTAATGTTGTCTATTTCAGACGCCGGCGCGACAGGTTTCACCGCCGACGTAATCAACAGAGGGTAAATGGCCATATTGAAGACATTCCACAGGTTTACCGACCATTAATTGGCTGTGATGATATTGATGGACTTACGAAGAAGATGAATGGAGTACTTATACACAGGGTAAAGATTTAACACTCTGGCTTTGTAACTTGTTAAACTGCGTGTTCAGCTTTAGTTCCAGCTGACCGTTTTCGGTTTTCCATGTCTTTTTAACGTGTTCCCTCATTCTACTCACGTGAAAACGACGTGGTAAATAACACGATATACATAAATGCAGCTATGTATAAGCGGCTGTAGATTTATTGACAAAGAACACATAATTATTTATGGGCGATAACGTCGGAGCATAGTTGCTGTTTGGGAAAGAACAAGTTAGTAATTATGGATAAATAATTCTAGGAAAACTAGTTGGGTCAACTGACAGCCATGTATAATTAAAAATATTGAAAAATGGCGTTAAATTCAACAAAATAATACAACTGAGCATTGTTTCTGAAGTAATACATTTGTCATTATTTTGATGTTTTTGAAGTTACGAATGTTTTCTTCAATCAAATCATTACGGGATTAAAGTGGATATACCCGGCATCTAAAACACGGAACATGAGTTCTTTAAATCACCATTGTAAGAAATATTCCTTGATAAAATACAAGTTCATGACGGATGTTTGAAGAAGTGTTATTTTTATTAAAACTTCTCGTATCAATTTAATTTCTGCGACACGAAATATTCCGTTTTTTTTACATCTTAAGTTATATATGCTTATGTTTGACGCATCAGGAACCCTTCCTGGTCTATAGTGTCCGTGGACAGACAACTATTGTCCTCTTATTTGATTACAAATGATGATGAACCCGACAAAGTCAAACTACATCATCCACTGATGACATCGAAAATACACATTGATTACTTTAAAAAGAGATTTTCTTGCAAATCTTTATTATGACAAATATTGGTTGCACAAAATAGGATTCCATTAGCGTCATTTGTTCGACGATACTTCTGTTAGTGTCAGTGGTTGGTCCTTTAATACTTCTGTTAGTGTCAGTGATTGGTCCTTTAATACTTCTGTTAGTGTCAGTGGTTGGTCCTTTAATACTTCTGTTAGTGTCAGTGGTTGGTCCTTTAATACTTCTGTTAGTGTCAGTGGTTGGTCCTTTAATACTTCTGTTAGTGTCAGTGGTTGGTCCTTTAATACTTCTGTTAGTGTCAGTGGTTGGTCCTTTAATACTTCTGTTAGTGTCAGTGGTTGGTCCTTTAATACTTCTGTAAGTGTCAGTGGTTGGTCCTTTAATACTTCTGTTAGTGTCAGTGGTTGGTCCTTTAATACTTCTGTTAGTGTCAGTGGTTTGTCCTTTAATACTTCTGTTAGTGTAAGCGGTTGGTCCTTTAATACTTCTGTTAGTGTCAGTGGTTGGTCCTTTAATACTTCTGTAAGTGTCAGTGGTTGGTTCTTTAATACTTCTGTTAGTGTCAGTGGTTGGTCCTTTAATACTTCTGTTAGTGTCAGTGGTTGGTCCTTTAATACTTCTGTTAGTGTCAGTGGTTGGTCCTTTAATACTTCTGTTAGTGTCAGTGGTTGGTCCTTTAATACTTCTGTTAGTGTCAGTGGTTGGTCCTTTAATACTTCTGTTAGTGTCAGTGGTTGGTCCTTTAATACTTCTGTTAGTGTCAGTGGTTGGTCCTTTAATACTTCTGTTAGTGTCAGTGGTTGGTCCTTTAATACTTCTGTAAGTGTCAGTGGTTGGTCCTTTAATACTTCTGTTAGTGTCAGTGGTTGGTCCTTTAATACTTCTGTTAGTGTCAGTGGTTGGTCCTTTAATACTTCTGTTAGTGTCAGTGGTTGGTCCTTTAATACTTCTGTTAGTGTCAGTGGTTGGTCCTTTAATACTTCTGTTAGTGTCAGTGGTTGGTCCTTTAATACTTCTGTTAGTGTCAGTGGTTGGTCCTTTAATACTTCTGTTAGTGTCAGTGGTTGGTCCTTTAATTGAATGTTAAATTGTTTCGTTTTATCCTAAAATTTCATGAATTTCTCAAGAAAAAAAACCGTTATTTTTTAATCCTTGCTGTCTGGGAAATTTCTATGAGTATTTTGATTTCACTTTACTAGTATTTATTTCCTGAATATACTACAAAGTGATAATGATTTAAATGTCGTAGTAAATGTAAACTAGATGATGGATTTCTTCAGATTCACATTATTTTATACCAGAAATATCTTCAATAATTTTGGTTTGAGATTTTTTAGATAAATATTTATGCGAAACGTCATAAAATCGTGTCTCCTAACTGATTTAATCTTCTCCAACCGATATCAGACATATTCATCGGTCTGTGTATTGTAGAATGTAAAATGTGTACGCTATGGAATTCAAATCTTTCAAATAATTGTCAGATTGGGAGAAAGTTAAAATATTTTGACATTAAAAATTGTAAATATCAATAATGATAACAATTTATTATGTACTGTGCAATTATTTTGGTATGAAGACATTCCATGTGCACTATTTTCTGTTTAAACTTAAATTTACATCGATTGTGCAACAAGTGTACAGTTTATATGAATCGCACTCGATGATCCGATCCAGTAGTTGAGCAAATTCAAGTGATCGTGAAGTCATCGCGAGAATCTCTGGATTCGAACCCCGACGTTCGGATTGGGAGTTCGGTGTTCTACTACTACACCCGACTATGATTCTCACGAAACAGCGTATTTTGAATGCTCTGTCTACAATTTTCAAACAGTACGAAGTACACACAACCATTCTAAATCATCAAAATATCGCCTGTCATACTGATAAAATGCAATAGTTGAAGTCGGTGACACTGCATACATGTATTATATTTCCAGCTGACATTTATGTATCCTCATGGGGCCAAACTGCACCTCTCTAAACTGTCTCTATGAAACGAATATTGATAAAATATTATATCATAACTACAATATACTCAGTACTGATACACATCCAAGTTTCACCCATCCGTAGAGAAATCTTTCAACAATAAAGAAATAAAGATCCATATTGTCACAATGATTAAAGTCCGTAAATAATCTACAGCGATATAGTTTGTACCTAAATCCACCCTAGGGAAATATAAGCATAACCAGTAAATATTTCTATATTTCAGGAAACACAGACAACCGAATCGTGTTTTCTAGGATCTGACAACACGACATTATACATAAGTCCTGTCGAAGGATACGTTAGAAACGACGGGAGTGACCGTGGTTCCAGGTCGAGGAAAGCTGCTGTATCACTGGAGGAAGACCCTGGAAACTGGGTGAATCGCAATAATAATCATAATGAAAGTATGAATGATAATGATAACAAGAACTTTGGGGATATAAACAATTTAGATAACACAGGTGAAAATATGGGAAATGACTTGAATGTAGAAAGTGATTTAAATGATCACTTGAATGATCTAAGTCCCAGACATAAGCCAATTCAGCGAGAAAGCGAACCTGCAGTCGGTGCTAATCCACACGTTGCCAATATCCCAAGTCCGAAATCCACGCTTCCTCCTGCGATAAACCTAGACACGAGCGATGAAGAAATCCCGGGTGACGGAACCCCTTTGACTCCTTTGCATATTAGTGAAGATGAAGATAATTCCGATATATTTAAAAAATGCAGACCAAAAGATGGTAAAAGCAAGAGCGATGATGATAACTTATTTAAAAAGTGCAAGCCTAAAAACACTGATGAGCCAGATGCAGATGATGAAAAAGTTGAAAAAGAGCCTGAAGTAGGGTCAAGTATAAATCCAAGACCACATCGGCCGGAGAAGGCATCCAATATTCCCAGTTCTGGAAGGCATGATCGGCCACCACATATGAATATTGGAAGACAAGGTAACCACCACAAGTCCTCTAACAGACCTAGCTCCGGCAAGAGAGATAACGCATTAAGATCTGGACATCCGCCTAACATTAGACGCCGAGAGAACCAAGCAAATCCTTCTCACCGACATCCACATCGCAGAGACGAGCATAGCAAGGCACCGCAAAGACCCAAAGAGAGCAACATGGAATTGTCAGTTGCCTCGCCTGAAAACAACACTGCTGTATCTACTAATGGACTAGGTGACATGCACGGGAAACCATTATTCATTGGTCCGAGTATCAAACCAGAGGATAGAGATAGTGATAGTTCAACTTCAACTGAAGGATGCGATTCTCCAAACACGGCCTGGATAAATTCCCAAGAATTCTCTGATCATTCACCTGAACCTCCAAGATCTTGGAATGAGAGAGGTTCACCGGAAGCTAACAGAAAGAATATACCTCCGTATTTCAATTTGTTCCCAAAAAAAGGCGACAAGGGCCGTGCAGGTGACAGGCGAGACGAAGATGGACGAAATAATAAAATGCGACCTTCTATGAAGGATAAATTTTCAATAGCTATATAGAACTTTGTATGAAATCGATGAGATTTCTTAAATACAAGATATGTTACTCTAAGCTAGGCTTTCCCATTAAAAATGGGATTACATAAGTATTATATGTCATCAATGGTTGTTAGAGAGAGTGTGTGTAGGCTTGCAATACTTATAAGTGTATGTACGAGTATATGTATTAACTAGTTCATTTTCGTTCTATGAACAAAAGATAAGGTTTTTTTCGTAACAAGTCAAGTCCATCATTTATGTATTATTTGTACTACACAAAACTACGTACTCATAATCCATCCATTTATCATCGCCATTAAATTTATCGTTTCATTTACTTTAGTTTGAAATTATTGTTTATTTAATTTATTTTTCTTGAACATTCTCAATATAATCTTATAATAAGAAATATGTGTTGTAACATCAACCTTGTTTTTGTTAAAGTATTTATATCTGTGATCAGTGATTCGTAATATTGTGAAAGTAATGCTCCGTATGTCATATATATATTCCAGTTTTTGTACTATCTAGCAGCTGTGTATGTTTGTTACACTTTATTGTGCTAAGTCCGATGATGTTTGATCACCTTTTTTCATATTTTCTACAACATTATTGGCAAAATTCTTCCGGGGATAATGATTTTTCCACAAATTATGCATTTACTTTCTGTATTATTAATGGCAATTTTGTGTAATACTGCAGTTTTTTTAATATGTATCACATCGCATCAAGTTCGTATATATTACCACATTGAATGCGTGCAGTTTTAAATACATCTCGATAAGTTAGTGTAATATTTCACATGAAGTTTGTGTAATATTGAATACATCGCAACAATCTGTGTAACAACACTTCATGTTTGTGTAATGTATAATACAACACTTCATGTTTGTGTACTGTATAATACAACACTTCATGTTTGTGTAATGTATAATACAACACTTCATGTTTGTGTAATGTATAATACAACACTTCATGTTTGTGTAATGTATAATACAACACTTCATGTTTGTGTAATGTATAATACAACACTTCATGTTTGTGTATTGTATAATACAACACTTCATGTTTGTGTAATGTATAATACAACACTTCATGTTTGTGTAATGTATAATACAACACTTCATGTTTGTGTAATGTATAATACAACACTTCATGTTTGTGTATTATATGATATAACACTTCATGTTTGTGTATTGTAGAATATAACAATTCATGTTTGTGTAATGTATAATACAACACTTCATGTTTGTGTAATGTATAATACATGTACAACACTTCATGTTTGTGTATTGTATGATATAACACTTCAAGTTTGTGTAATGTAGAATATAACAATTCATGTTTGTGTAATATATAATACATCACTTCATGTTGGCGCAAGAAGCAATACATTATATGAAGTAAATGTGATATAACATCAAGTTTAGGTGATAAATCACGTTAAGTTTGTGTGTAATACATTACATCACATTTGTGTATCACGCCACATCATAATTGTGTAATACATCACATTAAGTTTATCATTCCATGTAAATATGCATCTCTTATTTATATTGAACTGTTGATCAGTTTCATTTTCTGTTCACAATTGCGTTTCTTACTTGATTTTGTTTTAAAACATGCAAGTGTTTTTGCGTTAACTATCTTATTACATTTGTGAAAGCAGAAAACTTGTTACCATTTATTGGATAGAATATTGTTAAATTAATGAAATCTTAATCATAACATCTATATACCACATGGTATCAATGATATACATTGTACATTGCTTTTAGTGAAGAAGCCTTTAGACTTAGTTTTGCTCCAAATCCTCAATATATACTAAGACACGTGACTTTTTCCCGTGAAAAAATAATGTAATATGATGTTTTATGTATTTTAATTAATATAAAACTTTTAATTAACATTTTCATTCTTCTACTAGTTGTGCTACGTACTTAAAGGGGTTGATAAAAAACAAGTCATGGATCTAAGGTTATAAAGTTTGAAGGCCAGTCTCAGATTGCAGCCTTGCTATTGGTCAATGTTATGACTCTAATCTGGTACAACCAATCAGATCCTTGATATTTCAGACAGGTCTTAAGACTTGGTTGTATAGTATGAGTTCTTTAAGTTGGAAAATGTGACTCCCATTACATTGCTCATTTACAACTTTCAATACATGTATACATTCCATATGTCTAAGGTGCTCTATGACAACACATGAATGAATTGTCGTTTAAAAACAACATGTTGGGGAAACTGTGCTCTGGTGAAGATATTGATCTTGTAATAAGAGGTAACTTGGTTAAATAAATTCTTGTTCGAATGATTAAAGCTGACAAAATTCTCCATGGAAACATAATACCAGGTCGGCAATAATGAGATCAATTTCGTAATTCTTCCAATTATAAAATAAATTAGACATTTAACTAGATTAAGCTGTATTGAACTTTCTCGCGCAGTCTTGTAAACCTAGAATTGTATGGGGAATTTAGACAACCATTTTGTATTTATAACTTTGTCTTAACTAGTAGTTGTCAAAGAAATATGTATTGTTAGAATATTATAAATATCAACTTTACATATTTTGTATTTATTTGAACCACATTTTCATTGAAACATTTGCATACGAGGGCAAATGGTGTTTTTTTGAATAATTGTGATTATTATAGCAATATTTGTGTTAATATTTGTATTATTTATTTCATTGATGTATGTAAATGCTTCAAATATTGCTGGATGTTATTGTTTTGATGTGGTATATATATACTATTATATTTATATGTAAATATGCACTGCCACTGTGAATTCTGTTACTGTAGTTGTTTAAATTAATGCAACATTTATATGAATATACGTGATCGTTTGGCAACATATTTAGCTCTTATAATGTGTATATAGTTTGTTTTACTAATTTATATTGTATGTAAAATTATGCAATTTGTGTATTATAAAAGTTTTTCTTTGAATATTGTACGTGTAAATGTATAGTTTGAATGCTGAAAATAGGTCTACGTGGAATGCAATGTATGTAAAATGTTTAAGAAACTAATGTCGATAAATACTAAACTACCGTAAATATTCTAACAACATGATGGACATAAAACATGACATGTATATTGTCGTATTATGTACACAAGTGAGGGCTTACCACAAAACTCTTGAAACTTTCTGAAGAGGAATCAGATAGAATAGTTTTGTGACAACCCCTCTATAAAAACGGAAATATTGTTTTGAACAGCAATTTCAAAGTAAAACAAAAAGAAACCGACAACTATATAAGGCAAACAATCCGATATTACCATTATATGTGATTTTCACGTTGTAATAAAACCAGCATTTGCATAATATAAACAACTTCTTTGTTTTAATTTTTGATGCAGTTATGTAATATTTGTTGCTTATTGATATTGTTTCACATTTCTCGGTGTATGATTGATGTATGAACAAAGTCATCTTAACTTGTATCACTATTTCATTCATACCCGTATCTACACGATGGCAAACATTGGCTCTTGTCGCCATCAAAATCACTGATGTTTTGGAAATAATGCACGAAATCGCAACATCTTTTTTCCCCAGCAAGAATGCCCATGAGACCTACAATTGTCTTCACTAGATCGTGGCTGAATACGGTCAATAGTTTATACCATTTCAACAACACAGACTTACAATATTCATAACATGTTTGATATTCGTCAACTATTGTAAGTAATTCGTGGACTTCAGACTGTGAAAATTTATCCTCTGAAAAACCTTTGAAATATTATAGATATTGTTTGTGAGCAAGTGTATTGTGTATGTGTTTGCGTTCGCATGTACGTTAGTGTATCTACTTAATGCTACACTTCGTTAAGGACATGCTATGTCTGATTAAGTATTTAAAAATATTTGTTGTTGTACAAAATATACTGTTAATATGTTAGAATTTTTAATTGCAAATAATTACCAATTAAAATTAATTGCTCGTAGTTCTGTTTATAACAAAAGCTAAATATAATCATTTTCTCACTGGCGAGGAATACCTCAATGAAATCATAGAAACCTGTCTTACAATGCAGCGATCCCATTGGTCGATTTTAAAGACGTACACAGAAACACTTTACCATTGGTCAATACCTCGACATTAATACTGAACTCAAAATCAACCAATCAGATGTTTGAGTTTTTAAGCCGGTCTGCAAATAAAAGATTTGTAATTACAGATATAGGTTTTACGATCGTTCAACCCAGACTTTAATAGTTCAAATTACTGTTTATGCAAGGGTAATTCCACTGAACATAAAAAACGGGTAGAAACATGGTAATTATGTACATGACAAGCATAGCCTACATCTATATATGTATATATACTTTTGACTGGTACCGAGGACAGCTCGAACACAATAGTTCATAATACACGGACAACCGAAAGGTTTTATCCACGACAGGAAACCATACTGTTTGGTCAGGAAGGCTCTACCAGAAACAACGAATTCCTTCTCACAAAAACTCTACTTCCAATTTTGTATTGTGCAATGTCTGCACTACGTCTAGGATAAGAACTCTTCTCAGAAACCATTGTCTAAATTATACAGAACCATCTGACAATGGACGCAATGGGTTTCATGAATCAGTACAGCAGAACATATACATGGCCGTGAAAATCGTCAATATGGAGGTTAGAAGTATATTTGTGTTTAATATGAAAACAGTGTATGTGATTTACTTATAGCCATTATACAACAGAATAAATGTTGATCACGACACTAAAATCGAGAACTTTTAACCAGGTTACTTCGTAAGGCTGTATAAATTTACATAGAAATTATCTTCCTTATTGAAAAAAAACACTAAACGAATCAATTATGACTTCATTTCATAAATATGCAGAATTCATTTAAATAGTCATTTAAATATCCTTGTTCCGTATATAAATGAAATAAACTCACATTTACAAAATCCATATACATTTGCAATTAAAAAATAACAAAAGAACATTCAAGGATAGTCAAGCGTTTTATTTGGATTACCTCCCTTACATTTTAAAGCCAGACAAGGGAAGCAACCCAATGCGTTTTTGCTTTTGATTGTCTCCCTTAGATAATTAGATTGTCTCCCTTACATTATTTAAGGTCTAAGCGAGGTAACCCAAATAGAAAAATCGCACCTTTGTACTCAAAAATTACATGCTCAAGGTCCAAAAAAATAATTTCTCTATCAAATGAAGCCATGAAACGATGTTAAAGTTTATAATAAGGGAGGCAATTCCAGTTATTCCCTTGATTTTTGTGTTTTGCGTTCATACAGTATATTCTCAAATTAAACAAATATTTCTTAACTAAGTCCGAAGAACCCCGGTACATTACCATTCTGTCACTTTGCATGTAAATCATAGGTTAATACGGCTCGATTACAGTATATATGTTAAATGCTTTTATTTGTATACATACCAAGTACATAGACAGATGCCTTGACAGCATCTACCTATTCTTCACCTTTCATCCAGGTCTTGTAGACTGGTCATACTGGACAAACAGGCAAACTCACCGTTTCATACTTTGAGAATCTTCAGCACATGACGAAACGTGATTTTCATACGGGTTAACCTATACCCTTTTTGATAGCTCAATTAATTTAAAACATAAAATTAATAGCTCCCAGAAATAAAATCAATAGAAGGTGTATTTTGAAGAACTTTTTAGAAACTAAATGAAATAGTATTTGTGGGTCAGCACATTTGTCCAGAATATTTCGAAAGAGAATGACAATCATGGTTCCTCGCCACGCCGTCCTTGATTTGCTGATGTACATTCACGCATCCCTTCCACAGAGGCGGTAAGTCTCTCTACAATCATTTAAACAAATGGGATAGTCTCAGTGTTTTCATTTGTTAATACAAGTTAGATTCGCTCAGTCAACTGAATGGATATTTGAAAATGTGTGAAAGGCTCTTCGTATGTCTTCTTTGTCATGACTTACCACGAGGCAACTGCTTAATGGCAGTCATTAGTAATAAATACTTGATTATACGCACAGACTATTAAAAGCCAATCATTTTCATGGAAATTAAAATAATACATAATCAGAACGGGTAATAGGACTACGTATCCGCTATGGAGTTAAGACTTATGCTATCAGTACCTCTATTTTATTAAAATGTAAAATATTCAGTTAAGGTAAATTTGAAATAAAAAGAAACGCCGAGCGCAACACTATAGTCAAACATTTTAAGTCAGATTACGTCGTCAGACAGCATGAATATTCGGCGAAATTGTCTCCCTTATTCAAAAACCATAAATTGTGAACATGACTTCATTTAACACTTTTGCAGATTTTGTCATAAACACCATTGTTCTTTATACAAATAAAATAAACTACCATTTTTATTAAACTGGAATAGAAGAAATAACAAAAGAAACATTCAAAAACCGTGGGAAAATAATTTTTGGGCTCACGTGTCAATTTGAATTACCTCCCTTACATCTAAAGCCATACAAGGGTGACAATCTTCTTATCATTCGATTTCCCCCCTATATTCTTTTACAATTCAAATGAAAAATCTGACTCTTATACCAAAAAATCATTTTCCCAGTGTTCAATAAGGTAACCAGGTTTGTGTCTTTTATTCAAGCAATGCAAAATAAGCATATACATGTACAATGTACAAAGAACACATGTATTTATATCACAATATGAATCTGCATAGTATGAAATGAAGTCATAAACACAATATATACATTTTCGATGAAGTAGGTAACATTAAATGTAGTATATAACACTCTCCTATTACACAACATAAAACTGTTTGTACATTAAATAGTTCATTAGGGTATGAAATACCCTAGCCCCGCGTACTTGTGTCTGTACTCCGACTTTTACACGCCACCTCGTAACAGTTGTACAGCGACAGTATAGAGATGTGACATCCGTGGCTGGACTAGAAATACCCCAACCGGTTATGCTATATGTGACTCCTTTAGTTGTGGTATCATTAGCAAATTATGTTTAAGCCTTGAACAAGATTCACAATACGATGTCATTTAGAATATTTATTTGAAAACTACAGCATAAGTAACAAATAAATATACATTGTATTTGGTACCATTAAATAAGGATTCAAATAACATTTGATTAGATGTACATGTACGTATAATGTGATTTAATGAAGGATGAAAAAAGTGGTAAATTTGTTTGTGGTATTATGCACAGTAAACTGAATGACATGTTGATTTATGTCACAAATCATAAATGTTAACTGGAGTTTCATTAACAAAAGTATGGTGGCATATTTCTGCCATCAGTTAACTATTTAATTATCTAGATAATTATGTGGTTATCACGTTAAAGAAACTAGATAACTACTTAATTAACTAGATAATTATATTATTATCACGTAAAAGAAACGAAAATAACTATACTTAATTAACTAGATAATGATATGATTATCACGTAAAAGAAACTAGATAACTATACTAAATTAACTAGATATTTATATGATTATCACGTAAAAGAAACCAGATAACTATACTTAATTAACTAGATATTTATGTGGTCAACTAGATAAGTATCGCGATACATTTTCATACCAGATAAATATGCCACCATACAAAAGGAATTACATAAAGTAAGATATTTCCCTGTCTACTGTATCAAGCTTTAATGGTGTTACTCGGACGTACGAGGGGATACGACGATGTCTTTTAGATTGCTCAGATCGAAAACAATAATCCAAGAATGTGTTACAACTTGCGTCAAACAGAAAGAAGAAAATCCGTTGACAACAGGATAACGTTGTATAGAACAGAGTTTATATAAACAGATAAAAATTAATGTACATTTAGTCGGACCTAGCTAGTTCATTCAAATTCATAGGGTCCGAATTTTTATTTCAAATAATATATAGTTTCGAATCGCCTATTTCAATTTGACATGGCTAAGAAGATACATAGGGACCTGATATTCATTTCGGATGATACAACGTATTCGGATAAGAAGTTGTCGAATAAACGAGGTCCGACAGTATACTATAGATATATATGGCGTGGCACCTACATGTACGAAAATATGAAAATTGATTCTTATCCAATACTTATATACAATATAAATTCGTAGCATATGAAACATATAAGACGTGGTAGGCACTATAACCATTTTGGCAGCATAATTATCATTTTTTATCACATGGCACTTACACTATTGCTAAAGGGTAACATTTAATACGTTCGCTGCGTCAAATCAAGAGAAGTATAAACTTATTGTATGACACAACTATGTAAAGGTGTTATAATGCATAAATCTAAATGAATTAAAACTTTATACAAAACACTGTTCGACATAAGGCCAGATTATCTTGGATGATGAGACTAGGAGTTAACATAAATCACAGTCTGGTTTCCACAATAATGAAAAACGGTCCAATATGACTAAGTGTCTATCACTGAATAACGGATCGATCTTGATGACATCATATACAAACACCACTACACACACAAAACAACAGTAGGTATCAGTTGCCTGCTAAACAACAACACAACAGTGCCCCACAACATGCCAGTAAACAACAATCTTCTGCTAAGTCTTGATCTCTTCTCTGTTGTTCGTATCTATCATCCTTGTAAACAATTCTGTAATATAATATTGTCACAGTGACATAATATAACCAGTGACATAAAGTATTCAGTGAAATAAAGTAATCAGTGACATAAAGTAATTAGTGACACAAAGTACACTGTTATCAGTTATGGCGCAGTCAGTCACACTAAAACGTATAGCAGTAACTTATGCCGACGTATGTGAATTTTCACCAACACGCTGGTGTACGTTGACATAGGTTACGGGTAGGTTTGGTATAAGTTGTATACGCTAAAAGCACGCTGGTATAAGCTGGCATACGTTGTTAACGCAGAGGCAGAAATAATTTTTAGACGTATGCCGACGTCCTCTTCATAGGTAAGGCATATGTTAGACATACTCTAGCCATACGCTAAGTACATTAGAGGTAGGTTATTCATAAGTCGAGATACGTTGGCATGAAGGTGTACCGTACAGCTAACTTATTGATAACCTATGAGTAACTTACTTCTAACCTACATCTAACCTATATGTGACGTATCTGCAACGCATATTGACGTATTCAGGCGTATTAGACGTATGTCTGACGATGGAGTAACTTATTGAACGTGTTTCTACCATAAAACTAGCGTATTGTTGGCGTTTGCCAGCGTTTTGAGGCCCCTGTATATAATGGGACCTGTGAGTAGCTCACCATCACTTCTCCACCCGTCATCGAAGATGGAGGATCCGGAGAGGCTTCGACAAGAATACCAACTAGTCGTTCTCCAACATCAGTATGACATTATCGAATTGGCATTTCACCAGATCCGTGCCAATAGGATGAGGAGGAGAATAGGTCAACCACGGTGGAAGGTCTGGGTCAGACCATGGATCGGGAGGCGACGGCAGTTTGGCCTGTACGACTAGCTTCAGGTGGAACTCCGAAACGAGGACCATGCGTCTTTCAAGAACTTCATGCGGATGTCCCCCGATATTTTAGACGAGCTGCTAGCCAGAGTGGGGCCCAGGATCACCAAGCAACAAACCTGGTACAGGAAGCCATTGGAGCCTGGCATGAAGCTTGCCCTGACATCTTGGTTGCTGTCTTCTTCATTTTCTTGGGTGCTATGTTGATGTTGACAGCTCGCTGATTACAGTATGAATGCGGTAATGTAGAGATAGGCGCCGTATTTATGCGGAATGTCACGTGATTGTCGGCAACACGCCGAGTGCGCTGCGCATAGTTTCATCATAAGTTACTCATATGTTGGGCATAAGTCGAGAACGCTGGACATACGCTGGTCATACGCTGTGATACGCTGTCATAAGTTATATATAAGTTAGTGATAGGTTACTTATAGGTTAGACGTACGATATGTATACGTTCAATACGTTATGCCGACGTGTTGACATTATTTTACGATTTTTCATACGCTATGTATAAGTTTCTCTAACACGTCATAGTGTGACTGCACCATAATCAACCAATAGCATAATCTAGTAACATAAGTAACCAGTAACATAATGGTGCAGTCACACTATGACGTATTAGAGAAACTTATACCTAGCGTATGAAAAATCATAAAATAATGTCAACACGTCGGCATACGCCCAAAAAAGCATCGAAAATTCTACAGCTTGAATCAATTGGGCGTATGCATAACGTATTGAACGTATACATATCGTACGTCTAACCTATAAGGAACCTATCAATAACTTATATATAACTTATGGCAGCGTATCACAGCGTATGACCAGCGTATGGCCAGCGTTCTCCACTTATGCCCAACGTATGAGTAACTTATGATAAACCTATGCGCAGCGCACTCGGCGTGTTACCGACAATCACGTGACGTTCTACGTAAATACGGCGCCGGTCTCTACATTACCGCATTCATACTGTAGTCAGCTAGCTTCATGCCAACGTATCTCGACGTATGAGTAACCTACCTGTAACGTACTTAGCGTATGGCTAGAGTATGCCTAACGTATGCTTAACCTATGAAGAGGACGTCGGCATACGCCCAAAAATTTTGTGCATGCTCAAATAATTATTTAGGCCTCTGCGTATAACAACGTATGCCAGCTTATACCAGCGTGCTTTTAGCGTATACAACTTATACCAAACCTACCCGTAACTTATGTCAACGTACACCAGCGTGTTGGTGAAAATTCTCATACGTCGGCATACGTTACTGCTATACGTTATAGTGTGACTGCGCCATAAGTAACCAGCAACATAATGTAACCAGTAACATGTTGCAACCAGTAACACAATGCAACCAGCAACATAATGCAACCAGTAACACAATGCAACCAGCAACATAATGTAACCAGTAACGTGTTGCAACAAGTAACACAATGCAACCAGCAACATAATGTAACCAGTAACACATTGCAACCAGCAACATAATGTAACCAGTAACACAATACAACCAGCAACATAATGTAACCAGTAACACAATACAACCAGCAACATAATGTAACCAGTAACACATTGCAACCAGTAACACAATACAACCAGCAACATAATGTAACCAGTAAAACATTGCAACCAGTAACACAATACAACCAGTAACATAATGCAACCAGTAACACAATACAACCAGCAACATAATGTAACCAGTAACACAATACAACCAGCAACATAATGTAACCAGTAACACAATACAACCAGCAACATAATGTAACCAGTAACACATTGCAACCAGTAACACAATACAACCAGTAACATAATGCAACCAGTAACACAATACAACCAGCAACATAATGTAACCAGTAACACAATACAACCAGCAACATAATGTAACCAGTAACACAATACAACCAGCAACATAATGTAACCAGTAACACAATACAACCAGCAACATAATGTAACCAGTAACACAATACAACCAGCAACATAATGTAACCAGTAACACATTGCAACCAGTAACACAATACAACCAGCAACATAATGTAACCAGTAACACAATACAACCAGCAACATAATGTAACCAGTAACACATTGCAACCAGTAACACAATACAACCAGCAACATAATGTAACCAGTAACACAATACAACCAGCAACATAATGTAACCAGTAACACATTGCAACCAGTAACACATTGCAACCGGTAACACAATGCAACCAGCGACACATTGCAACCAGTAACACATTGCAACCAGTAACATAATGCAACCAGCGACACATTGCAACCAGTAACATATTGCAACCAGTAACACAATGCAACCAGCGAAACATTGCAACCAGTAACACATTGCAACCAGTAACACATTGCAACCAGTAACACAATACAACCAGCGACACATTGCAACCAGCGACACATTGCAACCAGTAACACAATACAACCAGCAACATAATGTAACCAGTAACACAATACAACCAGCAACATAATGTAAACAGCGACACATTGCAACCAGTAACACATTGCAACCAGTAACACAATGCAACCAGCGACACATTGCAACCAGTAACACATTGCAACCAGTAACACATTGCAACCAGTAACACAATGCAACCAGCGACACATTGCAACCAGCGACACATTGCATTGCAACCAGTAACACAATACAACCAGCAACATAATGTAACCAGTAACACAATACAACCAGCAACATAATGCAACCAGTAACACAATACAACCAGCAACATAATGTAACCAGTAACACAATACAACCAGCAACATAATGTAACCAGCGACACATTGCAACCAGTAACACATTGCAACCAGTAACACAATACAACCAGTAACACATTGCAACCAGTAACACAATACAACCAGTAACACATTGCAACCAGTAACACAATACAACCAGTAACACAATGCAACCAGTAACACATTGCAACCAGTAACACAATACAACCAGTAACATAATGCAACCAGTAACACAATACAACCAGTAACACAATGCAACCAGTAACACAATGCAACCAGCGACACATTGCAACCAGTAACACATTGCAACCAGTAACACAATACAACCAGTAACACAATGCAACCAGTAACACAATGCAACCAGTGACACATTGCAACCAGTAACACAATACAACCAGTAACACAATACAACCAGTAACACAATACAACCAGTAACACAATGCAACCAGTGACACATTGCAACCAGTAACACAATACAACCAGTAACACAATGCAACCAGTAACACATTGCAACCAGTAACACAATGCAACCAGTGACACAATACAACCAGTAACACAATACAACCAGTAACACAATGCAACCAGTGACACAATGCAACCAGTGACACAATACAACCAGTAACACATTGCAACCAGTAACACAATGCAACCAGTGACACAATACAACCAGTAACACAATACAACCAGTAACACAATGCAACCAGTGACACAATGCAACCAGTGACACAATACAACCAGTAACACAATACAACCAGTAACACAATGCAACCAGTGACACAATACAACCAGTAACATAATACAACCAGTAACACAATGCAACCAGTGACACAATGCAACCAGTAACACAATGCAACCAGCAACATAATGTAACCAGTGACACAATACAACCAGTTACACAATACAACCAGTAACTTAATGCAACCAGTGACACAATGCAACCAGTAACACAATACAACCAGTAACACAATGCAACCAGTAACACAATACAACCAGTAACACAATACAACCAGTAACACAATACAAACAGTAACACAATACAACCAGTAACACAATACAACCAGTAACACAATGCAACCAGTAACACAATACAACCAGTAACACAATGCAACCAGTGACACATTGCAACCAGTGACACAATACAACCAGTAACACAATGCAACCAGTAACACAATACAACCAGTAACACAATGCAACCAGTGACACATTGCAACCAGTGACACAATACAACCAGTAACACAATGCAATCAGTAACACATTGCAACCAGTAACACAATACAACCAGTAACACAATGCAACCATTAACACAATGCAACCAGTAACACAATACAACCAGTAACATAATGCAACCAGTAACACAATACAACCAGTAACATAATACAACCAGTGACACAATACAACCAGTGACACAATACAACCAGTGACACAATACAACCAGTGACATAATACAACCAGTAACACAATACAACCAGTAACACAATACAACCAGTGACACAATACAACCAGTGACACAATACAACCAGTAACACAATACAACCAGTAACATAATACAACCAGTAACACAATACAACCAGTAACACAATACAACCAGTGACATAATACAACCAGAGACACAATACAACCAGTGACACAATGCAACCAGTAACACAATACAACCAGTGACACAATACAACCAGTAACACAATACAACCAGTGACACAATACAACCAGTGACACAATACAACCAGAGACATAATACACCCAGTGACATATTACAACCAGTGACACAATACAACCAGTGACATATTACAACCAGTGACATAATACAACCAGTGACATAATACAACCAGTGACATAATACAACCAGTGACACAATACAACCAGTGACACAATACAACCAGTGACACAATACAACCAGTGACACAATACAACCATTGACACAATACAACCAGTGACACAATACAACCAGTGACACAATACAACCAGTGACACAATACAACCAGTAACACAATACAACCAGTGACACCATACAACCAGTGACACAATACAACCAGTGACATAATACAACCAGTGACATATTACAACCAGTGACACAATACAACCAGTGACATATTACAACCAGTGACATAATACAACCAGTGACATAATACAACCAGTGACATAATACAACCAGTGACATAATACAACCAGTGACATAATACAACCAGTGACATATTACAACCAGTGACATAATACAACCAGTGACACAATACAACCAGTGACACAATACAACCAGTGACACAATACAACCAGTGACACAATACAACCAGTGACACAATACAACCAGTGACACAATACAACCAGTGACACAATACAACCAGTGACATAATACAACCAGTGACATATTACAACCAGTGACACAATACAACCAGTGACATATTACAACCAGTGACATAATACAACCAGTGACATAATACAACCAGTGACATAATACAACCAGTGGCATAATACAACCAGTGACATAATACAACCAGTGACATAATACAACCTGTGACATAATACAACCAGTGACATATTACAACCAGGGGAAAAATGTATCAAATGCTTTAAGGAAGCGTTAGCATAATATACAAATGAAGTATATGTAAATAATGGCACACTCGAAGCAGAAGGACTGCAAATGTACCGAGAAAAACGTAACAGAAGCAGTAAATTCTACATTTTCTAAAATTACATTGCATAATGAAACTGCTCTGCAAAATTGTAATTATAAATAGTAAATGGAAATGTATTTATACTTTATTTCTGTTCACGTTCACTAAATAGGATGGTTTTAATATCAACCTGTTTATCTATGTGATGTAATGACCACTATCGGTGATGGGAGACAACTCTTGTATATTTTGTAAACATCATTTACAGAGTTACTTACACTCTTTGTGGTTGTTGATATGTCGGTTGTGGATAGGGCTGTCCCGGGGGTCCGTACGCCTGTCCTGCCGGGGGTCCGTACGCCTGTCCTGCCGGGGGTCCGTACGCCTGTCCTGCCGGGGGTCCGTACGCCTGTCCTGCCGGGGGTCCGTACGGTTGTGTGGCCCCGTATTGTGGTGGTGGCTGTTGGGGATAAGGGGCTGACGGGTTCGAATAACTCATTTTCAAGTTAAACAAATGTTGAATACAACCACAGCTAGTTGTTTACAACCTAAGAAATAAAATGAAAACGAATGTATCAGTTAATATCAATCAACAATATGGTAAACACTCGATTAAATATTGATGTAATTGTAACCCTAGATTTCCATCAACACAAACATGAAAGGATCCAGTTAGTTTGCTAACATACGTCTCACGCAATGTATCTACGTTTAGGACAGCATGATAACTGCTTGTCTGGTTGCTTTCCTTCAGGTATTGATGTTATAATTATATCAGATCGTAACATAAGCCATCATGATAAGCCTAATGAGCATAACAAGTGCTTGCGGTGACGTAGCTGCCTATTAGGGCCACAAAATCCGACCTTGCTTATCAGTTTCACTCGCATGGTTTCTTTTTTAATACGATGATATTAAACTATTGTCAAATTCGGACATCCACATTTGTACCTCCCCAATCAAGTCGCTCGGACAACGCCCTGGGTGCACTGATACTCAAAACAATAACATATAAAAACAGGTTGTATAATTTGGGACCGTCTAGAAAAATCTTGTGCTTTTCACTCTACATCAGACAGGCGCTTTCAATTTCCTTATCATATTAAAAGCGTCTGTAAAACACTGATTATTGAGCATCAATTGTGACAGCGACAGAGAACTGTCGTGGTGTTGTTTTAGTGTGAAACAGTGAAAATAAAATTTCTTAAAATAATTCAATAATTTATGGAAGGGAATGCTTGGGCCTAAAGTTTTGCAAAATAAAATTATTTTATTTTTCTACAACAAGCCTACTTTACTATTTTCACATTTTCCTTATTAGAATTGCATTTCAAAATGCTTAAATCTTTAATTACATTTTCCTCATCGTATACAGAATTTGTACTAAACTAAAACACACAATGGTTTTCTTTGTATTTTGAACTTTACCGAGTCATAAGGAAATTAAATAATTCAAAAGATTGAGTAACAATACGCCATCATAATTTCTGTTGTTTCATACAAGCAAATTTTGCAGTGTGATATGCAAAATACATACTGTGTTAAATGTTGGTTGGTATTCTAGAATCTACCATAAAATCACGAATTATGATAATTTATCATCAGTTTCTGTATTTTTAAAGGTAAATATATTGAAGGTCTTTTTTTGATTTGCTTAGTCATAAATATGAGAAAATGCCTACATCCTGTTTGTATTCATGTTCCCAAAACCACAAATACACGAGTCCGATACAGGAGTTTCTATCACGACGTACATGCCGTGTTAGCGCGTGTATATAGGAAATATCTGTTTCGCAATTCCGGAAAACTTCTACGGAAAGTTATAATGCAGTATTTTTAAGTACCTCTGTATGAATGCATTAACGTGCCTTTTTCAATATTATTTCTTAGTGTCGTCTTTTGATAAAAAAGAAGACTATCTACCTTCAACCGTTTAATTGATATAGGTGTTGCAAGCAAATCCAAATCGAAACAAATTACATGAATACACAACTACTTCCAGTTATGAATGTTAATCATCATCATAAACTTTTATTTACTAGTATTCATTATAGAAATTCGAGAATATTCCAATTCTTTAGAATTAGCACCGCTAATTATGAGTATGTCGCGACATTACCGTCCATAAAACCTAACAAGACATACGGTATACGGACAAAATCCCCTCTAGACAAAATCCCCTCAGCTCATTTTGCCCAAGGCGGACAAAATCCCCGTCGTGAATTTTACAAGGTGGACAAAAACCCCTTCATGAATTTTACAAGTAGGACAAAATCCCCTCTCATATTTTGTCCACAGTTGAAAAACATTTCAAAATAATAACAATTTTATACTGTACGTTGTCTGTCAAAATCCAAGCTCCAAGAAGTTATTTTGCAACAATAACAAAGGCAAAGATGAAATATTTAAGGGATGTTATGTCCACTGTTGAAAGAAAATATCAGAGGGTGTTTTGTCCAACTAATTGTAAAATTCATGAAGGGGATTTTGGCCGCCTTGTAAAACTTACGAAGGCGATTTTGTCCACCTTGTTCAAAATGAGTGAAGGGGATTTTGTCCGGGGGGGGGGGATTTTGTCCTACAAGCCATACGTACACATGATACTTAGAAAACTTTCAAAATATGTTTTATAGAGGCAAATAATTAAATAATGTTCTCGTGTAAAAAAATGTGATTTCTGTGCCAAATAAACACATTTATATTATTTTATGGAGCATACATAAACCTGTTTAAGTATATACTTTAGGCGGTTAACAGTTAATACAGTTTTTTAAGTGTGCTCCCTGATCATGTTCATTTTGGACATTAAAAAGAGTCAACTTCTGCCAAATCAGCATGAAAGTTTTACTATCTTACTATCTTTACTATCTATTTACGGGGGAAGATCCCCCGGACCCCCCTTAAAGGAGGGGGATAAACCGCTCCCGTACCTACCCCACCTCCAGTACGGGGCATTTTCATCATGTTTGGCCCCCCCAGTCGGGAATTTCTGGATCCGGGCCTGCCATGACACTTTAACAAGCGCGTATATTTCAACAACAACAACAACCTTTATTACTCTCTTACACAAATCGGGGTCGGCAAATAAATTAACAAACAAACGACAATTTTTATTTTTCATCAAGTTTTTATTAAGTATATTTTTTCCGAATATTCGAATATTCGTTGACATCCCTAGTTTGAACACATGTTTTGAACCATCAAGCTAGAACCGATACAGATACATCTCACAGTTAAATATTAACTAAAATGACAGCATCTTATAATATCTTATCAGAACTGTGATAAATCTAGTGGGGGCAAAAGAGGCTTCAAGGGGATGTTCGCTGAAATAAGTTACAATTTCATGCATTGTTTTCTGAAATTGAAGTTATTTTGACGGAAGTAAGTACCTCAGTTTGCCTCAGTGTAGCTATTAGCATCACATCATGTAGCTAACATGGTCAAGCTACCAAAATCCTTTATCTCAACACAGATGAAAATTCACAGTGTACAAAAAGTCTGAAACACAGACAGACATCGCACAATTTATGACACAAATACAGAATCCCTTCCTTATAACGTGTTACTGATAATATTCCCTTTAATTCACTTACCGTTCTATGTGATCTCGCTCTTGTGACTTTCACTTCTTCTTCTGTTAATTAAGTTTCCAAGGTTTTAACACAACGAACACACACCATTCGCTTTAAAATATTCAATATTCACGTACACTTAGTAGATATATACTATACAGTATAACTTGTCACAAACATATAAATACAGTAGAGACAAGAGATAATACAGATAACATCCGCATCATGTGACATTGAACACAATGAGTAATCATACACAGTACACACGTGACAGTAATACATGTACAAGTAGTGAGTGATACGGATGTCATGTATACCTCCGTGTGTATAGGGGGATTGTTACAACATATGACAAAAATCGGTAACTCTACACAGTCTTAAATCATGTAAATAGATTTCATTTTAAATTACACTCTACTACACACCATTGGTCCAGTCTCCGATACGGTATGCTACATGGAGCCTGATCCTGGATATATATCTGCTTCTTGTAATCTATCTTCGATATCGTGTCGTCAAAGATGACGGTACGTCACATGTAGAGAACGCCACATACATAAGACAATGCCTCCCCACACAGACCTCCGGGGAAACAACAGTCCAAAAAACATCAGGTATTGAGGAGGTGCAAGGGTAAACACGCAATGGAACCGGGTGGGGGGGACAAGGATAAGACAGATACAGAAAACCGAGACGACGAACTGGAAACGAAGCTAATTACCACAAATTGATAAAATAATTTCCCGTCAAAGTGATTGCATTGTGTTATTCAGAGAGAACAAAACGTACAAACAACAATTAATGAAATCTTAGAATTATGGTTCATGGAAACTTGACACTTTTCTTCAATTCCTGTTCGCACATTGTTTGTGAACATAATTTGCGGTTTATAAGGTTCATTATAACCTTAAACAATTACACTCCTTCTTGAAACAGTCTTGTTTCACTTTAATGACTTTAAGATAAGATAATAATGATGGTATACCTTTCACACGAACGTGTACACACATGCATGATTGTATTTAACATTGTTAAGGAGTTATACATTGGATTTATGTCTATAAATATTGACACATGTACGTTAGACAGCACGTGTATCGAAATCGTATGACTATTCCGGTTTTGGTTTCGGTTGTTATTGAACGGTTGTTGCTCTAGAGAGGTTAAGCTAGAACATGTAATTTACATTTACTAAGCTTATTTGTTGCTCAATACATTGTCACTCTGGAGAAGTACATAGGTACGATGTATTGAGCATCACTTGGTAACGATGTAGTGACCAGTGACATAATGTAACTACTGCCATAATGTAACCACTGACATAATGTAACTACTGCCATAATGTAACCACTGACATAATGTAACCACTGACATGTTGTCACCACTGACATAATGTAGACACTGATATCATGTAACCACTGACATGTTGTGACCACTGACATAATGTTACTATTGCCATAATGTAACTACTGCCATAATGTAGACACTGACATCATGTAACCACTGCCATGTTGTCACCGCTGACATAATGTAGACACTGATATCATGTAACCACTGACATAATGTGACCACTGACATAATGTAACTACTGCCATAATGTAGACACTTGTATCATGTAACCATTGACATGTTGTGACCACTGACATAATGTAACTATTGCCATAATGTAACTACTGCCATAATGTAGACACTGACATCATGTAACCACTGTCATGTTGTCACCGCTGACATAATGTAGACACTGATATCACGTAACCACTGACATAATGTAACCACTGACATAATGTAACCACTGACATAATGTAACCACTGACATAATGTAACCACTGACATAATGTAACCACTGACATAATGTAACTACTGACATGCTGTGACCACTGACATAATGTAACCACTGACATGCTGTGATCACTGACATAATGTAACCACTGTAATAATGTAACCACTGACATAATGTAGACACTGACATGTTGTGACCACTGACATAATGTAACCACTGACATAATGTAACTACTGCCATAATGTAGACACTGACATAATGTAACTATTGACATAATGTAGACACTGACATGTTGTGACCACTGACATAGTGTAACCACTGACATAATGTAACTACTGACGTAATGTAGACATTGACATCATGTTACCACTGACATAATGTAACTACTGACGTAATGTAGACATTGACATCATGTTACCACTGACATAATGTAACTACTGACGTAATGTAGACACTGACATCATGTAACCACTGACATAATGTAACTACTGACGTAATGTAGACATTGACATCATGTTACCACTGACATGTTGTCACCACTGACATAATGTAACCACTGACATAATGTAGACACTGACATGTTGTGACCACTGACATAATGTAACCACTGACATAATGTAACTACTGCCATAATGTAGACACTGACATGGTGTGACCACTGACATAGTGTATCCACTGACATAATGTAACTACTGACATAATGTAGACACTTATATCATGTAACCACTGACATAGTGTATCCACTGACATAATGTAACTACTTCCATGTTGTGACCACTGACATAATGTAACCACTGACATAATGTAACCACTGACATAATGTATCCACTGATATGTTGTAACCACTGACATGTTGTCACCACTGACATAATGTAACCACTGACATAATGTAACCACTGACATAATGTAACCACTGACATAATGTAACCACTGACATAATGTAACCACTGACATAATGTATCCACTGACATGTTGTAACCACTGACATGTTGTCACCACTGACATAATGTAACCACTGACATAATGTAACCACTTACATTATGTAACCACTGACATTATATAAACAGTGACATAATGTTACCACAGACATAATATGACCACTGACAATGTTACCCTTGACATAATGTAAACAGTTACAGATTTTAATCAGTTACATGATTCACCTTTTGATATTATGTAACCCGTGACATAATCTTATCCGTGACATAATGCGACCAATGGCATGATGCAACCAATGACATTGTGTAACCAGTGACAAAGTATATCAAATATTACATTACCAGTGACATTACATACAAATGAAATATATGTAAACAATGATACGATCTAACCATAGTAAAAATTATTTCTGGTCACGTTCACTCAACAAGAATATTTCAATGCTAAAAGTTTATCAATTGTAATGGCAACTATCATTGATGGGAGAAAACTCTTGGGTAGTGTGTAAACATTCTGCACAGAGTTACTAACACTGATTGTGGTTGTTGTTGATATCGGTTGTGGGCATGGTTGTCCTGGGGATCCGTACGCATGGTTGTCCTGGGGATCCGTACGCATGTCCGCCATGAGGTCTGGACTGCTGTATTGCCCATATGGCGGTGGTTGTTCAGGATAAGCGGCCAGCGGCTTTAGATCACTCATCTGAAATCAGAACATACGCGTATGTTTAATAGTGCTACTGCTAATTGTTTAAACATCAATCCATAAATACAAGAAATGTTTGAAAGAACATTATGCCACCCTCTAATGATGCATTGTCAGTGATATGATTTAAATATGATGGCATAGGAGTGAGTACGGATGACATACAATGGTATTACCTTGATTGTCTAAAACGTTCAACAATTCTTAAGTTAGTTGGACAAGGATTTCCACCTAATGGTCCATTTGACTTTGACCTTTGCCCAGTGATCCAAATACCAATAGACCGACCGACAATATGACGAGTGCGTGAGTTAATATTGAGTACAGTGGACTCTTGATGACTCGAACTATTCTACAATGAGTGTTTGATAGACGTCTGTATAATGCGCTCACCCCATTTCGACATTTGTTGATGTTTATATCTCGATTACGAATTAGATTCAGAGACCGTGAGATCGTCCAAAGAAGGCATAAATTTAGTGATACAGCACAATGTTATCAGTCATATATTCATATTATGGATGCTGCCTTAATATGAAGAAATCATTAATATAAATCTTGCCACACAAGTCATAAAATTGCTTTAATGTGAGTGTCAGTCAATATCATTGGAAGTACATTGCAGAGAAGACCCCACATACTTAGCATGATCTTGATGATAAAACTTCATCTAAAAGATTTTCAACACAGTTGTTTTGAACCATCAAGCCAAAATATACTGGCACTTAACATCTCACTGTTACAACATTTAATGACATTGCAGCATCTTCATGTAATCGAGAAATTTAGATGCCGTCTCGCCGTACGAAATTAATCGTGTGCAGCTTTCAGGGATAAATATAAAGAATGATCTCCCTTGATTATCGGCTTTGGTTAAGTCATTTCCTCTATCTTGGATTTCCCACAAAAATGACACCTGTCACACTGGTCAATAATCAATAATCGATATTGGCTCCATACCCTAACCGAATATACTCGAATTTAATTTAATTGTCGCAGGCTGTTTAAAGGTGAATTTATAACATCAGGAAACTAGCTTATAAGAACAACAATAGATATTTGGACAGTGATCAGTACCTCCGTTTGCCTCAGTGTAGCTATGAACCTAACAATTACTATTCATAACATTTGTCACGCAGTCGGACAAGAAGTTTAGGTAAAATGGCCAAAAACGTTCATGTTGGCACACATAAAAATCACAATTTACAAAAATCTGAAACACAGACAGACATCGCACAATTTATGACACAAATACAGAATCTCTTCCTTATAACGTGTTACTGATAAGATTCCCTTTAATTCACTTACCGTTCTTTGTGATCCCGCTCTTGTGACGTTCATTTCTTCTTTCGTTATTTTCAATATTATAAACAGAACGAACACTGTACACTATTGTTTTTATTCTTATTTTCTTTTCAGTACACACAGTGCAGTGCCGTTTTACAACCTATAAATTTTCACCATGTTGACTGGTCAAATGAAACTTTAAAACTCGTGGACAGTGCCGTTTTCAACGGTTAGTTCACATTGAATGGCGCGTCGTGCAGTTTTCCCGGAATCACGGTTCAAGTCGTTGGGAAACGTTTTATACACATTATAATCACGTGACATGTATATTAAGTATATAAATTGTAATTATAAATATATATATCTTTATTAACATGCTCGGCACGTACGTGGTTCAATAATAACACTTAAACAGCACAAAGACAGTAGGTGCATACGTTTGTAACATACAAACAAACATGATTCATACATAAAACAAGACTAATTTTGATGCAAAGCATCAAAACGGCGGCACAAGTTTTAGGAAGCATGATATTGAAGATTTATTATTTTGTTTATCAATAAATAAGAAAGTATGATCATCACCAAGCCATAATTCTGGTAAGAATCATCCACAATTCATGAAAATGCTGGTGCATCGATTTACACGAAACGAAGAAAAAAAACGATTACACGAAACGTAGATAGAACGAAACGGATCTAAAAATATACATGATTATAACTTCTAGTTTTACAGATCTAAAAGAACTATTGGGATATCAAAAGGGAAAAATATCCACTAAAAATGTCAAAACAACGTAATTAAAAGTTCAGTTCAACCATCAGCATTTGATCTCGAATGTACTGAATCCGTTTTACTGCCAATGCGTTATTTGAACAACAAATGCTATGACGTTTTCAACGACAATTTTCATTGGCTGAATTTTGTTTACATATTACCATCAGTACATAACTTATATGGGTCAAGTTAAGGCAATGTATATTGCATAGTTTGGTCACTGTATTTATATTTGTACATTATAAACTGCATTCATGAACTTATTAATATGGATTAACATTTTTTGTTTAACAATTTGCTTTTTTATAAGTACAATTTCAATTTGCGTGCACAGCATTAGGAACCATTTCCTGAACTTTGATGATGAATTGAGCGTAGTTGTGAAACGAAGCTATGTAATACACGATGCCTAACCGTTTTCGTGACTAGCTGTTGTAAATTCTTATAAGCATACGTAAAACATTTTTTAAAGCTTTTTATTAACGGTAAAAATACATTTTAAATATTTTGACATTTTTTTATTATCAATTAGTACACTTTTTTTATCTGTATAATTCGAATCACGTTTTGTAAGAACAATTTAAAAAAGCATAATACCAATGGCTTCTCCCATTTCGATTATGCAACTCCATGTACCTAGATTAAAAATTATTCAAATAGACGACGGCCTGAAGGCCGCCGTCAACAAAGTTGTGAAACACATTATCTAAGTTAAATACAAGTAGAATGGTAACAAGTACCACAACTCTACGCTCACATACGAGGATAAATAGCATTTACTTATATATTACTATTCAGCCTAAGAAAATTTAAAAGAAGAAAATCAAAAGAAACTGGAATAATCATTTCTAATAGAAAAAGCTTCCCTTTTAGTAAATAGCAATTTTAAACAAATATCTTTTTTTGAAGACATAATGTAATGAACTTGACCATATATGGCCACGATATATTACCTAAATATTTGTTTCCAATATTTCTGTATAGAGGACAGCACATCATAAAATGGTATTCAGCTTCTACTTGATTAACCGAACACATTTTACAAATACGATTTTCTCTATGTATATTATTTGCACTACCTGTTTCGATATTAAGTGAATGCGAGCATAATCTGAAAGATGTGAGTTGTTTTAATAATTTAACATAATCAATCAAACTAATATATTCTGAATATATGGCGGTCAGTTGACCTAAACAACTTTCCTGGAATGGATTAACAACCAATGCCTACATGCAAGCAGCTGACAACATCTCCAAGTGAATCAGGTGGACAAATGACAAAAGTCAAATGTCACGGAAAGACTTGACCTGCCTAGTCAGGGACTCGAACCCATACTTCCTGTTTGACAGCCAAGCGCTCTAACCACTGAACAAATGTTGGTACACAGTTATAAATATAATATATCTTAATTACACTCGACCAGACAGCCTTGGTCCAGCCGCCGATACAAGATCTGATATCTTCATACAAAATATGCATCTGCACTTCGAGTTACCCGCGATATCGTTTTGGTAACATACCTTTGACCTATAATGTTGGTTTGACCTTAACTTCATTGATGAACTCTCCATTGCTGAGACTGCCTGGCATATATGCAGTTATAAATAAAAAGATATCTACTGTAACTGAACAATGAAAATGGTCGATGTGAACGTAACCATATCCTGAGCACTGTCAACGTTTTGTAAAACGGGTTCATAAGATAAATACGTGTGAGAAAAATATAGTTACGCACGGCTTAGACATTTAAGAAATGGTTTTCAGATACGATATGAAATATCCTTTAAAAAAATTACAAACTTCTTTTGGCCTCAGTTGTTGCAATAGAAATCTACTCGTGGGTTCTCAGACCATTACGTCGTAAGAAAGATAAGGAAAAGCTAACAACAATACACAGATACTATTTCGAGTTATATAATGCAGTCACTCAGATGGCAACAGAGTGCTACTGTCATTATTAAATCCCTTTATCATGTACCTTGTTTTCCTATGTACAAGTATGCTTACGTCAAAATGATTGCATCGCATGCATGTATTACATAGTTCCCACATCTACAATATTTACCTCCCTTGTTCTGAATTGTCGGCCATTTTGATAGGCAAATTTCCTTTAAGTTTATAGGGAATATAATGTAAACGATGATAAAACTAATCTGATAAATAAAAAATAACTTATTAATTATGCTCATGTGGGCATTTGGCTCAGTAAGTTGAAGAAAAAGTGGTTGTCACATGCAAATTATCTTGGTATTTTCTCAATTATCACATTTTTGGAAATTACCCTTATCAGGGCTTATCAGTTTCGCCTACCAAAATGGCCGACAGTAAAGGACAAGGGAGGTAAATATTGTAGATGTTCGTCATGTAGGAACTATGTAATACATAGTTATTTAGGGGGTCCATTACGTGCAAACAACGAACCATGAGAAACGTTTTCGAGATCAATTGTGTTCTTCCTGTAAAAAATATTTATACATTTTTTTCAAATCTTGTTTGTAAGTGCCTGTGAACATAACTTCCGTTTTTTTCTTTTCATTAACACTTTAATCAATTAAACTCTTACTAGAAACTGTTTTGTTTGTTAAGTTAGAGGTCAATGAGAGATGATGATTTCACTTTCTCACAAACATGTATATTTAACAATATGAGTGATGTACATGAACATTCAGATTGTGTTTGCAAAGTGTCACGTGCAAACATGTATATTTAACAATATGAGTGATGTACAAGAACATTCAGATTGTGTTTGCAAAGTGTCACGTGCACATCAGATTGCTAGCGTATCTCACGGGTATCGTCATCCTCCTTTTAGTCTTATGTAATTACCCTCCTGCTAACTAGAGTAAGGTATTGTTTGTTGCAGGGGTACATGTTGTTTATGAAATTGGTACATGTTGTTTATGGCATGAATACACATTGTTTATGGCATGTGTACATGTTGTTAATCATAGTATACGTTGTTAATGACATACGTACGTGTTGTTTATGACATGAGTACATGTTGTTAATCACAGTACATGTTGTTTATGGCATGTGTACATGTTGTTAATCATAGTACACGTTGTTAATGACATACATACGTGTTGTTTATGACATGGGTACATGGTGTTTATGACATGGGTACATGGTGTTTATGACATGTGTACATGGTGTTTATGACATGGGTACATGTTGTTAATCATAGTACAGGTTGTTTATGACATACGTACATGGTGTTTATGACATGGGTACATGGTGTTTATGGCATGTGTACATGTTGTTAATCATAGTACAGATTGTTTATGACACAAGTACATGGTGTTTATGACATAGGTACATGGTATTTAAGACATGGGTACATGGTGTTTATGACGTGTGTACATGTGGTTTATGACATGTGTACATGGTGTTTATGGCAGGAGTGCATGTTGCTAATCACAGTACAAGTTGTTTATGGCATGGGTAAATTTTGTTTATGGCATGTGTACATATTGTTAATGACATTTGTACATGTGGTTTATGACATGGGTTCGTAAATGAGAAAGCAAAAATCAATGTGGCACTCTTTAGAATTTTCTTTGATGGGTTCATTGATAGAATATACAGATATAAAACAGTTATATACTTAACATTGAATATTAGAACAGCAAGTTCAAATCTATAGTTACTTGTATATCCATACATTATGATGATGCAAATCAAATTAAGGGCCTACAGATAGAGAAATAAAACAAGGAATAATTTCTAAGATATTTTATTGCAGAATTTTGACGACTTCATGTCAGATCAATATTACAGAACAGATCTATAAGTAAAGGCATTATTTGCAATATATATACATATAATAAATTATATATCAGATAATTATCATGATTATAAAGTCATGCATTTATACTGTATTAAGATCAAACATCATACCAAGGGCTTGGTGCCAAACTAATGTAACTAAATAATAGAAAAGCAATTGATACAATGGTTTCGCGCCAATACCTCAATGTGCATACACATACATATACTATGTGGTATTGTGATGACCGGTGTTTGATACACAAATACTTAATAAAATAAATAATTAATAATGAACAAAATAAAAAATTCAATCCAAATTCACTATTTAATTAATGACATCAATTTAGATTGGTGCATTTTTGCTACCTTATTAAAATGTATTATTATATTTTAAAATGAAATATCTTGGTACTATGGAGATCAAATTGGTATTAGGGTGACCGGTCTGATATGAGGATGATGAGTCCAGTATAATGGTAATCTTATAGTGTGACCAGAGTGGTTGAAAGCTGATCAGCCTGGTTTTAGGTGATAAGACTGGTATCACTATCAATGTCTGACCATTTAAGTATTAGGGTGACCAGTCCACTACTAGGGAGTACTTTCCAGTAAAAGGGTGACCATTCTTGTATTGGGTCACAGATAGGTGAGGTGACCAGTCCAGTATTACTGTGACCAGTTAGATATATTCCACTTTAAGTAACATGCTTCCGTAAGAATACAATTGCAAATAATGAAATTCAGCAAATAATGACAACCTCTCCAAATGTCAAACTGTACCCCAACACTCATATTTAATGTGAACTATTTGTGGAAATTCTCTGCAATCTACATTGAGTTATATTACTGAACTGTCCATATAAAAATTACAAGCAATAAAATTGCTGCATGAGCTCAGTACACCAGGGTCAGAGGTTTAAAATACCAGTTTGTAGACCAGTATCAAAACTCGAGCTTCTGATTGGTCAGCTCAGAGCGCAGTCTAAATATTGACCAATGGTAAGTCAGCATTCTTAGACTGGTCTAGAAACTAGGCAGACCATTGGATACAACAGTAGTTTACAGTACAGACAATGAGATATATACGGTTCTGTTATATATCTGCAATAAATTACACGAATACTTACAAGTAGCAGGCACTTGATAAACAATGCTAATAGTAAATCTATCTATTTTAAATCATAATATTACAAACAATATCACTGTAATACTGTTATGTAGTTATCTAGAAGACTGGTAAAGTATTCACAATGTTACACAGTTAAACTGCACATAAAGACCACCTCAAAATAAAGACCATGTCATGGATAAATAGACCACAATTTCATGAAATAGTTTTCATTTTTTTCTGACATATTTTAACTCAATAATCAGACCACATCACGACTAAGATTGACTTTCTTCAGAATCAAGGATGGTGTTATCAAGGATGGTGTTATCAAGGATGGTGTTATCAAGGATGGTGTTATCATTGAGGTTTCACTGTACATATCATTGTGTGGACAACAAAGAGATATGAACATAAAATTAACCAATGTGACTGTTTAGAAAAGTTTGTAAAATCATGGAACAATTCAAAGAATTTGGAGTAACATATTCAAACTTTAAGATATAAGAAAATGTATAACACGTATTTTGACCAACATAATTATGAATAATTTCTCTAAGTGTGACACAATATAGAATCATTTCCATTTTTTCTGATAAATTGTAAATTTAAAGTCATTAACAACTTACAATCCAATATTTATTATCAATAACTCATTCTCATAACAAATCAGACAGAACAGACTCGGGTTATATATCTTTGTCTCTCGACTAATCAACAAACATGTTTTCATTCTATTAAGAGAATAGTCTCAAATTGTAACATTAACTGTACTGTTCTCTTACTGATTCAATCATTCCTGTCAGATTATCTCCCTTGTCAGTCAAAAACATCACAGAGAATATTTCCATGGAAAATGTAAACCATTCGAGATATAATTATATGCTATCATGATATCATACCTAACAGCAGCTGCTTGAAGTTATACAACAATGTTTGGAAACCAGTCCATGAATGCTGCCTCACCATTGGTCAATCTCAAGACTGTGCTTATAATCAACCAATCAGAGACTGAGATTTGAGTCTGGTTTTCAAACTATGATTTGTAACTTCAGACCAATATGTCCAACATTCTGACAGTTCACAGTTATCAAATAAACAATCATAGAATCATACAAGTATACATAACATTATTATCCATTAACAATCTTCAGCAAAATGTTTCTCTTTTATACTGCTTTCATTTTATTTTAAAAACGCAACAATAAACGCAGGATTTCCAGAGATTTTCAACACTTCAGCTGATTTCAATACTTGTGATATATGTTACAATATAAATGTACATAATTTAGAGAAGTAACTGCGTAAAAAACCTGGTCTAAAGTTACAAAACTGGAGATTGGCTTCCGTGCTCGAAATTTAATTTTAAATGTCAACTGATTTTGATTACGTACATATAGTACATACATAAACAGTCTGAATGTCTAAGTATTTTCATAATTATGTGAAATTCAGAAAACTGTATACTTACAAGAAATCATTTTACAACAACTACGTTGAGAAAATTTAAAGATAAATTTTGAGAGAACGTAGACCAATCTCCGGGGTTATAATTTAAGACTATAAAAACTTTTTTCATCTATCAAAATTATTGAAACAAGTTAACAGTAAAAAATTCAACGATGTAACAGCATGCATAGATTGATACTGCAGACATGCTGACCTAACGTTACACCAACGTTCAGCTGTTCCTTCACCAAGTGTACAGATACATAATTGTTCTAGTTTGTTATCAAAGGAATATAAAATCAAGAAACAAGATATAAGACACTAACAGTTGTTACCCAGCATGTGTTTTCAAACTGCATCCAGGTACAGTATTATCATAAGGTTTGATCAAATCCAACCCGACTTAAAATAAACTTTAATACGCATTTAACTGTATCTTATAGTTGATTGTAACTGCTGCTTGCATCGAATGAACCACAGGGATTTGTGCTGTTTATTTATTGAAACTTCACTGGATAGAGTGATCTATAAATAACTGGAAAATTCTATTGGAAAAAACTGTTACCTGTCAAACTTAGTCTAAAAATAGAACTGCGAATTTCTGTCATTAAATTCCATCTCCATTCACAAAATATTGATTGGTGACCAGATTTGACACGTGTTGAATTGTTTCAACTATTTGGTTTGAAAATGTCTTCGATATCATTAAACAATTGTAAACTCTTTCGCAAATGGTCAATATTGCCCTTTTTGGTAAATATCATGTCATATACACTCACTCAAGTATAATGACAACTGCATTAATGGTTAACATCTTGATCATTTCTGGCTTAATTTTTTTTCTGAGTCCTGAGAAATCAAATGAAAAATAACTGTCTCTCAACTTTGTCACAAATATTTGGAAACCAAGTCCCTGTGGTAACATATCTATCATTTAGAGTTCACAAACCCTTGTGGTAACAGATTTTGTCTCATTTTTAGATCACAAACCCCTGTGGTATATGATAAAATCAGATAAGGGCTGATAAGTTATTGGATGAAACATTTTTGCTTCCTGTTTAGAATTCATGTGCTTATCACTAGCAGAGATAATGTTTAATAGGTTCAGGGGATGGGTTATCTGATCGAGTGGAGATCAGTAAACAACTTTACATGTAGAAAGTTCCATCATTTAGAGATAGGTTACATTTTTTGGTTTCCAATCACAGACAGAAAACATGGTACAAAACAGTCAATCAACTGTTTGTGCCATAAACACACTTCCTTTGAGGGCCAAGTCATTTTTTGTCTTGCTCGTGCACCTACCAGTGTGTTGCCTCATGGCGGGAGAGGGCAGATTAAGGAAGTCAGATGATGGATGAATTCTTTCCTGACAGGTGAATTTCTAACAGGTCCGGTGAGACCATCTAACTGACTAGGACTTGGCCCAAATTTCTTAAACAGGATTTTTTATGCCCCCAGCATCCTCTGACCCAGGGGATTTTGAAATCACTCCAAGCCTCACAGAATGCCACCTTGTCAATGGTCAATTTTAACATTGTGCTGAGAAACAGCCAATCAGAGGCTTGAGTTTTGAGACTGGTCACCTCAGATCTAGAAGTTTACAGACAAACTATATAACCCAGTCAATGAATGAAAAACATTAAAAAATATTTAATCATTGGTACAACATCAGAATTTATTTAAAACATAAACAAAACCCTGAAGTCTTCCGTGATAGAGAAGTTCACTTGTGATTAAGTATATTCCAAACAGATGATTGTAATACAAATGGGCAATACCTACATTTCTTGTTACATATAGCGGGGTTTTATTGTATGATGAATGTTTAAACCAAGCAAAAAATACAAAAACAAGTCATCCATTAACCATTATACAGAAACTGTGCATAAGATTTTTTATAAATATGATTGTGTTTATATCACCAACAGTCAAGATTAAATACCAAATTTGGAGACCAGTCTCAGAATGCAGCCTTGTTATTGGTCAATATAAAGACTATTGTCAGAAACAACCAATCAAATGCTTGAGTTTTGAGACCAGTCTCCAAGCTCAGATTCATGACCTCTGACCATGTGGATATTTGAAGAACAGTGTAGTTAAGTAGTTAAGGTATAGAAACAGACATCAATAGGTACACAAGTATCTTCATCTTGTTGCTTTCGATCACAAACCAATTCATTATCAATAATAGTATTAACAATATACTTGACTAGCACATTCCTGTATTTGTGTAACATCACAGCACTTTAACACCTCATATAACAATTATTTACAAGTTTAACCCAATAATTCCATTAAACAATTAAAAAAACATTGCACTTCAAACTAATACCTTAACAGAGGTCAAGGTCACATTTTTCATTAACACCTTAACAGAGGTCAATGTCACATTGTTCAATACCACCTTACAGAGGTCAATGTCACATTGTTTATTAACATCTTAATAGAGGTCAATGTTATAATGTTCAATGAAACTTTTACAGAGGTCAAGGTCATATTTTGAAAAAATACCAAAACATGTATTTCCGGATGGCTACTGGTTACATGTGGCACTGGTGTCCAGTACATCTTTATTGAACATGAATGTCAACCATTATTTTACTTGTCTGTAACACTCTCCATGGCACATTTCAGTGGTATGTTTTCACTGACGATTTGCTTGATACTCAGTACAGCTAGTTCTGCAATCATTTCCTATTGTATAGGATCAGCTGACCAGTTAGCTGACTGTATGTATACCAGCCTAAGTACACATGGAGCTCACCGATTGGTTGTTCAACCACACACCCAGAATCCTTCACTGTGTTTATATCAACCAGTCTGGTCGTTGTTGAAGACTTACTCGGCCAGATCAAACTCTAACATAGCATCAAGTTCATCAGTTAAACCTTGTAACATATTATCTATCTCACTGAGTACATCTCCAGATTTCTGTTTGGATTCTGATGCAACTTGTCTGAAATTGAACAATATACACATAATTATATACTATATACCAAATCATTTATTTTTTATTGTGATGAAAGCATTCTTCTTCTTAGAATCATTCTGTAATCTGTTACTGGGAACCAATACTAAAGTCTCATATAATAACCTTTGCAGGGCACACACCCAAAACCTCCAGATTGAGCAGTTGATCACTCATTCACCACACTGCTGTTCCACATTCAATAATAATATAATAATGTAACATATTAACTATATACATGTATACTACAAGATTCAACCACTTGATACAACCAGTGGTATAAAGATTGATTTACCTTTGCGGCTTAGGAGATACAGCAGGTTTAACTGCAGGTTTCTGGGGAATTGTTGGACGATCAGAACCTGTAATAACACATGTATATGTACATCATTACAAACTGGAACTTATTACAATGTACTCGATCAATATATTACAAACTTACTGAAACAAATCTGGGACAATAGTCTTGTGGTAAATCTTCAATATGCTGTTTACATTTCAAAAGCTAAATAGGAAATCACATCTTACAGAAATAGCTTGCAGATTATTTTAATTGTGAGCACAGTCTCTCTCACAGTACCTCTCAGCACAGATCATCTCAACACAGTACCTCTCCACACAGTGTCTCCCACTTAGCGCCTCTCCACACAGTGTCTCCCACACAGTGTCTCCCACTTAGCGCCTCTCCACACAGTGTCTCCCACACAGTGCCTCTCCACACAGTCTCTCTCACAGTACCTCTCAGCACAGATCATCTCTACACAGTACCTCTCAGCACAGTGTCTCCCACTTAGCGCCTCTCCACACAGTGTCTCCCACACAGTGCCTCTCCACACAGTGTCTCCCACACAGTGCCTCTCCACACAGTACCTCTCAGCACAGTGTCTCCCACTTAGCGCCTCTCCACACAGTGTCTCCCACACAGTACCTCTCCACACAGTGTCTCCCACACAGTGCCTCTCCATACAGTACCTCTCAGCACAGTGTCTCCCACACAGTGCCTCTCCACACAGTACCTCTCAGCCTAGTGTCTCCCACATAGTGCCTCTCCACACATATCCTCTCAGCACAGTGTCTCCCACACAGTGCCTCTCCACGCAGATCCTCTCAGCACAGTGTCTCCCACAGAGTGTCTCCCACAGAGTGCCTCTCCACACAGTACCTCTCAGCCAAGTGTCTGCCACACAGTGCCTTTCCACACAGATCCTCTCAGCACAGTGTCTCCCACACAGTACCTCTCAGCACAGATCCTCTCAGCACAGTGTCTCCCACAGAGTGCCTCTCCATACAGTACCTCTCAGCACAGTGTCTCCCACACAGTGCCTCTACACACAGTACCTCTCAGCCTAGTGTCTCCCACATAGTGCCTCCCCACACAGATCCTCTCAGCACAGTGTCTCCGCACACAGATCCCCCCACACACGGTGCCTCCTCACACGGTGGCTCCCCACACAGATCCCCCCACACGGTGCCTCCTCACACGGTGGCTCCGCACACAGATCCCCCCACACGGTGCCTCCTCACACGGTGGCTCCCCACACAGATCCTCTCAGCACAGTGTCTCCGCACACAGATCCCCCCACACGGTGCCTCCTCACACGGTGGCTCCCCACACAGATCCCCAACACAGTGCCTCCTCACACGGTGGCTCCCCACACAGATCCCCCACACGGTGCCTCCTCACACGGTGGCTCCGCACACAGATCCCCCCACACGGTGCCTCCTCACACGGTGGCTCCGCACACAGATCCCCCCACACGGTGCCTCCTCACACGGTGGCTCCGCACACAGATCCCCCCACACGGTGCCTCCTCACACGGTGGCTCCCCACACAGATCCCCCCACACGGTGCCTCCTCACACGGTGGCTCCGCACACAGATCCCCCCACACGGTGCCTCCTCACACGGTGGCTCCCCACACAGATCTCTCAGCACAGTGCCTTCCCATACAGATCCTCAACAAAGAGGAAGATTTTGACTGTTGTTGAGAGGTTGTTGCTTTATAGAGATATACTGGTTATAAATTTATAATATGGGAAAATTACAAAGCTGAATAGGCTTTTGCTCAAGAGAGGTTGAACAGTACATATAACAATCAACCACCTATAATTACAAAAACATTGATGTCACAATAAAATAATTCTTACCTTTGACAGGAGATGCTGGCGATGTTTGTGTGATATATGAAGCTGTAACGCTGGCATTGTATTGTGGGGACATCTTGGGTGCATTCTGTGTATGTTGTTGTTGTTGTTGTTGTTCAGATTGCTGAACTGTTGTCATATCAGATCCTTGTTGTTGGTTTACTTCATGTTGCTGCTTCACAACAGTTTGTTGTTGTTTCTGTTGTGGCTTTGGCAACACCTTAGGTTGTTGTTGTTGTAGTTGTTGTATTTTCTGTTGTTGAGGTTTGGCCATCTTATTAGGAGTCCTTTTAATTGTATCATTACCATCACTAAACATATTGTCATCACTATCATGTCCTCCATCAACACTATCATCAAGCACCATAACAAGTGATGGTTTTGTTTGTTGCGCTCTTTGTTTTATGGTACCAACATTCTCATTAGCAAATGGTAAAGTATTAGAATCTAAACTTGATGTTGAAGAACTTAAATTACCAGAAGAGTCTTTTCTCTGCTTTTCTAAATCACTGCTTTGATTAGAATCTTTATTTCCGTTAGTAAAATCTGAAAGTTTTTGAACACTTGTTTGAGCATTAGATAAAGATACACCATTATTGTCTTGAACACAAGTTTGAGAGACAGTTGACTGGTTCGCGCTTTGGACTGGTTCCGTCTGCTCACTTGAAGACTGTGACTCAGTTTTAGCTTGACGCAGTTTTACACCAAAAGCACTTTCAACACCATTTGTATTCGGGCTCGCGCTCGAGGAACTCTCTCTTTTAAGTCTTTGTTGTAACATATACTCCCCTGAAGTGGTTTTATCTGACTTTCCTAATAATCCATAATTTGAAATTTTTGGTTCAATAATCTCCATAGCAACTGGTGTTGCAGAAACTAAATCTTCATTGTCAGAACTAACATTATCACCAGCACTATTTTCCTCACTCTTCTTGCCAAACCTTTCCGAAAGACTCTGAACACAGTTAACAAAGGCCTGGGCTTGAGGTGTGCAAATTTGAGGTTTTTGTTGTATTGGGGGAGGTGAGAGCACAGAACTTGTCACATGGCCTGAACTTGTAACAGTCAAACCAGTGTTTAAGGTAAGATTCTTATTTCCAGATTCATTTTGACGTAAAGAGGCGTTCCTCTTGGGTGGAGGAGGCGGAGCTTTCTTAGCCCTGCCTCCTGGCGAGTTTTGCTGAGACCCCCGAGGAGAGCCAGATTGTTGATTAGTGTAACTAAATTGCGTGTTAACATGTAGAGGACTTGCAGGTCCTGGCTGTACTTGGTGCAATGACATTGGTGGATAGTTAGCGTAGTTACTAACAGTTCGAGGTGGACCAACTTGTGGAGTATCATAAATATTCTCTCCAGAGGTCCTCCTCTTTAAACTTCCATTGGAAGCAAGTGGATACTTAAATCCTTCAAGATTTTTCACCGGGCTTTTGTAACCATCAGCGTTCTTCTCGGCCTCATGTTTCTCAATGTCAATAATGTCAGGTGAACCTTCTCGACTTGATTGCTTAGTCTTAGCAACAATCATTGCCACTGGTTTAGGTTTGGCTGCCACAACTGGAGCAACATGTGCCATTGGTGAAGCAGACATAGGGTAATCCTCCCCAGTTGGTGTATTCTCCCGATCCGAATAATCGGAAGTTCTGTCAGCAGGAGCATGGAAGGACTGACACATTTTTTGATGAGTTCCTGTCTCCTTAGCATCAGCCATTCCATTAGGGGCTGATTGCGACATTGATCTTTTGACCTTTATTGGAACCATTGCCGGTGGCTTGGGCTGTATGCTACTTGTATTAGCATACTCTGACTCTAAAGGTTGGTTTAATGACTTCATTTCTCCACTGCTGTTTGTACTAAGACTGTCCCCAGATGATGACCGCCGCGGCTTCAAGTAGGGTGGAAGCTCATTATACTGAGGAGGGGCTGGTGGGGGAGGCGAAGAGCGCTCCCCAGACCAACGTATACTGGCCATAGGAGGTTCAAGTGCATCAGGGCAATCCCTCCCATCCAATGTTGATAATCTCTTTGTACCAGATAATATTCTCTTCAAACGATCAATGGCCAACATTATCTTCTTTTGATGACCTATTTAACAGAAGAGAAAGACAAATTTTTATAGAAGTACTTGAAGCAGGGATCATTACACAAGTAAATGTTTATTTCCAGCATTTATCTAATATACATTTGATTCTAGTTAACACACTATACATTATGCTTGAAACATACATGACATGAATCAATAGGTGTAAATCACTTTGAATTAGCAAGATTATACTTGTGAAATCAATTTAGTTTTTGCTTCTAATACTTTGGAAAGTCTTTGAATTGCCCAGAAACAAATGCACATTTCAGTTATATCTGGAAGTTTGAAAACATCTTGAATTTTGTATTTGTGAGAATTCTGAATTCACGATGAAATGCATTTGCAATATTTTCTTGAAAATTAGACAGTTCCAAATAAATACAGATTCATAGTACCAGGCATTTGTGTATAAAGCAAATAATTCTTAATATAACTCCAATAACAGCATCCAATATTGATAACTTTCACAGAAGCTGCTGTATTCAATAACATTCCGTATCAGACAACATCAATATTTCTGAAGTAATGTTTGTTCTGCACTTATTTATAAATAGCCAATAAATTCATGTCTTTGTTGAAACTTCATTTCAGCAAAACTAAAACATTACCTAGTCTCTGTATACCAATTTCCTCCAGGTCTTCCCATGTGATGTCAGTAACATAATCTATGTTATCAAAGCCCTGATTGGCTAATGTGTTGAAATACTGCTCCAGATTTAGCATTCTTAGCCAATCATGGAGGTCATTCTAAAAAAGAACATAATAGTGTTACTGACAACCAGTTTTGATGAAAATCAAAAAACAAAATTCATCATAGACAAAATACAACAACTGAGACACAGAAAAAATATATGTTCAAGCAAAAATTAAATTTGACCTTGAGAAATATAAGTTTTGTCACAATACTTAAAACTGAAACTGCTTCAACTCAAAAAGTTTGACGCACCACATAAAAATAACAAACAATGAAACAAGACATGCCCTTTGACAAGTGTCCCTAAAAAGAACTAAAATGTTGTGCCCATACATGTGACCTTAGAGATATACACACGCTTCCGTAAGTATGTGTAAAGTTTGATTGGAACCCCATTTTAAAGTTACGGTATAAAAGAGACGCACAATGTTTTAGGAAGGACATACTAACTAACTTAACATATTTATATGCACAGTGTGATTACACTCCTGTCAAGGCACAAAAAGCCTATAGTGGCTGATAATCAAGAAAAAATGATTAAGCCATATAAGGTTGATATTTATGAGCATAATATGCACACCGAAATAGAACAATTAACTTACAGGTTTAAAGTCTGGTATACCATCATGTATGTTAAGTCGAGCAATTTCAGACTTTAATTTCTTTCTGTGACCTGGCTTTGAAATCCCAATAGCTGTAAGGTCCTGAAATAAAAATAAGACAAAATCTTAGAAACAAATGTTATCCTTTGTACTTGCATATTTTTTTAGGGATGTCAACAAATAATCAAACATTTGAATATTCATTTGTACGTTTGATTATTTGAATACTGATTCTTTCATTAGCTTAATAGACCAAATATTGGAATACCAACATTGCCTTTCATTGACATCCCTAGTATTTTTTATTCAAAATCAGCCAATTTTACTCTTAAATGCTTTTCCAACAACTTTAATTCCTGTTGCAACCTAATGTAGTTACATTCAGATAAATATGCTATTTTGACATCACCTTTTGCTTACTATACATGAGAAATGGAATTTGCAATTTCACAAAAAAATTAGACAGTCTTCAATAAGTATTGACCCACAGTGCACAGTATTTTAGCCCAGCGCTCAGTACAAAATTTGTGTTGAATCATCAATGCTTCATAATAACAAAAGATTTCTTTAAGAGAATAATATTATGAAAAGAAATGATCTTTTCTAAGCAAATATACACAACTTCCATAAATGTAACAATTACTGACATATTTTATAAATCCGAGTTTGGAGATCTGTCTCAAAACTCAATCCTCTAGTTGGTATGTACTAAGCCAAGATTTAAAAGTGACCAATGACAAGGCTGCATTCTGAGACTGGTTTCCAAACTCAATTTTATTTAACTCAGACATATACTTTCTGTATTTGACATACTGTAAGTAAGACTATGGGTCTGTAAATGATGATGTAGATGTGATCAACTTCTGACACGATTGTCAAACACTTTTAGTAAATTTGAATGAAACAATAAAACATGGTACATATCGAGGACTTGGCCCAACACTATGGTAACTGCCTCACTATCAGCACAGCGTTACAGTTTGCACCAAGTCTTCAATATACTAAATAAATGGTTAATACTAAGTATATACACGGTACCTGAGGGGTCATATGTGTTATAGTTGGCATATCATAACCAGCATTTACAAAGTTTTGGTAGTATTCTTCATAGTTCAAATCCCTCAACCAGGCCCGCAACACTTCATGGTCCTGTAATGTAAAACACAGTGTCAATACAATGATATAACATGATGGCCTCAACAACAGTAGAGTGGCAGACTCCTGTGCTAGAGGTCAAAGGTTCAAATCCTACTATGGGTAACAAGTGCAGATCCAGAGAGTGGGAACACCGGACCCCCTCCTCGAGATTTCGGCAAAAGAAGGATGTCAACATCTAATCCTAGATCAAGAGGGGATCCCAAATTTAAGGGACTTATTGTTTTTGTCAAAAATTAGCATATAACATTATAAGATAATGCCTGCATGCAATGCATAAATCTAGGGAATCCATAAGCTGGCTTAGATCCACTGCCTTACCCCCTGAAAATCCCTGCCTCGACATAAACAATTGCTGGATCAGTGCATTGACAAGATTCTACAGCAGTCTTTAGGCAGCAGAAAGCAAGGAAGCTTCATTGTGAGTTATTCTATGTTGTAAGAACTTGTTTTACAAACATTGTACCATTTAAGCATGAATATAAGTTGGAACTACATGTGTATAACTAAACTAGCAAAGCAATAATTGTAAGAACTTGATTTATATGCTTAAGATAAACATACAAGGATCATGATTTTAGCAAGGTTATTTAAAGTTAACGGAACCCTACAATCACAAATTTACAGAATTATTTGTTTCATTAAAATAAATGTTGCCAAGTATGAACACAAAATCACAAATCATCACAATGTATCTGAACGAGTTTATTTCGCACACCTACTTCAAGTCAGATTGCATCTTTTATGTTTTCTCTAATTCATACAAATAAAGAGAAAAAATGGATTCAGAGATTATAATGGAAAATGTTATCTAATAAGGCAATATATTGTCTAGACATAAAGCTGTATAACTTCTATCATATTACAGTATAGAAAGGAATACATATAGTTACAGAAATCAATAAGTGGAAATAAATTACATGTACAACCTTACCATAATATTTAATCTCTGAACAACAACACCAACAGCAGTGACAACAATAGCAGCAACAACAACAACAGTTAAGCAAGAAGCAAGCAATATGTTCTACATTGAGAATGTATATTACAGCTATGGGAAAAAGGAGACAAACTCAAAATGTCTGTAACACGTTTTGTATTACCTTAAATACTTGATCAGGCAAACTTAATTAACATTGTACCCTGGATCTATATGTAGATGTTATATATTATATAAATTATGTATATTATGGCTAACCAATACAAAGTCATGGATTACACAAACAATCCTTTTACATAGACTTATGTATTACGAGCGAGACAATCTTTAACCCATCAATATTACATTAGCGACAGTTAGTTATGAATACTGATGAAGTTTGCATTATTGGTAACTTATTTACATTCTTTTGGCTGAATATGATTTCCACAAAATTGCCAATGCCAAAAGACGTAAGACTTGCCCAAGTTTCATTGATTATTCCGACTAAATAAGGCATAATGAATAAATAATGTATAAGTTTGAATATATGATTGCGCAATAATACTGTATTAGACATCAACAATAATACAGAGACACTGTCTTGTTGTATCCGTGGTCAAGTTTGTGACATGAAATTGTTTGCGAATTCACTAAGGCGTAAAATAAAATATGTTTGCTTCAGGTTTCCATTTTACACTTTTTTTTGCCCGACCCTAGAACAATTTTTTGTATGTAGACATTTTTTTTTCTTTTTGGTAAAATTTCTTGTTTTGGTAAAATTTCTTTGTTGTCATTTTTCTTTAGGTTCATATTTCTGCCCAGTTATTATAGACGCTTTACGAGTATTCCAGTTATTGAGCATTATATTCACCAGGTTAAAACGGAAAGGAGATTAGTCTTTTAACATAAACATGTATTTATTTAAATCTTTGTTTAATTTGCTTCGTTTGAAATAAAAATACTCTCAATTTTTTTCTTTTTCGACCTACCTACCCTATTTTTTTGGGGCATAAAATCTGAAAAGGCTTGAAAATACAATACTTTCTTAGTTCACAGAAGTACATTCATATATACCTTATATATTTAACATTTATAACTCATTTAGGCAATTTGTATACATTTCTACTTGCAAAATGTCAGAAATTGCTGATTCCCGAACTTTCTGACATGCAAAAGTATCCATTATACATTAACTGATAGATCAGGCAGCTGCATAATCATCAATTATCTACTGTCTTATTTTTCTTAAAGTGTAAATATATCAAAATGTAAGAGATTGCATGAGTAATTACTTACATCATATAATTGCTTGTCGCACAAACATCAGTATCCTAAATTTCGGTGTTTTTTTCATTTTTTGAAATTTTAAACCACAATTTGTTATGAGAACTCTGAAATTACTAAATTGCAATTAATGAAACTTATAATTTTATAATTAATAAACTAATTTGTAGAGTTATGGTTGATATGACTTTTGATAATTAAAAACGATGCAACCTATGTCATAAAACATCGAATATATTTTATAACATTTGAGAACTTGATTTTTATATCATAGTAAGATTAAGTTATTCTTATCTTAAAATCTCTATGAATATACTAGTACATGAACTAAATGTAACAAACTGCTTTGGTAAACTGTAATGATCACAGACAGATCAACAGATAAATTCAAAAGGAAATTTGCGTCTCAGGGTAGCAATTGGGTCTCACTGGGTAGCAATTCTTACAAACAAGTTTCTTTGAAATAGTTTCAACTAATTTATTTTGCATCGATTGCAAAACAAGTTCTAACAACTTATATATAAAATCACTATCAATGCCTGCTTTCTATGTTTCTATTTAGTACTTAAAATTTCGGAATTATTCAGGCACGCCGAATACCCGCCCATGGCAGGATTCACAGTCATGATCTATGAAGAAGGAGTGTGGGACTCTATATACCCCCTAGACCACTACGTTTGTCTCCTAGGTAGTTTGCAATGCAACACATTGATGCCGATCTATAAATGACAATTTTATCAGCCAACATGAGGAATGCACATGACAAGAAGGTAAGAATGCTAGAAAGCATTAACAGTCTATCTGCATGATGATCATATACAAATAGACTCATTTCATATTCCCCTCCCGATACACACACACTGTTCACAATACTGTCAGCAGACACTTGTAATGCTTCAATTAAACTATTTTATTCCCCGACAGTAGATGTTAATTGATCTACTCCATTAGCATAACCGCTGAAAAGTGTGGAGAAACGAATCATTTTCATGAATATTTCCAATACATTATTGAAATCTTCTGAGAACTGTTGATTTATTCCTTCTAAATAACACTTAAATCAGGCTATCCTTACAAAATTTGTTCATGTGCAGTACTAAATCCGACCCCAACTGTTTGCTTCACTGTGCAAAATTGTTTTGCCTGAATTGATCTTGAACTATTTTTAAACACACTGACGTACTGATCCATCCCAAGAGTTTTATGTAAGGGGTACAGTGCAATAGAATATTAAGTGCTTTAACAAACATTAAGATAATGACTTTATCTTACATAATTACAGGATAAGAAGCGACCACAGCAAGTTAGTCTATGTTTATCTCTTACTAACAACCACAGCGAGTAATCTATGTTTATCTCTTACTGATGACCACAGCAAGTTAATCTATGTTTATCTCTTACTGATGACCACAGCAAGTTAATCTATGTTTATCTCTTACTGATGACCACAGCAAGTTAATCTATGTTTATCTCTTACTGATGACCACAGCAAGTTAATCTATGTTTATCTCTTACTGATGACCACAGCAAGTTAATCTATGTTTATCTCTTACTGATGACCACAGCAAGTTAATCTATGTTTATCTCTTACTGATGACCACAGCAAGTTAATCTATGTTTATCTCTTACTAATGACCACAGCAAGTTAATCTATGTTTATCTCTTACTGATGACCACAGCAAGTTAATCTATGTTTATCTCTTACTGATGACCACAGCAAGTTAATCTATGTTTATCTCTTACTGATGACCACAGCAAGTTAATCTATGTTTATCTCTTACTGATGACCACAGCAAGTTAATCTATGTTTATCTCTTACTGATGACCACAGCAAGTTAATCTATTGTTTATCTCTTACTGATGACCATAGCAAGTTATCTATGTTTATCTTTTACTGATGACCACAGCAAGTTAATCTATGTTTATCTCTTACTGCAGCAATATTATACAAATCAGGTTTCCTATTGACAAACTCCCCGGAGATTTACCATGCTATCAGAATCACAGTTACCAGACGACATTCCAGGCAGAGACAGACAAAGTCACAACCATCTATTACATTTAGGACAATCTTTCTGTTAAGCATCAACATATCGAATGTAAATCAGGGTCAACTAGCTGCATGTCACAAATCAGTGTCTGAGAGGAGACTATTAGAGCCATAGTCAGCGAGAAAATCCCAATAAATGTCTGACATCAGAGGAAAACTAGATTATTCCATGTTTGATTGAACAGAAAGCATGTTTAAACTTGTGGCTATCACATTCTATTGCCATTTTTCCCTCAAATTATTGCAGACACAAAACTAAACATTTGATAATTTAATTCAACCCGCAACCCTAACTCACATTATTCTATTCCATTCATTTTTCACTCAACTCTTCCACTGATGCATTTAAATCTACTCTGTTCATGCTACTTTACCATACCAATGCTACTCTACTCCATTCCTGTTAATTTACTCCTCCATTCATGTAACTCTTCTGTATCAATGCTACTCTACTCCATTCCTGTAACTCTATTCCTCCATTCATGTAACTCTTCTGTATCAATGATACTCTACTCCATTCCTGTAACTCTATTCCTCCATTCATGTAACTCTTCTGTATCAATGCTACTCTACTCCATTCCTGTAACTCTATTCCTCCATTCATGTAACTCTTCTGTATCAATGCTACTCTACTGCATCCACATTACACTACATACTGCACAGGTATTACTCTATTCCACTCTACTCAAGCTAGGTAGTACTTAAATCATGCTTCTCTACACCTACAAATTTATCAAACCCTGGAGCCAATTTACCAATAATAAATAACTCATTTGGAAAATAAAAATCAAGTTTACCGGAACACCAGCTTGAAAAAGTTCCGCCACGTTGATTTGACTGGAGTATCCACTTTCTTCAAGTCGATCTAGACTGCCCACACTGGAGCTAGAAGTACTGTGATAGCTTTGACGAGATGAGACTCCACTCTCATAACTCGTGGCTGACAGACGATACTGGTTATTCACTTGTACATTGACATAGTTATGATGAACCTGAAATATAAAACAATATATGAAGATAAACGATCCATAAATTATACTGTTTACCATATTTGTCCATATTAATGCATCTTGCATAAAGAAAAAAATTGACCTGGCAAGTATAATATACTATGGTAATGCTATGTCAGCTAATTGCCAGGTGTAAGGGTTTTAGTCTTGCCCTTTCCGTGCTTTTATCTACAAAAACAAATGACGTCACTACTACAAGATTTTCGTGATTAAGAGCAAACAATTTGTGCTCTGTTGAATAAAAATGATGCAATTTTCAGGTTTCTAATGTTAACAACAACATGAATCTAACATACTCAAAGTTAATATTATTGTAATGCGATAAATACACCATTTATAACATAGAGTATAATATATTACATGTCACGACAGAGAAAAGTTGTCAATGCAGTTCCTAAGGTTGTAGAACAGTTAGGCCACCTGTCTAAGAATGCAGCCTCGTCATTGGTCAATTTTAAGACTACGTTCAGAAACAACCAATCAAAGGCACGAGTTTTGAGAATAGTTTCCACACTCAATTTTATAACCTCAAACTTAATGGAATACAAAACAGGACATTCAGCTAAACAACCAGTGTCCAATGAAGAACACTACATACATACATGTACACAGAAAATAATCCATCAATAATTGTCCATTAAAGTCTGTAAACATAATTTCATTGATATCCAAAAGCATTCGTACAGAAGATCTGAGTTCCATACAAGTGTCCAGCACTATAACTGTATCAATATTGCCTGATACAGCATACAATATTTTAAGAATTTTCCAATAACCAATGTACATGTAGTCAGAGACATTTCTGTCCTTACGTCGTTGGTATGGATACATTGAACATTGCAGTATAATTCATTCCTATGGAAATACAAACCCAGAAAGTCTCGACGAAGAAATCTTATCTTAATGGAAAACTAAAAATTCCATTTGGTACAAAATGTCTAAGATTGAATCCATAAATGTCCCTGTAAGTATCTACATTCAATAGAAGTCAACAAGCCATTCAAAGTCCAAGTCAAAGTTTTTTTATTGTTGTATAACTATACAAACAGATAACACTAATAGCGCAGCCACCTATGGTCATCATACTGGAAAGCCATTGGAAATAAATACTCAAGTTACTTTGATGGCTTAGCCCCGATCATAAGATCAAGATCTCAATGTTTTTGTAAGCATACTGTTACAAATTGCGTGTTGGTTTAATTTGTAACATGCAGACACAATTGGATCTCATTCATTCGAATTCATGGGGTACAAAATTTTATCTTGAATAATACCTGGTTTTGAATTGTCCATTTTCATTCGACAGGCATAAGAATATACATCAGGATATGATATTAATTTTGGATGATACAGAGTATTGGGATAGAAAATTATCGAAATAACGAGGTCCAACTGTACATGTATAATTAAATTCACAGTCAGTATATGTAATATAATGTATACTCCATTTTCTTCACAGTAAATCATGTGACACCAAAGTTCTCCACCTCAAGCAACATTTAAGTGGAAATATTGTGAAAAGCTTCTTGGAACAAATTTCTGCGGAAACTTAATCAAGGCGTAAATTAACTGAAGTTAAATTTTGTTTGCCAAAAAGGGAACATTATCAGCTTCAGGCTTAGATAGATGTAAATTTCTATAGATGATAATGAAGATTTTCTTCCAGTTGAATATGGTAGGTCAAATTTTATCTGCTGAAATTCATAACAGACAATTTACAAGTATATAGCAGTATTTCTGGAGTAAATGTTGTCTTTTTATATTCTTTCTGTATTGAGGATGCATTCAACTATTTAACAATTATAAATAGCAACTTTCACCCGAGATTATTATACTTGAGATCAGTCGCTAGTCTCATCATTGTTCGCAAAATGTTTAAAAATCTTTTTTGTTGAATATACCTTAGTAAACAATCTGAGTATGACACATATAGAATACAGCATGGGTAATATTATAACCATATGACATTTAAATTGACAACGGTTAAACAAAGAAATGAGACATATATATATGATCGAGCCTGAAGAAAAATCTCATCCTGGTATCAAATATTTGTGTCAAATATATGTGTTTGAGACATATCTCAAGAGGATATAAGTCAAATCAGCTCAGTCTACCATTACATGTCTACACATTAACTTGATACCTACAGTGTAACTCATCCAAAGCTGCTTTCTCTGAAGCAAAAACATCAACAAAATCATCAACAAAAACCCCTAAATCACAACTTCAACAGAATATTCAATTTTCCAGTAGTACAAACGTACTACCAATCAGAGACCGTACTACCAATCAGAGACCGCTCTAGAGCAACCACATCTCAACAACAGCCTCCCAAACTGAATTTGTTGCTCTGAGAGATTACATGGAACATCAGGTAAAAAATGTCAAACAATGATGCACAACCTGTCAACAACAGATTCTGGACAAGATCTTATGGTAAAAACGACTGTTTCCCGACATACAATGACTGATAGTTTGCATGTTTATTTTGGCTGTTACGCTGTTTCTCACCAGTATATCAGTTATATATAGTGGCCAGTGTTCCTGGGTTACCAACCAGTACTACACCTGCTCCTCTGCAAGCAACCGACAACTTATCCACATAGATCAGAGTTCAGAGGTGGTGGACAAATGACTTTTGATGCATTATATATATGTAACCTTTGGACAAATTATCACAAAAGAATATAGACCTTTCCCATGTTTCGAACCTACAATCTTTACATTAGCACACCACAAGCTAACTGGGTGAGCCACTACGACAGACAGATCAGGAGAAAAAATCCAAACACACTTCGTATGCACTCTACAACAAAACTCAAACATAAAAAACTCAAGGCGTAATAAATTACCTTCGTTAGAACCAAATCTATTAATTCCCAATACAAATACTAACCTTATCTTAATACAAAGTATTCCATTGACAGATGTTAACTGTTCAGTTTGAACAAAATCACAAATATTTGTACATTTCGGGATTTGAAACCAAGAGCACACACACTGTAATGGTAAAATCCATATTCCACGATCAATGTAACCCAGTTAAACAACCCACAGAAATGCTATAAATCTTTATCATGAATAAAACCACTTCTAATGAAATTGCAAGAATTACTTCAACTCCAACTGAATTATTACAAGAAATATTTGCTTCGTTTCCAATTCTGGAGACAATAGAATACTTAGTGCAAGATTATAATTTCATACAAAACTGAAATATTCCTAGGAAAATGATCCATGGAAAACAATTAAAAAACATCCATTACGTTTCAACTGACACTGCTAGTGAGAGAGAATAGTACAACGTTACTGCATACTGCACTCAGACAATTCTTATAATAGGTGTCTGTCATGTTGATTTTTACACAAATTACAGACCGAGATGGAAAACACATGGCTGCTGAGTTAACCTAATAAACCCAGAGATAGATACAGCTACAACAAGACATGAAATCTCCTCACTTGTGTGAGAATGAGGCTCATTTTGTCAACATTAAGATTTATTTTCTATGACCACATGAATAATTAATGGGTCAATTTGAAATTAGACTCCTAATTATTATCACCGAATCTTAACGTGGAAAAAAGGGTTTTGGATGGGGGCATGATTTTCGACAAAAATAATTATTATATTTCCTATTTTATTTTCAGAATATAAAGTGCATGTTATAAAAGATACTTATTTATTTTTTATATAAAACATACTCATGTACACAAACAAGGAAATACACAGATCCAGATTAAGACAACTCAAACAAGGAAATACACAGATCCAGATACAGACAATCAAACAAGGAAATACACAGATCCAGATACAGACAACTCAAACATGGAAATACACAGATCAAGATACAGACAACTCAAACAAGGAAATATACAGATCCAGACAACTCAAACAAGGAAATACACAGATCAAGATACAGACAACTCAAACAAGGAAATACACAGATCAAGATACAGACAACTCAAACAAGGAAATACACAGATCAAGATACAGACAACTCAAACAAGGAAATACACAGATCAAGATACAGACAACTCAAACAAGGAAATACACAGATCAAGATACAGACAACTCAAACAAGGAAATACACAGATCAAGATACAGACAACTCAAACAAGGAAATACACAGATCAAGATACAGACAACTCAAACAAGGAAATACACAGATCAAGATACGGAAAACTCAAACAAGGAAATATACAGATCCAGACAACTCAAACAAGGAAATACACAGATCCAGATACAGACAACTCAAACAAGGAAATACACAGATCAAGATACAGACAACTCAAACAAGGAAATATACAGATCAAGATACAGACAACTCAAACAAGGAAATATACAGATCCAGATACAGACAACTCAAACAAGGAAATATACAGATCAAGATACAGACAACTCAAACAAGGAAATACACAGATCCAGATACAGACAACTCAAACAAGGAAATACACAGATCCAGATACAGACAACTCAAACAAGGAAATATACAGATCCAGATACAGACAACTCAAACAAGGAAATACACAGATCCAGATACAGACAACTCAAACAAGGAAATACACAGATCCAGATACACACAACTCAAACAAGGAAATATACAGATCCAGATACAGACAACTCAAACAAGGAAATACACAGATCCAGATACAGACAACTCATACGAGCAAATAAACAGATCCAGATATACACAAATCCGGATATGAAGATAACGCAAAGAAGGAAATAGACAGATCTGTACAAAGCAATATCACAAAATTTAATAAGAAGTTCAACAATCTGGATATTACGATAACAATAACAAGGAAAATGTACATAGACACAGACAAATGGATAACACAAGCACACACTGTAACTATATAATAAAAGATACCTTAAAGCATTATCGAAACTATCCATTAATGACAAGAAAGTCACATTCTATACTAAAATATGAAACCAGTCAATAATTTTCTTATCCTGGATTCCAATAAACACTGAGCATCCAATCAACAACACCAATAAAACAGTATAAGTTGTCAGACAGAATATAACACAGAGGTGAATTCTCTATATTGATTGCATTCAAGACAATTCTAGTTTGTTCATACGCAGATAACATCTAATGAAAACTCTGTCATCCTGTTAAGGTCTAACGATTATATAATACATAAACAGTCTAAGAATGAAAGGCATGCATTTCCATAAAACTAGGCAGTTTCTTGCAGGGTGATAAACATATTCGCTTTGAGCAAAACAGAATCAGCGCCATTTTATACTCACTGAAATAGCAATTAAGGAAATCAGACAACAAAGTAAAAAAGAATCAGCACTAGAAAGTTCTGTGGTGAACATATAAGTAGATTTTATCAGTCACAGATACAAAAAAACATAACAGAACTCGCAATATCATGGACTGAGCAACAGAGACACTTGTCTTATATTTTTCCGAAATATGCCAACAATATCATGAACTGAGCAACAGACACTTGTCTTATGAATTTCCCAGCATATATTTTCCGAAATATGCCAGCAATGTCATGACCTGAGCAACAGAGACACTTGTATCAGAGAATTCCCCCAACATGCCAGCAATGTCATGACCTGAGCAACAGAGACACTTGTCTCATAGATCCCCCCCCCCCCCCCAAAAATGGCAGCAATGTCATGACCTGAGAAACAGCGACACTTTTCTCATAGATTTCCCCCTAACATGCCAGCAATGTCACAAACTGAGCAACAGAGACACTTGTCTCATAGATTCCCCCCCCCCCCAAAAAAAATGGCAGCAATGTCATGACCTGAGAAACAGCGACACTTGTCTCATAGATTTCCCCCAACATGCCAGCAATGTCACAAACTGACGACAGAGACACTTGTCTCATAGATTTCCCCCAACATGCCAGCAATTAATGTCACAAACTGAGCAACAGAGACACTTGTCTCATAGATTTCCCCCAACATGCCAGCAATTAATGTCACAAACTGAGCAACAGAGACACTTGTCTCATAGATTTCCCCCAACATGCCAGCTATGTCACAAACTAGCCTCATATTTTCACAAATATGCCTTAATGTCATAAATTGAGCCACTGAAACAGTTTTTTTAGTCTTGTCTGATAGATTTCCCCAATATGACTTTATGACATGAACTGAGCAACAGAAATACTAGTCTCATAGATTTCCCCAATATGTCTTTATGTCATGAACAGAGCAACAGAAATACTAGTCTCATAGATTTCCCCAATACGTCTTTATGTCATGAACAGAGCAACAGAAATACTAGTCTCATAGATTTCCCTAATACGTCCTTATGACATGAACAGAGCAACAGAAATACTAGTCTCATAGATTTCCCTAATACGTCCTTATGTCATGAACTGAGCAACAGAAATACTAGTCTCATAGATTTCCCCAATACGCCTTTATGTCATGAACAGAGCAACAGAAATACTAGTCTCATAGATTTCCCCAATACGTCTTTATGTCATGAACAGAGCAACAGAAATACTAGTCTCATAGATTTCCCCAATACGCCTTTATGTCATGAACAGAGCAACAGAAATACTAGTCTAATAGATTTCCCTAATACGCCTTTATGTCATGAACTGAGCAACAGAAATACTAGTCTCATAGATTTTCCCAATACGTCTTTATGTTATGAACTGAGCAACAGAAATACTAGTCTCATAGATTTCCCCAATACGTCTTTATGTCATGAACTGAGCAACAGAAATATCAGTCTAATAGATTTCCCAATATTTCTTTATGTCATGAACAGAGCAACAGAAATACAAGTCTCATAGATTTCTCCAAAATGCCTTAATGTCATAAACTTAACAACAGACACTAGTCTCATAGATTTCCCCAGTAATTGCCACAATGTCATGAACTTCGCAACATTGACACTTGTCTAACAGATATTGTAGAATATGCATACAATGTCAAGGACTGCAGAACTGTGGTTATCATTTGGATGGAAAGGTCATCTTGAAATTTCACATGCAAATTTGCTGAGAAAACAAGAAAATGCAAAAACGAAACAGCCAGAAAATGTAAAGCACCAATGCAATAAATGAATAATGAATGATTGCCAATTTTAGACATAAGTAAACATTTCCTCTTAGTTAATACAGAACAGTGACATCATGAGAATTCATACGTCTAGTTATATAAGCCAAATCAGCAGTCATTATTAGGATATTATCCAGAATTCATTATAAGGAGACATGAATTGGTAGTCCCCTAGGCTTCAAACATCAAATGATGCAATTATTACCTTATATTTATATTCGAGAGTTTACCATAAAACCATTGTGACCGGGTTATGGTATAGAAGCAATTACAATAGTGTTGCGCCAAACCGTCATATTATTGCCAATAATATACAATCCTAGACAAAGAAATGGCAGAGCAAAGTGCCCCTTATTTCACCAGAGTGAATCACAAGATATTTTAAATCATAAACTAGAAATGTGTCCATAGAACCCAGATGCCCCCACTTCCAGCCTTTGTCATGCTAAAATTATTCAGCTCATTGTTTGTGAATGAGTATCAAAATTACCAAATGAACTACTTTACAGATTATGGTGATAAGTAATCAGCCATAACTTTGCACTTACTGGGGGTAAAAATGCACATTCACAAGCATACATACATAAACTTATACAAGAAAACCAGCCTCCATAGCAATTGACTGTTTGCAGATGGTCATAAGAAAGTAATGGCCATAGAGTAACAAAGATGACCATCAGTGAACTAAATTTGGAACAGGTCACTTACATATTAATTGGTATCAGATACTAAATATTACAACTTTCACTAAAGTTTCTATCATATGGCCCAAAGGTATGAAACTGAGTGAAAGCTGAACAATCTCAGAATGCAATCTTGTGATTGGTCAATTTTAAGACTGCACTCAAAACCAACAAATCAAAGACATGATTTTTGAGATTGTTCCTCAGACTCAGATTTATTATCTCAGACTCGGGTCATACATTTTTGTATATTGTAATAACTAAAGCAATCATAATTTGAAAATTCAGTTTCAGAGAAAATACTTAAGTTTGTGATGGACCGTTCGTCTTAAATGAAGAAACATTCATAATTACATAGATGTTGACTACACTACTGTGTTACCTTAGGATCGAGATAATTAGATGACAATCCTCGACCACTGTCTGTACTTGCAGCACTGTTTCTGTTACTTCCGGCCGGACTTGAAGATCGAATATCCCAGGAGTTCTGGTATGTAGGTTCCAAGTTATCCACATAACAATGTTCACCAATGTGATTCACTATTACTTTTCCATTCATGTTCTGTAAGAAAACAAGTGTTGTATTAGCTATATACAGCGTCAAATAACTTGTATATCCGACAAGCATGTATACAGACATATGCTGTACACCAACAACAAAAGGCAAAAAAATGCTGAAACATAGCATGAATTAGAAGCACCTGTTGCCTCCTATATTTTGAAGATTTCTTAAGTGGAAGGCACACCAACACCCGACCCCCCTAGCCCCCGTCCAGCACATACCCTCAATTTACCATGTCCATGCTCTCTCAAACCCCCATTACCAAGACCCACACACACAAACACACCTGTCTCCACATACAGCATCACTGCTCAGTTCAAAGCAATGTCGCTGATATCTAAAATTGTGTACAGTTCTACAACAATCTTTCATTGGTACAGACAGAAATAGTTTTTACTGTTTTGGCGAGAAATTGAGGCTCTGCCCTAGGGAGGGCTTGGGGGATGTATGATAGAGTTTTCCAGCACTGGTGTAAACATGGGAATTCCAAGTCTGGTATGTGAGAGAAAAAAGCATCACTGTCAAAGAATCAAGTATAATAGTTAGGACATATCCATGGGTAAAAGCAACACAAGTCTTTGTTTTACTTACAAGTAGATGAGGCTTATGTTTCCCTCCGACTCCTTGATGTAAAGGAATAGACTCGAGACAAGCAATTGAATAAGATACATTTAAATATTGTTCAACTTAAATTTAAGTAATTATCTCCCTTGCCAACTATCATATTTCTTACGCCACCACGTGAGGTTATTATAATTGTTATTACATTAGTGATATACAAATGGTTCTAATCCAACTGCAATATGAACATGATAAATTGTAGACGTTGTCTGGCGTTGATAGAGCACAGAAAATGGAAAGCACTGAAGACAAGATACAGCAATCTCCAATCCAATGTATAACATATGGTTGATGTGAGGAAACAGTATATTATGTACAAGCCATTCGATACATGCATCAGAATACCTATGTTTTATCTGTAATTCGGCAATATAATACATCAATAAATTGAAATAAAACTCTATAGGACCTGATGATAAATAAATCGAATGCTTTTATGACAAAACTTGTATCAGTGACGTTGGTTAAATTATGATATTGAGAATTTTCATATGAAATTTGTCTTCTCAAACTAAATGAGCCTTCTCTGGAGTGACTTTGGTTGCTTAATTCTGATTGGTTGAATTAAATGAACATGAAGATGTCGATACATGTTATGAAATTTTTGTCTTTCCATTTGTAAACCAGAACTTTTTAAGAATTATGTACATTTGTCAGTAAAGCATTGCTGATGTCAACGTCATTTGATGGCTTACTCTTAAAATTTTAATATTTTCGGTTTTAAATGAAACTAGAAAACATAAATCAGTTTGAAAATGTAAAAATCTTTAAATGTATCTTTTGGTCACTTATAATTACAGGTTTTGTCGTGGAACAGCTCAAATTGAATTTAGAGACATGTCTCAGAATGCAGCCTTGCCATTGGTCAATAATAAAACAACACAAAGATTAAACCAATCAGAGACTTGAGCTATGAGACTGGCCTCCTGAAACTCTTAATTATTAGCTTCAGGTAATTTGAACCTAGATCTGTCAGTATATTATATTCATAACATTTTCAGCAACAACAATGAATTGTCATCGTTGCTAGAAATAATGTACTATAGAAATGAATTTCATTTTATTTCTCAAGTCCTCATTAATGGAACAATAAATCATAGCATAACGCGTTCAAAATATAGCAACAGTTATGTCAGAGAATTCAATTCTTATTCAAAACCATTACATCAGTTCAGAAACCCAATCAGCACATTTCAATCTTTTTTTCATAAAATTGGTTGGTTATAAATTTGGTCACTATGGCAACAATCAATACTGGTATTTTGATACAGAAAAATAATCATATAAGAAACAGTGGGATATCTCTATATGATTACTATTATGATAACACATTGCAGGAAGTAAGATTCTGCACATAGCAATAAACAACCAATCATGTCCCTGGATTCTAAACAGCAGCAGAAATTTCAAGAACATGTAATATTTTCTAGAGAAAAAAATGAGTCATTCATTACATAATTTAAATAGACTGAATTAAGTCACATGCCCAACCAATTGGGCCAGTGAACAGTTTTGGACACATACTTTTATTAAATCTTCTAAGAATATAGGTAAACATGTTTATGAAGTCTTTGTTTCACTTTCTAAAATTATACACGCAATTTTTTGGACAAGTGATTTCTTAAATTTTTTGAATGGGCAAGCAGGTTCTATTGCTCACTTGCCAATGTCAACGAAAGACCTCCAAAGTTTACAGCATTGGCTTCATTAGTGTAATTGCTGTCATCAAGTGTTCCTGACTTTGTTTGCGCATATTCTTGAAAAAGCGATTTAACAAGACATGCTTTAAATCATTTTATGGTGTTATAAAATACCTGGAATTAACCTTAATTAAATAGTGTCAGGTGCAAGAGCATGATTTACTGGTCGTAAATTGATTATCAGAAAACTCTTATGTTTTAAATCAATCAATGACTCGGGCTGATAAAGAGCAGTAGCATGAGAGATAGCTGATAAGCTAAGGACCCCAGCAAGAAGATATATCTTTCATAATTTGCAGCTAAAGGGGAGGGGCTAACTGCAGTGGATTGAGTTGTTTGCCAACCACATGGAAGTGATGGGTTCAAACCCTGTGGAGGTCATGGCCACACCTAAGGTAGCAGAACTACTTTTTCCAAGGAAGTGGACTCCAAGACTGATTATGCATAATGCTTTCATTACAATTAAAATTCAATAAATAGGGATATAATAGCATAACTTTCAACTAATCTTAATACCTACAACAGAAACATTGATTGAGTAAAAATTAACCCAAAACACACAACAACATGTATCCTCCTTATTAGACAACCCAAAAAGAATTGAAGCCTCCTATTTGGACAACTCAAATAAGAAGTCTCCCAATAGGTCAAGTCAACCAAGAAGTCCACAAATAGGACAATTCAACCAAGAAGTCCCCCAATAGGACAATTCAAATATCAAGTCCTATGATTGGACAACTCAAACAAGAAGTTTCTCTGATCGGACAACTCAAATCGAGAAGCCTCCTGTTTGGACAAAACCAACAAGAAGTCCCTGATTGGACAACTCAAAACAAGAAGTCTCTGATTGGACAACTAAAACAAGAAGTCCCCTGTTTGGATTAAACCAACAAGAAGTCCCTGATTGGACAACTCAAAACAAGAAGCCTCCTGATTGGACAACTTAACCAAGAATTCACTTGATTGGACAACTGAAACAAGAAGTCCTCTGATTGGACAAATCTACCAAGAAGTCCCCTGATTGGATCACTCAATCAAGGTGCTCATACCAAACACCTTTATACCATACAGACCAACCTAACATTTTACAAACGAACCAGATGAATCTTATCAGAACTTGTTTTCAAGGTAAAGGCTTTAAATAGCATCTGTTCTACAAAGTAAACAGGTGGTAGATTAGACACAAACTGAACACAGCGGGGAAACATCAGGGTACCCCACATTCCAGGTATGATAGAAATACACTAGAGTAGTTTGGATAGAATATACTCCAGTACTAAGGTGTTGTAATTATCTTCTGCTTGATTTATAACAAGTTCTGGCATAAACAACGGAATATATTCATTGAAAGTCATATAAATAAATACATCCTGACACCTGATGTATGTGTAATGAAGTGTCAGAATGAATCAGATAAAAAAAAATGCTAGAAATATCAACAAAATATATTTATGTTGCTTTTTTCTCAAGAATTTTATACTTCTGACTGTCTTAAAATATACCAAGTTCATTGATGAACATCATTATAACATACTTTTACAATCGACCACAAGAAATCAGTTTAGTGTACGCAAGAGGTCTCACATGTTTGATACTAAATCACTGTTGCTTCAACCAAATATTTTAACATTGAAACTTATATATTGACATTTTGTGTGTGGGGGGGGGGGAGAATTGGTTCATCTGTCTCTTTATTTATATGTAGTTAGATCAATGTTGCTTTCAGTACACTACCATATATATGTACATCGTACACTGTGCAGTAGAGCAATATTACACTAGATTTTTACACGAAGCAGGAATATACATAGCTTCATGTGTAGAAATGATATGATCTAGATGCCTCGAGATATACTTGAAAACATTCACTCCACCCAGGGTCAGAGATAAAACTAGAGTACATAAAACATCTCAAACATTGCAACAAAATCTCTACCAAGTAGAACTTTACATTAACCGTAGTCAATGTTGCAATAATTCCTATATTATTTTGAACTCAGTTATATGGTTAAATTATATGCTGGGATTAAACAGTTTATAATTGGGTCAACTAATGCATTACTATAGTATCAACTGTTCTAAAGATTGTAAGAAATCGAAGGTTACATATTGGCAACCTATGTCATTTTGCAGCTCTTCTGTATTCAATCTAAACACAGGAAGACATTGAGGTCAAGTGCCTGTGATTGACTCCTTATCAGAAAGTCACGAGTTTGTCCTCCGAAAAGGGCAAAATTAAATAGCAAACTTCAACCAAGGAATCTGTCATTGAGAGTGACCAATCTAAGTTTTAAACTTACAAAAGTTACACAATCCATATAAAATGTGTAAATCAATCTCTATAATGACAGCAATCATATTGGTCTGAAGATACAAATCTGAGAGTGAAGACCAGTCTAAAAGCTCAAACATCTGATTGGCTGTTACTGAACACAGTCTTAAAATCTAAAAGCTCAAACATCTGATTGGCTGTTACTGAACACAGTCTTAAACTCTAAAAGCTCAAACATCTGATTGGCTGTTACTGAACACAGTCTTAAACTCTAAAAGCTCAAACATCTGATTGGCGATTACTGAACACAGTCTTAAACTCTAAAAGCTCAAACATCTGATTGGCTATTACTGAACACAGTCTTAAAATCTAAAAGCTCAAACATCTGATTGGCTGTTACTGAACACAGTCTTAAACTCTAAAAGCTCTAACATCTGATTGGCTGTTACTGAACACAGTCTTAAAATCTAAAAACTCAAACATCTGATTGGCTGTTACTGAACACAGTCTTAAAATCTAAAATCTCAAACATCTGATTGGCTGTTCACTGAACACAGTATTAAAATAGACCAATGGCAAGGCTGCATACAGAGGCTGAAGTCTGAACCTAGTTTTATACCACTGAGTCCTTCTCTCTATAATTACTTATAATTGGGAAGTCTGATGCCAAAGTGAACTAACCCACATTTTCATGAAGATTGAGTTATCTACTCCTTGTTATCTGTTCAAAGAGGAATTCTTATTTTGGGTCTACTTTCCAGCTTTCTGAGACGTCTATAGCAGGAGATTTTGAATAGGTGTACACATTCTACTCTAGGTTCTTCCACGTTACTTATTAAAGCCTGACTGAACTTAATTAAGGAACCAGTAGTTCACTTTGGCATTATTTCATGTTTGGAAATGAAGTATGCATGCCAAAATGAACTATCCCACAAACTTTTAAAACTGCAAATAAATATCATTTGGAACTAAATAACAATTTATTGCTTTATCACCAAATAACAACACAAATACTTCATATTTTGTTGAGAATTTATCATCTTTTATGGGGAATTCAAAATACTTTAAATGTGAGGCTTTACGTTCACTTTGGCATCAGACCACTCAATTACTGATGTACAGTAATGTAATTGTTCAAATTAAGACTGATTCAGATGATGAAAGTTGAAACAAGGTAGATACTCATCACACATGTGACTTATTATCACAAATCTGGCATCAATTAAAGGAAGTATTTAATATCGATCAGGTTTATCAAGTGTCCACTTACAGAGATGTAGAAATAATTAGGATTCCACTTCAACTACACTTAAATGCACTTTTACAATATAGATTTACTCAAGTAGTTACATTCAAAACCTTACATTCAATTAAGAGAGCAATTATATAAAAATATTGATTATTTGTTCAAACAACAGTAGTTTTCATGTGACCTAAAGCTGTCACTCTGGGGTATGTCATAGACAAAAGTATATGATTTCAAGGCTGTAATGACAGAGCAGACCAATTTTTAACTACAATAACTTTCATGTCAAATCGATTATTCCATTACATAATAAATATCAACTCTGACAAATAGTGTAATTAGTGCAACAGAAGATCCCTTTGCTTATATTAATGCTAATATGGAAAACTAGCAGGTTTTATTTTACATAGGTCCAAGTTTATAAATAAAACCAGTCTCAGAATGCAGCTTTACCATCAGAGATCAGAACCAGCCAATCATACACTAGACTTTTTAGGCTGTTCTCCAAACTTATATTAATATAACCTCAGAAGGATATAGGGACATTACATTGTGCAAATGGGATAGTGGTGTTTATTTGCTTTTTTTCTCAAAAAATAAATTTTAAAAAAGCAAGGATAGAATCTTGGCCAAATGTCTGTTTCCAAGATATTATCAATCAAATCAAGTTTTAATGAGCCAAAATCTTGAGAGATACTGTATTTAAAACTTGTTACTCTCCACCCCTAATTGAATTCAAAATGCAGCCACCAGTAATGAGTCATGAATTTTCCAAACAAACAGACTGGAACTGCTTGTACATCTCATCATTCAACCCAGATGTGGCACAGTCTATACACTAATTATGCCAATAAAAAACAAAATCAAAATAATTAATTTCTGGCTTTAAACAAAACTCGGATAGAGATAACTTTCTGACCTGTTTTCAGAACTACTGCCAGAAATCTGTGAATCAGACAAATTTGAGGAACAAATCAGCAGAAATTTCCAGCGTCTGGTGCTCTGAACTATCCCAACTGTTTCTTTACCAAAACTGAGATAGTGTTTTTTTGCAAAACCTCTCAATTTCAGAGAAACAGTAGTAACAACGAGTATAGTCCAATTTTATTTTTCTGATAAATAAATAATTATAAAAACTAACTTATAGAACAAGCTCACAGAGATGGACACTGAAAATACCTTTGGAAATTATTATGAAGAAGTGTATAAATTGTGCCACAATTTAAATACAAATTTTGGAATGGACCTTCCCCACTGATTAGTTTTAAGACTGCTCAGAGTACACCAGTCAAATGCTACAGTATTAAAACCAGTTTGAAAGACGTGGGAGAAATTTAGGACCCTAATTTTTCCGAGAGAGATATTCCAAGAGAATTCAAAGAAACCAAACAAACTACACGGAAATTTATTATAAACTGTGTCTCATTTTTACCCACTCTAGCATAAGAAACAAACATTCAAACAGTTTAGGGAGACAGCAACATATAATCAATACAAGATCTGACACAAAAGTATAATAGAAATTAAGTACTGAGAGAACTGCATTTTCCAACTAATAAGACAAAATTGTCCCAGAAAAGTAATTTTACAGTCAATATCAGGAGTCTCCGGGAAGCTAAAACTGACAGGCTGGCTCATTATCAACTAATTAAGTTAACCAGTAGCATTATAAACATTTTGTGTTTCTTAGAAAGTGTTCTAGGATCAATATTGTTCTGTCAAAAACAAGAAGAACACATAATAGAGAAGATCTAGTATATTTACATTCAGAACATTAGGTCTGAGGATATAAATCTTAGTTTGAAGACCAGTCACCAAAATCACCCCTCTGATTGGTTGGTTCAAATCATGGTCCTTAAATTGACCAATGACAAGGCTGCATTCTAAGACTGGTTTCCAAACTACAGCTGATATGCACATTGACAGAATTGGGTTACAAATCTATGTGTAAATTGACAGAAAGATAAATCAGTAATGAACAAGATGTGGTGTTGAGAGTTTCATATTAAAAGAACACCGAATTATTCAAGCTTTGGATGACAGCATGCTTCTTTGAATCTCTCTAGAGTTTGCTTCCTTTGTAAAACAGTAATGGCATCTTCTGAAGAGGTGTGATCATGACCATTGGGGGCATCCAACCCACAACCGTCGGGTCAAGTGGCAAATGCCTTACATAAAGGTGATTTTAAGTGAATATGTACCTGTTGATCAGCGATGTTGTTACAGACGACATGTTGATAGGATGGTGGTGGTGGGGGCAACGGTTGCTGGAGAATGTTCCCCGCTTCACTGCTACACTCATCTGCAAATATATACAAAATCAATAACAAGGATAGCACAGAGTAGTATGTATATCAACATATATGTTTCAGCTTCATGAAATGTTAAAGTTTGCTTTTGAATTGTATTCAATACTGTTGAAGAACAAAGAAGTATATACCAAGGCTGTATCTTATAGAACTGAGTGTTAAGACCAGTCTGAGAATGCAGCCTTGTCATTGGTCCATTTAACGACAGCACCCAGGACTGACCAATCAGAGACATGTATTTGAGACTGGTCCCAAGTTTCATTATAACTGACTGGAATCAACTATATCTTGTCCTGTATTTTACAATCATTGTAATAATATCAATACAATCTGCATATTGGATGTTTAGCAAAACACTATAACAAGTATTCTATTCGAGTTCTGCACTAAACCATTCATGCAGCATCATTACATCAATACTTTTGCCAACTTTCTAGATTTAAATCAGATTATCACAGATCCTGATATTCATAAGCATATCCAAATCTTACCTTCATTTATATCTGACATGAGTATCAAGATATAAATAAACCTAGACACCAGAATGTTATATATACCACATTTATACAGTCCAACACAATAACAAACAACAAAAACACAAATATGTCTGCCAGTAGCAAATCCGATTATAATAATTTTATCACAATAAAACTTCATACATCCAAAAAGTATGAACACCACAGTATATCCCCATTCACTACGCAATAACTAGACCATTAATACGAGTATGTTGAGATATTTCCTCGCACATATTAACTAAGTGTTTTTGTTTAGATGTCAGCGTATGTACATAGGTTTTGTAGAACTTATAACTCCAGGATAACTCCAGGATTCACAGAGTTATATATATAGATTATGAAAAAAGAGAAATCTGGTAAAATCATCACAGAGAGGTACACTACTATCAGTAACCTTAAAAACCCCTGAAAATCTTCGAGTAAAAAGTACTGGAGTGACTTCTGTTTGAGTGTTTTAGCAGTCGTACTCGACTGTTGAGAGTTTGACTCGTGATAAATAAACGTCATCATTTGATTCCAATATCATATCACCTGATATAATTTACACATTTTGCACAAAAAAGTCATGCCAAGAAAAATGTTGTTAACTATGAATAATGCCTATAACTCTGATAAACGGGCCAACAAATACTGTCTGGGAAAACAAAATAATCCACGTTTGAACCACAAAGATAATTTGCTAAGAATCTTAGATTTTTGTCACGTCTGAATAAAACAATTCGTTAGATAACAATTTTAATTACAAAATATGACTAGTTTATAATGACTTATCGCACCTGTTCCGAAGATTTCTAACAATTACAATCATCCTGTAGTAAACAGCACAGCCAGATGTGCAAGAGTGCAATCAAGGTTTGTTGTAACTTAAACTATTCAAATTTTACGTGATACATCTATAAAATTCTAAACATTCTCAGAACTGTTTTCAAGATAATGAATTTATCTATACGGGGAGCCAGATGTACAGAGTGTAATCTATAGTAAATTATGGATGGCAAAATGTCCAATGAATGTGTAATCTATAGTAAATTATGGATGGCAAAATGTCCAATGAATGTGTAATCTATAGTAAATTATGGACGGCAAAATGTCCTATGAATGTGTAATCTATAGTAAATTATGGATGGCAATATGTCCAATGAATGTGTAATCTATAGTAAATTATGGACGGCAAAATGTCCTATGAATGTGTAATCTATAGAAAACAGGACAGCTGTAAGTAAATAGGACAGCTGTAGTAAACAGGACAGCTGTAGTAAACAGGACAGCTGTAAGTAAATAGGACATATGTAGTAAACAGGACAGCTATAGTAAACAGGACAGCTAGAGTAAATAGGACATCTGTAGTAAACAGGACAGCTATAGTAAACAGGACAGCTGTTGTAAACAGGACAGCTAGAGTAAACAGGACAGCTATAGGAAACAGGACAGCTATAGTAAACAGGACAGCTATAGTACATAGGACATCTGTAGTAAACAGGACAGCTATAGTAAACAGGACAGCTATAGTAAACAGGACATCTATAGTAACAGGACAGCTATAGTAAACAGGACATCTATAGTAAACAGGACAGCTATAGTAAACAGGACAGCTATAGTAAACAGGACAGTTGTAGTAAACAGGACAGCTGTAGTTAACAGGACAGCTGTAGTTAATAGGATATCTGTAGTTAATAGGACAGCTGTAGTAAATAGGACATATGTAGTTAATAGGACAGCTATATTAAATATGACAGCTATAGTAAACAGGACACCTGTAGTTAATAGGACAGCTATAGTAAACAGGACAGCTGTAGTAAACAGGACAGATGTAGTAAATAGGACAGCTGTAGTTAATAGGACAGCTATAGTTAATAGGACATCAGTAGTTAATAGGACAGCTATATTAAATATGACAGCTATAGTAAACAGGACAGCTGTAGTAAATAGGACAGTTGTAGTAAATAGGACAGCTATAGTAAATAGGACAGCTATATAGTAAATAGGATAGCTATAGTTAATAGGACCTCATATAGGCAGGGGAACCACCAGTGTAATCACAAATTGTTTTAACTTAAAAACCCTTTAAATTTAATCAGATATATCTGTAAAATTTTAAACACCTCAGGTGTTTTCAAACCATAAATTGATCAATGGAACAGCACATTTAGAAAATAATTCAGAGATAAGCAAGAATTGCAATGATAACAACAGAAACCTGCAGGAACAGACATTAAGAACTTCCGAACAGAAAGATTAATTTTAGTAAGTGATACTTGCTTGAATCTGGCAACCATTTTATTTCAAACATCCAACTGATGCCAAGAAAATGTTTGTAGAACAGCAATATACAGTAAACACCATACATTGTATGTTAGACAGTTTGTGAATATATATTGTATATATTATTTTTTCTCTATAAATTACAAGACGGGTATACACAAACCTTGAACTGGTGGTTTCATATAGGATGGCAAATTTTAATCCCTATGTATTGTGTATAGGCACTGTCCAGGGATGATAAAAACATATTATACTCACTTATAATATCTCAAAATTAGTTTGGAATGCTTTACTATAATTCTTCTATCTGGAATATCTCATGCTGAAATATGCTTTTAATAGAACATACCAACCAAAAGATATAACAACAGTCCAAATACTTTTTTACCACCCCTCATACACAACTGACCTTGGGGTCCCTGAGGTCCCACACCTGAGATTTTGGCAAAATAGGGTTGTTCATATCTAATCCTAGAGAAAGACTTGGTCCCAAATTCAAGGGCCTCATTGTATGTGTCCAAAATTACATTACAAGAAAATTTGCATTGAAAAATCTAGTGACTTAAAAAAGGCCGACTTAGATCCGCAGCCTTAGCAGATGTTAGACCCCTCCTCCTCCGACATAAATTGCTGGAACCATGCAAGATTATAGTAAGAAGTATGACAACCTGAACTGCACTCATACTTGATATAAACTTTGTCAGAGAATATATCATAAGCTTAACATATTTATGTCACAAAACAATCAAAGTCCAACATTTACAATATAAATGAGAGAAGTAATATTACAATACAGATAACTTATAAGATATAATAGTAAGGAACACAAATCACAAAAAGGAACACAAATACACTGACACTGATATATATGACAACAGAGTGGCATTTCAAGACAAATTTGCAGACAAAACTATAAAATACATTACATCATGCAACTGTTAATGTCTCCTTGTTGTTGATAATTACCAATGAGACTGAGGTTAGAGATCTCAATTCCGAAACCAGTCTCAAAACTCAAGCATTTGATTGGTTGATCCAGAGCAAAGTCTAAAAATGACCAGTGGCAAGACTGCATTCTGAGACTGGTCTCCTAACTTCGTTAAACAGTTCAGATACAAGCAACAAGAAACATCACTACCACATTTACAGTTGAATGCGAAGAATGAATATAAAGTGAGTTGTCTCCCCTGGGTAGAAGAAAAAACCCACGGTGATGGATCAGTTCAGTATTTCATGTTTTATGTTTGTGAATTATGAGTCATTACATCGCCTATATAATTATGATCATCGTTTGTTCACTTTTATGGTAATCTAGGCAGGGCCCTTTCTGAGGGATAAATAATGTTATCAATGGGATAAAGAGGTAAATAATGTTCATGATATTTACCAGTATAATTATACTAGGATATATTTTGGTTTATATATACCTTGTATCAACTTTCAGTGGTACCAACATGTAATTGATAGACCAGTAACATGAGATACCTGACATTACAGGGCAATGTATCGGGATTTCTGACCCAATATATCAACTACTGTGATAAGAGATGAATTTAACACAGATCTTTGGGTAAATACAATACTTTTCATTCCTGCTGCATAATAGGCAGGCAAAAAAACACTGAAGCACAACTGAATCCAGACCCCAAGTTAACACTGTGCAGTGAACAAATTTTAATCATTTTTGATCCTCACTGAGACATAAAACTGAATGATGGTTGGACATTAACAGCAGAAGTATTACTAATCCACATTCATTGATGCTCGCTGTTTACTGCACAGGAGGAAATATCCCAGAGTTCACAATTCCAATAAACCATGTTTGGAATTGTTGATATGACCCTAGAGATGGAAAATTGGACAGTTTCAGTAGCCAAATATTTGCCATACAGACTCACAGTCTGCTGTTTAATAGTATTGAGTTAACTGAGCAATACTTCAGATAAACCAATTCACTTAATTGATGAAGGAATTCAAGAAGAGTTTCATACAGTTCCATGGAAATGAGAGAGGATGAGAGGGGATGGTGCATGTCTGTGTACAGACTTGTTGTATTATACTGCTTCTGTCAACAATTCCTTCATGGTGCATGTCTGCGTACAGACTTGTTGTATTATACTGCTTCTGTCAACAATTCCTTCATGGTGCATGTCTGTGTACAGACTTGTTGTATTATACTGCTACTGTCAACAATTCCTTCATGGTGCATGTCTGTGTACAGACTTGTTGTATTATACTGCTTCTGTCAACAATTCCTTATGTTAACATATATGTAAACTATTTTGGCAATAAAATTCTATGAACTTGTTTGGCAAACTTAATACTACAAATAAATCGTACAATGAAAGCCTCAAACATGATCAAGACAGACAGACGAATGGATGGATGGACAGACAGACGGAAGTACAAACATTTAATTACTTGTGTGACGTAACTCTTCAATGTTCTTCCTTTGGTTCATTTAGCCTCGTAAGAGCGGATTTAACCATATAATATCTTATTGAATGAATGACTTACAAAGGAACATACTGTTCCTACAGATACATTAAAATATCTGTTTGTAAGCTCGGACAGACAGACCAACTGACCTACCAACCTTAAGTGAGACATGTACGGTACACAGACAACAGATATATACTGATCACCATTATTCAATGCAAGCTAGAAATCAAAACATGAAAAACTTAATGAAAAATACAGCAAAATGCATCATGCATGTCATAACCCTAACCACTCGAAAGCATTTGACCTTTGACATACTCAAGCAGATGACCTTGACACTCACCTGTTTTAGATTCACGATGCTTGAACTTTGACATGCATATTGGAGAAGGAGGTGGCGGGAAGTTTTCATCGTGACCGATACTGCCGTATGAGCCACGACTGGAGGATAGACTCGGAGCATGTTGTACACCATTATACATAAAGCTATTACATCTCGGTGGTAACTGATCTGGGGTTAAAGGTGGCGTGTCAAAACTGGAATTACTTCTTAGTCTATTCTTCCTCCCTGCTAAATGTGAGTCAAAAATAAAATCATAAAGGAAACAGAAGAAAAGCAACAAAAAATATTTCAAAAATAAAAATAAATAAACTAATATGTGAACAAAACAAAACAATAATTGATACAGTGTATTATACAACATTCTGCGACAAAATAAGGTTCTCTAACATAGCATGCACACTGACAATAATAAGGCAAAAATTATAGAAGTGTTTGCCGTCTCCAGTGACCTACACTACTTCACATTGAAGTTGGGAGATGTTTGCCGTCTCCAGTGACCTACACTACTTCACATTGAATTTGGGAGATGTTTGCCATCTCATGTGACCTACACAACTTCACAATGAAGTCAGGAGATGTTTGTCGTCTCCTGTGACCTACACAACTTCACAATGAAGTTGGGAAATGTTTGCCGTCTCCTGTGACCTACACAACTTCACAATGAAGTTGGGAAATGTTTGTCGTCTCCTGTGACCTACACAACTTCACAATGAAGTTAGGAGATGTTTGTCGTCTCCTGTGACCTACACAAATTCACAATGAAGTTAGGAGATGTTTGTCGTCTCCTGTGACCTACACAAATTCACAATGAAGTCGTGAGTTGTTTGTCGTCTCCTGTGACCTACACAACTTCACAAAGAAGTCAGGACACATTTGAACCGCCTCCTAGTGACCTACACAACTTTACTAAGTACAGTGTAACCTCCCTAAACCGGACTCCTTTGTTGAAAATTCCGGTTTACAGAGGTTTCCGGTTTATAGAGGGTTTTGTTAATTTGATACCATTTCATACTCTTACCTAGGTTCAGGTCATTATTTCATTGAAAAATTGCACACCTTTCAAAGTACATGTAGTCACTTCACAGAAAACAAACACCTTTTGTATTTGGCCAAAAAGTGATTAATGGTTATTATAAGCGTACATGTATTGAGTGATATAACACATCCAAGGGATGTAACTCACAAACATACTAATGTGACTTAGAATATTTTTTAGACTGTACTAAGCCTAATCTCACCTTGGAAACCAGTCCAAATACTCAAACCCCTGATTGGTTGACTTTGAATGTAGTTTAAAATTGACCAATGGACAGCTGCATTCAAAATTTGATACCCAATCCTTGTTTTAAATTTATTTAACAACACACAAGGAGACAATGTTCTATCTTTATGGAAATACTAGACAAACATCCAAGTAAATAACAAATTTTGACATCCATAATAATTTTGTCTCAGACTAAACAAAAGATAAATCAATACATATATGATTCATATATTGTTAAATTCTCGTATATCTAACCATTTATATTGTAGTTTTTATTCTATTCTCAGTCAGAACCCAGTGTGAAGTCGATCTAGTACATGCAAGACTGATTACAAGAGACTAATATATTATAACATAGCAGTATGACTTAGACAGTTGGTGTTCTATAGAAAATATTAGATGAACCAAGGAAATTTGTCGGCACGATAATATAAATCTAAGTTTGGAGATCAGTCTCAGAATGCAGGTATGTCATTGGTCAATTTTAAGACTAAGCTCAGAACCAGCCGAGCAGAGACTTAATGTTTGAGATTGGTTCCTGAACTCAGAGAAATGCCATTATTATGGAAATTATTCCATAGAATCCAGAAATTGATTGTTACGATGCCTATACATTTTAGTGAGAGTTAGGGAATGCATCAGTGAATACTTTAAATTTGTTATAGCCATCTGAATTTATTACAACTACAACGAAGTCATCAAGTTATAAGAATATAGTAACTGTTGAAGGAATGGATATAAAACTGAGTTTGGAGACTTGTCTCAGAATTCTGATTTATGACATGAGGCTGGGAAATGTGAGAATATACAACACATTAAGACAACATCAACGTGCAAGGTGAGTAATTCTACCTACGAACATACATATACATTTGTATTATAGTTATACAACATGATGTATGAGACGTGTGATCAGTTCTCAGTTTGGTTCCTGTAACTTACTTGTATTATCAATGAGAACCACATGGTCAGCTGGAAACCAGCCAGGTTTAGCCATACAACCGTCCTTCATTAATGAGCCTTTCCACATACCATCTTGTCTCTGCTCAACAATCTGGAAATAGAAATATCAGAAATATAAACAGTGAAAACGATTCATCTGGTTTATCATTAAATTCACCATTAAATGAAGACAATGTCATCAACATACAATGAATCCTTGGTCAGCCTTAAGACTTTGCTCAAATTAAAACATGAGAAACATAAACTGTATGAACAAGCGTTCTCTTCATTTTATCTTTATTAGGACAAGTCCATCCCTATACAATAGGTGACCTGAAGCTTGACAAGTGAGTTTGGGTACATATTGACAATCTAAAAATACAGCTTTGCTATTGGTCAGTTTTGAAACTGTGGCCAGAACCCACCAATCATAGGCTGAGATTTATAATCTAAGACCATGTTTAATGTTACAGAACGTAGAAGTCAAGCTAAAGTGCTGTTGAATCATCTTCAAAACATATAAAAAATTAACCATAAAATATAATATTATGGCAGTTCAATTCTGTAACATGACTATAAAATGCCATGTGTATTTACTCCGCACAGGTCCTATATGAATGATATTTGTCTGAAAGCAAAGAAACATGATATAAAGTATGCATAATTATCATATGTTTGATCTATCAATATTGCAAGATTATATTTTACCATGGTAAGAATTTATCTGTATCACTCCAGGAGTATTGACCTGCCCACCTAACTCAGCCCTTATCTAACAACAATCAACTAATTTATAACACAAATAAAGGGTCTGCAGGGACCAGAACCTAGACTGGTATAATCAATTGATCACAGATATTCATATATGAATAATCTAGGACACCTTGACATAATCCATTAGTTATGCTTTTATATTTATACAGATGAGGTTTTCTTGAAGTCATTTATATTAGTTTTATAGGATCATAGGACTTATTAACAAACAGCAGTGACAGGACTGGATCCACTAGCGGTAATTGTCCCAGCTGATTCTCCAAGATTTATCACCCATTACACATGACATGCATGTTGATACCAAGATAAAGTTGAAGTTATGGTGTTATGGGTGAATGTTATATTGCATTGCAACCTTGGTTTGTACAAAAATACTGTAATTGCTTCATGAATGGCCATAGTTTTGCATCAAATTCTGACAGCACAGAAAATCAAAGCACTGAATGAATGTACACATTAACCAGGATCTGCCAATTCTGAACAATATTGTCATAAAATTACACCAGAGGTTACATAGGTCCCCTTTTTGGGATATTTCAACTACAAGAATATTGTTGAAATAAGTTTTTGCAATGTCTAATACTTTTTGGAGATTCAAAGCAGGATCAGCACCTCCATAGCTGACAGTAGGTTAAAAACTGAGGTTAGAGACCTGAATCTCAGAACAAAGCCTTCGCCATTGCTTGCCATTGGTTAATATTACAATTGTGGTTAGAAACAATTAACCAGTCTGAGGTTGCTTGAATTATGATGCTTATTGAGTCACCACACTCACATATCAAATGTACCCAGTAAATGTTTGAGAAGATTTTCCTAGCTCACTGCTACATAAATCATGATTCAGGTTTGATAATGGGTTTATCACACATTAGATTACAACAAAAACAGTAAGTATTTATAGTCAGAATGACTCACAACAAAATAACACAGGGATATAGTTTTAACACCTTTTCTATTATAAGATGTTTTCATAAATTAACATTCATTTAGAATAAATAAACAAGTGCAAAAAATACGTCACATAATCAGGGGTTTCCATTTGACCCTGCAGTTGACCCTTTTAGTCCCCATGAATTTCTAAAAAGCCACATTTTGACCTGATTGAATCTGGCCGAATGGTCAATTTTTCTCTGAAGTATATTATATATAGGCATTAAAAATGGTAAGATCCAGTCAAAAAGTATCAAAATGACCGCTGACATCCATGATACTAATTCCAGTAAGGAATTAATTTGTACTATATTACTTATTATGTTTGTTTACATCATTATACTCAATGCCTGGCTAACTTCTGCAGAAATCTTGTAGCTTTATAGTAACATACCCGAAATTATAATAACACAAATTATTTTCAACCCTAATAGCTACGCGACTGCGGTGCACCTGTGGTATACATTTTATTGTATTATGCTTTAACACCAATGACACCAATATAATGGCTTCCTAAGCACCACCCTGAAATATTAGGTACATAAAACTAGGAGTTGTTAACTTTCTGGATAACAAGGGAAAGGTCAGAAGATAACCTAAATTCACTTTCATATAAGACAATATGAGGATAATTGTTGCTGTTATTAAACCCACCATCTCTTCACCTTGAATTACTGTCACACTGATAGTACTATCGCAAATACTTACCATTGTCTAGCAACATAATGGGTTGGTAAAAAACCACCATAACACAGTTCTGGTAAAGGAACAGTTACAATAGTCTGGAACCTTAGAAAAACCTTAGAATTTATACAATTACTGTAATAGACACAGAGAGATGGCAACACCTTAATTCATATACAGCATATTCTGTGGTATTCTAGAAGCTTAAAAGTATTTCTATTGAAGGTTGCAACGGTGAAGTATTTCAGTAAAGGGCTGAATAACCTCACTCACGACCGTGCACATGCAGGGTTTTCTCTAGGATATTTCAGCTTGGGATCCTTGGACCCTCGTGTTTGACATGCTGGAGGTCCTTAGTAAATTTGTAGGGTCCCAGATACGCAGTTTTTACTTGACAAAGTTTATTTAAGGGGTCCCAGGTTTGCACAAAATTGGAGTCCCTAGAAAGAAAAGGAAGTCAAGGACTCAAAATGTCTGCATCAGAGAAATCCTTGCACACGTATCTAAAATAAATATTTAAAAAATAGTGCCCCCATTGCGTAGCTTGAACCCATGACTCACTGAAGTCTAGTATAGCACCCTACCAACTGAGCTACCAAAACAACCTATCTTTCCCCTCACACTAGGATCACAGAAATATTTATCAGAACAATCTGACCTGAAAGCCATATCCTGGTAAGATAATCTGGATGTTTAAATTGTACGGAACAATCACAGATTACAGATATTCACATCTGTCCCTAATTAGTATCAGTCATGTATCTTAATTAATTCAGTTCTTAATGAGAATTTAAGGAGCCACGGTTTGTCTGTTGGTACAATTACCATAGAAACCAATTCAATAGGATGAAGTATATGCTCCAGGTTAAAAAACTAAGTTACCAGCCAAGAGTCTCAAAACTCAAGCATCCGAGTCTTGAATTAAAAAAAATGACCAATCACAAGGCTGCATTCTGAGACTCTGATCTTCAAACACAGTTTTATATCCTTATGTTGGATATATACATCATTACATTTTGTCTAAGTATCACATTATTCATGCATGTCCAGTAATAGTGACTCATCCAACATGTATAAATATTTTATAACATAATAGACTCTGGTTGGTTTAATGCTGGTTTAATAACATTACTGTTGTTGAATCATAACATGATGTTCTCCAATAATCCACTTGTTGTTGTTGTTGTTTGCTCGTAATTATTTATTATTGTTACAAATGCATGTCTGCATTGCTAACATTGGTTAATTTGTATTATGTGACACATCAATAGATAACATGATAGCGACTTAATCTTACAATATTAACAGCCTGTCATATGATAAATGTTACAATTTCAAAGATCCTGCAGGTATTCGATGCAGACATTTACTTTTAACACTCTAGAGAATGTTTGTTTAGACTGCACAATGTTTGTAACTGGAGAGTTTTCATTTCTTGTGAACGATTTGGATAACAAAAGAAACAAACCAGTAGAAGATAATATAACTTATACATCAAAAGATGCAACATTTAACCGATGATTTATCTAAGTCTTAAAAAAACATGAAACAAACAGCGACAATTAAGCTCTATGCAGGCCGCATTACGAGGTAATGGAGAGTTCCATTTATTGATCAGTCAGAAAATTACAGCAAGAAATATATGCTGACATTGTTCAATAAAACACAGCATCACTTGGGACCTGACATTTTTACTGTAGAACTCGGGCTTCACATGAAACCAATGAATATGTATAAATGTAATAAATAGTTGGTGCTGGTGAATCAAACAGAATGTTGCAGCTGCCAGAGATTGTGTTTATGTGAAACAATTCTTGTTGATGAAATCTAGAGTGTGAGTTTTAATTCTCTCCAAGACTGGGTCACAGAGTTGTAAAACTGAACTAGAAGACCAGTTTAGAAGTCCATGATCTCATTGGTTGTTTATGAGCACAGTGTCTATAGAATTGACCAATGGAAATGCTTTATTCTGGTACTGGTCTCAATTCTCAGTTGTATAACATCAGGCTCTATAGCATAAATTATATCTCTTGTAATGTGTCTACCATAATCACATAGCCAAGTCTTATTATTGCAGGGGCGTAGCCAAAGCTGGTAGAATGTGCATAGCAATCTAGGATTCTAGGGGCGTGATACTCTGTAAAAACACTGTTTTCTAGAACATTTGTAGTGCTGTCAGGTGACATTTTCACACGCAATACAGTCAATTTTGGAGTGTTTTATATTCAGAAAACTTACATCTCAAAATATATACACATGCTATATCGTTGATTATTGCAATATTTGGGTTTGTTTCATTTCTATTTTTGATAACCATGTGTATGCATGCAATGGCACAACTTTTTTGTACATCCAGTATCATAAAATTATGTGTTTACCACCCCCTAGCGAAACTTTCATGATCAGAACATAGTTAAACATGATTTTTGGTCATGGTCTATACATGTACGTTAAATGGCACCATGGCCAAACACGATCACACAAGATCATCATTAATCATGTTTCATGGTTTCAAACATATTTAAACATGGTCTTTGTGAACATGATGGATCATGTTTGAACATATTTATTGGTTGATATGAACATGTTGGAACATAATGTAACATGTGCGTTAAATGATCTTACACAATCAAACAATGAAAGTGATCAAACAAATAAAAAAATGTAAAGCTTAGAAATGTTCTGACATTTTTAAACACATTTAGAGCATTTCTCACAAATGATTATGATTTATGCAAAAAAAAATTGAACTTTATGATCATGTATTGACAGTCAAACATGTTCATGAAACATGATTAACCAACATGATCATTGGCATAAAAACATGTTCAAATATGTTTAAACATGATTGATCATCAAACATGATATTTTTTTCGCTAGGGCGCATGCACAAACAATTCATAATCTATTATAATTATGGTCTTCAAATTACAAACAAAAACAAACAAAAATAATAAGATGAGTCATTATAAGGTAGACACAGCCTTAAGTTCCACTATAACTATAGCAACGCAAGTGTCTAATATCATCCAGATTTGATTAATATTTCTATATTTGTATCTTTCATCAATCATTTGTGTCGAGAACATACAATAAGACCGGATCAGCTGAACATAGAAAGGTTATCCAATCATAATAACTTATTTATAAACACAATATCAAACCAGGAGCATAGCAAGATGGTGTACATACAAAATGACAGAAGAAATATATCACCCCGAAAAACTTTAAAAGTTTTAGAAAAGCAATGAAATTGTAGGTCAGTGTGCATGTGGCAGACAGGAGTTAAGTCTTTGAGTATATTTAGTCTCCTGTTTGTACAATCAATTTGCCTATACCTGTACTGGGGCACCTGAATGCCGTAGCATCAATAATAAGGGAACCAACATAATTGATTCAGTTTAGACATCTTAATATCATATATCATTATCATAACACTTACTTTGTAGTTATCCGGGAGATCCAGTTTGCACAATATTATGAAGTTCCCAAATATTAGTCGCACAATTGTATTTTATCCAAAAAATAACACTTTTGGTTTAAAACCAGAATTTCGTAGTACACTGTTATAAGTAGGATGGTGGCGACAATATCTCACTGTCTAATACCTCTCATTACTGCAGCTGTACAACATTATCATCGAGTTGTAAACATCAGAATTAATAATGTTACAGTAAATGATTTAATAATACATCAAACAAACGTAATACAAATCCGAGCCGCTTAAAAAAAAATCCAAATTCCATAACAAATTGAGTCCTGAGAAATGTGAGTGTCTTATCCAGAACAAAATTACAGAACATCGAGTCAATAATGAGTTAAAACCTCCTACATCAAATATTGACAAAATATCACTTGATGAAATTACTGGATTTCTGGATTATCATACGACATACATGAACACTAAGTCATCATTGATTTTCCAGAGCAAATATTGACTCAAAACATCATAATAGTAATTCCATCCGCAAATAGTTCTCAGAATGAACTCGAAAATTCCATTAATGTTTCACCGAGTGTCGAGAGAGCTCGGAGTTGCTCACACACAGATGAATATAACACACACACAAGGAATTCTGGCATTATCTTATTCTAAAACAGATAAAAATGACTTCTGGGAAGAAATTCAGTCATTGAGTTAACACAGTGAGAAGTCAATCAGAATTTAGCCCCGTCCCAATTCCACAAAAGAGCTTAATAGAAATGCTCTCGTACACAGAATTTCAAGAACTTAGCAATGGGTATTTTGAGTAATTGTATGCAAAAGACTCTCAAATGATAACAATGTAAAGTAGATTTAGCCTCGTATACTATATCACTGCAGTCAGTAAAGAGAAGAAATGCTCGAGGTGATCATTTTCAATGTTATCAAAAATGAAATAATTGACTTAATATAGAGAAAATTCCTAAACTGAAAGGTCTTGCAAAACGAGACAGATCTGAGTTAAGGAACAACAGAATCTGATCATTCAGAAGATGAAATGTAAATCCAACACTTCTAGTAGCAAATTATTACTCACACAAACAGCCAGAACAATGACGAAATATATCACACAAGATTATGCACATAATTGACAAGAATTAACTGTAAGTCCACACTGATCATGAAACAAGGATAATGGAACGTCCACGTAACCTATATCAAAATGTTTGATGTAAAACTGCTGCAACTGGCTTCTTTACCAAAACTGAGATACAATATGTTTGCACCAAACCCTTGATATATTGTACCAAAATTATTCGATCTATTTTTTAGGTTACCATTAAGTATCACAAAGAAAGGATAGCACAAACAACACACTGTACACTTAAAGGGTTGTAACCTACACTAAGTTAAGAGATCTACAAGCTAGAGGAATCTGCTGATTTCCACACTGATTATTTCTCACATTAACCAATCAGAAGATAAGTATGTCTATCCCACTGGACATCCACTAACATTATACTGGTTCCCTGGCACATACTGTGGCATGCAGATACTGCAGGTATAATACAAGGTAACCTAATCAACTGCATGTAGGTACCAGGGAGTGTCTGGAGAACATAGGGGGTCTAAATGTTGTTTTATGTAGGTGTAAAGATAGGATTTTTGTAATTATGATATACAATCATAAGCTGTCAACTACAGCTGATATTATATGAGTTTACTTAGCCAACACTGCAAGACATTAGCTAGCTGCAAAGAACCAGTTGATATATAGCAATGTGCCCATAGAGACTCAAGTTCAGCCACAAAGTAAAATGGATTCGAAATGGATCACAGTAACTTGTCAGTTTACACAAATATTTCTGTTTCTGGGTGTATTTTTGGAGAAGTATTTTTTTACATCTCATTGTTGGTTGCATTGAAAAGCAGAGAAATGAATGGGCTGCTGTCCATAGCTGTTCCATAAAACTAACACTGTAAGTATTGGTATGTACAGCTACAATGCAGATTTCCTGTTTATGTATATAGTGCAGTTTCCAAAACTTGAATTCCATCATTTATATCAGTAGAATATATCAAGGACTGACTATAAGGCACTGTTACCAACCGACTATCATTAAAATCATCAACATCAAACTAGAAATACCCTGCATTTAGTTTCCAACTATTTTTCATTTTTTTTTTGTCACTATTCAGCCCTGCTTTATGGCAAAATTAAGGGCTGATATTGGGTCCCATTCCCAAATGAAAAGAAGTATATATTCTTCCCCTAGTTATAGAAAGAAAATTCCCATTCAGTAAAATTATTAAAAATTTTAGCCTTATTAATATCCAAATTTGGTGATTCATGATGCAAATTTCCCCTATCATTATTAAGGACCTGCCAATTATGTCCCCCAAAAATGGCTGCAAGAGAGAAAGTTTATACATTGCAGAGAATCAAGAACTAAAATCTCAACCATCTGATTGGCTGGTTTTGAGAACAGTCACATAATTGAACAATGCTAAGGCTGCATTCTGAGACTCATCTTCAAATTCATTTTAGTTACCTCGGGTTCACAGAAAAGCATTTTCCACATGCCGAGATATATTTGAGAATCTGGGATTCATTTCTTAATTTTAAATCTTATCTTTCAATACAGGTGTCAGAACAGACTATACAAGATAAACTTATATACTAAATCTACATTTTAAAGACGAAAATGAAAATTCCTACTGAAGTAAACACAGGATTTTAAACTGCCACAATATTAATTTAATTGCAATAATTTATGATGAATGAGTATATTTCTCTCATTGCATCGACCTATTTCTAATTTGAAGTATTTTGAACTTTTAAATGCCTGTAAACTATAAGCAGATAAATATAAATATGCCTAAGGCATGATTTTGAAGTAAACAAAATTATGGATATTTTTGCGAGATGCGTTTAGATGGCAGAGTATATACAGTAAGGGAGGTAACAGCTGAACAATAATAATTCAATAAATACAAAATTACCTCCCTTTGAACAACACAATTTTCAGCAAAAGAAATGAAATGCCCAGATATGCTGTTATCAACAATATGTTTGACCAAGTACCCACATTTTTGAGTGAATCATGGTTACCATACATTAATCTAGGAATTTATGTTCATCCCAGTGTTAAATGTTGTAAGATAATAATATACCAGTTTTAAACTTACAAGTTGAGGATAGAAAGTTGTGATAAAACGTGTTATACTCCTGATGTAAACAATTTTGAACTTTATAAAATGCAACTACATGTATTGCTCTTCTCAGGTGCATTTGTAAGATCTGGGCCATATCCAGAATCAAGATGCCAGGGGGACACATTGTTTTGGAGCAAGTTCAGGGGGCGAGCTGGCATCCCTCTGCCCCTGATTGCCCCAACCTGGACACGCACTGCCAGTCCAGGACATAAAGGGAAATTTGAAATGCACATCAATACCTAACATCTTTCTTTGAAATGGTAGTTTTTATACCAATTTTTTTTTTCTATGGTGGTGAAAATTATTCAAGGGTGTTATTAATACATGCCGGAAACATCATTTATAATCATACTGTTCCTTTTCGTTCCTACACAATACGGTTAACCGTATTAATTATTATGTAAGGGAATATAAATATTGAAAAACAAAAACATACCTTGATAAGATCGCCATCTTTGAATGTCAGAGAATTAGGGTCACATATATTACAATGATCTCTCACAGCTTTCGCCTCTACACAAAAACTGGCATCTGAAAATAAAAAAAAGAAATATCTTGAAATAAGATGGTCGGCGCAATTTGAAGGTCAAGATTTGTTGAGCAACATAAACAATTGCTGAGATGTTATGATTGCTGGTCAGTCCATTATCCAAAATGGATTTCTGTAAATTCACCGAAATTCATTGGGTAACTTCGGTAAGGTAAACGTACCCCTTATCGAAAGGTTAAACCAATCCGCATCAAGGTTATAAACATTGTTCGGTTGAAGAGAAGTTGGTTTAGTGGTTAACATAAGATTTCATTGGTGTACATAACACTGATATGCAAATAGCAAAGCCATGTTAGAACGGCTGTGCCAAAATAGTACATGATACAGACATAAAGATTCAACATGTTATAACAGATGCAGGAATTTCCCTCTAATCCTTAGTATAATGTTATAAACAAAAATGGAATGTAAAAAATTGTGCTGGAATCACAGCGATGACAAAGACAGGATAACGCCTGCCTATTTGTCAACAGATCTATAATTAAACTTTTTTTGTAACCACCCCCCACCCCCCATAAAAACCCATTATTAGCATTTTTCAGACTTGGTCTACATGCATGTATGATGTATGTATAAACAGAACTGAGTATGCGTGTGGTAAAACATGTGGACTATAAACCAACACTTAATAGTTAAGCTCATTTCATCTGAAAATGTTCAACATGCACGAACAGTAAATCAATAAATTTTGACAAGACTATACGTAACTTCAATATCAACTCCATATAAAGTATGCATCAATAAACTGTAACAATATATCCCCCATATATAATATTTTATCCATTTATAGAATAAACATGTAACTGAGAGATTCATACATACAGATGTGGCTCACTTCAGTGTCAGGCTGTCGATGTTTAGCATCACACATTGAATGAATGTATAAAAAGGATCACTATAAGTGACAATAATTTACAAACAAGACATCGAGCATGTATATGATATGTTTACCAGAACAATTTACCTACAGTCAATTACTGAACAAGTTTATAGAGCTGTTATATTAACCGTGAATGCAAATGAATATATTATTCGGTCCATTACATTTTAAAATACAGTCAGACGTTCATCCGAATGCACTGGGTCCGAAATTTTATTTTGAATAATATACATACCGGTAGTTTGAAATAGCCCATATCAATCTATACCTGATATTTAGTTTCGGATGATACCAACCGAAGTATTCGGATAGAACAAACGAGGTTCCACTGTATGTGTATTGAAAAGATCTAGTTTTTCGGGTGTTTGATGGAGATAAAATTTGGTTGTTTTTTGATAGAAGAGTAAACCAATCTGAGTGAGTTACTTTAGTGCATTTCCTGGTTGTGGTCAATCTAGACACCACTATACAAGCACTAACATCACAATACTCAGATGAACTCAATTCCAACATACAACATGTTTTCAAACAGACACATTGTTGGCAGTAATGGTACTCATTTATCTTTTAGTTTGGAAAAATGGACTCAAATAAATGCTCTGTTTAGAAAATTCCACTAACTGATAGGGCGTTTATATATGGTATTAATTAATTTAATCATTTATTAATTATTCAGTTATCTGCTCTAACATTACAGACAAAGCCCTTCAACAAAATCATGGAAATATATTAACCAGAACAACATGATTGCATGTTTAACATAACAAATACATTTCCATGACTTTGATGAACGGCTTTGTCCAAAATGTTAATAAAGAGCAGAAAACTGAAGAAATATAAGAGTTTATAGCTCTTTCTTGGATAAATGTAATCAGAGCATTTATTAATTAAAAATGCATACATTGTAATCACATAATCAATGTCACCTGTGAAAACAATTAGCTGATCTGTGAATGTTAAAATACTTTTGTGAAATAAATTTTAGATAGGATGATGTCATCATGCAGGTGTATACAATAATATTACAGCTGAGAACCAGAATCTAGTATAAGCAGTATTTGCAAAATCATTAGGTTGCTTATTCAAAATCGAACACAATTTTTAATAAAAAAGTACTGGAAGACATAAATTATCAAAAGTACATGTACAACCACTCCAAAGTGACCCGCTCTCTTAATTGGGCCACAATAAATTTTCCTCTAGATAACATTTACAACAATTTTCACCCATCTACAACAACAACCTCTCAACAACAGCCATTTTTACATTGCATTACCAAAGTTGCCTTGCTGTCAGGTTGCTCAGTACTATAATCTCGCTATTTTTAGACATCACAATTTACGGAGTCCCATGACAAAGTAATTCACTAAATATTAAAGCCACACAAAGTGTAAATGATTTACAGTACATACAAAGAAGATGATTTCTGAGCTCTATGAATAAAACATACAGTAAACAGTTCAATTTACCATCAATCAGTGTCATGATCTAGAATAAGTTGTAATTATCTTTCACCCAGGGGACCCCTTCAAACCAATTAGTTATCATATCAATTACTGCAGTAAATACAAATATATGGTACTTATTGGCCACATCTGAACATTGCATTCATAGGAGAATGATTTTATCCCAATATTGCACTTAGAATCTGAAGAAACAGAAATATCAGTTAAACTGTTGGATGCTCCCTGAAGTACTTCTATGAGGAAAGGGACACAAATATGTGAAAAGTCATCAAACACTAACATGCAGACAATATGCATAGCTCCTCTTGGATGTGAAGCTTGCAATACATGAATACGTGGAATTCTGAAAGTGATCGAGTAATATACTACCAGCATTATATCACTTTATGAAAAGTAACTAAATAGGCCTTCAAATCTCATTACTACCAGACTGACCCTGAAAAAGTATCTACCCATCATGGCATGCACATACATAAAGTCTCAATGAAACTCCCATTTATACATAGAAATAGTTTGTGCACAAATAGTTTGCACTGGACCAATCGACTGCAATGACCTTAAATTATGAATCCAAAATGCCCGCTTCAAACGTTGTTTGTGGATGTGGGAATAAGCATTTCTTTTCTGTTTAACAATTCAGTTTATTCTAAACAGGTTTGATTTCCGCACGGACCCTGGCAACATTTAATCTCTATTGATCAGAGAATTGTATTTTAGACAAGAGTGGCCGACACCCCTCATTTATCATACCATGTTACATGAACCTCCACAGTTCTTCCAGGCAACAATGACATTTTCAATTTTATTGGACAACAAAGCAGCTGAGCGATGACTCACTCGGAGAAAGCGTAAAACGGGAATTTTCTCACAAATGATGAACACACAGCACAAATCTTCACCAATACAAATGTAGCATTTCTGATATTCATCTTCTAAGAATACAAAGTTCGTCAAATGCAACCAGAACAAAATGAACGAGGATGTTTGCTTTTAGTTAATTGCATGAAGTCAACTTGAAGCTTTTAATTGCTATCCTTATTTCAGATACAATTTGCTCTGATTTAGCTTTTATATACAAGTTTTGGACATCCAGCCTCAAACTCGAGCATCTGCATGACTTGTTGATCCTGAGTGCGAAGTCTTAAAATCGACCAATGCAGTCTTAAAATCAAACTCAGTTTTATTAACCTTTGTCCCTTATAGTTTGAAATATTAACCTCCTATTAGAACTCAACAAAGGGAATTCTCGGTCAATCTCAAATTTCTATCCCTGGTTTTCCTACATTTTGTTACAATTAACAGAGACATTTATTATTCTGGTAGTCAGATACCCTGGAGCATTCAATAAAGTTTCAGTAATAATTGGTCCAAATTGTAGCTTAAAACCATTGCATCATACTCACAAACATTTTCTCAGTTAAATGGCAAAAAAACCAAACATAATCATTTTAAACAAACAATTAACAGAAACCAGTTTCTACAGAAGCAGATACGAAAATTGCTTCAGAAAATCAATACAAATAAATTTCATATTAAATACACCAACTGGGATTCCTTGTTTACCATTTTTATATGGCTGCATATTGTTCTGATTGAACAAACATAATTACAGGAAATGCTCACATCAGGGAAAATGTTTGATTTGATAACTTTCTGTTCACAATACCAAAAATCTATTAATTCATGTCAACAAGTTAAACGAATCGATTATCTCGGAATGTTACGAGCGACCATATTAATCATATTTGGAGGTATGTTTTGATGTGTTTTCCCTGTGTTAAGATTATCTTGAAATCTAACATAAATCAACTGCCAGCCATATTTCAATAGCATCTCAAATACAACTTTTGATAGTTCTCACAAAATTGAAAAAGTATTCTCAAACATCTGTGGCAACAATCAAATTAGTTCACAGCAGGAAACAAAAATATTTGCAGAATAATTCAGAAAGGCAATGTAGCAGACGACATAAAAAGCAGACAATCTTCACTTACAGACTTTATGTCTGATTAGTCATTCAGCTAGGAAACCAAATGTATGTTACAATCTATTCCTGGAGGAAAAAATCAATCTTTAATCCTGTATAACAATATTATGCTGCGTATGCAACTTCTTACACTGTACTATGACTTAAAATTGCAAATGACAGCAGTATGACACCGCAGAAACATTTCATTGACAAGACTCCATGAAAAATTTAGCTGACAGGTCCATCCATCAACTTAACATTAATTGATAAGCAGGGCTTCCTTCGTTAACCAATTCATTCATAGTATTACCTCCTTCACTAAAGATCTTAATGACAGTTTTCAATTAAGTTACCATCTCCTTCACTAAACATTTCATTGACAGTAGTTCCCCTTCACTAAACATTTCATTGACAGTAGTTCCCCTTCACTAAACATTTCATTGACAGTAGTTCCCCTTCACTAAACATTTCATTGACAGTAGTGCCCCCTACACTGATCATTTCATTGACAGTAGTGCCACCTTCGCTGAACATTTTATTGATAGCAGTTCCCCCTTCACTTAACATTTCATTGATAGCAGTTCCCCCTTCACTGAACATTTTATTGATAGCAGTTCCCCCTTTCACTTAACATTTCATTGACAGTAGTCCCTCCTTCACTTAACATTTCATTAATAGTAGTTCCCCTTTACTAAACATTGCATTGACAGTTCCCTTTACTAAACATTGCATTGACAGCAGTTATATCCATTACTAAACATTACATTGAGAACAGTTCCCCTTTACTAAACATTGCATTGACAACAGTTCCCCTTTACTAAACATTGCATTGACAACAGTTCCCCTTTACTAAACATTGCATTGACAACAGTTCCCCTTTACTAAACATTTAATTGACCGCAGTTCTACTTCACTAAACATTTCAATGAAAAGTAGCCTCCTTCACTAAACATTACATTGACATGTTATCCAAGTTCACTAAATATTTCATTGACAAGTAGTCCCAGTTCACTACACATTTCATTGGTAAGTCATCCCATTCACTACACATTTTATTTACATGTTATCCAAGTTCAGTAAATATTTCTCTGACAAGCAGTCCATGTTCACTAAACATTTCATTGACATGTTGTCTCCTTCCCTTCAAAGTAGTCCCGTCCCATCCATGTCCAACAGCACATTGATAAGTTTATCCCAACTTCCTGTTCCATAAAATAGTGAAAAGTTTACTCAAAACATCAGCGTTGAAAGTTTGAAAACAAATCATTCTTCTTTATCACGTTCAAAACTACACCATCACCCCAGTCATGCACAGTGATGAAAGATGCACTCCTTCTGAGTTCCTCCTTCCTGCCATACAACTCCTTTTCTAGGATTATAGGCTCTGGCCACACTCTTTTCTTGACTGCTCAAGCAGTGGACAATCCTGAAGGATATGATCAGTTGTATGTGGCCCCAGACCACATTAGCAATACGGTGATGGAGACATCTTCAGCCTGGCATAAACATGGGCATTAATCCGGTTGTGTCCCATACATAGCCTGAAAAGAATGACTTGTTCCCATTCTGTCTAGTAGGTGATTGACATCCTTGTTCGGCTTCGCTACAGTCACTTCCTTAATCACAGTTACTTTTACCTCATGGGTCATGACTTCGTTTGACTGGTCACTCTTGCTCCTTGTTTGGCCAACTTGTCACCCTACTCATTACCTTGAACACCGCAATGTGCAGGTATCCACTGAAAGGACAATCTTCGCTTCTGGCAGAGCTTGTGTAGTTCCCTGGTAAGGAGTGGTAATTTGGCATTATCAAGGGCTTGGAGCACAATTAGTGCTTCTGTCAGTATGACAACATGAGGAGGCTTCTTCCAATTCTTCAATTACTTTTGTTGCAAATCAATTACAAGTATCTAATTGTCCAAGCAAATAGTTAATTAGTATCATTGCTGCAATTAATTTCAAAGTAACTTTCAAACAGCAGTCAAATTCAAGAAAAATGTTATAATACAAGCATGATCAGACACATACCCCAACAACGTGCTTTGGTGGCAATAAGAGGTGACACATACCCCAACAACGTGCTTTGGTGGCAATAAGAGGTGACACATACCCCAACAACGTGCTTTGGTGGCAATAAGAGGTGACACATACCCCAACAACGTGCTTTGGTAGCAATAAGAGGTGACACATACCCCAACAACGTGCTTTGGTGGCAATAAGAGGTGACACATACCCCAACAACGTGCTTTGGTGGCAATAAGAGGTGACACATACCCCAACAACGTGCTTTGGTGGCAATAAGAGGTGACACATACCCCAACAACGTGCTTTGGTGGCAATAAGAGGTGACACATACCCCAACAACTTGCTTTGGTGGCAATAAGAGGTGACACATACCCCAACAACGTGCTTTGGTGGCAATAAGAGGTGACACATACCCCAGCAACATGCTTTGGTGGCAATAAGAGGTGACACATACCCCAACAACATGCTTTGGTGGCAATAAGAGGTGACATGTAAGTTTTTTCATTTTGCATGTGCATGCAAACGCTTTCACATGGTCACTGCGTCCTCATGCGAAAGCATTTGCATGCTGCAGGTGAAACAAATGAATCCCACATGTGTCTTCTCTATGCTGCTGTAACATAAACAGAGTGAAGCAACATTAGGTATACAATGTGTGCATTAATATATGCAGCACATGATTAACAGATTGTTTCAAATAACAAATTAAATGTAACACAAATTTAAATGTTTACATATACTAAAACTGTGCTGTCAAAATAATTATGACAACAAATAACAATTTAAGTGTTTATGAGGTTGACACTGACTGTGCTGTTTGGCATATATCAGCATTTCAAGTGACCTGGTATATCCCCTGTTTAATGCCTGAGGTTATAAATCTGAGTTTGGAAACCAGTTTCTGAGTAAATTTCTTCAATCGTCTCCCTGATACAGTCTATTATTCATTCTGACTGACTTCCAAACTGTTGAGTTGCATATAACATTATGGGCAAAGTAATTGACCACACAACAAAATGATCAAGAAATAACTTAATTATTTATCAATGGTACATTAGAGACTCATAGATCAATAACAACAGGTACAAATGGTTTCACTTTCATCCAAATATACCTGGTGTTTAATACAGCCCATATTGAGCAAAATTTGAGCATATCAAGCAAACCATTTCTTTCTGCTTCTTTAATTCCTTATTTGTAGTTTTGATGTTTTGTAGTTTTGTTCTCAACCTTGATAGGAAATCTCTGAATATTTAAATCTCACGAAATCTTAATTTGATCCATGAATAAGAATAAAGTACACTTCGAGCAAAGAGGTACGTATCAGTTAGGACTGTCATATACGTATATATCAAACACACAGAATGGCTGTAATTAATGCAACTTTATCAGACAGAAGCATTGCATTCAAACCAGGATCAACCAAAACAAGCTTGATAAAATAACACTACAATAAGGTACAGGACTGAACGGTAGATGACACATATAGATGTACCACTGTCTTACCTTTAAAGATCTCAATAGGCGTAGTCTGTTGACTGCCTGGTGTGGTGGCACCATTAGAGCATAAACTTCCATCAACACAGTTAGGAATACAAAACTTCATGGTGACATCAAGTTAGGCAGATTGATTGATTTATTAGTTCACTCGTATAATTATCCAGAACGATGAAAACACTAGAAGAATCTCAGCAAGTATTAATGTAATAATATCAACTGCGATACATTTCACAATCCGAGAACATGTTGTGTTTTAATGCATTACATAGCCTTACAGTATAATTGTAGGACAACAAACTCAGGAAGCGAGACCTATTTTCCAGTAACTATAGCAGAGAATGTTACATCACTTTAACACCGACAAAATATAACAGCAGAACCACGATAACGCCATAAATACTCTCCATATTGGAGGAATATTTCCTACATCGGAGACAAACTTTTGTATCCTATTGGATATTCTGTAACTGTAGTCTCATGACATTACGTAACTGTCTGACGGCTGCACTCAACAAGTCACATTCAGCTTCATGTTATATTCATAATCAAACATAATTGCAAGAATAAAATATTTCCGGTCACGTATCAAGAATTCTCCGTTCTACAGTTTTCTCCGATGCAGCATAAAGTTGCCAGAATATCCAATATCCACGTCTTGCACACACTCCAATATTGACAATGATTTAACCATTTACCATTCAACACTTTAAATGATCATCGAGGTTTCTATTTCTTCAGTTAAATATCAAATTCAATTCTGCTGGGAAAACATCTACAGTAATTGATAATCAATATCTAAGGTTAAGTTTACACAGGGAATAAGAACATAGTTTATAATCAGTTACACCAATGTTATCTTTCCTATCGGTTACGATACCCTACCAGTATTCCAGAGGACCAGAGTCAAAGCTCCCTAGCCCCTTCCAGCATTTCCAACCCATACAGTTCTAAAACTAAAATCATTTGAAAGTCTTTAATAATTTGTCTTCATGAATTCATCTCGTTTGGATTCGAAACAGGCTGATATCAATATCAAGATAAACACAAAATATATAAATACCATCAAGAAATATATAACTGTTGTAAACATGACAATTATGGCAGTGCAAATTGTCAAATTCTTTCGATTCAGAAACATGATGGCAGACGTCGCCCATTTTTTACCGCTAGTCAGAACACCTCGGCCATTATTGCGGGATTATTTTCATTTGATCTCGGAAGAAAATCTCATTGCTACTGAGAGTTCAAACAAGTCTAAATACATTGATATACCTGATCAGCCTGTTTTGAATCTATGGTTTATATGTCCGTGTATTTGTAAATTATTTGAAAATCTTTAACATATACCGTAATATATACAGGTAAACTACTTGCAGTGTGAAGCCTCATTAATTATCACAGAAACCAACATTATTTTTGAAATGAATTTGAAGGTTAAACAACAATAGTCAAGTTGTGATTTGTTTGATGTGGTAGGGGAAATATAACATGGCCACCATCAGGTGATTCACTGATTGACAACACAACATTACAAACAACATAATCCCTGGAGGCTCCAATGTTTATATTATTTTCCTAGTTGCTAATCTGTACAGTCATGCTTGCTGTCATGTTGGATTTGTATAAATAGCATTAAATACAATGATCTGCAAACATTTAACAGCCTGATATGTTTGTTTTATTGATTGATTTTTTATAATATATAGACAGGGATAGCGCAGGATTATATTATCTGTTTATAATCTTATCTCAAATAATATAATTTCAATGTTTTAAGACATGATTAGAATCAATCAGCTTTAAGCTAACACTGATGAAACAACATGAAAGCGTCTCACTAACAATGATGTAAATTACACGAAAGCCTCATGATTCAATGGAATTTAATGAACTCGCAGTTTTAACTAACATATTATGATGTAATTTCCTAGTAACTTCTAGCAAACATAGAAGTAATGACATCAAGCATCTGGCTAACACTTAAATATGACATGGAAGCTTCTATACCTAACATTGATGTAATCACATCATGCATCTAACTAACACTGACGCAATCATATCAATCCTCTTACTCTAAGCATTGATTTAATGACACAAATGCTTCTCTCTAACCTAAGGAAGTTTAAACATTACAATAAGAGGTAATAAGTGTTATGATAGGTGCTTAATTCTACTAACATTAATGTAGTCACATCTAGCTCCTAGCTAACATTGATGTAGTCACATCAAGCTCCTAGCTAACATTGATGTAGTCACATCAAGCTCCTAGCTAACATTGATGTAGTCACATCTAGCTCCTAGCTAACATTGATGTAGTCACATCAAGCTCCTAGCTAACATTGATGTATAGTCACATCAAGCTCCTAGCTAACATTGATGCAGTCACATCAAGCTCCTAGCTAACATTGATGTAGTCACATCAAGCTACTAGCTAACATTGATGCAGTCACATCAAGCTCCTAGCTAATATTGATGTAATACCATAAAAAATTTTCTACCTTACACTGATGTAATCACATCAAGTTTCTAACTAACAATGATGTAATCACATCAAGTTTCTAACTAACACTGATGTAAGCACATCAAGTTTCTAACTAACACTGATGTAAATTGACATTAAATCTTCAACCTTAAACATTGAAGTGATCACATGAAGCTATTAACAATTATTGATGCATAATGACATGAAAGTTTCTAACATAGACTATCATAGTTCATCACCTGGACGCTTCTAGCTTAAACATTGATGTAATCACATCAAGCTTTTTAAACTAACAATTATTATAACTTCTATCTAACATTGATGTAATAATATGAAACTTTCTATCTAACATAGATTTAACAACATGAAAGCTTTTGTGATATTTACACTGAACATTATGAGTAACCCTAACAAACAAATCCTGATTGAAGTCATTTGATGGACGGAAGCTAGCTATCGACAATATACATGACAAAGACAGTCATCAATGAAATTCGACTGAAAAAAATAGGAGTAGAAAAAACGTACCGATAAAAATCAACTTCGATTGACTCCTGAAATCACTATAAATGTCAATATAACCCCTACGAACCCAACAATGATCGAAATGTTCTACATTTTCTTTCTTGAATTGATTTAAATTTCACAAGTTCGATCAATTAATCTTCATTTAGGAGTACAATATCACTGTTCTAGCATAACCTGCTGAGTGACTATGAAGAAAAACGCCCCCATTGTTTGATTTACCCGAAAAATCAATATTTAAATCCTAGAATGGTGTTTGTATCCTATATCGGAGAATATTAGTCATCAGCATCTGCCTCGCCAGGGCTAGATTATAATACAACTTGAGAATATCTTTATGTTTTATGAAATATGGATCTTTCCTAAGACATTTTATGTCAATTTTTCACCAATGAGTCATTTAAGATTTGGAATATCAAGGAGGAATGTTAAACAATATCTGTACATAAGATAATCAAATGATATGCAAATTGCGGATCGTATGTTTGTGATAAAAATTCATAACACATTATTTTGTCTTCCAGGATGTTGCAAGCATATATTGGATTTTTGAGGACATAAAACTGTGTATGCAGACCAGTCTCAAATCCGAGCTGTTTCCTAAAATCGACCAATGACACGGCCGTATCCTGAGACTGGTCTTCAAACTTTTATAACATTACTATCCAGAAAAGCTACCAAAATATGGTAAGCAATAGCTCACACTACACACATATATATCCACTTGTCACATCGAATAAACAAAACTCCATACAAATTTCCAAAATTTCTGGATTTAATATAAAACCAAATGAGTTAAATTAAACTGTGTGCAGGCCACAACAACAACAATTATTGCATCACACAACACAATGCAATGTATGACTGATTGTAAGCAGGAGATAACATGTGTTTCCCTCTCCTAGCTGTAACATTCAACAGGTGAAATAATTACTATATTAACATAAACAACTAATAAAACAAAGCATAATCATTGGTTACTTAGCAATAATAAGCTTTCACAGAAATCATTGTTTGTCGGTATACATTATATCATACATACATCATGCTTTTCAAGTGCTCTTCTTCACCATGGCATTTCAAAAACTAAAGAATCTGATTGGTTGAGCAGAACTCAGGGTCACTATTGACCAATGGCAAGGCTGCATTCTGAGATTTGTCCAAAAACACTAAATTGTTTGTATATTAACATTGGGTATTATAGAGAGGAAAAGTTATTGTACCAAACTGTCAGTCAGTCTTGATGAGGAAGAAATCATCTTAGGATCAAACTTAAACAGCAATAACAATAAGCATTTAAAAGCCACCAGGAATTCAAGCATTATGATAGGATGCTCTGAATATTCTAAATAATCCATGAATATCATCTCAAGGGGGCTTTACTTCCATTAGCAGACAAATACATACAGAATTGGTAAATCACTAGGCAACTTACAGAGAAAACTGTGCTACAAAGCAGGATATACAGTGTAACTGACATAAGTAGCTGAAACTCACATGACATAAAGGTCAAACTAAGCGGTAGAAGTCACATTACATAATGGTCAAATTCAGCGGTGAATTAAGTAACATATAGCATTAAGGTCAAACTAAGCGGTAGAAGTCACATTACATAATGGTCAAATTCAGCGGTAAAGTAACATAGCATTAAGGTCAAACTAAGCCGTAGATGTCACATTACATAATGGTCAAATTCAGCGGTGAAGTAACATAGCATTAAGGTCAAACTAAGCGGTAGAAGTCACATTACATAATGGTCAAATTCAGCGGTGAAGTAACATAGCATTAAGGTCAAACTAAGCGGTAGATGTCACATTACATAATGGTCAAATTCAGCGGTAAAGTAACATAGCATTAAGGTCAAACTAAGCCGTAGATGTCACATTACATAATGGTCAAATTCAGCGGTGAAGTAACATACATTTTTTTCTAGCATTAAGGTCAAACTAAGCGGTAGAAGTCACATTACATAATGGTCAAATTCAGCGGTGAAGTAACATAGCATTAAGGTCAAACTAAGCGGTAGAAGTCACATTACATAATGGTCAAATTCAGCGGTGAAGTAACATAGCATTAAGGTCAAACTAAGCGGTAGATGTCACATTACATAATGGTCAAATTCAGCGGTGAAGTAACATAGCATTAAGGTCAAACTAAGCAGTAGAAGTCACATTACATAATGGTCAAATTCAGCGGTGAAGTAACATAGCATTAAGGTCAAACTAAGCGGTAGAAGTCACATTACATAATGGTCAAATTCAGCGGTGAAGTAACATAGAATTAAGGTCAAACTAAACAGTAGAAGTCACATTACATAATGGTCAAATTCAGCGGTGAATTAATTAACATATAGCATTAAGGTCAAACTAAGCGGTAGAAGTCACATTACATAATGGTCAAATTCAGCGGTGAAGTAACATAGCATTAAGGTCAAACTAAGCGGTAGAAGTCACATTACATAATGGTCAAATTCAGCAGTGGTGTAACATATAGCATTAAGGTCAAATTTAGTGGTAGATTTCACAGTACAGAAAGGTCAAAGTGGTTGATTCTGTTAGTGAAAGACTTCACATAACAGAAAAGTCAAAGTAATCAACCAAGTTTAGTGGTATATTTCACAATTAAAACAGAAATATCAATGTCGATCACTCTTGAGTTGGGGGCATATTGCACATAACACATAGGTATGATTACGGACTAACTTAGCGGTAGATTTCATACAACAGAAATGTCACTGAATCAGTACATCAAGCATTCATGAAGTCAAACAGTCTAACACAATATCATGTTGTACAGGTATTAATTTGTTTCAAGCTGAACCAACAGAGCATGTAGTTATATGTAATAGTTAGTACAATGAATTCATTTGACACAATCAGGATGATGCTGTCATATACTTGTCTCATCGTAACTTCCTAACAATTACACGCACATACTGTATAACATTAATTAATGGTTTATGAAAGCTGCGTTTTTTGGCAATGAGGTGAATGGCTTGTTTTATTAAACAAGACCACGGGCATCTTAGTAACACTTATATATAGACACAGGGTTTATAGAAGTTTGGGGAACTGAGTCTCAAAATGCAGCATTGCCATTGGTCAATTATAGACGGTCCTGACAGAACGAAGTATGAAATGGTGAAGGTCATGCTTGCTGGGTGTACCTCCCACCAACATTGTTCTCGGGCCAACCACTCCATGCAGTGTACAATCCATATAATGTAGAGTACATGTATTAAAGGACCTATTGGTACAATTTGTAACATTTGGCAGTAAAGTTTTCAATGAAAAATGTACAGAAAAGGAGAAATGCAAAACGGTAGATGAATAAAAGCTTAAATTATAATACAGAAGAGGATTTTTTTTAATGAGATAATAAGTTATGGTAAAAACACTTAAAAACATCATAAATGTAACTCTCACCATCTCTCATCATCATAATGCAAGATAACCTTACTAATATATGTGTACATAACTAATCACATAATGGTTAATACATTATTAATGCAAATTATATATAGTAGGAACTGTAAATATCATATTTAATGGAGTTTTCCATTCATACATTTTCACCATTTAATATGCAGATCTAGACTATATTCAACACTATCCAATCCTTTGGTCATATGTAATAACTGATAAACATACAAATAGTTTGAAAGTAGGATTTACCGGATTTGAGAAACATTAGGTGTTTGAGATATATGCTGTTTGAGATACATGATTTTTGAGATACATGATGTTTGAGATACATGATGTTTGAGATATATGATGTTTGAGATACATGATGTTTGAGATACATGATGTTTGAGATATATGATGTTTGAGATATATGATGTTTGAGATATATGATGTTTGAGATACATATTGTTTGAGATACATATTGTTTGAGATATATGCTGTTTGAGATACATATTGTTTGAGATATATGATGTTTGAGATACATATTGTTTGAGATACATATTGTTTGAGATACAAGATGTTTGAGATACATATTGTTTGAGATATATGCTGTTTGAGATACAAGATGTTTGAGATACATGATTTGTGAGATACATGATGTTTGAGATACATGATGTTTGAGATACAGGATGTTTGAGATACAGGGTGTTTGAGATACATGGTGTTTGAAATACATGATGTTTGAGATATATGATGTTTGACATACATGATGTTTGAGATATGTGATGTTTGAGATACATGATGTTTGAAATACATGATGTTTGAGATATATGATGTTTGACATACATGATGTTTGAGATACATGGTGTTTGAAACACAGTGTGTTTGAGATACAGAATTATGAGAATATGTATGAGACACAAATTGTTTGAGATATAGTGTGTTTGAGAAACATAATGTTTGAGATACAGGATATGTTTGAGGTACATGATATGTTTAAGATACAGTGTGTCTGAGATACAGGATTTGTTTGAGATACAGGAAGACAACTAGAACTAATGAAAATCGGGTTTGAGATATCCAAAAATAATACCTAGCTACAATGATGTCGGATTGCAACAATTTATAATAAACCTGACACATAAAACTTCAAGCTTATATCCTTAAAATATCACTATGCAGTTTTGTTGGCAATATTCCTGCATATTTAATGTGATAAGTAAAGATAAGTCTAGCAAGGTAATACTTAGATACAAGGACCAGACCATGAGTCACAACATAAATACACACAGATAATACATTCACTCTAGATATGACATTCTGTAAAAGTTACAGTCACTATTAAACATATATTTTACATTTACATATGATACAAGATGTCTCCACTGATGTAAATAAGCAAGATTTTGACAGTTAGCCAACTAACAGACCTTTGTATACAGACACTAAATGTACAAGACTTAATTATTCCTATGGTATGAGAGATTAACGTCACACAACAAAGCGCTAAATTGGAAATGAAGCAGGCATTTAAGAATTATTTCTCTATGTATATTGCAGCATTTGACATTCATTACCAACCCAAACTAATGCAGCAGAGAAAACATCCCTGTTTAAAAATGTTCCAAGCATCACAATCTTACCCAGCAGTTTAGTTGATCAAACCCTTGCCCCCAGGGTGGCATACCGAATTTGACTGATTCTTATGAAAATTACAGCTGGATAATGTATTAAGTCCTTATCTAGAACACAGGTGGCCGGTGCGTAAGCCAGCATGCATGACATTTAAAACCCGCATTGAAAAAAAATAAAATTAACAAATATTTTTTCACTCTGTTCTTATCTTACTATAAGATCTTACTATCTAGAACATTAGACTCGTGTTGTATTGAAATACGTACATGCAGTCAATAAATATCACTAACTTCAGATAGCATGCAGCAACTTGAAGTTATAAGACAATCTCAGAGAAATCAGGTAGTGAAATACTATTATGAATTCAATTTGTGATTTACACCAGTCCTGCACTCAGCTTAATGGATTTGGGTTTGAACCTACATTGGTCACAACCACACATGATAAGAGACAGTAGCGCTAGATTTGCCTGGAAGCGGACTTAAAAGAGAGGTTCAAATATACATAATGCATTCATCACAAGCAAGCTTAAATACATTTGTGAATACATAAATTTCAGCACTAGATCGAATCATCAGCAAGAAGTTATTGTCTGTCACATGTAGTGAATATAATTATCACCATTTGTCCTGTTTGGTATAAGACAGATTAAGGGACTGAGGAGGTGAAAGGGTAAACATGTATGAGAAAAGGGGTTCAGGGAATGGTCTGGCCGAGTATCAAAAACAACTAAGGTGAATTTAGGGGGACAACAAGGGGGAAAAGTTCAATGGAAGGAATACATCATGGAACATTAGCCAAGAAAGTCAGTAATATCTTAGGCCGAACAGGGGATGTCAGGAGCAGTACATGAATATTATATCAAGTATACGAAAAACAGTGATCAATAACCATGCATTATCATTGAGGGAACAGAATTTAAGGTACAAGCAGGCCAAGCAATATATGTATATCTATCGAAACCAATCATCGATTGAGCAACGTTTATGGAATTACATGATCTATATGACATGTAGCTAAGTCATGAATGACATGAGGATCGAGCACTAATCCTGTACTGGCTTTCATATCATCGTGAAATGCTTTATGGGTAAAATCTTGTCCATCAATTACTTCAAACAGAACTCAATTATCGCAAACCATCAGAACAAAGCACCCGGTTATCAGAATGCCCCAACCTGTTTGCTTTCCATAACAAATAACATAGTTGTGGATAGCTTAAAGATTGTGTATGCAGCAAAATTGCCTGAAAGTTTAATGATAAGTTAAGCATATGATGACAATATATCGGTAATATTGTGATACAGTGTGAAACTTGAAAGTCCTAATTTAATGACACACTCAGTGAAAATGGTTTGATTTAAACAATGAAATTGGAAGATATACAGCTTTTATAGAGAGTACAACCACTGTATGATTACATTATACCAGAAATCTATTTAAAAAATTCAATACAAATCTTAAATAAATATTTGCATCATAATGATCTCATAGTGCTTATAATATGCAATTATTATGTTTTTATTCAACAAAAGATTACGTTACAGTATTATATTATTATATAATATGTCTATATGAATCTAGCTGTCACAAATAAACATCCTTTAATTACCATTCCAAATTTTGACACTGAAGTCTTGGTGACAACATCATTTTCAGTATATTAATTATCATCATGTCCTGCTTATAAATGCACCTTGAGACAGGCATCAAGCAAAGTGAAACATATCAACACAATAATTATCAAACATTGAGTTGAACTTTTAAAAATATAATGTGGGTGATATGGAATATTGTCAACCTGAAAGTAAATACTCATAAAAGGTGCAACATACTTCAGTCAATGAGGACATTGACACAAACCCTATTGCAGGTCCATCTTCAGCACTTAAAATTTCAATTAGATTTTACTAAATTCATTACCATAGCAACCAAACAGCACAACCACACCCTACTAGAACATTCATAGTAAACAAGTAATCATACTACGCATATAAACTGTCAATATTACCTTGACGTGTCAAAAATTTCCTTTTTCGTTCCTTCATCAAGATTATAGCATATTTTACTATCCAAATATCAATTCTGTATTCGTCCTTCAAATTGAAGCATAAGTCTTTAAAACTGATGTATCCTTTTCGAATTCCATTCTCAAGGTACCATAACTTATACTCCAAAGGAATCTCTCAAGATATTAGATAAAAACTTAATAACGATACAACCAGTATTCAATTAAAGCAATTAAGAGTTACCACAGTAAAATTGTTCATGTCCCGACTTCTTTGTCCTGATATCATATCTCCCTACCTCACACAAACCTTCCGTCACAGTGTCACACATCAACAGAACCATCCATTCATTATACTCATCGTTAGTGAGTCAACTGTCCATGAATTCAATGGACATCTTATCATAATACCATGAAACATTAGTATGCACTCAATTCAAAATATCCAACGTTTTCTTCTGTGAGAATCTTCACCATGAAATTTTATGAGATTTCGGAAGCCATTCATTGACTATCAACTAACAACTATCAACAAACGTGAATGTCCAAATTAGTTTCTTTGCCTTAAAATTTTATGAGATTTTGGAAGTTATTCATTGACCATCAACAAACAAACTGACCAGCAATGACCGCATCATTGCCAGGTGGTCAAATAATGGGATCAAACTATCAGTGACCAGTAAGTCCACATGAGAAGAATACTTTAAGACATTAGTTTAAAAGTTTATACTTAGGACAGGCGTATTCCCCCAGCATTACATAACATAAGGACATTTTAGGACATATGCAATGTTTATCTTTGACTTGTGTGTTCAACACACACGTTCAGTTAATGTAGTTCAGTTAATGTAGCCCAGACAGTCGGGATTGTACAATCAGATGACAAGACAGAATCTTAACAGCTTTAATCATAAAATAAGACATTAAATTTGTACAGTTCTCCTCTGAAATGGTAGTTATTATAAATTCAGTGCCCAATGTATTTATAATTACCACAGAGAAAAGGGGAGCCACTGCTATGCGTTAAACACCTCAGACGGTAGTTTTCCCATTCAGAATAAATTAACAACACACAGTTTCCCAAATAAACAAATTTTATAACACGGATGTCTGTACTCTGCCTGTGTGGGCTGTATTCAACACTAAACATAAACAGCAGTGACAGCTGACAATCCTGTATTGTTGTTTCCCTTCATTATCACTTACAAATTGCCATCTTATAAGTGTTGATATGCCATCTTAGTGTCTCTATGCCATCTTAGTATCTCTATGCAATCTTAGTGTCTCAATGCCATATTAGTGTATCTATGCCATCTTAGTGTCTCTATGCCATCTTAGTGTTTCTATGTCATCTTAGTGTCTCTATGCCATCTTAGTGTATATATGCCATCATAGTGTCTCTATGCCATCTTAGTGTCTCTATGCCATCTTAGTGTCTCTTTGCCATCTTAGTGTCTCTATGTCATCTTAGTGTATCTATGCCATCTTAGTGTATCTATGTCATCTTAGTGTCTCTATGCACTATTAGTGTCTCTATGCTTAGTGTCTCTATGCCATCTGAATTAGTGTATATATGCCATCTTAGTGTCAATATGCCATCTTAGTGCATCTATGCCATCCTAATGTATCTATGCCATCTTAGTGTCTCTATGCCATCTTAGTGTCTCGCCATCTTAGTGTATCTTTATAATGCCATCTTAGTGTCTCTTTATAATGCCATCTTAGTGTCTCTATGCCATCTTAGTGTATCTATGCCATCTTAGTGTCTCTATGCCATCTTAGAGTCAATATAACATCTTAGTGCATACATGCCATCTTGGTGCATCAGTATGCCATCTTGGTGCATCTATGCCATCTTAGTGCATCTATGCCATTTTAGTGTCTCTGTGCCATCTTAGTGTCTTTACCTAATAGGTTGGTTCTCTATCTGGAATTCTGTATTAATATCCTTATGCAGTTTGTATATATAAGCAATTGTCTGATAATTTATGAGTTTCAGCTACTCTGCAGTTACACCATACCTAGATCACCACCACTCATGTGATTGGCTCAGTTGGTGAAGCACTCAACAGCCATGTCTGGATGTGTTAGGTTCAAACCCTGATCAGGTAGGCCTTTACTCTTCCAGTATATTAAACAGAAGATGATACATGCAAACGTTTTTGTCCTCAATCTGTTGAGGAAAAATTGTCAGTTGCTCACAGAACAATGGGTTTGTACTGATTACCTCAATGAGAACTGATTAGGTCAACTATCCATTGTACATAGATGAAATTATACTATTGAAAATAACAGTAACAATTACTATAAATTCAAAACTAGTTGAGAATACCATTATTGTGTACATAATTATTGTTTATTGTTTTACAGGATTTCATTGGCTGACCACCTCTGTTTGTTTACAACCGTTCTCAAGTAAGACTCTAGTTGTATAAACTCAACATTAGTGTTGACTTCATCCACTGAACTTACCTGTACATTTAAATTTACTTTTAAATACATCACCAGTACTTACACTTTTATCAACTACACCGCCTGAGTCATTAATGTCTACAGGTAAAACATTAAATATACAAACCCATGTATAATTAGTCTGACAAACATTTATAAATTCACTGCTTTTAAATATACCTCAGTCTGAGTTTGGAGACCAATCTCAAATCTCAAGCATCTGATTGGTCCATTCTGAATGCAGTCTTAAATTTAACCAATGAAAAAGCAGCATTATGCTAATGTTCATCAAACTTGATTTAAAAATCTTGGGCCAATGAGAATAAGATATTTTAACAATGATTTTTACGCTCAAGAAACTTCAATCAAAGACAAGAGAGACACAAATGCCCTCTATCGCTGTATTCCTGGGTGGCATGAATGTTCTTTATGTTCAACATCACTTGTAAATTTGTTTGAGTAAAAATTTAAATCACTTCTAAGTAAAAATTGAGACTGTAAAGAGGAAATAAATTTAGTCCAATGTCCCAGAATCAACGTTTTGTTTCAATTTTGCTTCAGGGTATACACCTGCAATTTTTAAACAAAATTATTTTAGATTCTGACAAAGAGTCCTGGTTTAACAAAAGTAGTCTAACATAATGCCCTAAATTGTGCTGCAAGATTGTGCATCAAGGGAGGTGCACATGCAGTGATTAGGGTGTATAGTGCTTGACTTAACTGACCCAAATGTTGTTAAATTCCAGTCATGCCTTGAAAAGTGATTGATAAAAATCTTCACAATCCCTGAATTATAAGCATGTGCTTGTTAGTTACTGAGGAAGCAGTTACCGAGTGTGAGCTGAGTATGTGCTGGTTAGTTACTGAGGAAGCAGTTACCGAGTGTGAGCTGAGTATGTGCTGGTTAGTTACTGAGGAAGCAGTTACCGAGGGTGAGCTGAGTATGTGCTGGTTCAGTTACTGAGGAAGCAGCCGAGGGTGAGCTGAGTATGTGCTGGTTCAGTTACTGAGGAAACACCGAGGGTGAGCTGAGTATGTGCTGGTTAGATACTGAGGAAGCACCGAGGGTGAGCTGAGTATGTGCTGATTAGATACTGAGGAAGCAGCCAAGGGTGAGCTGAGTATGTGCTGGTTAGATACTGAGGAAGCAGCCGAGGGTGAGCTGAGTATGTGCTGGTTAGTTACTGAGGAAGCAGCCGAGGGTGAGCTGAGTATGTGCTGGTTAGTTACTGAGGAAGCAGCCGAGGGTGAGCTGAGTATGTGCTGGTTCAGTTACTGAGGAAGCACCGAGGGTGAGCTGAGTATGTGCTGGTTAGATACTGAGGAAGCAGCCGAGGGTGAGCTGAGTATGTGCTGGTCAGTTACTGAGGAAGCAGCCGAGGGTGAGCTGAGTATAAGATGTAAGAACTTGTTTCACAATTGATGTAAAATTAGTAAATTTAAAAGTTAAAATAGAAGTTTTAACAAATATTAACTCCCCTGACTGTCTGTCTATGTGACCTGCAACTCATATAAAACTTCTTGAAGACACAGCATGTATGAAGGAGAGAATTAAGGCTTCAAAAGAAAACATTTGTGGAATTGGGTCCTGGTTCCATTGAAGATGATACAAAATACAAAGTCATATGTCCTTCCCATGTTAATACTATAACCCTGGAGTATATATTATATACCACTTGTAATGAATACAAACAGAGATATGACTTCACCAAAAAAACAGCAGTTATACAGTTGAATAGAAATCCACTGCTGTTTAAACATTGTAAAAACATAAGATAAGCTGTCGCCATATATAGAAAATCATGTACATTTTGATAAGAGAGAATTCATTCTACCACCCAATATACTGTATAAGGTAAACATGTTGAGTCATACATGTATGTGTAGTTAATATAATCAAATTAAGTATATTAGTTCCATATAAATGACCTTCAGATAAAAACACGGATTTCTAGTGTCACTATAATATGACCACACAATACTTCGTTACACTCAAATCTAAGATTCACTCTCAAAATAATGTTAAAGTTCAATAACTTTGAGTGAAACTGTAAATTGCACAGTATTTTGTTGTAACAGATTGTTATGTATATACAAATGTTTTTGTCAGATATATCAATCTAAAATGATGCATGTCATTATAGGAAGTTACATATAACTTAAATATCACACATATACAGGTACACAATGTAATATTTCCTAATCTTAATATTACTATAATCAAGCAGTCCTGAAACAAGATTTTAATTAGGAAACCAGTCTCAAAATGCAGCCTTAATTAATTGTCATTGGCCAACTTTAAGACAAAAACAACCAATCAGACACTATCATTTTGAACCTCAGACCATGTTGAGCAAATCAAATATTATTTACATTGTCTAATCAAGACCAAGGGGGTCTTTTGATCAAGACCACTTATTAACAAACAAATCTGTTTTTTTTGTTTTCATATCATTTAATAATTTCATTTAAATTACCTCCCCTGAGTAAAAGCAAAACAATAGTACAAGTAGAGTTGTCTCCCATTTACCTTAAAACGTATAACATGTATTGCTGAATGACCTCAGCTTATCACTTTTACTTACAATTAGGAGCTAAGTATAAATGAACATGGAGACATTTTATTTAAATATGTACCTTTCTAGAATGTTAGATTTTGAAATATGATACACAAAACAAGAATTTATCCATAATGACCTCAATCATCACCTGAGTGACACAACTCAGTCCCACCTATGGGGTTCATTATCTCTTTGAGTGAAACCATTCCAACTCATGGGGGTCATTATCTGTTTCTCAGTGAAGCTTCTCCCACCCATGGGGATAAATATCTCTCTTTGAGTGAAATCAATGTTTCCAAATGAACATTAATTTTCTACTAAATCATTTCAAATTCTGACCATTAGTTTTTGATAAGATTTTTCAAGTTTGGTTGCTATGGCTACTAAAAGTAAGCACCAACTTTATTTTAGATAATTTAGTGGCAGATCACCTAAGCATCTTTACTGTAAAGTTTTATCAAGATTGGCAAAGTGGTTGAAGAGGGTATTTTATTTAAATTATTTGTAATGGACAACATATAACAGACTAACTGTGAGGTTCACAATAGCTCATTATAAGCCTAATCAAAAATAAGCAATTCTGATTTCCAGTCAAATTGGAAAAAAAATCCAGAAATCCAGAAAGATCACAAAAACATTATATAATCCAAAATAGGCAACTGTGGCATTACTCCGGGGACAGGGGGTATAATTATATAATGTGTATCATGCAAGTGGGATAAATCCAAGTAATAGATAAACTTGTACAAATACAAATTGGTTATGATGATAAAAGACATATATACATATACATGTAGTATAATGTTATTACCTTTTAGAAGCTGCTTAATGTCTTTAGAAGCTCTGTTTGAAGTGAATTTGTTCACAATATCTAAGGCTGTTTGATCATAGGAGTTCACTTTGTTCACATCAACACCGCACTGAAAATAAATATAAATATATATCAACACTATTCAGACAGATAACATACTGTGGTTTCATTTACTTTCATTGATAACCGCAACTATCACGGATCTGCTAAAATCAGCAACTTCACAGGTATAAAAATGTGTGAAATTTCAAATTTTGAAAGTAAAAGGTAGATTATGTGCCCTGTCATGCATGCACTCAGTCCATCAAACAATTTTCACTCTCAGTACACTAATGTTAAATGCCAGCATTATACAAACAATACTCATTAATACAAACAACTCATTATGTATATCTCAGTTTGAGGACCAGACCTAAATCTCAAACATCTGATTGGTTGATTCTCTGAGCAGAGTCTTATTTCTTAACTTTGATTACAAAAGATTTTTGCTTTGTCAGATTCTTACACTATCATTAATAAATTACACAAATTGGACAATTAATTAATATAAAATATGTAGATGTTTATTACATTTGTATCTATTACTGAATACATAAACACAGAAACGAATTATTGGTAGAAATGTAAGGAAATCTTGAAGAGAAGACAGATGTTCACGTACAGACTTCCATGTACAATATAATGGTTTCTTACAGGTATATAAAACTTGTTCAGTCCATCAAAATCATCAATATAAACAATATAAGGTCTGTTACACAAGTGTTTCCCTGGAACTTTTACATTTATTGTACAATTTATGTATTATATGAGAATATAACACATCAACATCTGTCAAATAAATATCAAACATTCTTGAGTAAATTACATGTTGCATCATTTTACTGCAATGTGGTGCTCTTGAATTCAATGTCAAAAACTGACTTAGGCCAATGTTTTAATATTAGTTGCTTTACTGATACATCAACCCGATTTTGGCGGTTTTCAAAAATAAAAAGAATAGAAAAATGACCAGTCACTTCATTCCACATCCCTGTTTTGGGCCATTCAGTTGAGTTTTTTGGTAATCATTGAAACACTTTAATAAGTAGTAACTTGTCTAGACTGAATAAACACCATGACCATTATTTTACACAGTGAAAGTTTGATGTTTTCGTGACACTTCAAAGGCAAGAGCTTCTTTTTGTGTGGAAAGGTGCATTTCATGAAAAACATTCACAATATTCAAGACTCCTTCTACTGTGGTATTCTAGACTGCAATGTCTAAACAACTGACTGTGGTATTCTAGACTGCAATGTCTAAACAACAGACTGTGGTATTCTAGACAACAATGTCTATACAACTGACTGTGGTATTCTAGATTGCAATGTCTATACAACTGACTATGGTATTCTAGACTGCAATGTCTAAAAAACTGACTGTGGTATTCTAGACTGCAATGTCTATACAACTGACTGTGGTATTCTAGATTTCAATGTCTATACAACTGACTGTGGTATTCTAGATTGCAATGTCTATACAACTGACTGTGGTATTCTAGATTGCAATGTCTATACAACTGACTTTGGTATTCTAGATTGCAATGTCTATACAACTGACTGTTGTATTCTAGACTGCAATGTCTATACAACTGACTGTGGTGTTCTAGACTGCAATGCATACAACTGACTGTGGTATTCTAGACTGCAATTTATGCAACTGACTGTGGTATTCCAGACTGCAATGTATACAACTGACTGTGGTATTCTAGACTGCAATGTATAGAACAGACTGTGGTATTCTAGACTGCAATGTATACAACTGACTGTGGTATTCTAGACTGCAATGTATAGAACAGACTGTGGTATTCTAGACTGCAATGTATAGAACTTACTGTGGTATTCTAGACTGCAATGTCTACAACTAACTGTGGTATTCTAGACTGCGATGTCTACAACTGACTGTGGTATTCTAGACTGCAATGCCTTAAAATGAATGTGCTATTCTAGACTGCAATGTCTTCAACTGACTGGTATTCTAGTCTGCAATGTCTATAACAGACTATGGTATTCTAGACTGCAATATCTACAATTATTAACTGACTGGTATTCTAGACTGCAATGTCTACAACAGACTATGGTATTCTAGACTGCAATGTATACAACTGACTGTGGTATTCTAGACTGCAATGTATAGAACAGACTGTGGTATTCTAGACTGCAATGTATACAACTGACTGTGGTATTCTAGACTGCAATGTATAGAACAGACTGTGGTATTCTAGACTGCAATGTATAGAACTTACTGTGGTATTCTAGACTGCAATGTCTACAACTAACTGTGGTATTCTAGACTGCGATGTCTACAACTGACTGTGGTATTCTAGACTGCAATGCCTTAAAATGAATGTGCTATTCTAGACTGCAATGTCTTCAACTGACTGGTATTCTAGACTGCAATGTCTATAACAGACTATGGTATTCTAGACTGCAATATCTACAATTATTAACTGACTGGTATTCTAGACTGCAATGTCTACAACAGACTATGGTATTCTAGACTGCAATGTCTACAACTGACTGTTATTCTAGACTGTAATGTCTACAACTGACTGTGGTTCTAGTAAGACATAAATATTTAATGCAAAGAAACTATAGAATTACATTTGGTTTTGTTAGATAACCTGGCAATCACTACACTTACCTCCATGTTCACTTCCATGCTCACACGACGAGCATACTTATTTTCAACAACTAGACACTCAAGATCCATTTCAAAGCCTTATAATGTACATTATATATAATTTATACAAAAACTGATACAACTGCACATATTTATGATTGAATGGAAAAAAGTATACACATTCCTAGTTTTGTAAAATATTAGTCTATTTAATCCAAATTTATTTAGCTAGTATGCCGGCAGTAATTCCAAAACACCAATTATATTTTCTATAAATTCAACATGTCCTTATCCAAATGCTAATTGAAGCACATATTTTCTGTTTTGCACAAAACCCATTAAAATTCAGCCCCCCCATTAAACACGCCATGTATCCACAATTAAAATACTTTCTCACATGCGTTAACACACATTATATCAGTGAATACATGGAAGCAATGTTTCGTATTATCCAGACAATGTTGACATAAACAACATGTTTCACATACACATATCAAACGTCATTATCCAGGTACTGGCGGTTATATCAAACAACACAATCAGAAATGTGACATTATTCTGGGTATAGAATTTTGCGAGAATGTCTTACAATTTGAACACAAATATCCAGGTTGATGCTGGCATTAAGAACATATTTCTGATCACAAACATTATCCAGGTACTCACAGTAATTTAAAACAAATATCCGATTTGCGTGATTTTAATTTTTTAAATAGAATTTTATTTTCGTAAAATTGAAAAATTTAACCATCTCCAAGTAAAATTTAATTTTGTTAAAAAAAAGTTCTAAGGAAATCATTCCCATAATTCACCTAGATAAAATTTAGGTTACAAGACACGTACGTCTGACGGTACCGATATATCAATCTAGGTGTATTTTTATCACCCGAGATTCCAACCAACAATCCGTAGAAATACGTAAAATCATAGAATCCACAAATCATGCGAAAAAAACCACTTATGCTTAAAGCAGTTTGATGGTGTAGTATCAGCAAGCACTCAAGATAAGTGAAGATGCTGGATATTTTAACATCATATAAGTCTCCACAGGAACTCTGTTCAATGAAGATATAAAACATAATAAAGATGGATTCACCACAATCAGTACAACTACACACATGTAAACTGGTTATTTATACCTTGAAACTTTCCCTTTCTATACATTTTGGAAGTGGCAGATTTAGATCGAAAGTCACAGAAAGATTGAAGTCATAAATTGTACAGATTCTATCCATGTTATAATACAGAATGACTATTAATTGATGAAGCAGTGAATTAATTATATTGTAAAATATTGATTAATAAAAAAAAAAAATTCAGCCAGGATGGAAGGTTAAAAATTGAGTTTGGTGATAAGCTTTAAAACCAAATAGTCTGATTGGCTGATTATGAGTTCTGTCCTCAAATTGACCAGTGGCAAGGCTTCATTCCAAGACTGGTTTCTGAACTCAGGTTTAATTATCACCTCCTGCCCCCTGTAGTTTGTATACATTTGCATCAAATCTTCACAAAGCACAAACTTTAGTTTCGTATTATGTTACCAATATTTCAGTAACAGTATGAGAATATACATGTACTAACAAAACATATGCTATTCATTTTAAAACTAACTTCAAGTGAAAAACAATAAAACAATCAAAATACAGGTAAACATGCACTAATTCACACAGTTTTTACATCTTTTGTTACAAATCCTTGGCAAATAAAACATATTATGTAGTAACCAGAATACAGTTTGAAACACAATAATTGAAGAAAGATGTTAAACAATCTACTATGCCAAATTTACTATATACCATACAATTTATTGCTATCATTGCCTTTCAGTGAAGTCAATATGAGGATTTATCAACCTGCTGAAAGTTATATTAACTGTAGAGCTATAACCACCTGTTACGTGTGCTTGCCACTTTGATTCTAGCATCATGTAACGCCATCTAATGTAAATTCAAGGGCATTAACTCCTGCATGACCATATTTAGAATGCAGCTTTGACATTGGCCAATTTTGAGACCGCACTCAAAATCAGCCGAGCTTAGAGCTTGAACTTTTAGACTTTAGACTCCTAGTTCAGGTTTGAAACTGCAAATTCAGGGTCTTATAACTTAAAAATGTACCCAAGTCTGTAATTCCCCCCCACCCGATAGCAAACAAAGTTATCAGTATTAATGTACTGAAATGTCCAAAAGGGAACAAGAATTATTACTAGTAAGTGAAGAATACCCCTGCTGTGGAGTATCAGTTACCCTCATCTGTAACTTTGGAGATTACATCGATAAGATTCTTGCATCATAACTTCTCATCAAGCTTAACATTAGTGTAAAGTTTGATTGGAATTCCATGACTCATTTTAAAGTTATAACTCAAGAGACACTATGTGTTTTGGACAGTCAGTCAAACCTAAACACATACACATTTGGTGCCGCATACACTTTACTCTCAGTGCACCTACAATGGATCACAAGCAATATCTTGAAAAAAGATGGTCGGCGCAATTTGAAGGTAAAGATTTGTTGTGCAACATGAAATATGCCGAGATTTTACAATTGCTGGTCACTCCATATCCAAAATGGATTTCGGTTAATTCACTGATATTTAGTGGATTTCGGTAAGGTTACGTACCCTTTATTGAAAGGTTAACCACTCCGCAGCAAGGTTACAAACCTTGTTGGGTTGAAGAGTAATTGCCTTGGTGGTTAACGCAAGATTTGATTGGTTTACACAACACTGATATGCAAATAGCAAAACCATGTTAGTACAGCTGCATCAATGATCAGTTCCTTGGAATGTCTGACTTTTAAAGCAACATTTGAAAACCTAGATCAAGGTGAGTAACTATAGTGATACACAGAATACTCTGACAGATATATCAGCTCTATCAACAACGTATTGCATCAGCAAACATAAATCTTCAACAAAAAATGGAAGTTTTTGCCCCATACAAACATCTCATTAACAACCTTAGAGTGTAATATGTTAAACAACAACGAGTTTTTGCTGAGAAATGTTTCATCTTGGTCCACAGACTGATCTGATGTTGTACAACAAGGTATCAAGTGAAAGCAAAAAGTTGATTTTGATGTCACTAATTGTGTCCATTACTGTTGTTATATAAGTCTGTCAAGCTGTTTGGATTCATCAGTAAGGAGAATTTGTTTTTTACAGATTTGATACCAAATTGACATAACTCTAATATGTTCACAGGATGGCTTATAGTATTATACATTTAAGTGTATGCATGTTTAACATACAAGTATATTACATAACAAATCTGATTTCAAAAAACTAGAAAATGATGATGGTGGTAATAATGATGATGGGGATGATGACGACGACAGAAGCAGCATCGATGGTGGTGGTGATGATGATGGCAATGATGACGACGACAGTGATGATGATAATGGCAATGATGACGATGACAGTGATGATGATGATGATGATGTCAATGATGATGATGACAGTGATGATGATGATGATGATGATGATGATGGCAATGATGATGATGATTATGATGATGAAGGCAATGATGACAATGACAGTGATGATGATGAAGACAATGATGACGATGACAGTGATGATGATGAAGACAATGATGACGATGACAGTGATGATGATGATGGTGGTGATGATGATGGTAATGATGATGATAACAATGACCATGATGATGATGAACTTTTACAACTCTGCATTGGAAAAAACAGGATCATTCCCACAATCACAATCATTATTTGTAATGTTGTTAACATCTCCACATTAAAATCAATGAGTTGTGTTTGATAATTTACATAATATTATTAACAGATAAAATCTACCACAACGTAAAATGCATTTTACATTATCATCAGAGTGTGTACAATGATTGAAATAAGTAAATTGAGATATGAATCAATACAGTAAACTCTTGTTAATTTGGCAACCTGGCTTATGTTGAATTCTCCATGTTGCCAAGACAGGGCCAGCTGAGTGTGCCCACTGCCATGAGGACCACAGGATCCTGCCTGGGCAATCAGAAGCTGTCTTCACAAAAACTCAAGATGAAATAAAAAAATATTATGCAAAATCTAAAGGTTTGGAGACTGAAATAATATAACAGGTAGTATAGATTTTTCAGAAAAAATAAAGTTTTAAAGGTTAGTACAGGTTTTATAGGTTTCACTATGAGGCCAGAATTGGATCTCAGCCTATTATTCAGCACTATATACACCGCATCATACTAGATCAACACCCATTGGGCAAGCAAACACAGGGTGCACATGCATAGTTTAGATATTGTTGATCTAGAAATTTTAAATTGATAGTAAAATTTCATTACAGGAAAAAATTATAATATTGTTGAAGAGACACTGTGGAGAGGTAACCCTGATGTTGAAGAGAGGGAGACACTGTGTAGAGGTAACCCTGTTGTTGAAGACAGCCACTGTGTAGAGGTAACCCTGTTGTTGAAGACAGCCACTGTGGAGAGGTAACCCTGATGTTGAAGAGAGGGAGACACTGTGGAGAGGTAACCCTGTTGTTGCAGAGAGGGAGACACTGTGGAGAGGTAACCCTGATGTTGAAGAGAGTGAGACACTGTGGAGAGGTAACCCTGTTGTTGAAGACAGCCACTGTGGAGAGGTAACCCTGATGTTGAAGAGAGGGAGACACTGTGGAGAGGTAACCCTGAAGTTGAAGAGAGGGAGACACTGTGTAGAGGTAACCCTAATGTTGAAGAGAGGGAGACACTGTGGAGAGGTAACCCTGAAGTTGAAGAGAGGGAGACACTGTGGAGAGTTAACCCTGAAGTTGAAGAGAGTGAGACACTATGGAGAGATAACCCTGAAGTTGAAGAGAGGGAGACACTGTGGAGAGGTAACCCTGAAGTTGAAGAGATGGAGACACTGTGGCTAGGTAACCCTGAAGTTGAAGAGAGGGAGACTCTGTGGCTAGGTAACCCTGAAGTTGAAGAGAGGGAAACACTTTGGAGAGGTAACCCTGAAGTTGAAGAGAGGGAGACACTGTGGAGAGGTAACCCTGATGTTGAAGAGATGGAGACACTGTGTCTACCGTAGGTAACCCTGAAGTTGAAGAGAGGGAGACACTGTGGAGAGGTAACCCTGATGTTGAAGAGAGGGAGACACTGTGGAGAGGTAACCCTGAAGTTGAAGAGATGGAGACACTGTGGCTAGGTAACCCTGAAGTTGAAGAGAGGGAGACACTGTGGAGAGGTAACCCTGATGTTGAAGAGATGGAGACACTGTGGCTAGGTAACCCTGAAGTTGAAGAGAGGGAGACACTGTGGAGAGGTAACCCTGATGTTGAAGAGAGGGAGACACTGTGGAGAGGTAACCCTGAAGTTGAAGAGATGGAGACACTGTGGCTAGGTAACCCTGAAGTTGAAGAGAGGGAGACACTGTGGAGAGGTAACCCTGAAGTTGAAGAGAGGGAGACACTGTGGAGAGTTAACCCTGAAGTTGAAGAGAGTGAGACACTATGGAGAGATAACCCTGAAGTTGAAGAGAGGGAGACACTGTGGAGAGGTAACCCTGATGTTGAAGAGAGGGAGACACTGTGGAGAGGTAACCCTGATGTTGAAGAGAGGGAGACACTGTGGAGAGGTAACCCTGAAGTTGAAGAGAGGGAGACACTGTGGAGAGGTGACCCTGATGTTGAAGAGATGGAGACACTGTGGCTACCGTAGGTAACCCTGAAGTTGAAGAGAGGGAGACACTGTGAGGAGGTAACCCTGATGTTGAAGAGAGGAAGACACTGTGGAGATTACCCTGATGAGATTTGTTGGATTTCGTGGCTTGATTCACTATGTATGCCTAATTGTAAACCTCCTGATATTTATGTCGCATTGACAAGAGTTGACTGTATAAAATCTCATTTTACAAATGATTGCAGTGTGCAGTCAAACTAAATGAATGATAAATTTTACATTCCTACGTTATCACACACCTAGTTCATTTTAGACTCTACTGCAACATGCACACTCTCTCACAGTGGGAGACTTGGAAATTGTTCAAAACAATACAGTATTAAGTTTGCATCATTTTTCTTCACTCAATATAAATGATATCTTATTTGTAAATATGAACAGTTTTTGTGGCAGCAGTCAATTAAGAAATCATACATCTTATTATTTAATTCATCATACCAATTTATTATTACTGAGAGAAACTAAATATATTTAGTTAATTACATCACATGATCAAATGCATATAAAATCCTTCATCAAATTAAAAATGAATCTGTTAACATGACTGATTAAAAAACAATGACATTAAATATCAAAAATAGATATAATATATCTTTATTTAAGTTCATAGATATAATATATCTTTATTTAAGTTTAATTCATTAAATCAACTGATTTACACAAACATGTTATTACAAGGGAGAGAACTCATTAAGTTATATGTGAATAAAGGGAGATAACTCAATAATTATTGAAATATAGTATTCAAGATAGGGTACTCAATATTTTAAGATAAATACAATGGAGATAACTCAATACTTTTATTAGTAAACAAGGGAAAGAACTTAACATTTACTAACATGTAGATGAAATACCATTCTGAAATGCAGAATCCCTGGGGCAGTTGAACAAATTGATGTACATTTTTTACACAAATACATCAATTAAGTACATTATTTTGCATGATACAACATTAATGAAAAAGTCAGAAGTTATTGATAAGAATGTTCGAAATACAAAATAGAAAGAGTAACCAATATCAGAAAGATTTATTAAAAACTCCCTGTGCGGTACATGGCAAGGTAGAGTGAGTCACCTGTAGACATTTTTCTGTATCAATATCTCATAAAACGTTCAGTCTACAAATATATCTGATACTAACAGTCTGGTCCAGAATTACTGGAACTATTTTTTTACCAAAGTTCAGTTACAATAAATTTACACAAAATCCTGGATTTTTTCCCCCTATATACACTGATACTGATCCTATTGATGGTTCGGTTGATACTGATCCTATTGATGGTGTACGGGGAATCTAAATTAAATGCTTTTTTATGAAAAACTGAGTTAGAATAGTTTGTTGCCAAACAGTCAATCGACATTTGAAATGTGATGTGCAAGTTTCCCCCAAATAAAATATCCAACATATACTGCTCCGTAAATATGTACACACAGAATAATCTTATCTACAGATAACGAAATGATTAAAATTAAGTGATAAATGGCAGAATATAAATCAATTCATTCAAACAAAAATTTCAGGCCACATAAAAAATATTTTTACTATAGAATTTCTGGTAGTTGGTGCAAACACAACAGCAGGCAATATTGTTACTGTAGCAACTCAAATAAATACCAACACTTTGTATGAAATATGTACTGCAAAGGTGGCATTTATTATTATGATTAACATAAATATGTAAAATAACAAAATATATGCAGTTACAGAGTATCATATTTACCAACTCACAGTATACTAAAGCAGTAAAATATCAAAATTCTCTCAAAATCTATTTTGGTTTGAAAAGCCTTTTTTAGGAAGAAAAAAATATTGTAAATAGTCGGTCCAAAAGATTTCAATAGATTATCGTAGATTGTTTAGATGGCTATGGATGAGACTTGTTTCATTCAAGTTTTAAGAAGGAAATATTTCATACATCTGTATATCATCATAGAGAAGACATCAGCTGTCAGAGATACACAGAATGATAAACAGATGATTGGTTACTGTTGATAACAGATATATTCCATAAAAACATTAAATGACTTCTCATCACTGAACTGCACTACAGATAATTTAACACAAGGGAGGTAATACAGACACCATGACATGATATGATAAACAGAGTTTACTCCCTTGTTTTTTATCTTCTGTATTGATTTATTGACTGAACACTTGTAAATCTATCAAATACTGGGCCTAATGTTACCAAACTGAGTTTGGAAACTTGTCTATGAATGGAGCCTTGCTATTGGTTAATTGTAAGATTGTAATTTGAACCAACTAATCAGAAGCCTGGTCTCTAAGATGTAACCTCAGACCAAGATTTAAGACTATTCTGAAAATTCATATCAGAGACATTATCATCAATTAATGATTATTTGAACCAACACACACAATAACTAGGATATACAACATTGTAGTCAAGTCAATCAATATTGTCGTTGTATTTTAGATTTGGCTATTACAATTTTCCCCAAATCTTATTTCGGCCTGATTATCTAGGTATAAGAAGCAAAGAGACATTATTTCAAAAAGTCAACGAGTCCATAGAACACAACTATGGAATTTTAAGTCAAAAGCTGCCATTACTCTTCATACAATTGTTGGATTTTCACTAAATCAAACTTGACCTGTATTTCATAATCCTTTGCTTCTGTACCCAATAACAATTGAATACATCCATCTTTTCAAAATTTATTGATCAAAAATCAATTTTTTGCACAGATGTATGCACAGATGGAGAGCGGTAACACTTTACTTTGCATGGCGGGAGGGGGATAAGTAGCTACAGGAGTTGTCTCCCATAAAACATAGTGTCTGAATACAGACTAAAGATCAGGATAATCTATGAACTAATGAACAGAAACATCCATTCCTACATCTGCTTTAAATATTTCTACAACAATTCATTAGACATTTATAAATGTATGTATAAACTAAAGCAGACCAGGTCAAGCACTGGCCATGTAGCTTCTTTCAATTTCTGAACAATAAACATTAACCATAGCATGAAGTAAACCTTATCATTCAATTATAAACAGTTTCTAATTTGTACGATGTCTGTTATATCTGGTTCAATGTTCTGACAAAAATAATTACCCTGCCAGGTCAGTAATTGGACACAGTCACAAACAGGTAGTTAAATGGTTAATTTTGAAATCTTTATGACAGTTAATTAATTACTGTAAATGGTATTGGTTATTAAGTGAAGTGATACAAGTCTACATTTCAGACTCATTTAGACTACACTGCAACTCCGTTATAAAACTGTTCATTGGACCAACAATCACGCGAGAAAAATGCGATGGCCTACAGTTTTTGCACCACGCTCGGTCGTATCTATATTACATATGTCTCATAAAGCATTTCACGTCAATCAAAATGTGCCTTTGACAAAATCACAACCCACGACGGTCGACCTCTGAAACTAGAAGACGACGTGGTGCCTTTGAACTCAGCGAGTAGAACATTTTCCACGTGCATCGCATCAAACATTGGACCGACTAGCGCATCTGGATATCGCAAACAGGTTTGCATTGTCATTTAGTTTATTGAAGATTAACACTGCTTTGTTCCATGATTGACATGCCCTACGGTCATTCATTCAATTAAAAGAAATCTCGCTGGTTCGCAATCATCTAATTGGTCAAGGTAAGGAGAATGATTGAACGTGGGCATGTCTAGACGACTCTGCTACACCCTTGATGTCATAGATGCAGCACAATCCAAGGTCAAATTACGTTGATGTTTATGGAATGTGTTGAAAAACATGAGAAGGTGACATTTGTGTCAATATTGATGGTTATCATAATTGGACATATATCTCTTATGGTGCTGTATATTCAGTTTAAGTAATCTCGTTGATTCGCAATCGTGGTTCGTTAACCGCACATGATTTCACGAAAGAGCAGACAGCAAATCGCGGAAAATACGATTTTGATAATTTTTTCTTCCTTTTTTGACAAATTTTAGGATTTTTCATGAAAATAATCGGGAGCCACGACGACATCGCATAATAATGGATATCGCGCTATAACCGACCGCATAGTAACGGAGTTGCAGTGTAATAACTGTATTTTGTATGCAAACCAGATTTTTCAACCTACGGTCAACAAAATTAGAACATGGAAGCAAGAAACAGATTGGTTTCCACGCAGTCACTCCCTTGTAATAATAGATAGTTCCCACATCTACAACATTTACCTCCCTTGTTCTTTATCATCAGCCATTTTCACAGGCAAAACTGATAAGCACTTATTAGAGTCATTCCCAAATCTGTGATAATTGAGAAAATACCAAATTTGTTTTTAACTTTCTGAGCCAACTGCCCACAAAAGCATAGTCAGTAAGTTTTTCTTTTATATCTGATTATTTTATCATCGTTTACATAATATTCTCAATAAACTTTAAGGAAAATTGCCTATCAATATGGCCAACTATTCAGAACAAGGGAGGTAAATATTGGAACTATCAATTGAACTTCATTCCAACAGTCATAGCAAACTTATTCCAATTATTTTGTAATTTTGTTACCTGCAGGGTTAAAGTTTCTATCAAAACTGTTACCCAACTGATTGCAGACTATCATCACAGATATAAGAGCATAACATATCCTCATGTTATCTGTTTATATAATATATACCGTAAGCATTGTTAGTTTACATAATAGACAAGTAATATAAGCATTGTTCATTTATGTAATACATAAAAACAGCGAAACTGTGAATACTGTATATAGTGGATATCTTAGCAAACCAAGAAGTTTGCAATTCAGTGATTCCAGACATTCAGCAAGTGGAAATGTTTGCAAATTGCCTAAATGGTTATTATTTCATTTATTCAACAAATATGTAAATAACAAGAGATGTTTGTAAAACACTATGCCTCCCTGTGACCTTGACCTTTGATCCTGTAACCCCAAAATCAATAGGGCTCCTCTGCTACCCAAGATGAATGTGTGGACCAGAGGATGTGAGGATGACAGGTCAAGGGGTTATTGATCGGAAACGAAAACGTTACGGACGGACCGACAGACCGACCGCATGACCAACAAACATGTGCAAACCAAAATGCCCTCTCGTCGATGAAGAAGGGCATAAAAATACAATGCCAACAAAGGAAATAATACTAATCCACATTCTCATGACTTTCTGAAATTTGCAAAATGTGAAAACATTTCCACACAAACATTATACATCCAACGTCAACATACCCTACCTACATAATTATGATGTATAGATACAGATAGCTATCATAAACATTAATAACCAGGAAGCTTCATCCTGATAATCGCTGGTTTCAACGCCCATTGAAATTTATATCAAAATGATAACATTGTAAATATTAACAATATTTCCTTGTTTCCTCGATCAGGGAGGGGAAATATTATCTAGAATACTGAATAAAACATATATAATAGCTTGCAGAATCATAATTGAATCTTAGGCACAACAGCATGTTCTGAGGTTATAAGTTTTAGTTTAAGGAGACCAGTCGCAAAACTCAGTATCTGATTGGCTATTTCTGGCTCCAGTCTTACAACTGACCAATGACAAGGCTGTATTCCGGGACTGGGATCCATGCTCTGTTTTATCAAACCCCAATTCAGGAAATTATATGACAGGTGATTACTTCTTCAAACCAATAGTAAACCTCTTATTAATTATCACAGTTATTTAAAAAGACCACCACTAGTTAAGGTAGCAACATTGGTTGTTCAAACTCCAATCTGGTTACTAAATACCATGGTATGAGCCAAAATTGTTTCAAAATAGTCAATTTTATCATAAAGTTACATGAGTTTACAATAAGGCCACCACCTTCTGAAAACTAGCACTAGCTGCGTATAATATAAAGACTGTGTACTATATAAGCTACCAACATTCAAGATTTCAATACCAACTTACATCTAACAGAAGACGTACAACATCAGTTTTTCCAAATAAGGCAGCTTCGTGTAGACATGTTCCTTGTAGTGTTGTTCTGTTTATGTTCATACCACCTTGTAACAATAATCTGTAAATAGACAATATATTTATAAAATTATCACAATCAATGAAAATAATGTCACTACCGGGCATCGTAAAAACAAACTTTCACCTATACAGCCAAGTATAATTTAACGCCAGTCCTCTTAAATCATTTGCCAGAACAGAGAATATAGTGTCAACTTCGTCAGGGGGCTTTGACGCAAGATATAACTTCTATAACACCATGGTGATTCCATTTCACGGATAGTTAGACAACGCTTAACTTTAGGTTCCATTGAAAGCGCTATCATCCTAATACTTCAATTTTCAATTATTCTTCATTATGCTCAGAAACAAATGGAATCAATAAACTCGATCAACAAATAACTAATTAACCTTCTACTGCTTAAGGTATAGACAAGGGGAGTAACTCTAGTACATTTAGCATTTCAAAGGAGTAAATTTGTCATATATACTGAGGGAAACAATTCCACAAACAGTCAGCATGTCAAGAGGAGTAAATCATGTACAGCTAGCATGTCAAGAGGAGTAAATCATGTACAGCCAGCATGTCAAGGGAGGTAAATCATGTGCAGCCAGCATGTCAAGAGGAGTAAATCATGTACAGCCAACATGTCCAGGGGAGTAAATCATGTACAGCCAGCATGTCAAGGGAAGTAAATCATGTACAGCCAGCATGTCAAGGGAAGTAAATCATGTACAGCCATCATGTCAAGAGGAGTAAATCATGTACAGCCAGCATGTCCAGGGGAGTAAATCATGTACAGCCAGCATGTCAAGAGGAGTAAATCATGTACAGCCAGCATGTCAAGGGAAGTAAATCATGTACAGCCAGCATGTCAAGAGGAGTAAATCATGTACAGCCAGCATGTCAAGGGAAGTAAATCATGTACAGCCAGCATGTCAAGAGGAGTAAATCATGTACAGCCAGCATGTCAAGAGGAGTAAATCATGTACAGCCAGCATGTCCAGGGGAGTAAATCATGTACAGCCAGCATTTCCATGGGAGTAAATCATGTACAGCCAGCATGTCCAGGGGAGTAAATCATGTACAGCCAGCATGTCCAGGGGAGTAAATCATGTACAGCCAGCATTTCCAGGGGAGTAAATCATGTACAGCCAGCATGTCCAGGGGAGTAAATCATGTACACCTAGCATGTCAAGAGGAGTAAATCATGTACAGCCAGCATGTCCAGGGGAGTAAATCATGTACAGCCAGCATTTCCAGGGGAGTAAATCATGTACAGCCAACATGTCCAGGGGAGTAAATCATGTACAGCCAGCATGTCCAGGGGAGTAAATCATGTACAGCCAGCATGTCCAGGGGAGTAAATCATGTACAGCCAGCTTGTCCAGGGGAGTAAATCATGTACAGCCAGCATTTCCAGGGGAGTAAATCATGTACAGCCAGCATGTCCAGGGGAGTAAATCATGTACAGCCAGCATGTCCAGGGGAGTAAATCATGTACAGCCAGCATGTCCAGGGGAGTAAATCATGTACAGCCAGCATGTCCAGGGGAGTAAATCATGTACAGCCAGCATTTCCAGGGGAGTAAATCATGTACAGCCAGTATGTCCAGGGGAGTAAATCATGTACAGCTTGCATGTCAAGAGGAGTAAATCATGTACAGATAGCATATGTCAAGAGGAGTAAATCATGTACAGCTAGCATGTCAAGAGGAGTAAATCATGTACAGATAGCATGTCAAGAGGAGTAAATCATGTACAGATAGCATGTCAAGAGGACTAAATCATGTACATATAGCATGTCAAGAGGAGTAAATCATGTACAGATAGCATGTCAAGAGGAGTAAATCATGTACAGCTAGTATGTCAAGAGGAGTAAATCATGAACAGCTAGCATGTCAAGAGGAGTAAATCATGAACAGCAAGCATGTCAAGGGGAGTTAAATCTTGTACAGCCAGCATGTCAAGGGAAGTAAATCATGTACAGCCAGCATGTCAAGGGGAGTAAATCTTTTTATTGGAAAGAACAGCTTGAATCAAGAGAAGAGATTTATTTACAGTTAAATAACATAAGTTATTTAATGCAAATTAAGAATAGCAGAATACTTAAATTCAAATTATGGAATATTAATGCAAGAGGTGTACATAACAGGTACAATTAAGCCATACAGCCAACAGTGCCAATCAATCAACAATATAAAATACATGCTTAGAAATTGTATGGCAGATAAATGAACAACTTGAAATTGTGGAGAGTTGCAGCTCAGGGATGTTGTTGTGACACCGGCCATGTAACTCTGAGGCAACGGGTGTGAACCTTGCTATGGGAACAAACACATTGACTGTTTTTTTCAAGGAAGTGGATTCTGGAGTGATTATAATAAGCATCAAATACCTACATCACTGAATTAACATGGTAAATACAAACCTGATTGACTTAACAGAGACATTATATTACACAGTACAAATCAACAATTATCAAACTAGATTCCATGTTCAAAGATTTGATAAATAAGATGACAGAGGATATAGCTGTAACTCAAAAGCAGAAAAAATAGGAACACTTTCACATGCATGTTTTACACATGTGATTTAATTGATACAACAAATCTGTATAATAGTTACACACTCCTGCCAACATACACATCTTAGTTTGCCAAATTCCTGACATACAATGCACTGTTTTAATCATTAACTTTAACAACTTTAAAGATAAATAATTTTGTTAAAATGTCAGCCAGCATTATTGAACATGATCTTTACATCATTCAATGCGGTGGAGCAGACTTTAAATTGTGAACTTAGGTACTGAATCTCAAGGGTCATATTGATAATTTTTGAAAGGGTCAACTCCTGAGGGTCAAACGATACCCCTGTTTCTGTTCAGTAGTTGCAGAGAAATCTGCTTAGGTTTAAATATTTCACCATAGTTTAATTCTGATTTAAAAGAGGCATAATTTTGTAAAAATGTAAGTCAAGAGTTATGGAACCTGGGTAGTGAGGTTATTCACTGCCTGCAAAAGACAAACATGTACACAGTTTAAAAGCATTAATTTTGACCTGTAATTGCTGGCAAACGTGCCATCACGCAAAAAGTTCACCAATGTTTTTCTGCTTTACAAAAGGGGCGTCATTTTTTCAAATGTAAGTCTGAGTTATGGAACTTGTCTTTTAAGATCATTTCATGATGAGGAAGACTTCTGTGGACATTGATAAAACTCTGTCCAGTAATGGCAGAGAAGTAATGCTTACATGCAAACAAGTCATGTGTAGGATGCAGACAACGCATAATGGTGACAAGAATTACTTGCCCTACAAATTGTAATCATTTATATAAATTGTAATCATTTATAACCACTATGTATGTATGCATGCAATGTTCTAATATTAAGCTACCTTTTCTTTTTATTCCGTGGAGAAAGTCTCTGCTTTAATCCAGACAGAGATAGGTTAGGTAAACTTGGCATACGGGGAAGGCTTAAACGTTTACTTGGGCTTGAACCTGAGCCTTCACTTTTGCCATCCATGTTTACTTAACAAATATACTCATATATTGATCAATAGAATTGTACATATTAACACTGACACATAGAAAATATAAAAAAACAATTTACACTGCCATTGTTCACTTCCTTAATTGCCAATAAAAGACATAAATTCTCTGTCTGCAAGTAATTTACATTTGTTTTCTTCTATTAACACACATACACACATAGTTTGGTACCATTTTCAACAGATATGTAATATCCGCCACAGGATAGATCATTATAATCCAAATATAATTGAAAATATTCAATTACTCAAAAAACACAGAGAATTGTATCATATAAATCACAGCTCGACACCTTCTCCGCAAACTTCAAGTGGAATTTAATGAGTGCTTACATATAAACCAAACACTGTATGAGAAGCAACAGGTGCCTTATTGTTGTCTAATATTAACACAATCCACAATATATCACCTTTCTCTCAGGATAACATAAATATTGTTGTCTTTCCAGATTATTAACCTCGCTGGCAAGGGTAGCTGCTACCAGGAAGCATCAATGTATAGCAGAGAAGGCAAGACACAAGTTACTTATCAGTAACATCTTCGCCCATTCGTTACTCTTGTAAGTATCCTGCCATGGTTGAACGAAACCCGACATGACAGATTGGCTATAAGTCAATGAGCAGTCAGTCCAAAGCAGCGTATACAACATGTTTGCTTTCCACTGATAATGAAAATAACAACTGACACTGTTTTTTTCAATAATAATAACAACATTTGTTTTCCTGGCCAATATTATACAGAAATCCATTCATAACCCAATTTCTAGCACATAAATAGCACCATTAAGAACATAAGATCTTCGCCACACACAAAGTGTAAGTATGATGTATTATTTCAATCCCCTAAACCTTTACTGATTATATAACTATCCAACATTCTGTTGCAAACTGAACCAACTATATTTTTGCTAGAGGAGAGAATTTATCCCATGATCCTATCACTGTCCATAAAGATCATCATAAATGCTGTACGACCCCCTATGGAATCATATTCACACACTGTCTGTCAAACAGCAAGATTTTACACCAATAGCCGAGGAAATTTGAAGTTGCACAATCAAAGAGTTATATGAATAGTGATGTTATTTATCCTCAGACATATTGCAATAAATTCAATGATTTTTGTGATATTTGTCAAGTATTAAATTGATCAAGGCAATATGTTCTTCTTCTGCGATGTATTAATAAAAAAGTTTGAGCAGAAAAATGTTACATCACAATTAAAACGTAGCTCTGAGGTTACAAATTTGAGTTTGTAGAAATCTCAAGCCTTCGATTGGCTGGTTTTGTATGCAGTCATAAAATTGACCAATGACAAGGCTGCATTCTTAGACTGGTCTCTTAACTCAAGTTTTACACCTTCGGCTGAATCAGAATATAAAATTAACCCATTCTAACTCTTGTACTTTTGTTATATATTGTTGTAATAGTAGACAATGCATTAATCTATATCATATATGAGTCATCAATGAGCCAGCCTCAGGAGAACTGGACATAGACACCCAACATCTACACCAACATGCGATATGGTCATTTCTATCTAACGCAATTGCCAGTGTCTAGTTGAGACATAATTGTGCAAGTATTTCCTACTTTCACAATTTATTTGTTTTTGAAAGGAAACAAACATTAGCAAGTTGTATGCACACAAATAACGCTCATCAGATCAATTGTGATAGGAATTTGAGTGAGTGACTCCAGTTGGAAGTGGTTTTAGGAATGATTTTAACAAACTTGAGAACATTTAAATGCAAGGGTGTAACAGAACAATTGTAATGAATTTCCATCAAGTGGTTTGTGTTTCTTTTTCTATGTTTTGCTCTAGTGACCCCCGTGTTCAATGGAGCAATACCATTTGAACCAGTTTGAGAGAAGTCCATGCATTCATACTGCTGACCATGTTTGATGAGCACCCATCCAGTGGTTCATGAGGAAATATTGTTAACATCTTATTGTTGGATAAAAGTTCAGCTTTGCTCTAATTTAGAAGAAGGGTTCTGACATGGATCAACAAACCACTGAACTAAGGAATACTCCTGATATATAATACATACAAAGTATAAACGTATCCCAGGTAACACAATATGTCACTTTAAGGCACTTTAAGTATGAAACATTTGATTGGGGCAGGTGCTATAAAAGCCATGCCCTCTAGTTCTCAAATAAGAAAAAACTTCAGCACTGCTCAAAATCATGTGACCAGAAGAACCAAATTTTGTCAAAAGCGCAGGCTTATGCTAAGTAGATCTTACTTTGACAACTGTTCTTTTTATTCAGAAAGGGTGAATGGTGATAAATATATTATTTTTTGTACATGGAATATTCTTTATGTTTTTATTCTGAGGGATTACTAGACCTAAAGCAAAATATCGTGGTGACCTGTATAATAACTCCTTACAGTAAACAGAACTACATAACCACATAACCCAAAAATTCGACAGCCCTATTTGTAACACAACAACAATTTGTTTTTAAATGATCAAATTGTTTAATTGGTTGGCTCACGACAGTTCATCCCTTCTGATAAACCAAACAGAAGTGGAAAATGTCACAAGTGAACACATTATAGGACACTGAGGTGGAACCAGATTGTGTCTATATACAGCATTTGCAAACAGTCAACAGTTTTCCCGAACCCCAATGTCTGCCGCATTCATCACTTTCAGTGCTTTGATTTTTCATATAGCGACACTGTTTTAAAGGGTATATGGTAGTAATGAAAAGAAAAGTATGTAAGTGGGGGAGATTTTATCTTCTTACAATAATTATGCTTACAAAACATTTCAACAAAATTTTGAAAACAATTTTTTTGCGAATGTTCAACAAACAAACTTCAAGAAAAGCATTAGTACAGGTGTATCTAGCCTGTTATCAGACAGGATGCGATTAACATCAGATAAAACATCACTAACTGTATCAGCAAAACATGTAATTAAAACACAGAAACCTACACATTTCTGACCCAAAAAACTCAAACAAATCATTGAAAAATATAAAAAAAATTAAGCCTTTAGATTAGTTTGCCACAGGTAATACGAACATTAAGGTTTAGATCCCTCAGATGATAGTTCCAGGTGTAAATACACATATGTATTGCAAAAATGTTCAATGAAATTATATAACTTATAACAATTAAGACATGTCACTAGTAAGAGACCAAGGAGCTATCCAGTACCCCTAATGTTTTTTTTAGGGGGGAACAGTATTGGCCCCATACCCCTATTGCTGGAGTAAAATGTTTTCTTACACTTGTCAAAACCTTCCCATTATAATAAATATTAAATTTCTCTCTTCACAAGTCAAGAGTGTTAATAAATCTAGATTAATGTTAATGATTGATATTACCCTTTGATAACACAGTTCTAAGTATTGAAAGATGGATCTCCACAATGGGGATTTACATGTTTTTATCTAGAGCAAAGACATTTTACATTAAACTCCCTTTTTTTCAAAACCATGCAAATATCCCCTACCAAAAAGGCTTGGCCCCAGCCCTTTATGTGGACTCAGGACCTCTGACCTTGACCTTAAAGGTACAGGCATACCTATTGCATGTGACACACTTTTTGACTATGCTTCAAGGTATGTATGAATCGTTTAGAAGTTAAAGCTGAGGCACAAATGTTTTGGGATCTACAAACTAACAGAACTAAGTATAAGTACAATGTGTATACAATAAGACAACATGAGGACTGTAGCCAATCTAACAATGGTTACATGAAGATCTTAGAAAACATAACATAAGAGTTAAGGTTAGGAGATAAGTTGGACAGTTCAAGGAGGTTTCATACGCGGTTTATCTTGTAGATATCTTCATGGCCCAGCATTGTGACCTACATTCTCAGTAAATCTTTGTAGTTCAGAATATAAACAATACATAAAAATATATAATTTATTGTAAAGATAAATCAACCGTTTTTCTGAAGTTAATTTTGCATTTGTGAATTGTGCTACAATATGCATGTATGGAATTATAGCCGGCATGGGCATGAACACTCAGCAAAAATAAAGTAAGAAACTCCATGTACACAAATACATAGCATTGAACAACAGGAGATGTCATAACTGTTATTATTTATCATGTAAACTGAGAGCATGAATCAATCTAACAACGATTATAGGCATTACTGTAGCAGCCGTTTGGTACCAGAGATGTCACTAGTGATAATAATACGAGACAACAAATGGCATTGAAGGTAACAACAAGTGACCTTGTCTATAAGATATTGACATTGTTGGTACAGACCTGTCTTTCTTGTTGCACCATCCTGTCATGCTTAACATTTATATTACATTATGTTTCATTGGAATCCCTTAAATCAGTTGAAAGTAACTTATACAGGGCTTCAGACAGAAGTTTGAAAATTTATAGCTTGGTTTATATTTCCTCAATGAGAAATATCTCCCAATTAGGTGTTTTTGTGTGGTTTTCAAGAGGCAAACATGAGAAAAATACCCCTTACCCTTTAATGTCAGTGAACAGTAAACCCTTAATGTTAGTCTAGACAGAAAGACAAACATACAGACGAAAAGTATGGTTACACCACAGGAGATTGTCATGAGTTCTCTCCCTTTCTATACCCTTCTACAGAATGTACTACAGTATATATATATACACAATAATATTATACTATAGAGGGGATACAGAAAGGGAGAGAACTTGTGACCATCTCCTGTGGATTATTCTTACTATTCTTTACCTGCCTCCAATGGTGAGGGGGGCGGGCAAAAACAGGAACTATAACTCTGTAGATAAAAGCTGGCATAAATCAAATGTACATGAGCATTGTTGAAGGCTACACAATGATAGGTTTACAGATTGTCTTATCACTGAGACATACACAGGTGTCTATTCTTTGATAAGTTTTATGATAGTAGTTAATGTAGAGGAATGTTTCAACTTTAAGTACCAACTGTCATACTCTGAAGTTAAGGTTATCCTTTTTTTCTGAAACCTATGAATATTTTCTTTGAAACTTTGACCTCTGTTGACTTAATGTCAAGGTTGAGAAAACTTGATAAACAATTTATAAATCATATACCAAGCTCAATAACTCAACCCATCTGTGATTGCTGCAGCTTGGATCCATAAAAACAGATAATGACTTCTAAAATATATACTGACCAGTCAACAGTAATTTTCATGCAAAAAACAGCCCGAAATGAGACTGATAAAAAATAATCAGAAATAATAAAAAATGTAAATGAAAAAAAATGCTGGAAGCATTGGTACATACAATATCAATTATATATTTTAGTCTATATGTAGCTTTATTGACCAGCCTGATAGTAATATTGACTTCAGACAGGTTCTCAACCTGCCACATCATCGTAGTGAAAGTGACCCAGAGCTCTAGAAATCTACTAGCCTGATGTCCCGGACAAGTCTAATTGCTTATTTGGGCTACCAACAGTTGAGTAGAAGATTAAGTCAAGGACAGATCTGTTTTAAAGCAAATGAATATTACTGTGTTTATGAGGTTGACACTCGCCATGAACATTTTTTCTCATGCATATTTATGGTATTCTGTACGACTCAGTATGTCCCTACACACCATAAAGGGACTTTTTGAAGTTGAAGGGGGAATTAACCTGCCAGTTGAGCAGTATAAGCCAAACAGACAATTTTGTACCCAAAGATGGTCACTGCACAGTGCATCCTACAGTTACCATTTCCTGGCATGTAACCAGTACTTTCCTGGAGTATAACCAGTACTTTCCGCATGGTTACTTATCAATACTGAAAAGCATTTCTGTTCTTACATGACTGGACGAGGGGTCGAAACTACGACCTTCTGATTCTGTTTTAAAGGTCTGGACCACACAAATGGAATAAACAAATCTTATCATGGATAAGTAGTAGTTGTTAACTGTATTAACACAGCAGGATGTATGTCCAGTTAGATCATGTCTGTGTTGAACCTTGCCAATTTTCTAGTAATGAATGTCTGTTTATTGGATCCATACTGTGATGGTGATTGACCCCCAACTGTGCAAATTAAGAAACAAATTCCTTGACCCACTGCCAAGCTCAACCCCTTTACAGCTAATTAACAATGGAAATGTTACTAATAAACAAGAGTAGTTCATGTACACTTAACTAACTGTTAATATGTGCACCCTTCTATTCTCGGACAACTAGCCTCCCAAGTTGGACAAATCAAATTTAACATATACAGTTAAAAAAAACTTCTGCAAATTTGTGCTGACATGTAAGTGTGACCTTGACCTTACAGTGAAGAGTGTCAATATTAACAGCAAACGATGGGCATCATCATAAATGTTAAAGTTAGGGTGAATATTTGGGCCGAGTTACTTCAAAGTCATACATAATAAAAGTTATGACAGATGAACAAACTCAGGTTCTCAATGAGTAAAGGACTCAGTGAATTCATATTTTCTATAACTAGGGATGTCATTGATAGACATATTGACAGTGCTCTAGTGGATAGTGCATCCCGAATGTTGGCAATATAATATAATACTGTGAAGTTAAAAATATGGATTAATTACTTAGATGATATCTTGTTATCATAAAAATACAAGTTTAACATATCAATATGTGCATAGAAAACACAAATAAGCATACATAGAAATAGGAGTTAATAGTTTATTTAGGAACTTAAAAAATATAATCGCTACATCGTTGATATTTGTCTTTCGATTACAATATCAATATCGGCAATATGCAAAAATTTGAATCAATGATATAACTATCTATAAGCAAATTACCTGACAATATCACTGTGACCATTTTTGGCAGCAAGATGAAGACATGTTGCCTTACTCTCAGACATATCACTGGGAGTATCAATCAACAATGGTGAACATAGGTTACTTCTCAGCAGCAGATCAACAACCTTAAATATCAGACAGATTATTTTTGAATAAGTAACTATATGAGTTAAAAGCATTCAATAATTGCATGTCATGATATATTCTTAACATTATACAAATCAGGGGCGGATCCAAGATGTTGGGCTTTGGGGGGGGGGGCATAACTTTTTCAACATTTTTGGAGTTGTTCGAGCTGTATTTCATTCTCTGATTATAAAGATCATCATAATAGAATATAACACTACAATAAATCAGAATTGCTTATTTTAAAATTTTGTCTTATGTAAAGTTTTAGGGGGGTCTAACGGCTAAAGGGCGAGGTCATAATTAAAAAATTGTTTGTTTGGCATAACCCTACCTACCCATGAAAATGGCACCATCTAAAAAACATTTTTAGGGTTGAGAAAGGAAAATTTGAAAACCAGTGTAGATAACACAAGGATGACCAGGAAAAATCATTTTTTACCTACCCCCTTAACTTTTGCTGGGTAGGGTTATGCCAATTTAACATTTTTTGAGTATGGCCTTGCAAATATGTTTTAGCATCAATACATTAAACAGAATGAATACATCAGTACTTACCCTGTATCTACCAAACTCACAAGCAAGGTCTAAAGGAGATTTTTTGTCTTTATTGTCAACAATTGGACTGGCTTGATGTAATAACAACAGATTCGTCTGAAAGTGAGAATATCAACAACAATAAGTACGAATCTCATTAGACAGTTGTAGTCAATGTTACAATCAATGGTGGTGTAGAGACAAAACCACAGGAGATTGTCACAAGATCTCTCCCGTCATCATTTCTAGAGTTCACTCCCTTTGTCCCTTCTATAGCATATGTACAAGGAGTCTAATGCTTTTCACACCTGATCTCTTTCCCTGGCCGAAATCACGCTTCAAACATTGAATGAATAGTGGGCGCAGTCAAAATCTGTGAGTTTTAAAATATTAATGCAAGTATTAAACTGAAGAAAAACATTCTGCATGAATAGCAGGCGTCAACAGTGTTTTTCATTCAGACTCAAGTGTCAATCATAAGTTACTCATATTCTTGAGTATGAATTAACAATAAACTTTATTGTGGGTGAGCTGTGTTACAATCAAAGGGAGACAACTATGATACACAGATACATCAATCTCAATGGGATTACCTCCCTTGATTTGTGACCAAAATTGCAGCCTTATAATTTAGTTTGCCCTGTACCACACAGGTAACAATGAGTCAGGGAGAGATTGAAGAAAGATGATGAAATGCAGTGAAAATTGTTTGGCAGCTGTTGTAAAAAGTGATAGTGCTCAAAAATCCATTAGCCCTCCTTCAGTGAACCATTTAATATTGGAAGTTAAACATGTTGATTGAGAGTAAGATTATCATTGTTCATCTCCACCCAGGAGATTTGTACAGCAGAATTACATAGTTACACCTACATTATATACAGAAGTATGTCAGTATACATACAGATAAAAAGAAATTTAGCGATGTCATTCCCGATACCACAGGGCGGATACACGCAGTTTTATGGAAATAGCGATGCCGCAGTCTCAGGATCAAGGCGAGGAATCTTACCCTTATTTTAAAATTGGAACTTTAACAGTGTCCTTAAAATTACATGAATATCATATTTTGGGCTTACAAATGAGCACCAGCATGTAATCGCATGAAACATCCCCTTCCGCCAAAGGTTTTATAGCAACATTAAAGAAAGTCACATAAACATCATTCAATCAAAGTCGTACACAGTAACATTAGTTTAATTTTAACATCACTAACCAATCTCAATACTCCAGTTTCTGATTAGTTGGTTCCAAGCTCAAGCCTCAGAATTGACCAATGACAAGGCTGCATGCTTAGACTGGTCTCTAATCTCATGTAATATACAGTCAGACCTTGTTAATTAGACAACCTTCTATCCCAATACTTGGTATAATCCGAATTAAATATCAGGTTCCGAAGTATCTTCTTAGCCATGTCAGTGATATAAACATTTTCAGCTTGACAAATTTGAATGAACTTAGGTCCAAATGCGTATGCAATCTAGAGCCACAGTATAAGCTATTGTACTGTTTAACCTTATAGACTTAATGTTAACATTGTACATGTATAGTCTATTAAACCAAATCTTAAAGTTTACGGAACACCCAAATATTTAATGTCAATAAAATTTAGATTTGAAATTTTACATCTGCAATGATCCAAGACAATCTAGCGTTAACATCGAGTCATCTGTCCGTATGTGTCAAGCTTCGCAGATTATCGCACTATAACACAATATGACATCAATTTGAACCCTGTAATCCTACTATACACATGATATAATACAACAGCTACCCAAACCATGTACAATACATTCCTACAGTCCTGTCTTTTATGTCTTAACCACAGGATTCAATATGTGTCGCTTAGGTGTTCATTGTTATCAGAATAGGATTGAATATTTTAAAACACTATGAAAACATGCTTATCAGGGCATTTACAATCTGATTGGAGTTCTTGCTTGATGTATATACCCATTCTTCAAGCATGATATGCAGTATTTCAAAGAATGGCAAACAATTAGGAACTTGTTTTAACTCTGTGTATTTGATTAGCATGTTTGACATAGCATTATACAGTATACCAAACTTCAATTTGAGATATATCAAACAATGGTGTTGATATTATACATTTGTTACTCAAGAAGTAAAATCCCAGTAGAGGTTACGTTTATCACAAATGTCTAATACCAACTCAAAATAACTGTTATCCCACTTTATGTTAATATCACTAAAAAAATTATCAACCTTATGTCTAAACATATCATAGACATCTTCACATTTATTTTGTCTATCAAATAGACAACAATATCAGTATAACGCCATCAAATTAAACAATTTGCTAGAAATATATGAAGTTAAAATAGGAAGTGCTCTCTTAGATCTTTAACAATCTATTTAAAAAATCATACATCAAATATTCCAACACATTTATCAATGATGAATCAGGAAATAGGACTGGATGAATTAATAAATATTTTCATTTATTTTCGTATACATGTAATATTATTACAATAATTGATAATTATAATCAAACCCAAGACTCACCAGGGTACATAAATTATACATCAGATAACTTCAAAATTGGATCATCAATACTAAATACTGTTCAACCAATGATTTTACACCATGGCACAGAGACATTAACTGGATACAAAAGTCATCTAATCATTGTTTTACCAAAAATAAAATTTAACATGTTTTATCTACAATCTAAAAAATATATATATTTGTGTAAAAGAAAAAACACTATACCAACTTTAACAGGCCTAAAGAATAGCTTATCACTAGCATTGGCAATTGAAAACAAAACAGGACACTTTAAGCCAATTTTGTTAATTAATTACATGTATATTACTCAAAATGCTTATTAAAATATAAAGTAGTGCGTGGGGAACATAAACTGAATGCAAGTTCAACTTCTTTAACTTTTGGAGGGGGATATTTATCATATTTTATAAAAAAAATATATCGTAGTGATACTTCATTACTATGAATGTTTTACAAATCAAACATATGTTAAGTATTTATTTCTGCGTATAAGTGTGATATAACTTTATTTGTATCTCTTAAGTCATTAATCTTAAATATGAAATACTAACCTTTCTAAATTTTTCTTATGCACACTAACTGCTATTTTGTAAAGTATGGAGTGGGATGTCCTCGGCCCACACATACTTATGTACAAGGAAAATAAAAATATCACCCCTCAAAAAAAAAATATATATATATTATTTTACCAAAAACAAACTTTCTAAATACAGAACTTTGGACTTTACTTTCAGTAAGACAATATGAAGACCGAGCAAGTATAATCAATGATAAGCACACATATATAAGACTAGAAGAAGTCATCAATCCAGTGTTTTGTAACAATTAACTACCAACAAAACACAGTACAGCAACAATAAAATGTATAATTATATACACACATCAAAACATGATACAAGTATCTACTGTGCTGTTCCCTGAGGTGTCCAGTTTTATAATGTAGTAGTATGTTGTTCACGAGTATAAATTTAACAAAGACAAGACTAAGTCATGTATGTGCTTTTATCAGCTTAATTGACCTTTCTGCAGACGCTTTGTAGCCACGCCCCCCTTAGTAACAGGTTCTCGCTGTAACTACGTTAGACAAGCCATGTCCAATATGGCGTCGAACAAAGAACTATATAACGGGCTGATGTAGATAGTATTCTATCGGATTTTTCCTCATTATATGATATTTCGGCTTTAAACCATATCTTGACAAAATAAATATTATTTAATATAGATCTGCTCTGACTAGATTAAGAGTATCAAGCCATAGACTGGAAATTGAAACGGGAAGATGGAATAAACCTTAAATGCTTTACCACGATCAGAAAGAAAATGTCAACTATGTAATGTTTTAGAAGACAAATTTCATTTTATATTAGAATGTCTTTTATATCAGATAAATTTCGAACCAATTATTGTGCATGTGATCATTATTATTACATGTAAGCCCATGTTTGCAGTTTATTGCGGGTTTACAGGGGAAGTATTTACCCCAAAAAAACATGAAACGTTATCTGTAATGTCCGTCCCCTTATGTATAATGTTATTTAGAGTGAATGAAAGTCATTTTAGTCATGAAGTTTAGGTATAGTTATGTTTGTGTACATAAACGACCTTTATTTTGTGTGGAGATGGACATTACACAAAAAGGGATGGACATTAGAATATCAGGATTATTTCTCAAATCTTCAAATCCTGCAACATATATTTCTACAAATTCCAGAAATCATACTGTAAAGATACAATGATAAAATAGAAACATAGGCAGACACAAGGCATGTACATAGGTTGGACAAATTATAGAATGTTATGCAATAAACAATAATGTCGCATGTGTGCACTATCTAGGTGTAAATCTTATCCAACCCCGTAATCAGCATTTCACAGTCTGGCCCAGTGGGAGTCCAATATGCATCCAATCAGTTTTTGCTGTCACCATCCGACACATATACAGCAACGTTGAGAAATGTAAATTATTTTCATAGCCTTTACCTAAATGACCATTTATAAAAAATAATTGATCAGACTTGTGTTGAATGTTAGAAAATAGGTTTATTTATTTAACAAAATCAACATACTCGTAGGTGTGATATTTAGGATTTCTATACGTACATAAATTGTAAACCCCCAATGCAATTGAAATACATGTAATGAAGAAATAAGAACTTTTCTGACATTTAAATTACTTTCGAAAGAAATACTTGGGTCCAGACTTTTCATTAACTTGTAATGTTTGTCCCCTCCTAGTCAAACTGATATTTAAAGGTAAAAATAACAAATACCAAACAAAAAGTTATCTTTTTATCAATGGGGCATATCTGTTTGCATTAATTTTAGATGGATTTAACTGGTGATGCGGTCTGCTGCACAACTTAATCCACCTCATGCATTTTTCCAAATTTGTCTTAGGTTTTGGAAAAGGTAAAAACTTCACGCCACCTATCAGTCTGGATATCTATTTTGTACTATCACACAGCCCGAAGCTACACATTTTCACCATTGTCTTAGATCAATAAAACAACAACAAACAAACTTTATTGCAATTTATCAATAATAAACACCCTGTAATTTGCTTTCCCCAAAACTATCACTCTTAGACAAATGTGTTGACAACTGTAGCGCTTGTCTAACAAAATGGCGTCGATAAAACAATGCCGGAGGTGTGCGCGAATACTGCAACGCGATTGGCTAACGCGAGCTGTCAATCAATATCGGCAGAAAGGTCAATTCATCTTCCTGTTTATATATGTACATACAGGAGATGGTATTTAATTACCATTTAACATCAAACAGCTTCTTTTCATTAATAGTGTGATCCTAAGGTAATAAAACACTAAGTTTGTGCACCAGTCTAAAATCTAAATGCTGTGATTGGTTGATTTTGAATGCAGTCTACAAATCAGCCAATGGGAAGTCTGTATTCTGAGACTGCTCTCCAAGCTCACCTACAGATTTATAATCTCAACCCAAGATCTTATATTACAGATAGTAGAAAATAATTATACATAACTTGTCATAATATAAGCTTAACAGATTTTATGCCCACAAAGGTCAAGCATAAAAAGTTCTCATGGTGGTCTGAACATAACAATACATTTATATACAGGTATTTAATACTGACGGTCAAGAGACAAGTATTTCATCCATGCAACTATGATATCTGCTTGTTGAGTATTCTTTGAGATTTTAGAGGAAACCTGAGATTGAGTGTGTTAATTATGTTAGTACCACTTGTTACAATACCATGATAATCAATATACTTACAATCAAATCTCAGAGAAAAAGCCCATCAATCACAAAGTATACTCAGTATTCAGTAAGCATGATACACCACTCACTTGGCACATTCTCCACACTCAGACTTAGCTGAGTAAGTTTTGTGTTTTGAGTGCTCATGAGAGAATGGAGTTGCGGGCAACAGTTAAAAGAGTGTGCCCTCAATGATGATTTAGGCATAAAACATAAGATCAGTCTCTGGTATTGGTAGTATGAAGTACGTTCAACCTACAGGTAATATATTGTCAGTAAAATATTGTGACGGTAATATTGACATATCGACCTACAGAAATGTGACTGTTATATTGACATAATGATCTATTGGATTATATATAGATATTTACGGACTATAGTACCATGCAGAGGTGACAATAGGAGTAAGGAGCAGGTGATTATTACCCAGTAACCAAGCACCATCCCTCAGCTACTCTTCTTGTATGAATGATAATAATTAAGGGGAGCTGTAACCCCCAGACCACTCCCCTGCCTACTTTTGGTGATTTCCCTGTTGCTTTCGAATTAGTGACGTTACCCGAAAACATGAAAGCTGGTGATATCAGAAATAAAAGAATACAATCATCGCAGTTCTTATCAGTTCATGGTACTGCACATACCATGGGTAAAACAATAGCACAGTTTATATCACATATCCGTAATACACAAAAACAGAACATATTAATGGATATACCACATAATCAGACAACAGTTGGTTCTTCGATCATATGAAAGGGTTAAGATCTGAAAACTATCAGACAGTGAAATTTTCGCACTTTCAGAACAGTGACATTCCGTACAGATTTTTTTACAAATTACATGAAATATGACACTTATGATCTTAAATACTAGGTTCAACAGTAATTCTTTTTATGCAAAAAACACGTTTTCGGAGTTCATTTAGGTACTTGGAGTATACTTTCCATTCTGGCATGAAACATACAAATCAACTATAACTCATTTACAATGAACTAAATATAGGCTGCACATTCAATTTGATTGCCAAAAACCTTTTCATACTAAGCGCTTTTTCATTACGCTTTACAAAAATGCCAGTAATTATGCATTGCAGAGCAAAGTATAGCAATTATCTCAGGTACGGAGGTTATAACACATGAAATTGATCTTGAGGCTAAAATCTCATTGATGTGCCTATCATTTATCAATTCGTAGTAAGATAAGGAAATTAATCATACAGTATTTTGTATGTAATATTGTAACAAATGGAAATGTAATGCAGGGTAACAATTTGGTGGTCGAGGTGTATAGTGCCAGACTTGAGATCCAAAGGTCACAGGTTTGAATCCTGCTCCGCACTTACTTCCCAATTCCTGAATTAACCGTACAGGAAACCGGTCAGCAACCCAGGTAACAGCCATAGAGAGTGATTTGTATAATTTGTAATAACTTGTTTCATGAACTGAATGTTCACTAAAACATAAAACAGAAGTATATGTATTTTAATAATATGAATAAAATAGGTTGAGAATGAACATAAGTTGCGAACAAGAAGACTGTATCAGTTTTATATCGACCTCAGACACTGACCATGATTAGGTATCAAACCCTGGTGCACGATATGAACATTTATACTAAGTTACCAATTAGACTTAAACTTCTGTAGATTCCTAGCAACAAATGTGAGTCTATTACCATATCCATTATTATAAAAGGCATACCATTCTTAATGTATGTATGCAGGCAGTCAATAACATAGCTTAAGAAGTTTTATTACTTTTAGCTCAGAGCAAATACTTTGTACAAACTGAATTAATTCAAAGGCTTAATTCAACTAAATGTGTTAGAATTTGGTTAATTATATCCATAAATTAGATTGAATACATTGCAAAGCGGTAACTGATTCAGCATCAAATGTCACAACTATAATGTATCCAAGTTACTGTATTGTACCCAAAGTTAATTAATTCAATCAAAGGTAACCTAATACTTTTACATACCATACTTGTCCTTATAATGCACCTGTCTAACAAGATGCAAACCCTCCCCAAAATATTGAGGACTAACCTAAATTTCTAGACAATTTTAAATGAAATCTGAATTAGTGATTTCAGAAGAGACGTTGTTTGAAGTAATTGTCCACAGAATACCAGTCGATCTCAACACATCCTTGAACTTAGGTGAGCTAGTTATACTATAACGCTTAGCGTCTTGACCAAACTGAGTCATGGCATTTTGAAAATTTCCTACAATTTTTAAATGTTTTGAAGAGAATTATAACAACCATAACCCAAGAGCACTGTAACCTGCGAGTGCTAAATGCTCACCTGAATCAGTATTGGGCATAAACGGGACATAACAATATAACATCATTACAGAGTTATCCCTCTTGCCCTAAATCATCCTGCCAAGTTACAAGGCACTGAGGTAATGAAGTAATCAATTAAAATATCTTTACCATAAAGGTTAACCAAGATTTTTGACACCAACACAAACAGGAAATGGCAATAACAATCAAGTGATTGCTATATTTTTTTTAATGTCTGATGAGCTGAAATGATAAAAAAATGAAGAATTTCAGGACAACTAGTGGAATTTGCCTTCCAGTTCAGTCACTGAGACTTACCACATCAAAATGGCCATGTTGACAAGCTAGATGTAGTGGTGTCTCCCCAGCCATTGCCAACTCGTTACACGGTGACTTCCACTGTAACAATATATGTACAGGTTCCAGCTTCCCCTGCCACGCTGCATAATGTAGTGCTACCATACCTGGGGAATCATATAAAATTCAATTATCATTTATGTTGTTGATTGTACTGAGAAAAGAAATGTCATGTTTAGCCGATTTAGGCAATTTCTGTATCGCATGAGGTGTGTGTCATGAGGCCAATCAAGCGGCTGGATTTCACCTCATTAATTACTCATGAGTACGAAATTTTTACAGTCAGTTTGTCCAGGGTATCATATCTGTTATGATAAGCCTGGATACTGAGCATGCCCCACCCCAAGGAAAAATCCAGGGATTCATGCCCACTAACTAAGAAGTACATACTTTAAAATGACATGTTAAATAAATGCATTATTGCTCTGTAAATTTATTTTCCGAACACCAAAACTTTCAGCTTCACATCAAGGTGTAATCGTGTGATATAAAACAACATCAAGAAATATAAATCTCCTTCTACCATACTAGTCATAGAATCTGCATGTTTATCTAGAAAACAATTCTTAAAACATAATGTAGCCAGAGATAACTGCAGAAATACGGAGCAGCAGCCATATTATCTTTGATGTCTGCATAAATCCTACATAATCCCAAACTTTTACATCATTTATTATTAAGTATAATATTTTATCTGATGGATAGACAGATATGCTAACACACCTTAGTTTGCTAGGAAATTTCAAGTCTTGCAGTTTTGAAATTCATATTTTCCTTTCAGAATGGCTTACAGACAAGGAAAGGCAAATGTCTGCCATACTATAATTAACAAAATATACAACCATAGAAAACTAAGTTACTGGAAGCCGAGCTTGCACTAATTCATAGGATATTGTCATGAGTTCTTTCCCTTTATCTATTCTAGCGTATGTAAATATATAGTGCAATATACTATAGAAGGGATAAAGGGAGAGAACTTTAAATGAAGAATGAACATTATGAAATCTTGTACTTTCATCACAGTGTTTCTGGGGTCAAACTTAGTTTGGAAACCTGAGTTATAATGCAGCCGTACCATTTGTCAAATTTACTACTGTGTTCGATCAGAAGCACAATGTTACTCTGGGTTATTTGTCCTTAGAACAATGTATCTCTGGGTTATCTGACCATAGCAATCCCTCTGTAATATGTGCCCCTAGCAATACAATTTACTCTGGGTTATCTGCCCCTAGCATGACAATGTTACTCTGGGTTATCTACCCCAAGCACAATGTTACTCTGGGTTATGTGCCCTTAACACAATGTAACTGTGGGTTATCTGCCCCTAACACAATGTTACTATGGGTTATGTGCCCTTAACACAATGTAACTGTGGGTTATCTGCCCCTCACACAATGTAACTGTGGGTTATCTGCCCCTCACACAATGTTACTGTGGGTTATCTGCCCCTCACACAATGTTACTGTGGGTTATCTGCCCCTCACACAATGTTACTGTGGGTTATCTGCCCTTAACACAATGTAACTGTGGGTTATCTGCCCTTAACACAATGTAACTTTGGGTTATCTGCCCCTCACACAATGTAACTGTGGGTTATCTGCCCCTCACACAATGTTACTGTGGGTTATCTGCCCCTCACACAATGTTACTGTGGGTTATCTGCCCCTCACACAATGTTACTGTGGGTTATCTGCCCCTCACACAATTATCACTGTAGTAAAACAGCTTCATATGAAAATTGTCTGAAATTTCAATTTTCGTGTTTCCCGATTTAATGAGGTTAACGTCTGTTTTAAGTTGGCCATACCGAGGATTTAACATTGCGATCTTTGACCTTATAATTGTAATAAAAATAGCTTAAGTTAATCTTTGACAGACAAAACATTTACAGTAACACATCACTACTTAATCACAAATTTCTTAAATACACAAAACATTAACAACCTAATCTGATCATTACTTTAAAAATATTACAAGAGGTTTAAATAAACGACAATTAAACACAAGATTTCAATAATGATAAAGGACATTTTACGATAAGTTGACAATAAATTACTACAATCACTTTATGAACAGGCTCTATCACACACCGTCAGTCTCATAGTTGTGGACATTGACTGTTATTCATAATGAGAGAATAAACAGAAACATGAATATAAATAATGGAATTCTTATTTCAAACTATGAAGAGATCGAAAAAGTAAGGAATAAATCGTGAGTCCATAGAGCATGTAATCGACACAAAGAATTGTCAGCACTTGTTTAACCTTATAATACATTTTTCACACTAAGTATGAAATTGAATCGGATTCATAAGAGTAAATTTTGTGATTTGAAATCTGAGTGTTGAGTTAAAGTATCCGTTATAATCCCGGTCCCTGGTCAAGAGTAAAACTCTGTTTCCCTTAAAGAACGTGCTTCCCTTGTATTATAGCGCTACTTGTATGATTTCCAAAATAACCAAATCAGATATGTTTTTTCCTGACTACTCATTTTGTCAATCAAATTTGGCGAACTTTGTAATTAGTGACTAAAAATTGGAAGAAGTGGAGGAATTTCAGGTCTCAATATAATATACAGTAAAACCTCATGATGCGACCAACTCGATTTTGCGACCAACTCATTATTACGACCGTTTTTTCCGGACCCAAATTTTTCTCTATATAATTCAATGGTCGCGGAACTCGAAATTGCGGGCAACTCGATATTGCGTAATGTGACCGCTTATTCAGGTCCCGACCAATAATGAAGACACATTTTCAACTCGAAAATATGACCACGTACCGTTCCGAAACGGGCAGTGTGGATTTTAGTCACACCCACAGCCGAGGTTGTTAATTTGGATTTGTTTACGATAATTGATGACACTTTAATCCCCCCAGGGGTCATAAACACACCAAGAGGTGGGTATTTTATTGTTTGGCCCTTTGTGAGACCCTTAATTGAGCAGTTAGCAGTCACATATTTGATTCTACGCTAATTAATCTGTTATACTGTACTTGTTAATTGATGGAAACAACAAATTGTATAAACTTCTGTAATATTATCTGACCAGATTAATCAATCATATCTGAATTTGATTTTCATCAGGGACATATAAACCGTTTATATGTCCGTGTTTTCATTGATAAACTTCCGTTATATTATCTGACCAGATTAATCAATCATATCTGAATTTGATTTTCATCAGGGACATATAAACCGTTTATATGTCCGTGTTTTCATTGATAAACTTCCGTAATATTATCTGACCAGATTAATCAATCATATCTGAATTTGATTTTCATCAGGGACATATAAACCGTTCATATGTCCGTGGTTTCATTTATAAAGACCTACATGAACTTAGCTGATTAAATTTGTTTAAAAGTTCTAAAATGAGTAGACAGAGTTTTCTCTGAAAGACTGTCCAGGAAAAAGTCAGAGGCAACAGGCTGATAAATATGACATTGGAAAGACTCAGGTGATTTAATCTGACCTCTGCTTCACAAACTATGTTTATAGGACACAATAAATGTAATGACAATTTGCTGAGGAAGCAGTTGTAAAATTTACAGCCGTTAAAAATTGGCTATGAAAGTTGAAATTAACATGTTAAAATTACATTCTTGAAGAACAGATACCGCTCAAGCCAGTAATTTCAGTGATAGAACTGTCATGTCTGTTACATTACCTGTTATTATCATTAAACTTCTAATGTTCTTTTTTATATAAACATCATTACATGCACCTATAATATTTGATATGCTTTAATTTTCAGGTTCATTCAATCCTCAAGAGGATGGTGGAATTGGTGGAAGTCTATGAGAACTGTTTTTCCTGTTTCATTGTTTATATTGTATTTATCAAAATAAAAATTATATTGTGTTATTAACCTGTTTTCTTCCATTATTTAACTTTTATTTATAATCCCACACATTTATGGGACACAGAATTATTTAAAATAACACAAATATCTTGGGAAAAACATAACATTACTAGTACTGATACGCACAATATGACTAAACTCAATAATGAGACCAACTCGATATTAAGACCACTTTATGGCGGACCCATTGGTGGTCTCATTATCGAGTTTTTACTGTACATGTATATGAATGAAGAGTGCAGGCCAAAATTTAAATAAAATGCTCAATTATGATGTCTTATATTTTTATCAATTGTTTCAGCATGTGCAATGGAAAGGTTTGGAAGGTTTGACTTCCGCACGAGAACAATTAGGTATTTGTTCTGTTAATATAAAATAATAAACTGCAAGCAACGAGCTAATTGAGAAAAACATACTTGAGTATATATTAGTTTTTAAGTATCTTTTATCAGTCTTAATAAATAATATTATGAATAAATGATAAAAAAAAAATATTGTCAAACTGTGCTCGATCTTTTAATAAATTTATACTAAATTAATAATATCAAAACACAGTTTTTACAAAAAAATCATTTGATTATAAGCCAATTACCCTTATTTAGACATTTTTGCTTAGTTAAGTATAAACTTAAATAGTTTTGTGAAAGTCTCAGAATGCAGCCTGGCCATTGATCAACTTTAAGATTAAAAAGCTCAAAACCTGAACCAATCATTTAAATTTAAGACCAACGGATAAACTCAAATACAAATGTATGATTTTATCACAAAATGCCTCCTTTGCCAGCATTACAGAAAGTCCCTGCAATGTATTTAAGCATGTAGTGTGAACACTTCTACAATAAATGTTTGATATAAAACTGATAAATATTACGTTTAAACAAATTATAATGTATTTTCATTCTGCATGAGAGCTCACATAGAATTTTTAGAATATAAATGATTCAATGAAGATGGGAGATTTTCTCACAGTATTTCACAAGCAACATTCATCATTTATCAAGTTTTCCCTTTTTATAACATCCATATTTTTTCAGCTATCTTCGTCTCCAAGGGGTTTCAATCTCAGATAAGATTTGAATAATGATTTGCATGTCATAATAAATACATCAGCGGGAGAGATATTCAATGTATCAGATTATGCAATATATGACTGTATACATATTCTATGTACCCATTACATTTAGGCATATCTAAAAATATCTTTGTTCCCCTCCCTGATGACTGGGAAGCCATGTTGTTCAAGTTTAAGTGGTACCCGTACACAGTGAAAAATAATTTTTATATTATGCATGAAATTCAAATTACCATACATCTGTAATATGCAGAATACAGAATCAGTCTGAACTGACAGATTTTTCACAATGCAATTTACTCTTTCGGATTGAGGGACACATCTATATATGTTGGGAACTTAAATTGGAACATGTAAATACTTTTTAGTTACTGGTAATGAAACAGAAATTGTGTGGTCCCATTTCCAATTGAAAATATATTTTCCACTCCAAAACAACAATAACTCATTGAAAAACCTTTAGATGGTGTCGCCATTTGCAAGGAGTGAAAAGAAGTATTATCAAGTTAACAATATTTTGTTACCTACAATTTTTTCCCAATTTAGACAGTCGCCAATCTAATTTTCCCTATCACACCGGACCCTGACCGGCCATTCCCAAAATGGATAAAAAAGCCCTGTATAATACAAATGAATTTTCTACACATATTTACACTGAGAAATAAAATAGTATTATAGTGTACATAAGTGCATTGAAGAATATCAGTGGAATTCTATTGAAAATATATACCTATATTTAGATATTTAAAGTGAAATTTTGTAATGTTTGTCCACATGACATTTCAAGATTCTTTCAAAAAATTAATTAATAGTTTTGACCTTTTAAATGAAAAAGTTAATGGTAACTCAGAAGAAATCTATACAAGTATACAATGTAAATGTATGTCAAAGATTAAAATATATTTTGATCTTACTGGACACTTAATACATGTAGTCATATACAGGTACAGGCATCAACATGGTTATTTGAACCATGATGTCAATTTACAGCACTTTAGGTAGGACAGCAATGTTTTAACAGTTCATATATATATATTATAATACTGAATTAAAATATATTGAACTTCAATTGAACAAGTCTTTAATCACCCTTCACGCTAGCCTTAAAAACTTGTTTGGCAAAACCCTTACCCGGCCAGCACAATTTAGGTGGGTTAATTACCCAAGATAATTTTTCTTAAATTATTTGTTACGATCATTCTTCATTTTTGTAGTTTTAAATATTAATATGATGATAAAAAGATCCCCAATCAGGCCCCTAAAACAATTAGTTGAGTACGAGCCATTTTCATGAGGAGGTCACAGAGTTAAGCCAAACAAACAATTATTTAATTATGTATGGCCTCAGAGACTGTCTGTTTACTTTAGGGATATTTTTTCCTGTAAATGGATGTCATTGAGTACAGCTCTATACCCAGGCTATAACCTCAGTCCCCCTAAAAAAATGTTTATACAATAAGATATGCAACGTCAAAATTGCAAGCTGACCAAATTGGGTTGTGTTCGATTTCTATGCCATTTTTCAGCAATATTTCAGTTATATATATTTACCAAACCTATCTGATGATAGAACCTATGACGTCCGCATCAGCAGTTGAATGCGATTTAAGTTGCAGAACTTAAACTAACTTGCAGGGGTTCCATCTGACCCTGAAGTTGACCAGTTTGACTCCTAAGATTTCCAAAAGGCCACAGTTTGCCCCATAGGACTCAGACTGAAGGGTCAATTTTTCTATAAATCATAGGTATTTTGGCTATAAAATAATGTCAAAAATTATGAAAATGAACCTTGATATTGAGCACCTAGTGGAACCTGTGATTGGCGGGCTCGGACAATACAAACATGTACAGATATACTCAAGCATTTTTGCACATGTAATGATAATGATAAACAGGAGCTACATTAATTTTAAGTACAAACTATAAATGATTGTATTATGCTTTATTACAGCCTACAAAAAACAGATATCCCACAAACATACCCTATAAACTCATCCCAAACAAACCGCTGGAACACAACATCATAGAGCTTACCATTCCTTTGTTGTAATTTATTTCTAATAATTACTATCAGTGTTACTACAACTTCAAAAACAGACCACAAAATAGCACACATTTTTATTGATACTGTTGGTATTGCTATATCATTATACAATAACTGCAGAGCTGGCATTATTTCCATGAAAAAAGGGGGTTGCAACTTACAAGGGAAAATTAACAAACTTCTCCAAAATACATGTAGCAGGTAACTAATCATATTCTGGCAACTTCATTTTCAAATATCAGTTGAAAAAATCCAACAGCATAACTTCTAGTATCAGACTTACGAAGTGTAAATTAATAAAAGAGGAATGTGATGGTCCCCCCCCCCCACTACCTACGGACCTGAACTGTAACAGACAATGTAAGAGTATAATGAAATAAGTGTTAAGGTTACAAAAATATTTTCCAGCCACGCCAAGGCCTTTGAAGATGTAATAGGTATATGTTGCTAATTAATGTATTTACCACAATGGAGGAAACAGTATATACAGGAAAGCTTTGTGTTCTCTATGTTCAACAATCTGTCCATACCAAACAGTGCAAATTGGTAGTTTGTTTTAGTTTAAGCTAATTTTTTATTACCAATTGTGAAACAATTAATAACAACTTTCATAAATAACTCTCATCGTTTGCTTCTTGGATTACTATTAAACAAGTTTTCAACCCTATGTCATTGTTAAGATCACGGTAGATTCTCGACCACTCACAGCGAGATTCAAACCCAAAACCTTTGGATCAGATGTTTAGCACTCTACAGGCCTGGAACCACCCTACCTAAACCATCCTCAATGCCTCCTACATGCAAGTTGGTGGATAAATCATTTGTTGCTGTTTGTTACAAGTGATCGACAAAAATAAAATTGAATATAAAAGAATATCTGTAGATAATCCTAATATTCAAGTAACAGATTGTCGAGATCTACTCAATACTGAAAAAGTATACATATCAGCGTTTGTTCCACCCAAGTGTTTTGCATGTTTTCAAATTGCATTTCAGAATAATTGTCCTCTAATTTCTCTCCCATGTCCTTTCCCATGGTTCTACTCTCCCATGACACTCTGCCCAAGCCAGTGTCACTCACAAGGAATGTTCATAAAGTAACAGCTAACATGTGTTACAGAGCTGTTGTTTAAGAGCTGTTACATACTTTATACACATTCCTTGTCTTATCTTGAGAGAGACAGGACAGTCTAAGTGTTTTGGGAGACTATAAATGTTTTAGACAAATCTCGAGTTTCAATCTTCTAATATTTCTACAATAATTAATCAGCAAACATATAAGATTATGATAACCAAAGCAGATATAGCACAGTAGTTATCATACAAGTAGCAAGTCATATACTGCACAGGTCAAATATGTCTCAGGTATCCAAAAGCTATTGTACAAGGTACATAAGTAAGGTGAAATTGACCTTATCTAACTAAAGATATGACAATAACACAGCGATCATGTTTTGGATCGCTGAACTATATATGCTATACTGACAGGTCAATGGTATGATGAAAAAATGCTGTATCATTGTATAGTACAATCAGATAGGAAGGTTTATATTGGGGTACATTTAAAACCCACCATGAAGGAATCTGGACCACACATTTGTTTATACACAAATCAAGAGATAGCATGTCAAACCAGGTGACATGAGATACAAGTAAGAAATTCTATCTACATTGTAACAATGGCAATATATGAAAAGAATACAATTAAACTAAAACTTCGGGGACTGAGGGTATAAATATAAGTATGTGACACCAGTCTCATAATTCAAGCCTCTGATTGGTTGGCTCTTGGTACAGTCTTAAAACTGACCAATGATAAGGCTGTGTTAATAGACTGGTCTGCAAACTGTTTTATAACCTTATAGGGGACCCAGTCTTTATTCAGAACGTTGTTGACAGATAGATAACTCTAGGCACGGGAGGCACAGCCATTACACTTCTAACTGGACTCTTAGGCCTACATTATTTACGACTAATTTAATTTACTGTTACATTTCCGACATTTAATGAACATTTCTGCCCCAAGCAATGACTCATTAAACAATGTATGTGTGTAGTTCTGAACTCTTATAATATAACAGCTGCCCAAGAATACAATATGTTGTTATTATATATGTGTGTATATATTTACAACCAACTACATGTAGTTTTGTAATGTTTATACTCCCAATAAACATAATTATGACCAAATGTTACATTAATGACGCATATATCACCTCATACACAATACACTATACTGCATGCTGGATGGATAATGCAAAACCATGAATTTCATGTTAATTTCTAATCAAATATCATTAAATATCTTTTTAAAGGAATAACCTCATTAAATGTTGCAACAATCAATTAAAGGGTGGGATAATACCATATTACCCATGAAAATACCATGACCATGTATTTAAGGGCAATGAAATGTCTAAAAACACCATCAAACAAGTGGAATTGTAATTTGAAAATGGACTTACAAACATAAACTCATAAATTGCATGTGTTGGACACATGTCAGAAGGACATGTTTAGAAGCTGGGCCAACATATTCATTAGAAATCAAACATAAAACGAAAGTCATAAGTGACTTACAAACTGACACATAATCTTTAAAGGGAGAGAACTCACGACAATCTCCTGTGAACGTTGCATCCCAAATGATAGAATAACTTTGTGTTTCAGAATAAGTCTTACCTTTGTTGTCTTTCAAGTTAACTGATGCTCCATTTTCCAGTAAAAGCATCATAATCTCTGTATGGCCCATGAGAGCAGCTTGATGAAGTCCAGACATTCTGAAATAAATATAGTGCTACACAAAAACATCTCTATCTTCATGCCAAACTAGAACTTAGAGACAGCAGTAATAGCAGTCATGTCTCCACACACTGTCACATTTTCATTAAATAATACAAAGGACTATTACTCTGCTACAAATCTTTGAACTAGAAAACCCTGTGAGCAATGCTTGGAGCTGATACTTGCGCTTTCAACCACTTTTTGGTTGAAATCAAAATGTGTGACAGACAGATGGACAAAAATCAGTATGTCCCCCACAATGAGAAGACATACATATAGCATACTAGTATATATTATAGTGTTCACATATTAAATTAATAAAATGATGAAAAATGGGCAATGCCCACAAACCAGGTTTTCAACCTAGTTATTTGTAACCATTAGGCTCTATTGGTATAATGAATACATGATGATCATCAATGCTGCAAAGGTGCCGTAGGTGATATATGCATACACACACTCACACTTAGATATATTATATATATATGCAACAACTATACACCAAGTTTGATGTCAATACACCCACGCATAGCGAAGATATTTAGTGGAAACTGATTTTAGAATTTTAAGTCACCTTGACCTTGGACGGAACGAACCCAAAAGTAATCCCAAGCGAGCTCTCCATATGTACTTACTAATACACGAAGTTTGATGTCAATAATGATCAACGAAACTAAAGTTATTCGCCGGAAATCAAATTTCTATTTTTAGTACTGGTGACCTTGACCTTTGACAGACCAAACCCAAAAGCAATCCCAAGCGAGCTCTCCACATGTACTTACTATACACCAAGTTTGGTTACAATATGTTTAACAAAACTCAGTTATTCGCCGGAAACCCCCAGTTTGACGCCTGCCCGCCAAACGACACACACCATTCTAATAACCTGGTTTGCTTTGAAAACCTAGTTAAAAATGTTTATATTTTTTCTGTAATGATATAGAAAAGTTATTTATGTCAAAAGATAATTCATAGATGCCCATGACTTTGTTAGCTTATACAATTCCAACAATAGGCATATATTTATAAGCATACTATCTTACCCATCTCCATCTTGATAGTTAACATTCACTTTCTTGCTTGAATTCCTGTGTTCTGAAAGTAAAGAATTATCAGAGAATCATAAATAAATTGTATAATACATCAATTGCACGATTACAGGTATGTAAATAAATTTTATACCAGTTCTATGGAGCAGCAAAATATCTTTTGTGTCAAAATTAAAGAACAAACAGTGTCCGGTATGACAAAACTACATAGTGACCTCAAAAGAAGTCTATATTTGTTTAACATTCAATACCAGTTATTTTCTATGAACAGTTGAATTTCAGACCTGCAATTACCAAACCAACAACTGGGAGATAATGGTTCATATTATACTATGTTGTCCAAAAAACTAGAAGAAAACTGAACAGGAGAAATGAGAAGTCAGCAACATAGGTTATAATAAATACTTAGAACAATTTGTTTGTCATGTTTAAGCAGATAATGAGCGCTTCAATCAATAAATAATACAGATAGTAACAGTAAGTAACTGTTTAGTTAAGTGATAAGCCATCTAGTAATTAACGAAATAAATGCGTTAATTAACCTGATCAGTACAAGAACAGAGAAAGCAGGTGGTTGGTAAATTGGTAGCAGATGAAACAGCTATACTAACATATAACTAGACATTGCCAATGAATGCCAAACAACAACAATATTGTTGAAGCTGGACATGACTTTGTTTCTGACCAATACAATACAAAAGACAAGCGATTTACATATACTGAATAATTTCTGTGCTTTTCAATATTACTGTTATTAGTGGCTCATGGTGTAAAACTTATTACTTAGTTTCGAAACCAGTCTCAGAATGCTGCCAATTGCCATTGGTCCATTTTAACACTGCATTAGTAAGAAAGAACCAATCAGAAGCTTAAATTTTGAGATTGGTCTTCAAATTCAGACACATAACCTCCATCATGCAGTATACTAGTTTCACAGAATTATCAAACTTTCTTTGAAACATAGCATCCCAGTTTAAATACGTTGTCTCATTATGAGGCAGAAACTACAATACAGCAGAGTATGTAGACTTGAGTCTCATTTGCCTCTGATTTAAGTTGATTCTGAGTATAATCTTAAAATTGACCAATGTCGATCGAGGCAGCATTCCTGATTGCAAGAATAAGGTCATTAAACTCAAAGTTTGTAACCTCAGACATAATCTGTTTCTACAACAGGTATGGGTTAAACACAAAGAATGTTTACATAAATTGCAGACATATATACATTATGTAAGATTTGTCTAGCCAGATCTTTGATCAAGATAAATCAGATCAGGAGATAACAGCAGCTGGGTGGTCAGCACATAAAATATCAATCATGTGGAAATAATCTATACTATAAACATCAAGTTGACCAGCATACAAATTACAATTGAGTTTTTAAAACTTGTGTATCAACTAATGGTAGAATTTATACGCTGTCAGTTCAAGTACATTAAGGTCATGTACAAATCAAGTACAATTTACCCCATTTTAGGTATAAGTATACTTTGCTTGCATGTATGTGGTCAAGGTAATGTTTTGACGAAAATCAGCTGTTTCTGTTGCTGTTAGACCTGTCATAAATAGAATCTTACATTTGTGGTCATTTTTTATTGAATTTATCAAACTTGTTATCTAAAACCGATAAAAACTCGGCAAAGCGTCATTTTATCATTTTAGGAAACTCTTTTTAAAAATTCAATAAAAAATGACCACTCAAGTAAGAAATACTATTAAACGCAAGGACTCATCGATGGATGAGTAGGTTACAGGTAACAACATTTGATTACAGTATTTTAGTTCTGTATGGAGGTAAAAAACAGCAATGGTGGGGTAGCCAGGGACTGTGATCTCCCTTTCCCAAAAGCCTGAATTATTCTTTTCAAATTAAATGGGACTTTTGGTGAGATCCGGAGAATTCTGGCATCATTTTAAATAAATTGAATGCAATCTCACACAATGCACCCCCCCCCCCTTTTCCACATCCTTGTAATTATACAGCATAAAATATAAATTCTTTGTTAATACACCAAAACAAGTTTTATGTTGTTTTTCTAACATCAGATTCCAGTAAAATTTTATCTTCTGTATAACCATTAAAGCAATATAGAGGGTAGTAAACTTTGTAAACTTGCATCTATTCAAAACAACAAGCATTTACCATATCAAAAATAATTGAGAGTAAACATAGACCTCGACATGTGTTGCTTATCAAGTGGTTACAATATTCCACCTGGAAAGTTCCAAGGAGTAAATGAATTAGGTAGCATTTATTTTCCTCAAGATGAACGATATTGTAAAGATTTATAATCCAGTACAAACAATGTATACCATCTGTTGGTTACAAGTTCAATGTTGGTGTATATATAGCAATATATACTAAATACTTCGAGTACCACTATGTCACATATGGTGCCACACTGGGTTCTCTGCATTTCCTACTTTGAAGTCTAATGAAAGCCATTTTATGGTTTTGGGGCAGGGTTCTTGCTAGGGTTTCAAAATAGGGGCCCCTCTATGTATAAATAAAGAAGCAGAAACTGTCTTGTTTCACTTTCAACGCTCGATTTACATACATGATGTAGAAAAGAGTAGAGTTAGAATGAAATCATCACATTCAAATACATACTTTATCCAATGAATGAAATGCAGTGATTCAGCGTGACTTAAATTAACAGAGGTTTCACTAGGTGCTAAATCTCAAGGATCATTTTGACAATTTTTTTACTGGATTTTACCATTTTATTAAATAGCCAAGTCACCAGTCCTATAATTTAGAGAAAAAATGACCTTTCAACCAGAATCTATAAGGTCAAAATATGGCTTTTTGGAAATTCCGGGGGGGGGGGCAAAGGGTCAACTCCAGGGTCAAATGGAACCCCTGAATTAATAGGGTGCATGTATAATATGAAAGATCTAACTACTAAAAATGTATAATTTCCATAAACATTTTCAACTATCATATTTAATAAAATTGGCAAGCTTTTCTTAATGAAATGTAATTCAAATAAAGATTTGACACAAAAGGGTGTGGGAATATAGTGATTTAGCATTTTACATCACCATACACTTGTTATTGATATTGCGGTTTTCTCAAGCATATATACCAAAGCGAGATTGATTCTTTAACAGCTGCGCCATATATAGTTATTTAAACAATCTTTTTGCAAATAGAATATTCACTTAATCATGGATGATATATTGAGGGGCTGATACAAAAGTACTGTAATTGATTTCTTTACCCAAACTGTGTTACAAAATTAATACTTAAGCTCCCAACCCTCTTTTACAACATAATTTAACCTAACAAGATCTGAATAAATGCTGCATCAATATGCAAATACCACATTTCAACTGGGCCATCCCTAAATAAATGTTTGTTTGGCATTACCCGTCCCAGCTACATTTAGGTAGGAGGAAGGTTAGGTAAGTAATTGTTTTTATGGTCTTTAAAAGTTCAAATATCAATATGGTCATCCCAAAAAAAATCCCCACTCAGAAACAAATATGTCCAAAACTTCTGTGAGAAATTATTACGGGTCATTTTCAATGATTAGAGGACTAAGGGTCATGCCAAATGGAAACAAACATTTTTTTAAGGATGGCCTCCAGATATAGACAAAATGAATGGATCAAACTGAACATTCACAAGATGAAAGTGAAATTTCAGCAAAACAGAGCAATAGATCATCAATGAAGTGTAACATTAAGACTTCAATGAGTCACCGAACTTTAACTTTGTGTGTAAATCTATTCACCTCAAACTTGAATACAAATGGTGTAGTTTACAATAATCTATGAAATCAAACACTTGATGACTTACATTACATCCAACTTAAGTCTAGGAGTAATTGATTGTGTATTATTTGACATTTAACACTGACCAATGTCACCAATAATCAATAGTTTAACAACATATCTATAGGCATGTATAATCCAGTATGTAAACTTGCATATATCTTCCCAATCAATCCCACAATGTTCTTACAGGACTTAAGTTTAAGAAACATGTATGAGAAACTTGAATGCTGACTCTTGTTCATGGATGAATTGAAGAATTGCTCGATAGATTAAAGATAGAATATTCTATTAAAATGATATAATAAATCAGATCTCAATGTGACCATCCGAAGTCTAACAATAACCATACATATAACTTTAAATTTTGAGAAAAGTGTTCCCTTATATCCAATTAAGCTTTAGTGAAGGATGAGGGTCATTATTAGAGTAAAGCCGGAGTATGTGAAAGTATACTGGAGAAAAAGAATATATTATAATTTTAAGCAGGGGTTCCACAATTGGGCTGAATTTCGAGGGTCATTTTGATAACTTTTGACAGGATTTTACCATTTTATAGCCAAAATACCTATAATTTCGAGAAAAAATTGCCTAAAATGCAGCCTTTTGGAAAATCCAGGGGTCAATGAGTCACTTCAGGGTTGAAATGGAACCCCTGGTTTAAAGTCTTAAATATGACTAATTTTGTTAAAGGCGGAGCACAGGGGAACTGTGAGAGACGATGATTTGTTTAAAAGCCAATAAAACATTACATATTTTTACAATCACATCTGAACTGAGAGCTTTAGGGCTTTTTAGTGTTTGAGGACTGTGTACATGTGTAACAAATGAGTTTTTTCTAAGGCCCCAAGTACATGTATGATTTAAAGGAAAACTATTTGTCACTGAAAGCATTAAATTGGGAAAACAAAACAATAGTCACACAGATTAAGGGGCGACATTATTACAAACAACAATATATAATTATACAAATATATAATCCTACAATAAACTGGAATTGCTCATTTTAAAATCTTATAATGAAGGAACTTTAAACTTTCCTATAGATTATATACTCAGACATACAGTAAAGTTGGGTGAGTTTAAGGGAGGCGAGCTAAGTGTGCCGCCTGGATCCACTAGTTATAACTTATACCAGTCTCAAATTGCTTCATATTCATTGGTCCAACTCATAACATGCAATCAGAGGCTTGCAAGATGTCAACTCAGACTGGGTCTCCAAACTAAGATTTGTAACCTCAAACCTCAGATGTGTTCATCAATCCACAAATCAACTAAACATACAACAATAAGGTAATCAATCAAGACAGGTGAAAACAATGGCATTTACCTTTTAATTTCAAATACACTGTAACACAATAGAATGTCATTTTTCAATGATTTTGTCCACTTATATATATCCTATTTATACAATTCACTACGATTGTTGTTCAAGTGAAGATGGAAAATTGTCCAGGCCATTACGAGAGAAATTACAATGGGCGTGATTATTCATTTAATCACCTTATCATAAATGTTATCACTTGTTCAATTAACTAATGATCAAATTAAAGCATGGAGACAAGATGTAACCAGAGAGCAATCATTTCAGGTGCTAATTACACACAAATATACTGAACAGCATCTTGTTCAAACACAGGGGCAATAACTCCAGCCAATAAACAAAGTAGAAATGTAGCCTTTACATGAAAGGAAACAACCCCCTTGTGTAAATGTGAGTAATCACCCCCAAAAGGAATAGGAACAATTCTCCCCTCTGTATAAAACTGAGGTTATGACTCTATGCAAAGTAAAACAAAAATTTCTTCAAAAAAATATGGTCTGCGCAATTTGAAGATTAAGATTTGTTGTGCAACACAAAAGATTGCCGAACAGTTGAATACAAAATATTACAAGTATAGAATGAATACAGGCCATGCAAGTTACAACCAGGGTGTAAATGTTATTACACACATAACATACACATGATTAATTGTTTTTGTTTCATGAACAAAGGCACATACTTGTTTGACATAAACTGGCAATTAACAACCCCAATAATTATTCATAAACACATACATAATGTTTTATTGTAAAAATATAACAAAAAACTATATATGGTCTGAAAGTCCAGATGAAGTTTACTCATACATGTAGTAATGTATGTTCTACTGCCATCATGTGTACGTAACTACAAATTGCCAAAACCACTTTCATGATTGTGTTCCTATTAAGCTTTTTTTTATCACATGGCGAATTCTTTCAGCAATATAATTCCAAGATTCTGCACTTTTCATGTACATACACATTGCAAAAGACCTAAATACCATTGAAAATGCCCACATATAGTAAAATATTAATGCACATACAGAAAACGGCTAAAATGTTGAGTCAATGATTTTGTGCAAAACTATAGTAACTCCATCATACAAAAAACACTAACAATAGTTTTTTGTTAATCATCATTGCATGTTATAGGGTATTATTACACACTTAACACAACTTATAAGCATGTACTTTTTTAATGTCAAATAACTGTTTTAATGATACACATTTCTACATGAAATGTTGTGTATTTGGTATTGACTACATGTAGATTATGATTCTTGGGTCGAATTGATCGGTTTAAATAACACGTTGCGTCGAGTCCGGGTGGGCACAAATGCTATTAGAGTTTAGACACTTTCCAATCAACCAGAGCATCTTTAAGTGGGACTGAGCTGCAGTACTGATTTGTTCGTGTTTATTTATTTTATTCGTTCAATCTGTGGATTTATGACATGAAATAAATAAAATATTATGCTAGGTATCTACACTATATATGTTGATAATTTCATCAAGATCAGACTACTAGATAGGGTCATATTTATACCTGCATACTTATATAAGTTTTGTTAAGTGTATGTTACAAAAGATCTGAACTGCAATTTACATCATATAGTCGTAGCAAAATTAAGTTTTCATATAAATCATTTATTAATTATAACATGGACTATAACAGTAAAATGCTAATAACAAATACAGAAATGTCACCACACTTATAACCATTCAACTTGTCTGCACAATTGTTCATTATTTTGACCCCTGAGGCAGTACATCGTGGGAAACATTAATTTTACATGACATGATGTGCGGTTTAATTGAATTACGTACGTGTAAATATCTCACAAATACTTTAATACTTACTCAGTTTTAATGACGATCTCCCAGATTTGTGTAAAACTTTGTGTAAAAAGTGTACATCACAATTTCGTACAGCAAAGATAAGTTCTTGGTCTTTCCCCATTTTAGATTTGTCAACACTATCCGAACTACGGCGCTGTCATTCACCAAAACAAACGTATATCTGTGTCAAACTCACTAGATAGAATATCTACGTGTTAAATCCATACTCGACACAATACAATTCAAACACTTTTATATAGAATCCAATGTAATCCGTACAATTTTCACATGAAAGTTAAAAGAATGACAAAAATAATACACACGATAGTGCACCTGGCCTAACACCCGTAGGGTAAACAATGTACATTACCTGCGCGTGCGTAAATTTTAACCAATCAAAACACGCCGTTCTTAAACGCTTCACCAATCAGAAAATACCAACGTTATCTATTGCGAGCGCAATATTTAATATGGCTCTAAGTAAGCCATAAGAAATGGAGTGTTTTTAGTATGTACTCATGTTTTATCAGCACATTTTTGATTGCACATCTAGCTACTTATACGATCTGAAAATATTAGTACACTTAGGTAAATTATTTCACCTCGAGTGTATGTTACTGGAAAGACAGAGCTACATTTGGCTTTGTGACGAATCTTTTTTAAAAGTTTTCTCCGGAACGTAAGATTCCTTAATAATTTGATTCTCAGACAGACTTGAGTTTTATAGAAGGGTACACAGATAAAATCCCGGAAGTGCAACGAATCTATCGAATCGTTGAATGACATTTGCGATTTAATCCCCGTGCAATTGCCAAATATGTCTATATAGGCATATATCTCTCATGTTTTATAATCTAAGAGTGTAACAATATTGCCTGCTCTCTGTGCGCTTCTATGTCAGTTTTCTCTGCTTGGAATTTTCAATCGACTTGGGAATTAATTGTTATGTCTTTCTGAAGTCTACAGGGTTTTTATTTTAACTAGACGCTCACACCAAAGACCTAAATACCATGGGTCTTTGCTCACACAAATCACTTCATCCAGACAACGCAATTTGTTACTGGAATTAAACAATAAATTCATATAATGATAATGATGAGGGACATTATTACGTGAAGGTATCACATTAAGACAATAGCAAAGAAACAAGTTTTATTTACGATATGGCCTTCAAATCTGAAAATACATTTGCAAATCAAACACATTCACTGACAACATAAAATACATACCACATCATACAAATTAGTTCATATATCAGTAAAAATCAAACGTCCACTTGGTATTTCATCGAAATATAAGAACAGAAACAAATGAACACATTTGCGACGGGCAACCAGAACTATTAATAAAAGTGGTCAATAATACAAACCTTATATATTTTTATTATTTTCAAAATTCTATTTGAATTGATTAAATAATTTATAAAGTTAGTCATACCTATCGAATTGGAGTACCAGCATCAATCATACCGACGGCCCTTGCGCGTTCTTCAGTGGTCATTCTCGCCATCTTTTCTGTGTTTTATGTTGGACATACAACGTGGATTGCATTGTAATGCTATTTACCGCTTATTGTGCAGTACACGTGATCCTCGTGAAAATCGTACTCACCATCACGCATGGTCAACCATGACGATAAATAGGTATTTTCTTTTTGTAAATCGATATAGTCCTATGTATAATACTAGGATGCCAACTTTAAGTCGGGATATAAAACCATTTTCTTAAATTTGTATTTTATTACATGGACATTTAGAAAATTTGTTCAGTGTATACATTGGCCATATAGGCCTATATTGGTCCCAGCTTATAAATTATTTTATGACAAGCACTCTTTAATCTGAATTAACATGTAAATCAAATAAAACATTTTTGATAGAGGGAATTGTTTAAACGCATTTAACGTCAGTGCATTTTTGACTGATATCAGAAAGCTTTATTTTATCACAATTTCACAAACAAAATGTTCATCAAAATTTGCACAACCATGATACGACATACATTCTTGTAAGTTAATGAAGTGCAGAAAAGGCTAATTAAGCCATGATGCAATGTGGCTAACTTCGACATTTGTTGGAGTATTTCGACCAGCAGCACGGTTGAGCGGATTCGTATCCGATTGTTATTTTTGTTATGTTTTCATATAATAAAATATTTTGTTAAGATTGTGACCAGGTTTTATAAAAATACTCCAACAAATGTCGAAATTAGCCATGAAAATCGAAGTGTGGACTTAGAAGAGTCGTTGAGTGTACATGTATATATTTAAAAAAAACCTCATTGACAGAACGTTCAAAGTATCAACATATTCGTAAACTTAATTTCTCATTATGTTAAAATACGTGACTTTGATATGATATACTCGATATGAAAAAAAATAGTTTGATAAAATTGTGTATGTTTTACTTATATGACTGTTGCTAATCGTTGTCAGATTGCCGGTGTTGCGTGGGTCACCGTGTCATATCATCTGTATACGTCTATCGTCTGTACTAATGTAAGTGTTGGAAACGCACAGGCAATGCAATACCATCAACTTATCTTGCTGTATTTAGGTTACCATCAATCATAACACCCGATGTTTTTGTAATCACTGAAATTTCAATATCGCGGATCGTACTTTCATCGATTTCATCTTTAAAGCGTCATTCCTTCATGATGTCAACATGCGTGTGTCCGTATTTATCAAATAATATTGAACACGTGTCTTTGGGTAAAAAGAAAAAAAGACAAAAAGTCTGTTATAAGTTTAGTCTCACGTTCAGCCTACGCTGATCACTGCATGTATCAGAACTGATAAGGGAAATAACTACGGCGAAAGGTTGGAAATTCATACGCAGTAAGCTCCCTTTACTAAGGAAAATCGGTATTGATAAGGGAGATAAACGCTGTCTGCGGAACTATACACGTACTCATTGTGTTAAATTACCTCCCTTACACGTTATCGTTAGATTAATTTATATTGAGCAATATACTAAAACATGTTTTATACTTAAATATTATTTAAATATGCAGGGTTTATTTCTATTCAACAAACAAAAATGAATTTGTAATAAATAAAATGAAAACATTCCTATCGTGAAACGATTAACAATTGCAAATAACGAATTCTCTATCATAAGTAAATATCAACATTAGTACATAATATAGTACATGATATGTTAATGAGATAATCAATATATACTACAGTCAACTCATGTATGACGATACCACACAGCTTTCTATACACACGTCTGTCCAGGTATATCAAACTGTATGGTAGGTTATATGTAAACTCCACATAGATAAATATGGAATATAGAATCAAGTTATCCGTGTTCGCGTAACATTTGATATGAATGTAGAGCACTCGTGAGTCCGAGTACACATGACATAAGATATCGTTTAATCAACCTCAACACCAGACGATGGTGTATTAGTTAGAACACAAGTCCGGGGACACATGACTTAAGATATCGTTTAAATAGCATCAACGCAAGACGGTGATGTGTTAGTTAGATGAAAACCACACCAGCAACATGTCGGATACTGACCAGTTAATTAACAGAAGCACGAGTGCGAGCCAGAGTCGTGGGAACTATGACAGGATATGGCGACCGATTTTAGCAGAAATGGTCGGAACTACTTTGTTTGTGTTTGTCGGATGTTGTTCTACTGTCAGCGGAAACATTGCAGGAGCTGCGATAGGGCATGGATTTACAATTGCTTTACTTATCATGGGACTAGGTGAACTCAGGTAATAGCTTATGATGTATTTACACAAACGTTTTCTGTCATTTTCAAGTTTTCCAACGTAATCCCGGGAATGTTCTTTTGTTGCTCCTGTAAATTTCTATACACTCTTGGATAAGTTGTTGTGTTTTGGTATACACTGTATATATAATAATTTCATCACATAACGGCAGAAACTATTTACTATAGTGATCAAAATCGTAAATACTGGATAACCATTACCGCGCATAGATATTTGCGCTTCACATATTCTAGTTCTATTCTGTTCACCATAACTACTGCACATGTATTATATAGTCGCATGGGTCAATGATCTCGATTTATATCAAATAAAACTTGTGTCAAACCTGGCATATTCTTATAAGAACAACGTATCAATCTGTCTTACTTCTAGTGTGAAATAATATTGATAATTTGCGTCGTTTTGTTAACTACCCTTTAGTCGCCTGACTGTATAAATATCAGTTTTAGTGGAGGTCAGCCTAAACATTGAAGCATCTAAGATTCTTATTGGTTCTTTTCGAGCTCTTTCTTAACTTAACTGACCAATGACAGTGCTGTGTTGTGAGACTGATCTTCGATTTCGTCACCTCCGTTGTCCTGCTGGTTTGTGATGTGCAATAACTCACAGGAGATTGTCATGAGTTCTTTCCCTTTATCCCTTCTAGAGTTCTCTCCCTTTAACCATACTTTAGAATAAGTATGTATATACAGAACTACTCTTAATCCCTTCTATATAATTACATATATATACATATCAGGGTTCTCAAAATGTTTCAAGTGAACAGGCCAATTGTAAAGGGGAAAGGGAGAGAACTCTAGACGGGATAAAGGGAAAGAACTCGTGACAATCTCCTGTGCAATAAATCAGCACACAAATCCCAGAGATTGAGAACAAAATACAATACTAATACTAGACTTATCAATGACAGTCAAATTATTAACCAGAATAAACACATTTTCTCAGAAACTAACTGAGATCCAAGTTGTAGACAAGCGACTGTGTGGTACACAGGTTAATTCCTTATGTCATTTTGTCTCATTCCAAGTCAATATTTTGACTTGACACTTTATTCTGTAGGTTCTGTTTTAACATTTTAGTGGCGGTCATTTCAATCCAGCTGTGACGTTAGGGGTAGCACTGTCTGGTGGCCTCCCATTTTTCCTGGTTCCAGGTTATATCGTAGGACAGATTGTTGGAGCAATCCTTGGTTCCTCATTGGTCAGGGTAAATATCCACCTTATGAATAAATATGAACTACCATTATATATATAGATCTGTTAGAATGACCGCGAACTAGTGCCTGAACTTTCAGGACCGATATAAGTCTAGTTAGGTAGGAAAATGCATCCGTGCGTTATAACATACTGTGTGATTCACTTTTCTATCAAAACACTGTTTCGACTTTTCTGTGTCAAGCGCACGGAAAAGCACGAACAACTGCGTGCACCCATTTTGAAATTAATTGAACATGCCTTGCGTTCAGTTACGGCTAAGGGAAGTCGTTCACAGTTCGCGTCGCTAAAAAAGTGTATTGACCGCCTCGTTTGTATTCTGGTTCTCTGCATTCATTCCAGCCCAACGTTCATTTTGCAATTTGGTTCCCCGTGAGCGTACAATGTGATACCAAATTGCAAAATGAACGCTGGGCTGGTTCCCTGTCTTTACTGTCTTTGAGGCAGAGAACCAGCCTTGCGTTCGGTTAAAGCTAACACTCGCTCGAGTTTCGAAACTGTGCACGCGTTTTGCTACTGAACGCACTGTTTACCAAAAGGTGCGCGCCCACTGTGTGCCAACTCGCTCGAGCAACTCCGAGGTAGCACGCGAATTTGAGAGCCGAACACTGCGTTCAGTTACGGCTAACTGTCGCTCACGTTCTGTTTTGTATCCCATGCAAACAGTACGATGTGTTAATTTCATGTATACGGATAAAGCAAGCATTTAACGCGTGTTTCAACAACCCAGTAAACATTCTGAAAATGGAAAACGTTATCGTATTATTATGCAATCTTATCATGATGACAATGCGTACTTGTTGATAATTAAAAGTGCGTATGATAACAATATAGGGTCCATAGTGGTCTCCGGTAAAATGAAACGACAATTATCACGCTATTCAACATGATTTGATGTCTTTTTAGTCAACAGCTAAATCCACAACACTGTTTTACTGGACATTTTGGCAAAGCTTATAATTATTTCAGCATGATTTGGCTTCAAAGTAAAACGCACGCACGCACACACATTTATTAGGCTAAATAATTTCACATTTTTCGCTTGAACGTTATTGTCGACATAAAGAGATACTCATCGGAATTCGTCACGGAAGATAACGACGTAACAGGGAGTTGGTCGAGATTACATCAGGATCTTATTAACACTTTAAACAACTTTTTAAAAATGTATGATGAAATAATCGACTTCGATTTATTTTTACAGAATTTATAATTTAGCATTTACGCAAGAGTCTATTACATGTAAATATAAACTTCCGTAAAAGTGTAATTACCGATTGTTATGCATTATACACGCATCGCTGCTTACTTTGCAACTGTTGTACGAGATGGAGAGATGGAAACCTATAGAGATTCCATCAGCATTAACTATACTTAAAAGCCGAGTCCCTAAATAGTTATCAAAAATGTTGTTTTGACCAAGAATTAACAGTGGTATGTATAACCAGCGACTGATCTGCAATTGGCTTTAAGTATGAGGATATGGCGAATTAGATGACTTTGCAAACAGGACTGGTAATGATAAACGACCTCGACTCTTCGAGTTTCGAAACTGCGGATTTACTGTTAAGCAGTTAAGCTGAATTATTATTGATTTATTAGATTAATTTTGACAACTATACGCAGGAAACTGTCACGAGTTCTCTCCCTTTATCCCTTCTTTGGTATGTACATGTACTATATATACATACAATACAGGAAGGATGAAGGGAGAGCACTCGTGATAATCTCCGGTACATATATATATATACAGTCTTACGTTTCGTAAGAATGATACATTTGTATGTTTTGGCAGGGAACATTTCCACTCAGCCTGTACAAATCTATAAATGGAGGAACACATCAGCTCGGACGGTTTAACTTAGGAACACCGGATACACCTGCGTTAGTTGATATTGAGCCAGGATGGGGACTTCTTATTGAAACAATGTTAACAACAGTACTTGTGCTCACAGTGTTGATGTCTGCCGTAAATCCTAGAACAAAGTCTTCATTAGCTCCACTAGCCATCGGTTTCGCTGTCACTGTAGATATCATGGGAGGGTGAGTATTGTGTTGTTATATAGTAGGTGTGCGAGTATTGTGTTGTTATATAGTAGTTAGGTGTGTTCTTATATAGTAGGTGTGCGAGTATTGTGTTGTTATATAGTAGGTGTGCGAGTATTGTGTTGTTATATAGTAGGTGTGCGAGTATTGTGTTGTTATATAGTAGTTAGGTGTGTTGTTATATAGTAGGTGTGCGAGTATTTTGTTGTTATATAGTAGGTGTGCGAGTATTGTGTTGTTATATAGTAGGTGTGCGAGTATTGTGTTGTTATATAGTGGGTGGATGAGTATTGTGTTGTTATACAGTAGGTGTGCGAGTATTGTGTTGTTATATAGTAGGTGTGCGAGTATTGTGTTGTTATATAGTAGGTGTGCGAGTATTGTGTTGTTATATAGTAGTTAGGTGTGTTGTTATATAGTAGGTGTGCGAGTATTGTGTTGTTATATAGTAGGTGTGCGAGTATTGTGTTGTTATATAGTAGTTAGGTGTGTTCTTATATAGTAGGTGTGCGAGTATTGTGTTGTTATATAGTAGGTGTGCGAGTATTGTGTTGTTATATAGTAGGTGTGCGAGTATTGTGTTGTTATATAGTAGTTAGGTGTGTTGTTATATAGTAGGTGTGCGAGTATTGTGTTGTTATATAGTAGGTGTGCGAGTATTGTGTTGTTATATAGTAGGTGTGCGAGTATTGTGTTGTTATATAGTAGGTGGATGAGTATTGTGTTGTTATATAGTAGGTGTGCGAGTATTGTGTTGTTATATAGTAGTTAGGTGTGTTGTTATATAGTAGGTGTGCGAGTATTGTGTTGTTATATAGTAGGTGTGCGAGTATTGTGTTGTTATATAGTAGGTGTGCGAGTATTGTGTTGTTATATAGTAGGTGGATGAGTATTGTGTTGTTATATAGTAGGTGTGCGAGTATTGTGTTGTTATATAGTAGGTGGATGAGTATTGTGTTGTTATATAGTAGGTGTGCGAGTATTGTGTTGTTATATAGTAGGTGTGCGAGTATTGTGATGTTATATAGTAGGTGGATGAGTATTGTGTTGTTATATAGTAGGTGTGCGAGTATTGTGATGTTATATAGTAGGTGTGCGAGTATTGTGTTGTTATATAGTAGGTGTGCGAGTATTGTGTTGTTATATAGTAGTTGGGTGAGTATTGTGTTGTTATATAGTAGGTGTGCGAGTATTGTGATGTTATATAGTAGGTGTGCGAGTATTGTGATGTTATATAGTAGGTCTGCGAGTATTGTGTTGTTATATAGTAGGTGGATGAGTATTGTGTTGTTATATAGTAGGTGTGCGAGTATTGTGATGTTATATAGTAGGTGGATGAGTATTGTGTTGTTATATAGTAGGTGTGCGAGTATTGTGTTGTTATATAGTAGGTGGATGAGTATGGTGTTGTTATATAGTAGGTGTGCGAGTATTGTGTTGTTATATAGTAGGTGGATGAGTATTGTGTTGTTATATAGTAGGTGGTTTAGTATTATGTTGTTATATAGTAGGTGGATGAGTATTGTGTTGTTATATAGTAGGTGTGCGAGTATTGTGTTGTTATATAGTAGGTGGATGAGTATTGTGGTGTTATATAGGAGGTGGATGAGTATTGTGTTGTTATATAGTAGGTGGATGAGTATTGTGTTGTTATATAGTAGTTGGGTGAGTATTGTGTTGTTATATAGTAGGTGTGCGAGTATTGTGTTGTTATATATAGTTGGGCGAGTGGATGAGTATTGTGTTGTTATATAGTAGTTGGGTGAGTATTGTGTTGTTATATAGTAGATGTGCGAGTATTGTGTTGTTATATATAGTTGGGCGAGTATTGTGTTGTTATATAGTAGGTGTGCGAGTATTGTGTTGTTATATAGTAGGTGGATGAGTATTGTGTTGTTATATAGTAGGTGTGCGAGTATTGTGATGTTATATAGTAGGTGGATGAGTATTGTGTTGTTATATAGTAGGTGTGCGAGTATTGTGTTGTTATATAGTAGGTGGATGAGTATTGTGTTGTTATATAGTAGGTGTGCGAGTATTGTGTTGTTATATAGTAGGTGGATGAGTATTGTGTTGTTATATAGTAGGTGGTTTAGTATTATGTTGTTATATAGTAGGTGGATGAGTATTGTGTTGTTATATAGTAGGTGTGCGAGTATTGTGGTGTTATATAGGAGGTGGATGAGTATTGTGTTGTTATATAGTAGGTGGATGAGTATTGTGTTGTTATATAGTAGTTGGGTGAGTATTGTGTTGTTATATAGTAGGTGTGCGAGTATTGTGTTGTTATATATAGTTGGGCGAGTGGATGAGTATTGTGTTGTTATATAGTAGTTGGGTGAGTATTGTGTTGTTATATAGTAGGTGTGCGAGTATTGTGTTGTTAAATATAGTTGGGCGAGTATTGTGTTGTTATATAGTAGGTGTGCGAGTATTGTGTTGTTATATAGTAGGTGGATGAGTATTGTGTTGTTATAAAGTAGGTGGTTTAGTATTATGTTGTTATATAGTAGGTGGATGAGTATTGTGTTGTTATATAGTAGGTGGATGAGTATTGTGTTGTTATATAGTAGGTGGATGAGTATTGTGGTGTTATATAGTAGGTGGATGAGTATTGTGTTGTTATATAGTAGGTGGATGAGTATTGTGTTGTTATATAGTAGGTGGGCGAGTATTGTGTTGCTGTATAGTAGGTGGATGGGTATTGTGTTGTTATATAGTAGGTGGATGAGTATTGTGTTGCTGTATAGTAGGTGGATGAGTATTGTGTTGTTATATAGTAGGTGGGCGAGTATTGTGTTGCTGTATAGTAGGTGGACCACGTAACCACAGGAGATTGTCACGAGTTATGTTCATCTATCATGTGTTAACTATGGAAGGGATAAGAGGAGAGAACTCTAGAACGGATAAAGGAGAAAACTCGTGACAGTATCCAGTGCATGTAACAACCATAAGTCAGTATACCTTTATAATTATGCTCCACGTGCAAATGAGGGTACAATGTATTGTTTCATTACTTAAACGTTATATTATTGTTCTTCATTTTTTTCTTATTTTTTTACGCGCTATACTTGTCACAATCTATACCTGGATACCCTAATATATTTGTTATATCTGTCTATTCTCTTATTTATAGGGGTATGCTCACCGGTGCCTCAATGAATCCTGCTCGAGCATTTGGTCCTGCGATTGTTTCATCAGCGGTAATTGACAATGCATGGGCATATCATTATATATACTGGATTGGACCCGCGCTCGGTGCTATACTCGCGACCTTGTTATACAGGTAGATGTTACATATTTATTTTACATTGTTTGTGATGCAAATACTTACAGCTTATAGTAATCACTCTCGATGACTGCCGTCTTTGTTACTAACCGGTGCTCAATTCGGGGATTGTAAATTTAGCGGCTCCAACTCGCCCAAGATGGGATTCGAACCCACAACATTCGGACCAGGAGTCAGACGCACAACCCCTCGACTACTGCATCTCTGTTGACAGCAAAATCATGTTTATGGTTGTCTTCTTGTGCAAGCTGTTTCCTTGTTGTATGATATGCATGCATATTGTAATTTCATGTAGTATATTCAATTCTAGTTCAATATGTCACTATCTTAATCAATTATTTATTGTTCATTTCTAAATGCGAGGTTGTGACGTAGTTTTTTTAGTTAAAATTTGTTTTGTTTTTCAGATTTTTATTTGCGAGTCCAAGTTCGCGATGGATTGCTAGGACGGAGAGCGTATAGGAGAAAGAATATCATTGTGCAATACGTGTACATTTTTGTATATCATCAAGTTATACAGTGCAACCTCTCCAGAGCGGTCCTCTCTTGAGTGAAACTCCCTCTTAAACAGAAGTGTTGATTTTCCTTGTTGTAATAATTAACTATTATTTAACCTTCCTAATTCAACAATCTCTGACATAGAGCCAAGTGTATCCCTAAGGGTGTTGGTCTGGAGAGATTTTATTGTATATTGATAAACTGTTTTATTTGTGATGTATAAGTATAAATATTTACGCTGATTAGACTAATATTGTAACATGACGGTGCATATGTGTAGTATATTAGTAAGAATAAACTTATTTGCTTTTTTCATAATTATTCAGATTATATCTCAATACAATTTCTACATTAATACAGGGTTTTATATCACGATTTGATCAATATGTAGTATGTGTAAGAAGGATTTACCTGCATAAATAATATGTGTTCACGGATTGTCCCAGAAATTCGAGGACATTGCTGCAAATTTCCACATTAGGCAACTAATTTAATAAAAGTTAATATCTTAGAGCTGAAAATGGCACTACATGAGCCTGGCTGGTTGTGCGACTTAAAGCCCAGTTACAGAAGAATCCACAACATGAATTCCATCACTAGACCTCCCATTTTTAATATTTTAATTATCCGTAAAATTCTACAATTTTGGTAAAATCATGGCTTGACAGTTGGCACACACGTTGATTTTTAAAAAAAACACATATCCAAAAATTATCGACAAAATGCGCGAGTGCACTCCCCTGTTTATTTGACCTGATCAGTCCACTACTTTTATACGGGTTGTTTCCCTTTGTACATTGTACTGGATACATTTGTTCTTAATTTGAACAAATCTTGTTTTATATCACACCACCACTTTACAGTAAGGGCTGTAGTCTGATAACATGGCCCTACCAAGTAGGTAACCAAACTAACGGTAACTGTTATATAAAAATCTTCTGTATGAACTGTAATAAGCAACATATAACTTAAAAGCATTTTGTCAAACATGTACGTCTGTTTATTGCTGACGCAATATTTGCAATGCCATCTGACATTATGAACATTTCCATCCTCCGCAATGACATTTGACTGGTTCCAATACCGCTGTTCAATCAAACGGTTACTTCTAAACGCCAAGGGAAATAACTTTTGCGAAGAGTTTGGAACATTTCACAGTTATTGCCCTTTAAAACAATTGTATAATATAGACCACAATGAATTTGTCATAATGGTGACACACGAAAAACTATCTGATGAAAAAAGTTAAGCCACCATGTTAACTTTCAAAGGCTGTGTACGTCATACATGTAGCAAGAAATGAATATGTTTTCTATATAACCATGCAATAGATCAATATTGTTCGCGTCAATCTGATTTTGCTAAATGAATATCAAGTTCAGCGTGGTGTCAAAATATTTACATTTGTCACACCAGAAGTGTAACACACATCGCGAAATACCCAACTGGTAAAAGATGCCTATATCGCGAAATATGGTATAATTGATAACTGAAAAGTAACTAAGGCATCACAAAAGGAAAGCTTACGAGACCAATACATGACGTGGGAACATGTCTAAAGAACGTAAGACAGTGAAGCGATTTAAGGACTTGAAATCGGATATTAATAACAAGAAATATCTTTAAAAAAGATAAACGGCTTAGATAGAATGATGTCTTCCGGTATGTTAATGAACTTATGTTTTTAAATCCTTACAAAAAATAACTCGGATCTAGACCATATATACTATAATCATGGACCTGTCTTATCAGGGTCATTTTAATGGTTTTATACACGCTTAAACATATAAACTAATACCGGCAAAATTCGAACTGCTAACGAACGCACATCTAACGAAAACCCTACTGGTGCCTCTTGGGTGAAAATATGATTGATCAGATTTTAAAAAGCCCGCTTCGAGGATAACATTTGATTGGTCAAAAATGTAGGTCAAAATCAATGTTATACATCTACGCGCAGAAACACTTTATTACAGTAGTATTAGTACATGCGTAAACTATGTCCTTGCTACTGTTTATATACAGTGAATAAATAGCAGTCTTGTCGGCTCCGCATCTTAAAAATACATATAGGACCGTACTTAGAAATGATTGTTTGGCATACCTCTACACAGCTCAATGTAGTATGGTGGCATACCTCTACACAGCTCAATGTAGTATGGTGGCATACCTCTACACAGCTCAATGTAGTATGGTGGCATACCTCTACATAGCTCAATGTAGTATGGTGGCATACCTCTACACAGCTCAATGTAGTATGGTGGCATACCTCTACACAGCTCAATGTAGTATGGTGGGATACCTCTACACAGCTCAATGTAGTATGGTGGCATACCTCTACACAGCTCAATGTAGTATGGTGGCATACCTCTACACAGCTCAATGTAGTATGGTGGCATACCTCTACACAGCTCAATGTAGTATGGTGGCATACCTCTACACAGCTCAATGTAGTATGGTGGCATACCTCTACACAGCTCAATGTAGTATGGTGGCATACCTCTACACAGCTCAATGTAGTATGGTGGCATACCTCTACACAGCTCAATGTAGTACGGTTGGTAAATAGATACATGTACACAATGTACTTATTTCTTTTGCTTATTATACTTTACAGTCATTCAAGTTCTAACGATTCATGTGCAGCCCAAAAAGTTATCCCCACTTAGACACACCGATAACATTTAAGCAAGGTCATGTGAAGGTGACGATACAAACGAACACCTTTGTAAGGATGACCTAGAAAAAGAAACACAGACTGCTAATATTGTATCTAAACACCATATTGGCACTCACAATAATGCTAATAAACTCGGTTGCTTGCTCAAGAGCAAGTTAGTACTGGTTGATAATTAATTCCAGGAAAACTGGTTAGGTCAAATGGCCGCCGTATATGACTGAACAAATGTATAAAAACAGCGTAAAACCCGACGAAAAAAACACACACAAATAACAACAACACGATATTAACTGATTCTAAAGCATATACGTATTCAACAATTTGAATGCGTTAACAATATTCAACAGACATAATAGACGGATTTCTACGATGGCATAGAGGTGACATTTGTGAATTTTTTTCTCGTTCCCACGACTTAGTATGTTCATATTCGTGAAAGTATTATCATGAAAAAATTAATGAAGTACACACTGTGACACTAGGGAAGCTGTATGGTTCGATTGGTTGTTGTTGGTTTAAACATCATTATGGACTGAAAAATGTGTCGCTGCCTCGAAAGGAGAGCGTCTGTGAAACAGAAGACTGACTTGAAAATACATTCAATAACTCGGCAATTTCCGTCAACTTGACAACATTGCGAAACATGTACTGGAAAGTTGCCCATGTGATCCGGATGAAATATTGCATTCGGATCATTTCGGTTATTTCGATTAAGCTGTAACAATAACTTGACGGAAATTGCCGAATAGTTCCGAATGTGTTGCGTTATGCACTGTTCAACAATCTCTCTCACTGCACTAAACTTGCAAATAGCAATGAAAGTTACGAACATGTACTGGATGCATACAAGACGCGTTTAAAGTTTTCGAGTTATGTACATACATGGTCGGTTTTATAATAAAAAGGTTATCAAACTACAATATCTCGAGGACACCAGACGACACTATGGCATTAAACATATAATGAAAAGAATAATAAATTCTATGAAAACTGAGACGCTTTACAACAAGAAAATCTTACGACGTGTACATGAGCAAAACAGATATGATGTAAACTGATATTCAGACGAAACATTAATATTTCACAATACAATACAACGCAAACATAACTGAAGTTAGCAATTGTTAATGGCACGAGTGACATACATCACAGTAGTAAATAACTAGTCCCTAACACAATACATATAGAAGCTTAAATCGTACAATCCCCCGTTCCTGAAACAGTTACAACCCGCCTTTTGACGTTCAGCTGAACTATTATCATAACACATTTGGTTTATAAATGTTAATTCAAATAGTCAGTTAATCATATCAACATTTTGTTCACCATTGTGATGTTCAAGCGTTGTCCTTCTTAATAGTATAAACCATTACAAAATTGTGAGCTTTCCGAGCTACCCATAACTGCTTCGAAGTTTTGTGGAAATGGACGCTTTGAATAAGATCTAGGTCAAGGAGGTGCTTGATGCGGTTACCATGCTCGTCAGAACTGATCGCGATCAGTCGGTTAGGCGCTTGACACACGTAAAACTCCCCTTTCTCACCGACAGACACTCCGTTAGGGACACCCTCTTCGCCAAGACGGAGGCGAGACACGATCTTTCCATTTCTCATTATCGACGTCACACATCTTTTTCCGACGTCAGAGACAACAATTACAATATCCTTTTCGAGGGAGTTAACACTAATATGCCTTGCTGATCTAAATAAAGATTTCGGAATAGGTAGAGACAGGGGGAACAGTTTCTTTCTACCCATAGTGGAGCTGATTCTACATAAAGTTTTTCCTTCGTAAGAAAGTATTCTTAACTCATTCTCCATAGCGACATAAATCTCACCATCATGGTACATTAGTCCATAACATTTCTTGTCTAAACAAATGGTTCTTGCAATGGACAATGAACCATGTACAAGTATAATGTGAATCATTTTATCTGCTGGACAACTTACGGCGGCCTCAAATTGTTCAATAGCTGTCACATCCCAAGGTTCAGACTCTAGCTGTATATACGAGTGGTAGGATCCGCTTGCATCAAATAACTTCACATTTAAATTCGCTTCATCCGCAAGAAGAATGCTTCCGTTTGGCATCGAACATATACCAGTGATGGAGCAGCACTTTGTATCACTCTGACTACGGACATACACTTCACGACTGAGCATAATTTGAGATTTTGAAATATTTTGATCAATCGACACTGATATTATATCTTCACCTTCTTCTTGTATATCATATAGTGTGTTTGAAGCAAGTTGTTGATCAGGTGCATTGTTATTAAGATTGGCGTGAGCTGATTCTACAAGAGGATGCATTGCAAGGGTAGGGTCTGTGCCGAAATGTGTTCCACCGGTAAGATTGTGCGTATTTCTGTCCTCATTTGGTATGGTGTCAGTTGAGCTCAAAGCGCACAAACGTTTTAGAGGCTTTCTTGCAGATAGGCGTTCATGTCTTCCATTGTCGTTGTTTGTCTTCAGAAGACTTTGATTTGCTGGTGTACCGCTCAAATAGTCAAAACTTGAATCTTCCGGTGTGACTTCAACAATAGATTTTGCCAGAGCAAAATCTCTTGTTAGCAATTCTGAGTCAGATGGTTGTGCTACAGATGTTTCACAATCACCTGGTCCTGCTTGGCTCGACCTGGTCACCACCTTATGTTTCATTTCTGGTTCACCAGTCTTGGGTTCTATCGCCGATGTTGCGTTGCTATGTGTCTCCTGATTTAGAAAATTAACATTTTCACATTTTCTATGGAACAAAGCAGCACATAGACTGCAAAAGTGAGCATCGTGGTCTGAACATTCGAATTCAACGACACGATCATCATGGCACGCACACAGTGTTCGAACATTTTGGAAAGTTTGCTGAGTTTGGTGACAACCTCTCTCTTGTTTTATCTTCATCTCGTCTACCACACCTTTCAAAGCGAAATTCAGAGGGAAGTTTTCCGCCCAGGAGTAAGGGTGCATGCCTTTAAAAGGTGGCTTTGTGAACGCCTTGCAGACGGCGCATTTAAATCCATTTTCATCGCTTGCTTTATTCACACTTGTTATGTAACTGCTCAAACATTCCATGCAGTATGTATGCATGCATGGTAAGGTCCTTGGATCAGACAATAAATCCATGCACACTGGACACGTGACATGCTCCTCGTAAGAACGTCTGGACTGAACACTTGCCATTATATACTGTGAACGTATTTCTCCTTTGCAATATTCCAGATTATATTCAGTGGATAACAGATGCTAACTCGTCTAATTATCGAAAAAAATCCCATAAATATGATGTGTTAAGTCCTACAAAAATCCAGATGTATTTTGTAACTTCAACAATAGCGTGTTATTGTAACCTCCTAAAACCTTCGCTGTATTATCTTTTGTAATCTTTTACCACAATACATACGGGTTCATAAAGCGAAGTAGTTATGTTGAATATACCCCACACTTTACGACCTGTCGATATTCAAATGAATACTGATGGCTGTCGCAATGTTTTATAATGAGCAACGTTATTGGTGTGCGTTACTATAGTAGTTTGTTGCTAATATTGTCGTCTGTTTGATTATCTGGCAAATAAATTCTACGATCTATTCCCCTGATATTAGTGGTGATTTACATCTGATCATCTGATCCGAGAAATGTGTAAATGAACTAAGAAATAGTTTAGCATTCAAGTCGTTGCCTGATTAGCTTCATGATGTACACTGCTTTGTTCATCCGTTTTGAAATTCAGCATTCATATTTATAGTAGGCTATATGCTTTAAAAGTTGCTTCTTCGTATCAGTGATATGATGATAATTAATATCCGGTACATCTTTTCATAGATATCATAATTTTTTATGATCTCTAAGGATCTTTCACGTCTATATTGCGATCGTAAAACTGACTTGGTCATTGTCTTTTTTTCATCGGAATACAAATTCGACCGACTCAGTTTTTAATAAACTATATACTTTAACTTATGATAAAGCTTATTACATATTCAGAATTTACGAGCCACATGTGTGACATCCGACACTTCTTTGGTAATGTGTTTTTTATTGCATTTGTACAAAATACTCGATTTTACGAAATATTATTTCGTAACTACGAAATCGTCGTAAGCAGTTTTTTCGAAATATGTTTCGATTTTACAAAAAAGAATTTCGTCAATACGAAAATTATTTCATTTTTTAAGAATTATTATTGAGTAAATATTAATTACGAAATATATTTCGGTTTCACTAAATGATATTCGTTATTACGAAAAAATCATACATTACAAGAAGGGTCGAATTTCTCTTTAGGGGCTCCGTAAGAATGAGTCAAAAACAATACTTCAATAATATTTCCGCTTTCATATCGCATTCACAAACATCAAAACTTCATTCAGTGAAAAACGATATAATTATTTCCACACCCAACCCAGCAGCACTAATGATAACACACAAGCTTCATACTAAGAATATAATAATTGCCATTTAACTGCAATATTTATGCCTGGTATAGAATTATAAACTTAAATCGATAATGTTTTCTGTTACACAGTCATATATTTCCAATAACGGAAATTAAGCTAGGTAACGTGATCCAAGGCAGGAACAAAAAATGTGGAATACCTGCATGCAATCTGTTCGTCATTATATTGATTTTGTAAATCTTGATGTTATATATATTACATATTGGTCACGATTTTCTAAAAGCCACCACACAGGAATCACGATCTCCAAGAAATAAAACTGTTCACCTCGCTTATCTCCCCTGGTAGTTCATTAGTTCACTGCGTAGAAATTGACAAGAAACAGTACATGTGTACCGAGGTGGTGTTGGTGAAAGTTTCTCTTAGGACCAGACTACTTGTCGCCTTAAGTCAACTCTACTTTTAATAGCACTTTCGTAAAAAGCTGTAAAATCTGTATTCAATGAAATATGCGATAACTATTAAGTGTGATTAACTGCAGCCACCACTGGATTGTTAAACAACAAATGCACGAGAGCGTCACGTGCACATCGTATGAAATATCAGACACCTTAACTAGGATGTTTAGCGAACACAAGCAAGTATCGGGAGAAACTCTAAACTCTTTATAAAAGAACATGATATAGATATAACATTCAGGCGTTTGTCATGTTAAAGTCAATCATACAGAAGGGCAATTTTGCTTTTATAATACAGCGCAACTTCATAATCCTCACCCGTTTCGACATGATAACATAAATCATAGAACAAGCATTGTCCGGGGTAATCCTTTGATAATAAACTTGGGTTATGCCATTTTGAAAAGTCTGTTTTGCTCATTTCTGACAATTTGATTTGTCATTTTAGAGGCCGAAAACCATAGCGGTATATATACGTTGGAACATTTTAAAGAGCACTTGTAATATAACTTATTCCTGAGCGTCTGGCACCGCGTAAGTTTTTATATATCAAGTTCCAAGTTTTAACCACTGCACTGCTACCCTCACCGCGATGTCTTCACAACGGATTTTGAGCGAGTGTCCATGTTGAAGTTGAAGCTAATGTAACCTCTATACTAGCGCCGAATTTTGCGCATTTTAAAGGAGCGGTAAATCGACAACTACCAATTAATTTGGTGTTACCTTTACAACATATCTACTGTTTTGCTATAATTTTGTATTACAAGCTCCGCAAACTTTTGAGACTCCGTCCGAACCATTTGATGCCTTGCGCATGCGCATATAAGTTAATTTTGTGAGGCATTATTTTTTTATATTTTTAATACAGCGACCAAATTCGACGTTAGGTCTATACATGAAGTCATTACAACGTTACTAAAATAGTCGTATGACACGTACCTACCTTTCTTTTTGTAACAGCTTATAACAAATGTTCATCAACTTTAATAACTGATCCCTAAGTTAGACTATATCTTTGACAGTATCACGGACATATAGGTCCGTGACAGTATCAAATATAGGGCGCCGACTAATACAAATTTATACTCTGTTTACATAGCTGTACTGCAAGGGGAGATAACCGCTGCGTGGAGTTTGAGAATTTTGCATTCGGCACGCCTCCGTCAATATCGTTCGAATGTAACGCATGCGCGTTTGGATCGCATTCCTGACAACGAAACTTTCGTTTTTGCTGTCACATTCGTCAAAATGGCAAATATTGAAATAAAAGAAGGGGAATTTACTTCCACAATATATGGAATGGTACGTATTTATGATTGTATTCAATACTGCATGTTATAGTTGTCAAACTTATTCATAGATTGCTGGTAACATCCACAGCAGTGGCACAGGTACTAGACTGTTCGATATTCGTACTGGAGTTTTTCGTAACGATAAAGTCAAGAATTGAAATCTTCCTATCAGAATTCGTATAGAAGTGTAAGCTATTGAATGCCATTTTTTAAAAATGTTGTGTATCACAGAGTTTGTAGTTGATGAAATAAAATAGATATAATATAATGCAGTAAATAAAGGCTAGCACTCAAAGATAAATTTTCCAGGTAGGAAAAATAGAATTCTACCTAGCACTACGTAGGGAAATGATGGTGCCGTTTCTTAAACATAGGAAAAGTAGACCCTATCTTTGGATTGGTTGCGTGATCCGATAGGACTAGCTTTGCTAAAAACGTGGCGTTCATGTTGAACAGTGTCATCTGGTCTGGCAGGCGCCATTGTGTATCTAGCAAAGCGATCAAGTGTTTTTGGACAGCTACCTTTTTTATATAGGCTTACTTTACGCGCTTACTTCCCCTACCTCTACAAACGCCAGTCCTGCACCCAACGTGTTTGTGCTTGTGGATACCTTACTATTTAGTTGCATACACTCTTTTTGGTTCATGGTGCATGTTGATCATATGTGACATTAAATAAAAGAAAACTTCCTTATCTTTACATCTGTAGCTGACTGAGTGCCCCAAAAATATTGTTAACTATTCCATCCCTGATGCTCATCATATTTTCACAGTATAGTGCTGATTATTATCGCGTTACTTCCTGTTTCGCGGTATTTTGAAAAAAATATACATTGAAACAATTTGGCGTAATAGGAAAAATACAGAAAAATATGGTATCTTCAGCATTAACTAACTGTATAATATTTGAAAGAAGAAACTGAACAAAAAAAATCGAAGCTAAGTTTTTCTTCCGTTACGTTATTTCGCTAGTACCGCGAAAATACAAGTAAGCAGTTTACTATATTGGCGTAAAGACATGAGATGTAAGATGGCATTACAAGTTCATAACGTCCATTTTTTTAACATGGCCATAAAAAATCCGCATGTTGGTGGATAAAAATGAATAATTTTAATGATACTGGAATTGGAGCAGGCAATGCTCAGCCATCTTAAAATGGGGTGCAAAGTCGAGACAACAATAATTTGGTGGGCAATAGGAATAATGACAAATTAAATGTGTTGATCTGTTTACTTCAATTATATAAAGTAAACAAGATGAAGAAGTTTTAATGTATAACTCAAATTCACTATTTCTTTCATTATCATGTTTACCTAAATATCGATTATATGGGTGTTGTAAGCAACCTATTTATCCGTTCATAATTGAAAATATTAATTAAACAACCTTCCCACCCTATACCCAATATAATGGATAAATTGATAATGAAAGTGTTTTTTTTGGGGCCGAAATTTGGACCCATTCCCCTCACTCAAAAGTATGTTTTTTCCCCTTTTCTCAGTTAAAATTCCCCTCCTACAGCTTTGTTTTTAAATTGGAGATATGTTGCCAGTATTGTTGATATTTTTTGTCAGAAAGATAGAAACATTGACCTGTAATGAAACTAACCAATCTGTTACCATATTTACATGTTTACATCACTGCAACAAAGAAGTGTAGTGAATATAGACATAGAAAAATATACTTTAAATGCACATTATTTTCACCCTATTTTCCCCCCACAACGCTATTTTCCCCTATTTAAGGGCCCCGCCACCATTCCCCTAGAAGTGAAAAGAAACAGTGTACTAGGAGTAGGAATATTGATAATTAATTGATCTACATTTTCAGATTAAAGATGCAAGATTCAGTGAAGCTGTACAAGTTTTGAATAACCAACTTCAGACTCATCAAAGGGTAAGAACCAGAATTGAGTTGTTTTGAATTTGTTGTTTACATAGAGTTTAAATCAACAGTAATTTAGTTATAAATACATGGTGGGCAGCTGACTTAACAAGAGATTCTGGGTCACCAACCATCTGGTACTTCCCCGCTGTTTGGCAAGCAGCTGACAACTTCCCCACCCTTATTTTGGATGTAACAGACACAATAAGCTTACATGTCCAGCCCCTATCTCAGAGGTCAGAATGCGCAGACATGTTTGCCTCAATGTGTGCTCATCTCTTTGTATGAATGTAGAAAACATTTAATAATTTTTGAGTAGCACTCGTCACTCTGTTAGTTTTTTAAGTTGTATTGAATGTGTAAAATTTTATAATCTTAAGCCCACAGTTGTATGAATCATTGTCATCATGTCATTCTTGTATTACAGTTTCAATTGTATATTTCAGTCAAGAGCTGCACTGTCACTTCTAGGATACTGTTACTATCAGATGCAGGATTTTGTGAATGCCTCTGATTGTTATGAGCAGTTATCAAATATGCATCCTGAAGTGGAGGAATATAGAGTGTACTATGCTCAAGCTCTGTATAAGGCTTGTTTATATGCAGAAGCCATGAAAGTTGCTTGTCAAATAGATAATCCAGCAAGACAAGGAGAGGTAAGTCCATGTGTTGTAACTTTTATTGTCTTATCATGCTCCCTTTAGAAGAAGAAGTTTGTGTATTGTTTGTTCATGTCGGTCTGCAGAGGGCAGCATATTCCTAATTTTATGGGAGTGAAGGTGAGAGAACGAGGTCACATTAAGACACCATATTTGATTAAAAACTGGAGAATTCTTTGGCCTACTGGCTATCGTTGGGAGCGTATTTGTTTTACAAACAGTTCCGGTTTAGTTTAATTTCTGGCACTGAATCATAAGACATCATGTGATATATGCCCTACCACCATGACTGTCCTATATGCGTATGATTATGATGTTAATTTACAGAATTTGAGTATAATAAGGTGTCGTTGTCTCTGGTGGAATTTAAAACAGTATGGTAATGATGTCAAACAGAGATATGAAAGATCATGTTTGTATTGGATAAAATAATACAATTCAACAGCTACTTGTAGTAATACTGCTCTTAAGCCTTTGTTATGTGTTTTATTTGTATTAATAAATAATTTATTATTCAGGTAATCAAACTTCAAGCTGGTATTAAATATGGAGAGGAAGATTTACCTGGTGCTAAGGTAATGTACATAAATACTATCCTATGTGTTTTCTCTTGTTCCAGTATTTTACAATATATTCACATATTGTTGAAATGGTTTTTGGTTGACTGTAAAGAGAAACTACTGCAAAGGAGTTTGTGTTGAAGACTATATGGATTGTTTCCCTTAATTGTGACTGCTGTGTCTGACTCTATGAATGAAAAAGTTCCAAATATGGCTATTTCTGGGTAGATTTTATTAGGCTTTTTAACAGGCCTGTAGATAATTCAACATTTAGAAACATGCTGTTTGCCATTGGGAACAGGACCGCACCACAGCAATAAAAACAGCTATAACCACAACTGATTTATTGTATGCTATTATATATAAATTACTTTTTGTTTTTGGTATGATTGATGTATCTTTCCACATACATAAAGGTGTTAAGGTTGAATGTAAAAACAGCAAATGTAATTGTGGCATGATGAAGTGGGGTTTGTTGTTTGTCAACAGATTCTGTATACTGCAGCAACCAAACAGACTTGATTGATGAATGTAAACTATTGCTTTTACGTCAGTGGAGAATTGAATAGATTTGTTAAGTAATTGTGATAGTAAAGCAGTGTGTACTATATATACATATTCCTGTATTCGTGTATTACAGAGTTTGGTTGAACAATGTCCAGCTGATGATCCTGATACAGAGATCAATCTAGGATGTTTACTCTTTAAGGTATGATTTATATACATGTTTTATATTAACATGTTAACTATACTATGCAAATGATAATCAGGATTCGACACTACCTAAATCACCGCAGCACTACCTTGCATTAGAAGTTGAATATTCCTGGGGACTAGTTGAATGTTGAGACATAACCATTGACAAATTAAGCTTTAAAGTACAAAAAGGAAAAGCAATATGTTGGATCAAACAGTTTCACACCCCTTATTGTCTTTTTTTTATACCTTTTTCCACTTTTCATAAGAACACTCCTTATTTCGTTACTGCATACATGTGAACTCACATATGTCAGATATGACAGTTGGCAATAAAATTGTTACTTGGGCACTTTTTAAAGGGATGACCCCCAGATTACGAATTAAATTGCTGAATATTGTTATTAATAGCTTATTATACAGAGACAGACATACTCATATTGAAAAATTTAGCCACGAAAAAAAGTTTCCCGTCTTGAGTCTCAATCTCCCGCTTTTCCTTCTGAAAAGGTTCACATGTATGGTACTGGTCACTGTTGTCAGGACCACCTAATTTACTTGAGGACTTCTTCATTTTGAAATTCTCTAGTCCTGTGGACTACCAGGTTGCAAGTCTGTGTCTAACCCTGATCATACTGATATTAATGCTACAGGTAATGCTGGCCGAATCAGTTATACTGTACACATACCTCAAATAGCTTTGTACTTTTTTATGCCCTTACTCTGAAAAGGGGGGGCATATAGATTTGCCCTTGTCCGTCCTTCCGTCCGTCACAAAATCTTGTGTCACTCATATCTCTAAAACAATATGAGCTGGAGTCATTAAACTTTACAGGAATGTTCACCAGCATGTGAAGTTGTGCACCTGGGGTTTCATGTTTGGCTGTGCCCAGTAAGTGCAGAGTTATGGTCATTGACTTAGTTAAAATATAGCCTACAGAGTATGCAATCTTGTGTCACTCATATCTCCAAAAGTATATGAGCCAGAGTCATTAAACTTTGCAGGAATGTTCACCAGCATGTGTAGTTGGGGTTTCATGTTTGGCTGTGCCCAGTAAATGCAAAGTTATGGCTCTTGACTTATCTCCAAAAGCATATGAGCCAGAGTTATAAGACTTTACAGAAATGTTCACATGCATGTGTAGTTGTGCACCTGGGGTTTCATGTTTGGCTGTGCCCAGTAAATGCACAGTTATGGCCCTTGACTTAGTTAAAACATAGCCTACAGAGTATGTAATTTTATGTCGCCCATATCTCCAACAGTATATCAGCTACACTCACCAAACTGTACCGGAATGTTCACCAACCTGTATAGTTGTGCACCTGGGGTTTCGTGTTTGCCTGTGTCCAGTAAGTGCGAAGTTATGGCCCTTGACTTATCACCATAATCAGTACAGTTGATCACTTGGTAATTTTGATATCCATTCACAAACTATGACCAGGATAATAGCATTTGCTTTTGTGACAAAGGCTGCAAGTGGGGGCATCTGTGTCCTATGGATGCATTCTAGTTTAAGTATTCCTTTAGTAAGTATTCATAATCCTATCTTGTAGTTTGTAAGAATTGAGGCCCTTTTTGCATAACAAAATTGCATCGTTTGATTGTGTTTTTGTTTTGGGTTTAAGTTAAAATGCAAATATTTGTTCTGACAGTTGGTAAGATGTGTTAGTTGAGTACTGTAAGTATAAATGTTGACATTGTTATGTCTTGTTGTTGGGGTGGTGATAAAAGTATAACCGTTTGTCACTCCAAGGTATGAGTTAATAAATCTGAGTTTGAAGACAAGTCTCAAAACCCAAGCCTTTGATTGGTTGTTTCTGAGCTCTGTCTTAAAATTGACTTATGATGAGGCTTCATTCTGAGACTGGTCTCCAGAGTGTTTATACCCTCAAGTCTGGTCCTAGTTTACCTAAATTTGGATTTTGGAATGATAGAAACTATCTTGTTTTATTAAGTTTTGTTGAAGACAGAGGTGGATCTAAGTATGGATGTTATGTTACATCTGTGTTTGTTTATCTACAGGTGTTTGTTTATTGTTGTAAGTTGTTTTATGTGTTGGGTCTCATTTTAATGACATATATCCAGATGTTTTACCTTTCTTTTTGTGAAGTGAGACAATGAAGATGTTTGTGTTAAATGTATGTGTGCAAGTTGGGGAGTCACATAACACTGTATGGTTCTTTACTACAGGGTGTCCAAAAAGAAAGTTTACAGTTTTAATGTCTATTTATTACATCTTTACTTTCTTATATAACAAAGAAAACCTGTACATGTATAGACAATAGATGTAAGTTTTATCTTGTGCAAGTTTTAAGATCAACACTCATATATTTTTCAGAAAAATTTCAATTTACTAAAAGTACCTAATTTTGTCCACGACGTCAATTTCATAATTTATGACGTTTTCAAGATGTCTGCCCTTTTGAAGCTTCCCTACTCGTACTCGCTCTTTGAAACTGTTGATCACATTTGCGCAAATGTCTACACTTATCTTCCTTACTTCTCTCCTGATGTTTCTGAGGAGCATAGATGTGTCCGTTGGCTTTGGTTTGTGCACTAAGGACTTCAGATAGCCCCACAGAAAAAAATCACAAGGATTGAGATCTGGGCTATAGGCCGGCCATGTCACACCACAATCCTTCGCCTCTGGGTATTTTCTGGAAATAACTCTATCACCAAACTTTTCATATAACGCATCTAACACTTTTGTTGCAGTGTGCGGCGTTGCCCCATCTTGCATGAACCAAACATTATTCATATCTATAGATCGTCTGTTGAGTTCGGGAATGAATTTATTGTTCAACAGAGCCAAGAAACGCTCGGAGTTTACCGTATCACTAAACACATATGGACCAATCACTCCATGTGACGACATAGCACACCACACTGTGACCTTCTCACTATGTAATGGTTTCTCAGCGAAACAATGAGGCTGCTCACTTGCCCAGAATCTCATGTTTTGCTTGCATACATGTCCAGACAATAGAAAATGCGACTCATCACTAAACCAAACATCTTGGAAAGCGTCGGCGTAATTCTCCACAACGTCAGAAGCCCAGCGGCAAAATGTTTATCTTTCCACTTGAGCAGTGATGGATAAGCTTTGCATGATTTGTATTTTGTATGGGAATAGTTCTAAATCCTTTCTCATTATATTATGCACAGAAGATTTTGAAATACCTGTCTCTGATGATGTGCGCCTTATGGATTTTTCAGGACTTTGTTGCAACATGTCTTGGAGCGCGCTAACATTTTCGTCGCTTCTACTGGTCTTTGGTCGACCCGACTTTGGAGCATCTTTTACTGTCCCAAGTTCTTCAAACTTTCTAACTATCTTGTAGATGTTCACTCTACTCACACTCATGTTTTTATATGCGTATTTAAACTTCCTTTGTACCTCGGTAACACTTTTAATTTCATAATAACGTTTCACGATAAAAATACGCTGATCCGACGTCAGACGCGCCATCTTGAAAATAACAAGTTTTAGCATGACGTCATGACGTCGCAACGTTACATATTTTAGCGCGTAAATTTTACACGTCATTAAAACTTGAGCATATATGCTTTAAAATGATGTATTTTTCATTAATATGGCTCAATATTTAATAAAGTTATAAGGGGATGAAACTGTAAACTTTCTTTTTGGACACCCTGTAATTGAAAAATCCTAAAACAATTTCGCAAAATATGCTCTGATCGCCTCGTATAATTTAATCCAGTATTAATTCATGTATGTTTTCCATTTCAAAAGCTCAATTTTATTTAACATAGGCATTGAACTATCAGAAATACTGTTCATAAGTTATTTATATCTTCAAAATTGGATAAATACAGTTCAACGTTTCCTGAGTGGCCTCTCTTCAGCAACAACCTCATCGTATGAATTTTTCCTGATGAATAAATTTACTGTCAATTTAACATCTCTGGAGCAACAACCTCTAGACAACAGTCAAAATGTGCATTGTCTAAAGGGAGTTGCTTTAGAGAGGTTGCAGTGTACAGAGATGTGTTTAGTGAATTATTATTATGTTGTATTTTACAGGAGCATCGATATGAGGAAGCTTGTCATAAGTTTACTACAGCCATACAGATACTTGGATATAAGCCAGATCTGTCGTACAACATAGCGTTATGTCACTATATGATGAAACAATATGCTCCCGCTCTCAAACATATAGCAGACATCATTGAGAAAGGTATCCGGGAACATCCAGGTAATCTATTTCTGTACCACAGACCTTCGGTGAATGTTTGAATCTTTTTTTGATGAGTAATTTGTACATTTTAATATCCATGTTTTCTGTAAAAGTAATAATTATCAGAATGTATTGGACTATACTTATTCTTTGTAAAAAAAAACACCACTGAGAAATAGGGCCCTGTTAATTTTTCCTTGGTCCCAACGGTATTATTATGGAATGAACCGTATGTTTTTAAGTGTCTTGCAAGGTTGGATGGGCTCAATTCATATTAAGTAAGCATGGGACAATAAAATACAGGTCGAGTTATGGTTCTTTATATGACTTACAAAATTGGTATGGACACATGTAGTTCTTTATGGAGTAATGTTTCTTTCTGATTCTGTTGACATTTCATTTACAGTTACCTTGCTAATTATCTTTTTACTTAAATACAATGTTTATATTTAAATATAGAGTTGAGTGTTGGGATGACAACTGAAGGAATAGATGTACGTAGTGTTGGTAACTCACTGATTCTACATGAGACAGCATTGGTGGAAGCCTTCAACTTGAAAGCTGCTATAGAATATCAACTGAAAAACTGTAAGATTCTTATTGTATGATAAATTCTGTTATATGTAACATGCTTAGATAATATGCTACAATTTGTTGTTTAATTTTCTGGTGTGTTATCAGCTGTTTGAAAAAAATCAGGTGCTAAAGTTGTGTAGGAGTTAACTGCCTTGATATAATTTGGTCAGATGAAAGAGAGAGGATAAGTTGCTACAGAGAATGCCACACACATAAGACATTGTCTCTTCACACAGACTTCCGGGAAAACAACAATCCATAAAACATAAGGCATTTGAGGGTACTTACGAAAGACCATACATTGAAATTATTGAAAATGCACGAAGATATACAAGATATATGTAAGAAGCACGACTTACAATGTTGGTTTGCTCCAAAGGGAGGCATGTCGTGTTTACACTGCGTTTGTCTGTCCGTCTGATACACTTCATGTCTTAGTTGTAATTTCTAAAGGATTTGTATGATTCCTATGAAATTTAAAATGTGTTATGTGTTATTTTAGTCCTTGAAGGTCAAGCTTACAGGCACGAGTACTTCACTTCAGTGGCATTGATCAGTTCATAGTGAAATATATCATGTTAAAACGTTTGTATATTTCAAAATGAATGGTTATCGTATGTTCTATATGTGTTTATTGTACAAACAGTTGAAGCGGCATGTGAAGCATTAACTGATATGCCTCCAAGAGGAGAAGAAGAACTGGACGCTGTCTCGCTACATAACCAAGCCCTTATGAACATGGATTCTGATGCAACACAGGGATTTGAGAAATTACAGTTCCTTCTTCAGCAGAATCCATTTCCACCAGAGACATTTGGCAACTTGCTTATACTCTATGTTAAATATGAGGTGAGTTCCATGTTCTGTAAACAGCTGTATAAATGCTGTCTCCCCTACTTAGCATCCCTGTCAGTTTTCATGGAAAAAATGCTTAGCTGTTGTTCCAAAACTAAATCCTGAACAGCACAAATGTTGATTTTTATTGAATAATATATATTCAATTATAAATAAAACTCCAGTGATTTCATTGGTTAAAGGCTCGCGTATAGGATTCTATATACACGGCGCTGACAGGGTATATGACGTTTTTCCCTTCATGCGCCTCGTGACAATTTTCGATGACAGCTCGACTCGAAAACTTTTATCTCTAGATATCTGCAAGTTACTAGAAATTGACAATTGATCTTCACACATGATTCAATAAATATTGAACAGAGTACATGTGTGCTAGTATTAATATTCAAAACGATAGATTTTTTAAGGTTTGAGCCAAATTCAGTTCGATAAAGTCCATGAGATCAGACACTTGAAAATAAAAATTAGAGTGCAAGCGCGCGCTTAACCATGTATATTGAGGTACCTTACGGGGTAATGCAATTAATTTTCAGGCATTATAACGTGTGAGTGAAATAAAAGAAATTTGATCTACAACAAGTAATTCCCGATAAATTTTTTAAGGAATACGTTTAATAACTGATATTTTACAAAACTAAAATACTCTAAACAATTTTATGAACCAAAAACACCAAAAATACACAGATCTAATTATTACATCTAGAGAGCTAGGCATCGAAACATTGCTTGTTTAACTAAATTCGTATGAAAACACGGAATTGCAGGATTATAAATTCGTTTTACAGGTTGTTGACAGGGTATATGGGGGAATATAACCAGTCTGCGATTCATATAACCCTCGGCTAACGCCTCGGGTTATATGGCACACAAACTGGTTATATTCCCCCATATACCCTGTCAACAACCTGTATAACTAATAATATACACGGCGCTGACAGGGTATATGACCTGCAAACTAATATCCCCTCCATGCGCCTTATGACCATTTTTGCGGATGGCTCAACTTTATAACTTTAATCGCTTGATGTCCGCAAGTTTCTAGAAATTGACAATTGATCTTCATACATGAGTCAATAAATATTGAAAAGATTACATGTGTGCACTTATAAAATATTCAAAACGATAGGTTTGAGCCAAATTCAGCTAGATAAAGTCCATGTGATCAGACGCATGAAAACTAATTTTAGAATCCAGCGCGCGCTTAACCATGTGTATTGAGGTACCTTATGGGGTATACAATACAGGCAATATATGTGCGAGTGAAATATAAGAAATTAGGTCTACAGCAAGTAATTCCCGATATGTTTTAAAAGGAATACATTTGAATAACTGATAGTCTACCCTATGGTACGAATAACTAATACACAATATAAAACATTTTTGACTTGTAGCGATGCACCTTGGCTACGAGAGGCCGTTTATTAAATAATAAAGCAGTTTGATACATATTAACATATAACCAATGTTTCCGTAATGTATATCAGGTCAGATTAAAAACCAGAGATAAAATTTCATTTTTGAATGTAAAAAGCTCTGGAATACTGTACCTGCATCTTTCTATTATTACCATTGTTAAAAACAGAATCAAAATATTTCCCAAATTGAAAGATTACCGTTGACTTTTGTAAATTTCATATTAAACATCCTTTAAAATTATAATCGTAGCGAGATTATCTAACAGTTTTCATATCTAAGGTTAATTCATATTTTATCTTGCCGTACTGATATCAACGAAATAAAACTGATAATTGTTCAATTTTTGAACTTGAATGACGTTTATTGCTCCAGGTGCAAGCTAGAACTGATTTACTTTTCACCAGTTTACCCGATACCCGGTCAAACAAATTTTCATTGGACAATTTGTTGCATAAACAATTAGCCATTGGTCAGTTCTACCAATGTATCTTACTAAAGTGGTTTATTTAACCGTAACGGTGCAGACATAACTTTTCCGCTAAACTACGTAACGTGGAAAAGTAAAAATTATACGTAACATAACTAAAACACTCGAAACAATTTTATGAACCAAAAACAGCAAAATTACACAGATCTAATTATCAGATCTAGAGCTAGGCATCGAAACATTGCTTGTTAACTAAATTCTAACGCCTCGGGTTATATGGCACACTGACAGGTTATATTCCCCCCATATACCCTGTCAACAACCTGTATAACTAATACTATAATGATACATGCTTTATCTGATACATGTTCTTATAAATAAATGTTGCTTGTTTTATGTTCTATGGATATTTACAATTGTGTAATGAATGTAATATTTGTCAATGTGTTTATATATATCTGAAATAAAATCATATTATTACAGTACTATGATCTGGCAGCAGACGTACTGGCTGAGAACGCTCATCTAACCTACAAATTTTTGACAACAGTAAGTTTTTATTTTCTAAGTGATTTATACTATACTATGTATTAAATTCATTTAAATTTCAAGCTTATTAGCTGTATAGTTTATATTACTGTTGTTACGAAATGAACAGAAAAGGAGACAGAATCGATGTACAATTCCAAACAATTGAATTAACAATCATGCAGTCATTGTGTTGCATATGTCTTGTGTTTCTGGAGGTATTCATTTACCTTTATTTTTCTGGTGTGGTTGACCAACCGTCAGTCTGTTGAACTATCAGACGTCTGTAGAACCCAACTTTCAGCCATATATCTATCAAATGTGAAATAAATCCTCTTGATTTATAGATGTATGTTTTTATAAGTTAATGCATACATACATTAACTACGTACTTATATGTTTCAGTACTTGTATGATTTTCTCGAAGCTGTGATAACAAGACAAACGTCCCCTGAAGAGGCTTACAGGAAACTAGATGAGATGGCAACAAAACAAACAGAAATTCTCCGCAAACTTACCAAACAGGTGACTAGTTGCTTCCACATAGCTTTATATACATTTATGTTCATGGGAGAAATCTTAACTTATTTATCTACTCATAAATAAAGAATCTGATAGAATTGTCTCCCTTTGCTCTCTCAATGTTGTAAAGTCTAGAAGTCTTGTGGTGTAGACATTCATAAAAGCAGTTGTCCTGTTTCATCATTCAAAGTCACTGACGGGTGACATACACATCTAGGTGTGGGTACATCCATACTTATCCCCTTCTATTTCAAGGTGACTTGACAGTCTGTTATTTCTGCCATCTATCTAGGTTTATCTGATATCACTAGACTTTAGGTCAAGGTCACACCGATTGAAAAAATACAACATATAAATGAAGACAACCCAACATGTACTGCAACATTTTTTGTGAGCCCACATGTCAACATGAGTCCAGGGTCCAGGATTATAACCGATACCAACACAGAAATCGCAAATTTTAAAATTTGCTCTTGTGAGTTTATATCAGACTCATATTGGGTGTGAAAAATGTATGATCATATTAAATGAGTGCTGAATTTTCTTCGTGGTCAATTTTCTTAGAGATTTGAGTGTAAAATGAACTGTGGGAGTAATTGTTAAATCTGAGTGTGGAGTGTTTCTTATAATCACTCTAAACTCTCAAAGATAATGGACTAACAAGAATATACAGGACTCATTTGACATTTTCATGCATTTTCCTTTTTCAAATTTCCACTGTCAGACCACAAATAAAGTGCCGAGTACCGAGTGTAAATATCCATTACAATCCTGGGCCAGATCATTCAGACAGCATGCTACTTATGGGTTGAAATCAAATACTCAAAAATTGTGATAACCATTTCAGTCCCAAACCACAGAAATAATTTCTCTGCGGAAATAACTAGATATATGTTATTTACAAACACACCAATTTCAGTTCCAATCCACAGAAATAATTATTTTGCAGACATAACCAGGTAAATGTAATGGCAAGCATTTTTCATCCTTACAATGACTCACTGATGTATGTCTTGCTGCGTGTAGAAATGATATTTCCTGTATAAAACACGATTTATTATAGATACAAATGATCAGATATAATTATAAACTCAACAAACCAGACATGGAACAAGGAATCTAGAAGTATTATATATAATTGAGAAGCTATCTTGTGTATTGATGGACGAGATGATGTCTAGTATTTATTTATTGGAGTAATATTCAGTTCCTATGAAATCTTACTGCAATAAAGTAATGTTTTGTCTGAATTGATGCATTCTTCTGCTTTGCGTCTTTGATCGAGGAAAACTGCTGTTATGTGAAGAGCAGTATAACATTTGTTTAATGTAGTTATTTAAATGATGTATTTGATTCCATATTGATATTTGCAGATATATGTTTGTCTGCAAGATACATAACAATATTTATTCTAAAGTCAAATAAATTTGTAGTAAAGGTTTACAGAAATGTTACAAGCCAGGAACAGTTGTGTCTTGGAGGGTGTCATCTCACCCAAAATCCAGATTTTTTTTAAGACATGAACTATCTTGGTGGGTTTAAGCAGTTTCATTTTTGAAAATTTATTATTTTATTAACTAATAACCTTGAACTAGAAGTGTTCAATAAGGTAAAAATTAAAAACGACCAACTTCGAATTGTTGTAACTTTTGTTATAGAAGAGATATTTTCATAATTCAAACATTATACAGAGGTATTAATGTGCTGTTTAATGTACACTAATTTCTGTAGTCATGACTTACTGGTATGACTTCAAAATTGACTTGAGATGCTACATTATTTGACAGATTTTCAATGTATTGATTTTTTAATAAAAAGAGGGTGCAAATGCAGCGGATGCACCCCCGTCTTAGTTAGCCTTGGTTAATATTGTAAAATTCGAAAGAAGTGAATATGATGTTGATAATTGTCTTGCTACAGATGGAACGTATAGTGAGAACAGTAAGTGATTGAAAGTACATAATCCTATAGTACTGACGTTCGTCACCTGGCTTGTGTTTGACTTTGCCTTGTTGAGTGACATATACTATAGCTTCATATGTTAGCAATGATGGTGTAAAACTTATCTTATTACAGTCAGACCTCGATTATTTGACAACCTTCTATCTGGATACTTGGTATCATCTGAAATAAATATCAGGTCCCAATGCATCTTCTTTCGGCATGACAATTTGAAATGGGCTATACATATCTATGTATTATTTGAAATTAAATTTTGGACCCGATAAATTTTTAATGAACAAGCTTCGACTGTATGTAAAAAATAGAGTAATATACTGATAATTTTTTATGGAAAAAACAGTTTACTGATAAAAAAACCTATTCACTCTCTTAGGTCAACATCTGTAAAATTGTGTCTTGTACAATAAGGGACAATTAAATAGGTCGTACCACACTAAAATGTTCTTATTTATAATAATGGACAGCTGAGTTTGGTCAAGCTACAAAGATAATGTTAGATGTAAGGTGTTTGTGAGAGCTGACAGTAGATTTATGGATTCAGTGTTACTGTTGAATGTTATAGATAATAGACTGGCATCTCAACAAATTTAGCGTATTTATTTTTTTAACTAATTTTAGAATATAATCGTTAACTTAATACCTTCGAAGGAAAACTCAAAGGTGGACAGATTGTTTAATATTAAACCTATTCATCGTTCATTCATTGTTTACATGGGCATGAATTATTCAGTTTCTTTAAATCTAAAGTTGTGTTTTATGCTTCATGCACCATTAACCCTTCTTAGTGTACGAGATATTGTCCGTGTAAAGATGACTACATGTAGTATTGTCTTACTTGTTTGGAAATGTTGATGAACCTGACAAAGCCAACCTATCATTGGTATTTTTCATGAATGGTATTTTAAATATATTAATTGAAATCAATGCTCATGGTCTTTCAACATTGACATCAAAAGTACTTGTTTGTTCACTTAACTATTGTTTAGTATTTAGTGTAGATGGTTCAGATTGAGAAAGATTTTGTTCTGTACAGATGAGAAGACATTATATGTATGATTATATGAGATATGAGATTTTGTGCCCAATGTCAGGTGTAAACATTTTCGTATTTCTGAATATATTTATGCATTTAACATTTAAGCCACAATTGTAACTGAACTGCTTTGTGACAGATTTGCTTGGTAAATGTATCTATGTATGTGTTGAGTGGTACATATGTCACTGAAGTACTATAATATCACTGCTTGACATATATGGAGTGAAGAAATCTTCCATCATGAAGTTGATCATACATGGCTGAATGTGTTTAGTGCATAGAGGTTATCGTCACTTTTGTACCATGTATCTAAGACCCGTATTTCATTATATAAAACGTTGATTAACTGCTTGCTATGTGCAGTTACTGCTATTATCCCACATTTTTGCTTAACTTAGGATATACTTTGTGTGTGGACTTGATGTTGATTTTAGTTTCTGTGGCTAGTTTTGCCGTTGGGAGTTTTCCGTGTTGCAAAATTAAATAGTTTTCTCTTAAATTCTGGATGGACACTTTGTTTTTGGTTCAGTTATTCTTCTGTTCATTTGTTTTGTCCTTTGTTACCCCATGGAAGGATTTTCATATCATTTGGTACAAAAGTTTGTCTCAGACATTCTGTGGAATCCAACTATCAGCCAAGCCAGGTCAAGGTCATAGAGTTTAATGAATGAAATTGTTTTTCCTCGGTATGGTTTTATCCCATTAAGAAATTTCCAGACACTAACCACAAGTGCTAAACTTGACATTCAGGTAATGAAAATTTGTTTCTGTATATTTCTTACCTCATCAAGGATTTTCAAATTGCTAGGCACAAGTGTTTGTCATAATTACATGACATGCAATATTTAACTGTCAATTATGTTCAGGGTCAAGGTTGTGCGGGGCAATCAATGGCAAACAAGTTGTATTTCTTGCCTGCTCCATATCTATTGAACCCATTGAATTTAGAGTCACGCCTATACTGCTTTGATTTCGTCTTCATCTGAAACATTGAACACAAGGCGTGGCTCGTGTACTAATTCACACAGTGCTTGTTTAGTCTGTAGTTATGATGTAACCTTTCAAACCCGTTTAGGGTAGGCATTGTGAGTTTGAGCGCATAACTCATGATGCAAAGGGCTTTTGGTACAAATCCCGCCATTTGCATGGTTGAGCCAGAAACATCACTGACCTTGAATTAGGTGCAAGTACTTGCTATAGGCTTGGGAAACAGTCATTGAGAGTAATTTGTATGAGATGTAACATCGTTTCATAGTTTATGTAAGTATATGAGTTTGAAATAAATCCGTGGTAACTAGAGTCCATTTTTGGAATGGTTGCAATAGCAGCCATTTTAGTGTGAATACCAAATTTCAACAGTTGGTCTTTCTTTCTGCTACTTTTAGTTTTGGTTCCTACTTACCAATCGATCAATCAACACAATTTGTGAAAGATTTTTGTTGACAAAAGTTTGATTGCAATGCTGTATGTGAAATATTTTATTCAGTTACAGTGATTTAAAGCTTTCGTTATTTACTTGCCTACAAATTGTGAGATGGTCAGCCAATGAAATCATGTTTTACAAAATGTTGACCAATGGACATAGTGTACACAGTAACGGTATTCGTAACTTAATTTGAATCCACTATAAATGGTCATAAGTGATTTCCACTAAGTGTTGTTGTTTGTGGTAATATATTTAAAGATATGTTCCATGTAGCTGTCTGTAGCAATATTTACGTGGATGCTCAGACAGCATCTAATAATAGATTCCTTTCAAGGATGTTCAATGTTTTTGGTTGGAAAAGATTATTTCAGTCCCTCGAGGGTAAACATGTCTTCATTATGGGGAAACTTGTTGAATAATTGAAGTTGATTATTAAATTTAAGATTTTCCTCACCGTCTAAGGATAATTTACATGCTCATTATAAAGCTGTGAATGGAATACATTTAACGTCTCATATAATCTGCCTACTTCGGTCTTAAAATTTTTAGTTACTGAACAGAATAACGTCAAAGTAAAGTTCCTGTAGTCTTGAAAAAATGTATACCTGTAGACCATATTCAAAATTGACTGTGTTACTGTTTCCCAACACAATTGTGAAATTTGGTTGGAAGGTTATTAAACAACTACAGTTTTTGTTCGTAAATGTTTGTATTTCTCTGGAAAATGACTTGCGTGCCATGCCTCTATATATGATATTTTGGGAGAACGTCAACAATACTTTTATTTTGGCCTTAAAGACTTAAAGTCCACATTTTAATTTGTCAAAATATGCTAAGTCGTAAATATGGAAAAATTGGTGGTAAATGCCTTCATAGAGATGTATCCTCGTGGCACTGAATACTGGTGAGCACTGAACACTGTTGGAAACAGAAAATGTGCGATTACTGTGCTAGTTTTCATAGCACATTTATTTACACCTTAGTGTTAAGCATTTTATAGTTCTTCCAAAAGAAAATATCGTTTTTGCAGGCCAATAATATACAAGTTCAGTATAACTCTTTTTCTATATGTGTTAATTTTTAAGCACTTTTGCGTATACATGTATTACAATTTCGAATCACACAGTTTCAAACAGTCATAATGTAATTTGATCATCATTTTACATACTGCTTGTGCTAGGAAAACATCCCAAAGTTGTTCAACCAAGTATTCAGTAGAAATTAAAAAATATAAATTTTGAACTTGACACTGGTATTTCGTACAAACTTAAATAAACATGGGGGTGAGTGGTTGGCTTGATTGAAAGTGAATTTATTTAAAATATGGATTTAATTACAAATTATTTGTAAAGTTTGTATGAAGAAATGATTTAGTGTTTAAGATATATTGTTTGCATGTACATTTTCGAAGTTTATACATAAAATGCATTGGTTGAAAACTTAACGCATTGTTAATCCGGACAACCAGTATAATCTGCATTGTCACTTCTATTACATGTTTCATAAAACCCCATGAATACAAGTCCACAACTGGTATATTTTATCCTGATCTACGTACCGAGATAGCGCTTCATAGAAACTACCTGTGTCTGACTTGTGTTTTTCAGCTTCAGAAAACTTAAAAGGAAAATTATAATGCAGTGACTTAAATATCCTTAATATGGAGGCAATTACGTGCCATCTTCTCAAAATCTTTACTTAGCAGATTTTCATCAAAATATGATTATCTACCTTGAAGCTTGCTTGCAGACAAAGTAGTGTTAACTCATATCTACAATATGGAGACTTTTCATGTTGTCTATTACTAGATCGTCTGTGTAGAAATTGTGGTATGAAAATTCAACATTATTTTGTCTAAAGGCAATCTTATAGTAGTAGAAACAAACAGACATAAGTATGAGGGTCATTGTGTTATCTTAAACAGCATGACTAGAATTAACACGTTTAAGTGTTCATATTTGATACCCTGTGGTTCATTGTCCGTGAGACACATCTAGAATGTGGTTGTACACAAACATTGAGAAATATATCGTGTTCAAAAGTCATAAATCTGAGAGTTGGTTTTAATTAAGTCGTTATTGTCAAGATTTTGTCAATAATGTTAAATAAATCAATGAACAAACTTCATACTTTGATAAATATGTTCTTTAATTAATAATTAATGATAAAACAAACTTCAATTGTATAAACATCTTGACATTGTTTATGTGACAATGATGGTACTTGTTATTTATGGCCGTGTGTTTCTCATATTGTGTACTGTATATATATTAAACTACTTCTCCAAGTGTCATTCATGTATAAGCAAATAAAAGAAATACAATTAGAAATGAAATAATTTGTTTGTTTCATATTTTATTCATCATGCTCTTACACACTTATCACAAACTTCATGAATGTTAGTTAACTCCCTTGGTATGTTTAATGTATCTTCTAAGGCAGGTCAAATTGAATTGGGTTTATTCGAAACCATGTTTTATTCGAAATAAAAATAAAATTTTGCACACGACAAGTTCGAATAAACGAGGTGCGACTGTATATGTTCTGGATCAAAATTTGTTGTATACATTGTATCAATATAGCGTATGTCACATGGTGTAGTGATACAGTATGTATATATTACAGGTACAAGAGGCCCGTGTAAACCAAGATGATGAATCCGTGAAGAAAACTGTGAACGAATATGATGAAGCTTTGGAAAGGTAATAAATTTGATTTATGATTGAAATTCATTAAATTGTTAATGAAAGCTTAGTTTTTTTGAATAACTATGCAAGGTTGTAATGTTATATTTAGCATGGCTTCGACTCTGTATAAAATGTGCTGTATAACTATTGTAGAGACATTAAGAATATTTGCAAATTAGTGGAAGTCTTGGTTCCTAGGGTCTTCAGGGATCTGCCTTTTGTACTATCTGCCATTTGTAAGCCAACCTATCAAGTCAATAAAGTGTTGGAATGTTGTCGTAGATCATGCACTAATTCTGTGAGAATGTGAACAAAGTCAATCAAATTGTAGCAGTATTGTCATATGGCAAATCAAAGCTATCATCTCATTTTGACTTCGGCAGACATGCCAAAAACGCTGACAAGAATTTATAGCTGAGTTTTTGTATTCTCTTGCATATCATAGAAACTGAGCAATTCTTAACTTTTTTTGTTGTTGAACTGCATTTGATTGTTTGTTTGTTTCATCGGGTTTAACGCCGTTTCTCAACAATATTTTAGTTATATACGGCGGCCGGTTCACCTTACTGCATTTGAAGAAGTAGGACTACTAAAAGGCTTGTGTAATAAATCAGAGTTTTGAAAACAGTCTCGAAACGCAGCTAACTGATTGGTTGGTTCTGCGCTGAGTCTTAAATTAACCAATGGGTAGGCTGCTTTCTGAAGCTGGTTTCAAATTGAATCTTATAACCTCAAGCCTCACTGCTAGTCTGTAAATGAAAATTTCTATGTTCCATTGTTACTTTGATGATAAATCTTTCATTTATGTTACAGATATATCCCGATCTTGATGCAACAGGCTAAGATATATTGGGATATGGAAAATTATCAACAGGTTGAGAAAATCTTCCGTAAATCTGTAGAATTCTGCAATGAACACGATACATGGAAACTGAACGTTGCTCATGTACTTTTCATGCAAGAAAATAAGTTCAAAGAAGCTACAGGCTTTTATGAACCAATCGTGAAGAAAAATTATGACAATGTAAGTTGATTATATTTTTTATCTAGAACCAGTCTCTTTGGATAATTAATAGATATGGTTCCAGTCCGCTGTTACAATTCAATATCTTAGGACCAGTCTATTGTGATAATTTGTAGATATGGTACCAGTCCACAGTAAGGATTCAGTAATTTAGGACCAGTCTGTTATGATAATTTATGGATCTAGAGAGTCTCAGAATGCAGTCTTTTCATTGGTCAATTTAGAGAATGCACTCAGAAACAGCTAATCAAAGGCTTGAGTTTTGGGACTGGTCTCACAACTCTTGCCTATAACCTTGGGATCCTGATGTTGTTGACAGAGAATACAATAATAATGATTAGATTTGTTTCAGACAAACATCAATCTACGCTATAAATAACTTTATATAAAAGTGCACTGCCTTAAAATTATCTCTTACATATTGACAGCAGACACTTATATAGCCATCATGTAATTATTCCTCTCAGTGTTAATGTCTGTGTTGTTTCATACTAAGACAGATATGGTGAATATTTTATTGTATTAACCCTAACCCCATTGTATTGTTTCAGATACTGAATGTGAGCGCTATAGTACTGGCCAATCTCTGTGTGGCTTACATTATGACCAGTCAGAATGAAGAGGTGAGAGAAATGTTTGGTTTGTTGAAATCAATGATAAAGAGTTGTTGTTTATGTGTGATACCTATTGGTCAATCATTGTTAGATCTTATACATTATGTTTGTAAATACCATCTTGCCAGTGTTTGTGAGGACGACAATAATATATTCCATGTTTCTGCTCCAGCTATCTGCTCCCTAAGATTGCCCCTTCCCGAAGCATTTGATCACAAATATGAAAGTAGTGTCAATTTAAGAAATATGGTTCTATAAATGAATCCTGCTACATCAGTTTTGTCGATTTCAAATCACACCGAGGATATTGGATGCAGATATATTAAAGAGCTCTAAATGGCTAAAAAGGTGTTCATGATTCCACGAGGTGCTGAATGTCAAGGGTCATTTTAATAATTATATTATTTGATAGAGAATTTAGAGAACAACTGTGACCCTGCAATCAGAATCCTAAGTGTCAAAATCTGACCTCGGAAATTCCAGAAGTTTAAGGGCCAATATTAGGGTCAAATGGAAACCCCAAGTGTTTTTGCCATAAATAAGCAGAATCCAGTGACTGATTTCAAATAAGAAACAAACATAGTTGAATGTTTGCCTGACTGGGTATATTTATGCCATGTTGTGTATGCAGAGTTCCAGACACTGCCAGATGTAGCCAGGGACTGCATTGTACTGACTGCCTACATTTCTGTCTTGAAAGTGTAAAACGTTTTCTGTTTTTGCATTATTCAACAGCACCAATGATGGGTCAAATGTTAAGTTTGAGTCAATGCCATAAGATGTATTGTTGTTGTAATACGTAAGTGAATTACATTTTTTAATATAATAGTATATCATTATGTTTTACGTATCTCCCTTGTTTTACGAACCCAGGCAGAAGAATTGATGAGAAAAATAGAGAAAGAGGAAGAACAAGTTGCCTATCAGGATCCTGAGAAGAAGATCTATCATTTATGTATAGTTAACCTTGTCATAGGGTAAGTGTGTGTGTAGGAATAAAGCAGATTTTTATTTAGGTTTTATTTATGATGGACAATAAAAATCATATACACGATCAGGGTCTACATTAGAAACACTCCATCAAGTGCAGGGTGTGGGTCCTTGATTAGCCAAAAAAACGTTATGTCAGTATTACCCTTGGGTGAATATTATTGGGATGACTTGGTTAATTAGATTTGGTTAAATTTGGCAAGAGAGATTAAGTTGTTACTGGCAACACTGTTTACATGAGACAATGCCTCCCTACACACACCTGAGGGAAACAACAGTCTACAAAACATTTTGGACTGCAGAGGTGCAAAGGTAAACATGTATGTGAATAGGGGTGCAGGGCAGGGTCGGCCAACAATCAACAAAAACCATGGACAATCCAGGGGGATAAGAAGCAAGACTTGTAGCAGACCCTTATTTAATAATCCTGTGATAATGTGTGCAAGATTGACTCTTTAGATCCAAGATTTTATTATGCCCCCCTTTGAAGAAGAGAGGGCATATTGCTTTGCACATGTCGGTAGGTCCGTCCGTAACCTTTTCGTTTCTGATCAATAACTCAAGAACCCTTTGACCTATCATCCTCAAACTTGGTCCTCACATTCATCTTGGGTAGCAGAGGAACCCTATTGTACATAAAGTATCCCATGAGGGGGCATAATGTTTTACAAATATCTCTCGTTAAAGAAATCTTTATATGCAGGCACAGGCAATTATTATGGACCAAGAACACACCTTTGTATTGTGTGCAGTGACCAGAGATTTCTGGTTTTCAAAGGATTCCAGTGTATACTGCACTAGCAATATTTCCATTGTAATTTTATTGAGTAGATTAAATATTTTGTGAAACCATATGGAATAGGCTTTATCATATGTGTCATTTCATTATGGACTTTAACCAATATGGCCGAGAAGGTTAAATATTTGTTCTGCAAATTTTATTTTTTGAAATCTTTAATTCTCAGATCTGTTGTAGGATTTATTTGTAATATTAACTCTCATTTTACACCAGGACATTGTACTGTGCTAAAGGGAACTATGAGTTTGGTATTTCTCGTGTAATCAAGAGCTTGGAACCATACAGTAAGAAACTTGGTACCGATACTTGGTACTATGCTAAACGATGTTTCCTGTCTTTGATCGAGAACATGTCTAAACATATGATAATGATGAGAGATGCTGTTATACAGGAATGCATTCAGTTCCTGGAATGTTGTGAAAGTAAGTGGATGTTTAATTTCTTATAAGTAAAACTTACTTATGAAATGAAAGTAAAATCAGGGGTTGGAGATTATAAAACTGAGTTTTTAGACCAGTCTCAGAATGCAGCCTTGCCATTGGTCAATTTTAACACTATGCTAAGAATCAACCAATCAGATGCTTTAGTTTTCAGACTGGTCTCCAAACTGGAAGTTATAACCTCAATTAAAAAATATTATTCTTTGAATGTTGATAATAAAAATATATTATCATTTTATTTCAAGAAAAAGTTGAATAGCAGGAAGTTTTACTCAGTATTGAAATAAAGAAAGATGGAGAATTGGTTGCTGAATGTTGATTTTCCTTATGAAGCCTTATTGCATGAAACATCGATAAAATCAGCACTCTACATAAACACATTTGTATTAAATATGTAAATTGGTTAGGTAAGGTGATCTGTAATGATCATTGACTATATACTTCTCTTACATTGTTTGTTTGCTTCAAGTGCTAATCTGTCTGTTTCCGTCTAGTCAAGTATTGCCCGAAGGTGAATGGATAGACACATTAATGGATTATATTGAACTATTTGTAATGGCAAACTAACAAATATGTGTGTTTGTTGTCATGACAATATATACAGTGCAACCTCTAAAGAAATGTCCCTCTCTGTAAAGCAACAACAGAATAAATTTGTCTTCCAGAAAATTTAGTTTTACTTGGATTGTGAACCAAGTTATTTCAATTTATATTGATCACTTTTGGTGACTGCTGCCTGGTTACTAATTAGCGTTAACGCCTTATACAGGAATTTAAAAGTTAGCATTTCAACCTCGCTGGAGTAAAAAAAATTAATCTTTCTAGAGCAACAACCTCTAAACAACAGTTGAAGTGTTGGTTTCCCAAAGGGTGCTGCTCTGTAGAGGTTGCACAATATTTGAAAATTCTGGGAAATACTATATTATATATGTGTGTATGTTTCAGTGTATGGACGGGACGTGAAAGCGTTGATAGAACAACCGTTAGAAGCTGAACCAATGCATCCTGGGAAAAATACCGTAACATATGAGTCACGATCGTTGAAAGCACTCTTGTTGCAGCTTATATAAGACAAGCATGTGATTCACGTGCCTAGTTCACACTTGGAGAAAGTGCTCCTGATTCTTAACAACAATAACTATTCAATTTTTAACTGTTAATTTCATTACTTGGTTGTGAGTATATACCCTGTAAGATAGTGATAGCTGGTAACCTAATACAGTGTAATATGGTTGTAATTATTTTGTAAAGAGTTAGTGTAAATGTCTTAAGTTATTCCAAGATAAATGTATGGCTCTTTTGAAATCACCACCATATTTATTGTAATTTTATAGTGTACATCTCGATTTAAAATCTTAATGCATTGCTTTGCCTGATATGGGTCCTTTTTCTCAAACACTGTTAGACTGAAACTCAGACTTGGACTTTAAAATGTTACCTGTACCAATGTGTTGTCGTAGACAGAATATCGTTCCAAGTGAAATCTCTGTGAATCTAATGAGATCATTATGTGTTGTAAACTGTTGGCTGGAAAGACTTATTTTGTACAATGTTACCCATCTTGCATCAACTACTGTCTTGTGTGTATTTGTCAAACGGACAATATGCATAATTTACTGACGTAAATATCCTCATTGGTACATCTCTTTCTTTGCTATAAAAATATCAGAAACAAACTGAGTTTACTTATAATGTTAAGACAATAATAAAGAATTATGTTGACTTTTGGACTCATCATCCCTTACTGAAATGTTTTTTGTTCCCAGTACCCACGACCAACCAGTCAAAGTTGGCCCCGGCTCGATATATATATATATATATATAAAAGTAATCAACTGACCTGACCAAAATGTTACAAGTCATGATGCTGCAAACAAACAATTTATTAATTTAAGAAAAGCCTTTCCTATAGTTTTCATCTAGAACAGGAAGATGTATTGATATGTTTTTGTTATTTCGTTCTATTCAATTATAGGAAATGTATTCATTATCTGTGATTTATATTATTTATTTTGTGGTAATAAAGAAGTAACTCTTTGAAATACCTTACTTTATAAGACTTATTCATCCTAGCAGACAACTAAAATCATTTCTCAGAATACCGTTATGTCTGTCTATGCATTTAGAACACGTATATATATCAAGCACACAGAAATGTTGTTGTACGAGTATTTGCATTTATTTATCATCGCCACCTGTTTCCCACATGGGCGACGGCTCCGGAAGAATGTTAGTCATATTAGATTTTTGGAGGATAGTGCATGATACAGAAGATGCCCCAGTTCCAGAAGCACCCCTGGTTCTTTTATGTGCTCGATGTAAAGCATCATACACAGGACTTCGGTTTTTAAAGTCTCGTCCGAAAGACTGTTAGTACGGTCAGTGATTGAGCGGGGAATCGACCTGCGATCCCAGGATTACAAGTCCAAGCACGTTACCGCTGGATTACGGATCCGCTACACACAGAAATGTACTTGGGGCTCGGGGTTATAAACGGAGTTTGAAGACCATTTGCAGAGTGCAGCCTAGTCATTGGTCTGTTTGAAGACTGGTGTGACTGTGGACTCGTGATTGGGTCATATCACATGACAGGAAATGAGGCATGTACAAGGGAGGTAACTCCAGGTGCTTGTCTGTTTATTGATTGTCTCGACTGTATACATAATTTCAACCAGGTCACATGACCACAAATAGTCACACTTCAGTTCTAAAGAAGACTGTTCGGATGTGAACAAAAATTACATTGTAATTATTCTCGGCGTCAGTGAAGGAAGAAAATACCTGATGAATCGTACAGAGAATGTGAACGTCCTTACTCCCCGCCAACCTTAAAGTTTATATTTACAAACATAGTTATAAAATATAAATGATTTTGGATGAGTCCATTCAAAACATAGGTTATGTAGGATTTCTATAAAACAAATATCGGCATAAACCAAAGACTTGTACTTCTGTTTCCTTTTCAGTGGGAATAATGCAAAGCTGAACTGAACTTGGTCATAGGAGATTGTCACTTTATCTCTTCTAAAGTTCTCTCGCTTTATAGTACTATATATACATGCACTATAGAAGGGAAATAAAATAGGAGAGATGACGTGACCATCGCAAGTGAACTTAATCACACAGTGTGTCTGTTATTATGTAAGTAATGGTCAATTGATTTTAATGATAAGTTACTGCCAATATATGTGTATATGTTGTAAATCAATGACCATGCAGCGATTTAGTGTGAGGTTATCTATAGCTGTTAAATCGATTTAAACCCCCAGTATTTTTACTGACAGCTCCAAGGCTGTATATCGCTGTATGGTTATTATTTTTGTGTGTTTTAAATGAACTCGTATGCTAAATTTCACTTTATACTGTGTCATTAATTCCCCCCGCCCTGTTTGTCCTCTTTGATTCTCCTACTTATCCCTTATGGTCGACCAGGCCATACCTTGCGCCCCTGTTCCTTATGTATGTACCCTTGAGCCTCCTCAAATGCCTTGTTTTATGGATTGTTGTTTTCCCGAAGGTCTGTGTGGGGAGGCACTTTCTTATGTATGTGGCGTTTATTTTCTCTCTTTAATTGCCTTTTTACCATGTAAACACGTGAACATCATTGTTTTGTCAGTCTACTATCACATGTACGTGCCTCACCATTTGTACGGGAATCACATCATCGTTTGCTCCACATGAGATTTGACATGAGTTATCTCCCTTTACGCCTACTATAGTATACATATATACATGTACTCATATATAATAGAAGGGATAGAGGGAGAGACTCATGACAATCTCCTGTGGTTGGTCATTATACATTGTATTTAGTTTCATGACCTTGACTTTGGTCCCTGTGACAGGCCGTGTCAGTAAGCACCGGCATCTGTGTCCAACTGGCTAGATCAACTGGAACGATGTATAAAGTGAAAACTCGTTTCTTCAGATTCGGCAGATTTGTCCCTAATCATGAAATTCATTCAGTTGTTACAAATTACCTGTCAGATATGTCCAGTCTGCTATAATATGATCATTGAATCATTCAGCAAGACGTCACCATGGTAATGTCTGGAAGAAAATATAATAATTTCGTGTATAGATCTGTCAGATTTCTTACACAGAAATGTCTAATATACAGATATTTATGATTACAAGTTTCCTATTTGTCCATACCATAATTTCCTCTGGCATTTTAGGTCAAGACGATACAAAGATAGGCATACTTTGTATTTAGTAATATAGATAGTGTCTATCTAGGAGAAAGTTATAAATGGATACTAAAAAAATTGATAAATATTTGGAAAGAAGCAAGCTCTCCGGAGTGACCCTGACCTAACTGACCCTCTCCTGAGTTGCCCCCATATTGAGTGACCCTCTCCTAAATGGCCTCCTGAGTGACCCTCTCCTAAATGGCTTCCTGAGTGACACTGTCCTAAATGGCCTACTGCTGAGTGGCCCTCTCCTATCTGACACTCTCTAGAATGGCCCTCTTCTGAGTGACCATCTCCTGAATGACCCTCTCCTGAGTTCCTGAGTGACCCTCTCCTGAGTGACCCTCTCCTGAATGACCCTATCCTGAGTTTCCGAGTGACCCTCTCCTGAGTGACCCTCTCCTGAATGACCCTATCCTGAGTTCCCGAGTGACCCTCTCCTGAGTGACCCTCTCCTGAATGACCCTCTCCGGAGTGACCCTCTCCTGAATGACCCTATACTGAGTGACCCTCTCCTGAGTGACCCTCTCCTGAGTGACCCTCTCCTGAATGACCCTCTCCTGAGTGACCCTCTCCTGAGTGACCCTCTCCTGAATGACCCTCTCCTGAGTGACCCTTACCTGAATGACCCTCTCCTGAATGACCCTCTCCTGAGTGACCCTCTCCTGAGTGACCCTCTCCTGAGTGACCCTCTCCTGAATGACCCTCTTCTGAGTGACCCTCTCCTGAATGACCCTCTCCTGAATGACCCTCTCCTGAGTGACCCTCTCCTGAATGACCCTCACTTGAGTGACCCTCTCCTAAATGACCCTCTCCTGAGTGACCCTCTCCTGAGTGACCCTCTCCTGAGTGACCCTCTCCTAAATGACCCTCTCCTGAGTGACCCTCTCCTGAATGACCCTCTCCTGAGTGACCCTCTCCTAAATGACCCTCTCCTGAGTGACCCTCTCCTGAATGACCCTCTCCTGAGTGACCCTCTCCTGAGTGACCCTCTCCTGAGTGACCCTCTCCTAAATGACCCTCTCCTGAGTGACCCTCTCCTGAATGACCCTCTCCTGAATGACCCTCTCCTAAATGACCCTCTCCTGAGTGACCCTCTCCTGAGTGACCCTCTCCTGAGTGACCCTCTCCTGAGTGACCCTCTCCTAAATGACCCTCTCCTGAGTGACCCTCTCCTGAGTGACCCTCTCCTAAATGACCCTCTCCTGAGTGACCCTCTCCTGAATGACCCTCTCCTGAATGACCCTCTCCTGAGTGACCCTCTCCTAAATGACCCTCTCCTGAATGACCCTCTCCTGAATGACCCTCTCCTGAGTGACCCTCTCCTGAATGACCCTCACTTGAGTGACCCTCTCCTAAATGACCCTCTTCTGAGTGACCCTCTCCTGAGTGACCCTCTCCTAAATGACCCTCTCCTGAGTGACCCTCTCCTAAATGACCCTCTCCTAAATGACCCTCTCCTGAGTGACTCTCTCCTGAATGACCCTCTCCTGAGTGACTCTCTACTGAGTGAGGTTCTCCTAAATGGCATTCTCTTGAGTGACCCACTCCTATCTGACCCTCTCCTGAGTGATCCTCTATTGAGTGGCCCTCTCCTAAATGGCATTCTCCCGAGTGAGTCTCTCCTGAGTGGCCCTCTCCTGAATGATCTTCTCCTGATTGACTCTCTTTTGAGTGATCCTCTAAAGAGTGACCCTCTTCTAAATGGCATTTTCCTGTGTGGCCCTCCCCTGAATGACCCTCTACTGAATGGCCCTCTCCTAAATGGCCTTCTCCTGAGAGACATTCTCCTGAGTGACCCTCTACTGAATGGCCCTCTACTGAGTGACCCTCTACTGAGTAGCCCTCTCCTAAATGGCCTTCTCCTAAGAGACCTTCTCCTGTGTGACCCTCTACTGAGTGACCCTCTACTGAATGGCCCACTACTGAGTGGCCCTCTCCTAAGTGGCCCTCTCCTAAATGGCCTTCTCATGAGTGACCCTCTACTGAGTGACCGTCTACTGAGTGACCCTCTACTGAATGACCGTCTACTGAGTGACCTTCTCCTGTGTGACCCTCTACTGAGTGACCCTCTACTGAATGGCCCTCTACTGAGTGGCCCTCTCCTAAATGGCATTCTCCTGAGAGACCTTCTCCTGTGTGACCCTCTACTGAGTGACCGTCTTCTGAATGGCCCTATACTGAGTGGTCTTCTCCTAAATGGCCTCCTGAGTGACCTTCTCCTGTGTGACCTCTTCTGAGTGACCCTCTACTGAATGGCCCACTACTGAGTGGCCCTCTCCTAAATGGCCTTCTCATGAGAAACCTTCTCCTGTGTGACCCTCTACTGAGTGACCGTCTACTGAATGGCCCACTACTGAGTGGCCCTCTCCTAAATGGCCTTCTCCTGTGTGACCCTCTACTGAGTGACCGTCTACTGAATGGCCCACTACTGAGTGGCCCTCTCCTAAATGGCCTTCTCCTGTGTGACCCTCTACTGAGTGACCGTCTACTGAATGGCCCACTACTGAGTGGCCCTCTCCTAAATGGCCTTCTCCTGTGTGACCCTCTACTGAGTGACCGTCTACTGAATGGCCCACTACTGAGTGGTCCTCTCCTAAATGGTCTTCTCCTGTGTGACCCTCTACTGAGTGACCGTCTACTGAATGGCCGTCTTCTGAATGACCCTATACTTAGTGACCCTCTCCTAAATGGCCTTCTCATGAGAGACCTTCTCCTGAGTGACCCTCTACTGAGTGACCGTCTACTGAATGGCCCACTACTGAGTGGCCCTCTCCTAAATGGCCTTCTCCTGTGTGACCCTTACTGAGTGACCGTCTACTGAATGGCCCACTACTGAGTGGCCCTCTCCTAAATGGCCTTCTCCTGAGAGACCTTCTCCTGTGTGACCCTCTACTGAGTGACCGTCTACTGAATGGCCCACTACTGAGTGGCCCTCTCCTAAATGGCCTTCTCATGAGAGACATTCTCCTGTGTGACCCTCTACTGAGTGACCGTCTACTGAATGGCCCACTACTGAGTGGCCCTCTCCTAAATGGCCTTCTCCTGTGTGACCCTCTACTGAGTGACCGTCTACTGAATGGCCCACTTCTGAGTGGCCCTCTCCTAAATGGCCTTCTCATGAGAGACCTTCTCCTGAGTGACCCTCTACTGAGGGACCGTCTATTGATGGCCCACTACTGAGTGGCCTTCTCCTAAATGGCCCTCTCCTAAATGGCCTTCTCCTTACACAGTTTCTAAAAAGCTAGCTGATATCCACCTTTTGTTTATTTTGATAGTACGCTATGAAATTATGATTCAAATGAAGGGACACTGTCAAAATCGTGTTCACCGTTACAAAACACTGTCACAATGCAACAAAGATTCTCAAAATGCAAAATGCCAGGTTAGTTATTTTGACTAGTATATGATAGGAGTAGTTATAAACCATTCATACCGTGCTATTATTGCTACAATTTCTGTCCTATGTCAGACAACCTGATCATAGATAACTTTTACAACCGCACTATCTTGACCAACTTATATTAATCATATTTCTACATAGAAGAATTATTTTCTATCATTCTAAGTGGACAATTTTCCCAATACGCCGATTTTGTCTGTAGGTGAAATTAGCGTGGCCCCAAGCGATTCAAAACGACAACTGTGTGTCTATTGTATTTTATTGATATGGGCATATAATATAATGAACCATTTTATATTGCTTACATAAAAATACGATATTTCTGAATGAAATTTCCCATTTATCTTTTTTTCAATTTTAACAAGACTCGAAATCCGTTGATGTTTGAAACTGGCAGGATTTAATTTAGTAGAAAATCCTAAAGGCAAATTACTGAACATGAAACGAAGATTTTGAACTGAATTTGAAAACGGTTTAATTATACGTTTTCATCGTTATCATTGATGTTTCTGATCGCTTTCAATACTTTTTAAATACTTGAAATAGTCTTATTCAAAACCATGAGATAAAAAGAACAAATCTGTTTGAAGGTACATGTAGTTTATTTTTTCCGTTTTCGACATTCAATTTTGTCCATTTGTATCAGACATTTACTGGACATGCGATAAATATTTATGATCGAATGAGTCATTGGACGAAGCTGAGAAGGTAATTGGGCCAAAGTTGAAAAATCAAACGGCCAAAGTTGAAAAATCAAACGGCGAATGTTGAAAAGTAAACGACGAATGTTGAAAAGAAAATGGCGAATGTTGAAAAGTAAACGGCGAGTGTTGAAAAGTAAAAGGCGAATGTTGAAAAGTAAACGGCCAATGTTGAAAACTTTGCACCAAACCGTAAACGGCGAATGTTGAAAAGTAAACATCGAATGTTGACAAGTAAACGGCGAATGTTGAAAAGTAAACGACAAATGTTGACAAGTAAACGGCGAATGTTGAAAATTGAACGGCGTTTGGTGCAAAGTAAACGACGAACGTTGAAAAGTAAATGGCGAAGGTGCAATGAGTAATCATTAAGTGAAAACGACAGTCGAAAATATCAACAGAATATCTAGCATCACATTCTCATAAAACAGCGGACTAACAGAATCCCTTGTCAGCGCAAGTAGAACAGTAAGACCTCATGTATATGAGACTGCCTCAATCGTAACACGTTTATCATCCTCTATAATATCATTTATTGACAATCTGAGGATTTATCATCGTTGCATTACTTCTCAACCGCCTCTTATAATCTGATATATATGATAGTTTTATATCGCCTTGTCAGGAAACCTTACACTTACACACATGAGATGTTTGAAATATTTCACTGGCAACGAACCTTGAGTACGACCTTCGTATTGATCTCTAGAAACGTTTATAAAATATCGTATCAGAGAAACATTAATCGCTCTTATCTGGTGAATTCAAACCATTTAAGCAATATTCTGGAATTCCTATATTTTATCTGACAGTTATCGCAATATCAAAACGATCTGCAAATCGGTAAATTGCCATTCGCCTATCATGGATGTTCTTTATTAAATAAACTACCCACCATATACGCATTGACGATACTCGCTGCCAGAATAACACAGCTCTGTATTACAACCTCTTCCATGTCACCGTGTACTGACAGTAAGCAATATTTGCCCCATATGGCATTGTGAAAACGAAGTGACCATATGGAGTAAATATCGTTTTCTGCTTATTTGTAAATGGATGTTGGTTTTCCTGTCCACCGCATTCTAATTTTAAAATGCGTAGTGCTCTGTTCCCGATGCTTCCATTGTATGTGTTGTACTACTTTTTTAAACTATTGGTATATCAACTTGGCGGCATGTACACAATCTTAGAAATAAGAGTGCTTGATTTTTAATACATATATGTAGGCTACCAAACGTAAGAATGTTGCTTCAAATACAGAAGAACGTTATAATATGTATGTATTCACAGAAAATATACCAGTGGCGTCATGATCGGTAAAACCCGTAAATTTCCGGTAATTCGCGGAGATTTCCGGGGTTATTGTTATTATTCTCTTTATTTCCCTTGTTAATTCAAGGATTAATACCACAATATTATAAACAAACATGACAATACAATGTATATATAAACATGCATAGACATTGACAATATAGATTACAAGAGCTGTGAAGCACATCGACATAAGAAAACCATAAACATAAGGAAAGAACAAACATAGGAAATGCATAAACATAGAGAAAGCGCAAACATAGGAAATGCATAAACATAGAGAAAGCGCAAACATAGGAAATGCATAAACATAGAGAAAGCGCAAACATAGGAAATGCATAAACATAGAGAAAGCGCAAACATAGGAAATGCATAAACATAGAGAAAGCGCAAACATAGGAAATGCATAAACATAGAGAAAGCACAAACATAGGAAATGCATAAACATAGAGAAAGCACAAACATAGGAAATGCATAAACATAGGGAAAGCGCAAACATAGGAAATGCATAAACATAGAGAAAGCGCAAACATAGGAAATGCATAAACATAGAGAAAGCGCAAACATAGGAAATGCATAAACATAGAGAAAGCGCAAACATAGGAAATGCATAAACATAGAGAAAGCACAAACATAGGAAATGCATAAACATAGGAAATGCATAAACATAGGAAATGCATAAACATAGAGAAAGCGCAAACATAGGAAATGCATAAACATAGGGAAAGCACAAACATAGGAAATGCATAAACATAGGGAAAGCACAAACATAGGAAATGCACAAACATAGGAAATGCATAAACATAGGGAAAGCACAAACATAGAGAAAGCACAAACTCAGAAATAGTACAAACAAATACATATTTGCAATAAACATTATAAGAACGATGAAGGACATAGACCTATGAAAGGCATGAACATAGAAAAAGCACGAACACAGAAAAAAGTACACACAAGTGCGTATTGAACATAAACATTACAGCAAAGCATAACGTTTTACACTGAACATGCATATATATGTAGAATACGGCAAAAACGCACACATATGCGAGGTTAATATAACATTTGCACAAGTACAAATTCGAGATTGATGTACAATCTCCAGTTTGACTTCTACATGTACTATACAGAAACAAAACAAGGACAGTAACTTTTATGTGCGCTAATATATAGTCAGGTTTCATTACAACATCATGCATCATCTTTCACTTTATGTAGATTTCTACAATTGATGAGCGATGTGTATACATTTTGAAACGTAACTTATAGCTATTCGTAAAAAGTGTTTATGTATTCTTTTGGAAGTTATTGATTGGAGATTTCTTCCGATCATTAGTTGCAATTGTGTTTCATAATCACGATTTAAAAGTTCATGTATAACGTTCTGACCAAAATTAGTGTATATTTGGCTAATGAACAGATCACGGTGTGATTTAGTTCTGTAACATTCAAAGAGAATATGATTTAAAGAGTTCTCGTATATTATTCCACAAAAATGACACAGATATATAGTGGAGTTGTCACGTTTACGGTTAATCCATAATTTGCTAACGCTGTTAGCATTAGATAGGCTTGAGCGATCTATCGCACATTCCCATACTAAAGCATGTTCTACATTAGTATGTAACAATCTGAATCTTTTAAAATCATCATCTTTATGCATACATTCACTCAAACATTTTATTTCGACTGTATGTATGCTTCTTTTGCAAACTGATTTCCATACATTTTTATTTGGAAATGAACCTGTCTGAGTGTAATTAATGAGAAAGTGAGATATTCCATATTTGAGAAGTAAGTCTACAACGTCGGGAATGAATCCTTTTTGCTTGTCGTCCGTTCTGCAAATGTATAATGAGAGTCGTGCGTTGAAGACTTGTTTAACCAATAACGTGTTGGGGGTATTACATAAATTGCCTAGAAAACATAGCTTTTTAGTATCTACTAGAGAACGCAGAGATTTCCAGCCGAGCATGCTGAGGCATATGTCCGTTCGTGTACGGAGTGGGAAATTTTGAACTCTTTTTGCAGCTAGCTTTAGGAATTTTTCAAGACGATTAGAATCCTGATTTCTTAGGTTATTCCATAATTCTGCCACATATAAAAGTATTAGTATGCATATTTTTGATACAAGTGAAGCAGACTTTAGTGGGTTAATGTTTTCGCTACCAAGTTTGATCGACAGTAGCGAAAATAGGGAGGCGGTTGCTTTCTGACATGCGCTATTGACCTTGTCTATGTCGTTCAGCTTGTCATTTAGGTGAATACCAACGTGCTTGACATTTTGGGTATGCGTTATAAGATTATTGCCAAGATACAGGTTGGTCGGTTTCCAGTTTCGCGCTTTTTTTCCGAACTCAATAATGAAGCTTTTACTTGCATTTATTATATATCTGTTTTTGCATGTATACTGGTATGTCAGATCTAGCATGTTTTGAAGGTTACATGGACTAGTCGAAGAGAGCGCTATATCATCTGCGAGAGTTGTGTTTCCTGTTTTATTACCAAGGATACACGTACCAAGCCCACTTTGCTCTAAAATGTTTAGTAATTCGTCTATAAATAAGTTATATATCCAAGTGGAGATAACCCCTCCCTGTCGGATTCCTTGTTTTACATCGAAGAAGTTAGAGCGGATACCGTTAGCGGAAATGCAGCTTGACATGTTCGAATGAATGTCAACTAAAATTGACCACATTTTCCCTTTAATACCTATACGGGCTAATTTGTCGAAAACGGCATTTAACCACACGGTATCAAATGCTTGACGTGTATCGAGCATCGCGACGTAAACCTTACTTCCAAGTTCTAAATTGTGAAATATTGATTCTTGCAAGTTAAACGACGCTGTTATTGCACCAATGTGTTTCTGGTAGGCATTCTGTTGTTTGTTTGGATAAGAAACGTTTGATTGTGATATCCAATCAGTTAATCTTTCGTGCAGCATTTTTTCAAATAATTTATATATTACAGGTAATAAAGTGATTGGTCTGTAATTACTTGGGTCTGTTCGGGATTTTCCATTTTCCTTGTATATCGGTATAATCATACCTTTTTTTGACATTGTAGGTAAATAACTCCCTGCGATTATTTTATTGAAAAGCTCTGTTATTGCTAGTGTAAGATAGTAACCGCCAAACTTAAGATGTTCGTTTGTCACAGAATCAAAGGATGCAGCCTTATTGTTCTTAAGCGATTTAATCGATTTGTCTACGTAGTCCGTTGATAGAGTAGGTTCTAGTTTAGGTACGCTATCCGTTTTGCATGCATTCGACTGTCTCAGTTTGTTAATTTCGTTATCAACTGAAAGTTTATATACGGAGTCGAAGTGGTCTTCGTCTAGAGTAGAGTACACTCCTTCGAAATATTGTGAAAACCTTTCAGCAATATCGTGGGGATTGCGCGTCGTGCCCTTTTCAGTTTTGAGCTGGGTGCATGTCAGGTGTGATTTTCGTTTTCTCGATTTTACAAGACCCCAGAATAACTTGTTGTCGCATTCAGCTGCTTCATTTAATTGTTCAATGAATTTATTTTCAACGCTGTCAATGGAACATTTTTGAATTTTAACAAACTCTCGTTTTAGTGATTTGTACATGGCATATGTTTCGTGGCACTTTCCTCTCGGTCGGCCGTCCGCTATCCACATACGACGCGCTTCTCGCTGTGCTTTATGGGCAGCTTTAACCTTTGGTGACCAATATGGTTTCGCGTGGCGATTGAATTTTGCTTTTGGTAAACTCGTATTCGCTGCATTGCCCTCTCCTAAGTGGCCCTCTCCTAAATGGCCTTCTCATGAGTGACCCTCTACTGAGTGACCGTCTACTGAGTGACCCTCTACTGAATGACCGTCTACTGAGTGACCTTCTCCTGTGTGACCCTCTACTGAGTGACCCTCTACTGAATGGCCCTCTACTGAGTGGCCCTCTCCTAAATGGCATTCTCCTGAGAGACCTTCTCCTGTGTGACCCTCTACTGAGTGACCGTCTTCTGAATGGCCCTATACTGAGTGGTCTTCTCCTAAATGGCCTCCTGAGTGACCTTCTCCTGTGTGACCTCTTCTGAGTGACCCTCTACTGAATGGCCCACTACTGAGTGGCCCTCTCCTAAATGGCCTTCTCATGAGAAACCTTCTCCTGTGTGACCCTCTACTGAGTGACCGTCTACTGAATGGCCCACTACTGAGTGGCCCTCTCCTAAATGGCCTTCTCCTGTGTGACCCTCTACTGAGTGACCGTCTACTGAATGGCCCACTACTGAGTGGCCCTCTCCTAAATGGCCTTCTCCTGTGTGACCCTCTACTGAGTGACCGTCTACTGAATGGCCCACTACTGAGTGGCCCTCTCCTAAATGGCCTTCTCCTGTGTGACCCTCTACTGAGTGACCGTCTACTGAATGGCCCACTACTGAGTGGTCCTCTCCTAAATGGTCTTCTCCTGTGTGACCCTCTACTGAGTGACCGTCTACTGAATGGCCGTCTTCTGAATGACCCTATACTTAGTGACCCTCTCCTAAATGGCCTTCTCATGAGAGACCTTCTCCTGAGTGACCCTCTACTGAGTGACCGTCTACTGAATGGCCCACTACTGAGTGGCCCTCTCCTAAATGGCCTTCTCCTGTGTGACCCTTACTGAGTGACCGTCTACTGAATGGCCCACTACTGAGTGGCCCTCTCCTAAATGGCCTTCTCCTGAGAGACCTTCTCCTGTGTGACCCTCTACTGAGTGACCGTCTACTGAATGGCCCACTACTGAGTGGCCCTCTCCTAAATGGCCTTCTCATGAGAGACATTCTCCTGTGTGACCCTCTACTGAGTGACCGTCTACTGAATGGCCCACTACTGAGTGGCCCTCTCCTAAATGGCCTTCTCCTGTGTGACCCTCTACTGAGTGACCGTCTACTGAATGGCCCACTTCTGAGTGGCCCTCTCCTAAATGGCCTTCTCATGAGAGACCTTCTCCTGAGTGACCCTCTACTGAGGGACCGTCTATTGATGGCCCACTACTGAGTGGCCTTCTCCTAAATGGCCCTCTCCTAAATGGCCTTCTCCTTACACAGTTTCTAAAAAGCTAGCTGATATCCACCTTTTGTTTATTTTGATAGTACGCTATGAAATTATGATTCAAATGAAGGGACACTGTCAAAATCGTGTTCACCGTTACAAAACACTGTCACAATGCAACAAAGATTCTCAAAATGCAAAATGCCAGGTTAGTTATTTTGACTAGTATATGATAGGAGTAGTTATAAACCATTCATACCGTGCTATTATTGCTACAATTTCTGTCCTATGTCAGACAACCTGATCATAGATAACTTTTACAACCGCACTATCTTGACCAACTTATATTAATCATATTTCTACATAGAAGAATTATTTTCTATCATTCTAAGTGGACAATTTTCCCAATACGCCGATTTTGTCTGTAGGTGAAATTAGCGTGGCCCCAAGCGATTCAAAACGACAACTGTGTGTCTATTGTATTTTATTGATATGGGCATATAATATAATGAACCATTTTATATTGCTTACATAAAAATACGATATTTCTGAATGAAATTTCCCATTTATCTTTTTTTCAATTTTAACAAGACTCGAAATCCGTTGATGTTTGAAACTGGCAGGATTTAATTTAGTAGAAAATCCTAAAGGCAAATTACTGAACATGAAACGAAGATTTTGAACTGAATTTGAAAACGGTTTAATTATACGTTTTCATCGTTATCATTGATGTTTCTGATCGCTTTCAATACTTTTTAAATACTTGAAATAGTCTTATTCAAAACCATGAGATAAAAAGAACAAATCTGTTTGAAGGTACATGTAGTTTATTTTTTCCGTTTTCGACATTCAATTTTGTCCATTTGTATCAGACATTTACTGGACATGCGATAAATATTTATGATCGAATGAGTCATTGGACGAAGCTGAGAAGGTAATTGGGCCAAAGTTGAAAAATCAAACGGCCAAAGTTGAAAAATCAAACGGCGAATGTTGAAAAGTAAACGACGAATGTTGAAAAGAAAATGGCGAATGTTGAAAAGTAAACGGCGAGTGTTGAAAAGTAAAAGGCGAATGTTGAAAAGTAAACGGCCAATGTTGAAAACTTTGCACCAAACCGTAAACGGCGAATGTTGAAAAGTAAACATCGAATGTTGACAAGTAAACGGCGAATGTTGAAAAGTAAACGACAAATGTTGACAAGTAAACGGCGAATGTTGAAAATTGAACGGCGTTTGGTGCAAAGTAAACGACGAACGTTGAAAAGTAAATGGCGAAGGTGCAATGAGTAATCATTAAGTGAAAACGACAGTCGAAAATATCAACAGAATATCTAGCATCACATTCTCATAAAACAGCGGACTAACAGAATCCCTTGTCAGCGCAAGTAGAACAGTAAGACCTCATGTATATGAGACTGCCTCAATCGTAACACGTTTATCATCCTCTATAATATCATTTATTGACAATCTGAGGATTTATCATCGTTGCATTACTTCTCAACCGCCTCTTATAATCTGATATATATGATAGTTTTATATCGCCTTGTCAGGAAACCTTACACTTACACACATGAGATGTTTGAAATATTTCACTGGCAACGAACCTTGAGTACGACCTTCGTATTGATCTCTAGAAACGTTTATAAAATATCGTATCAGAGAAACATTAATCGCTCTTATCTGGTGAATTCAAACCATTTAAGCAATATTCTGGAATTCCTATATTTTATCTGACAGTTATCGCAATATCAAAACGATCTGCAAATCGGTAAATTGCCATTCGCCTATCATGGATGTTCTTTATTAAATAAACTACCCACCATATACGCATTGACGATACTCGCTGCCAGAATAACACAGCTCTGTATTACAACCTCTTCCATGTCACCGTGTACTGACAGTAAGCAATATTTGCCCCATATGGCATTGTGAAAACGAAGTGACCATATGGAGTAAATATCGTTTTCTGCTTATTTGTAAATGGATGTTGGTTTTCCTGTCCACCGCATTCTAATTTTAAAATGCGTAGTGCTCTGTTCCCGATGCTTCCATTGTATGTGTTGTACTACTTTTTTAAACTATTGGTATATCAACTTGGCGGCATGTACACAATCTTAGAAATAAGAGTGCTTGATTTTTAATACATATATGTAGGCTACCAAACGTAAGAATGTTGCTTCAAATACAGAAGAACGTTATAATATGTATGTATTCACAGAAAATATACCAGTGGCGTCATGATCGGTAAAACCCGTAAATTTCCGGTAATTCGCGGAGATTTCCGGGGTTATTGTTATTATTCTCTTTATTTCCCTTGTTAATTCAAGGATTAATACCACAATATTATAAACAAACATGACAATACAATGTATATATAAACATGCATAGACATTGACAATATAGATTACAAGAGCTGTGAAGCACATCGACATAAGAAAACCATAAACATAAGGAAAGAACAAACATAGGAAATGCATAAACATAGAGAAAGCGCAAACATAGGAAATGCATAAACATAGAGAAAGCGCAAACATAGGAAATGCATAAACATAGAGAAAGCGCAAACATAGGAAATGCATAAACATAGAGAAAGCGCAAACATAGGAAATGCATAAACATAGAGAAAGCGCAAACATAGGAAATGCATAAACATAGAGAAAGCACAAACATAGGAAATGCATAAACATAGAGAAAGCACAAACATAGGAAATGCATAAACATAGGGAAAGCGCAAACATAGGAAATGCATAAACATAGAGAAAGCGCAAACATAGGAAATGCATAAACATAGAGAAAGCGCAAACATAGGAAATGCATAAACATAGAGAAAGCGCAAACATAGGAAATGCATAAACATAGAGAAAGCACAAACATAGGAAATGCATAAACATAGGAAATGCATAAACATAGGAAATGCATAAACATAGAGAAAGCGCAAACATAGGAAATGCATAAACATAGGGAAAGCACAAACATAGGAAATGCATAAACATAGGGAAAGCACAAACATAGGAAATGCACAAACATAGGAAATGCATAAACATAGGGAAAGCACAAACATAGAGAAAGCACAAACTCAGAAATAGTACAAACAAATACATATTTGCAATAAACATTATAAGAACGATGAAGGACATAGACCTATGAAAGGCATGAACATAGAAAAAGCACGAACACAGAAAAAAGTACACACAAGTGCGTATTGAACATAAACATTACAGCAAAGCATAACGTTTTACACTGAACATGCATATATATGTAGAATACGGCAAAAACGCACACATATGCGAGGTTAATATAACATTTGCACAAGTACAAATTCGAGATTGATGTACAATCTCCAGTTTGACTTCTACATGTACTATACAGAAACAAAACAAGGACAGTAACTTTTATGTGCGCTAATATATAGTCAGGTTTCATTACAACATCATGCATCATCTTTCACTTTATGTAGATTTCTACAATTGATGAGCGATGTGTATACATTTTGAAACGTAACTTATAGCTATTCGTAAAAAGTGTTTATGTATTCTTTTGGAAGTTATTGATTGGAGATTTCTTCCGATCATTAGTTGCAATTGTGTTTCATAATCACGATTTAAAAGTTCATGTATAACGTTCTGACCAAAATTAGTGTATATTTGGCTAATGAACAGATCACGGTGTGATTTAGTTCTGTAACATTCAAAGAGAATATGATTTAAAGAGTTCTCGTATATTATTCCACAAAAATGACACAGATATATAGTGGAGTTGTCACGTTTACGGTTAATCCATAATTTGCTAACGCTGTTAGCATTAGATAGGCTTGAGCGATCTATCGCACATTCCCATACTAAAGCATGTTCTACATTAGTATGTAACAATCTGAATCTTTTAAAATCATCATCTTTATGCATACATTCACTCAAACATTTTATTTCGACTGTATGTATGCTTCTTTTGCAAACTGATTTCCATACATTTTTATTTGGAAATGAACCTGTCTGAGTGTAATTAATGAGAAAGTGAGATATTCCATATTTGAGAAGTAAGTCTACAACGTCGGGAATGAATCCTTTTTGCTTGTCGTCCGTTCTGCAAATGTATAATGAGAGTCGTGCGTTGAAGACTTGTTTAACCAATAACGTGTTGGGGGTATTACATAAATTGCCTAGAAAACATAGCTTTTTAGTATCTACTAGAGAACGCAGAGATTTCCAGCCGAGCATGCTGAGGCATATGTCCGTTCGTGTACGGAGTGGGAAATTTTGAACTCTTTTTGCAGCTAGCTTTAGGAATTTTTCAAGACGATTAGAATCCTGATTTCTTAGGTTATTCCATAATTCTGCCACATATAAAAGTATTAGTATGCATATTTTTGATACAAGTGAAGCAGACTTTAGTGGGTTAATGTTTTCGCTACCAAGTTTGATCGACAGTAGCGAAAATAGGGAGGCGGTTGCTTTCTGACATGCGCTATTGACCTTGTCTATGTCGTTCAGCTTGTCATTTAGGTGAATACCAACGTGCTTGACATTTTGGGTATGCGTTATAAGATTATTGCCAAGATACAGGTTGGTCGGTTTCCAGTTTCGCGCTTTTTTTCCGAACTCAATAATGAAGCTTTTACTTGCATTTATTATATATCTGTTTTTGCATGTATACTGGTATGTCAGATCTAGCATGTTTTGAAGGTTACATGGACTAGTCGAAGAGAGCGCTATATCATCTGCGAGAGTTGTGTTTCCTGTTTTATTACCAAGGATACACGTACCAAGCCCACTTTGCTCTAAAATGTTTAGTAATTCGTCTATAAATAAGTTATATATCCAAGTGGAGATAACCCCTCCCTGTCGGATTCCTTGTTTTACATCGAAGAAGTTAGAGCGGATACCGTTAGCGGAAATGCAGCTTGACATGTTCGAATGAATGTCAACTAAAATTGACCACATTTTCCCTTTAATACCTATACGGGCTAATTTGTCGAAAACGGCATTTAACCACACGGTATCAAATGCTTGACGTGTATCGAGCATCGCGACGTAAACCTTACTTCCAAGTTCTAAATTGTGAAATATTGATTCTTGCAAGTTAAACGACGCTGTTATTGCACCAATGTGTTTCTGGTAGGCATTCTGTTGTTTGTTTGGATAAGAAACGTTTGATTGTGATATCCAATCAGTTAATCTTTCGTGCAGCATTTTTTCAAATAATTTATATATTACAGGTAATAAAGTGATTGGTCTGTAATTACTTGGGTCTGTTCGGGATTTTCCATTTTCCTTGTATATCGGTATAATCATACCTTTTTTTGACATTGTAGGTAAATAACTCCCTGCGATTATTTTATTGAAAAGCTCTGTTATTGCTAGTGTAAGATAGTAACCGCCAAACTTAAGATGTTCGTTTGTCACAGAATCAAAGGATGCAGCCTTATTGTTCTTAAGCGATTTAATCGATTTGTCTACGTAGTCCGTTGATAGAGTAGGTTCTAGTTTAGGTACGCTATCCGTTTTGCATGCATTCGACTGTCTCAGTTTGTTAATTTCGTTATCAACTGAAAGTTTATATACGGAGTCGAAGTGGTCTTCGTCTAGAGTAGAGTACACTCCTTCGAAATATTGTGAAAACCTTTCAGCAATATCGTGGGGATTGCGCGTCGTGCCCTTTTCAGTTTTGAGCTGGGTGCATGTCAGGTGTGATTTTCGTTTTCTCGATTTTACAAGACCCCAGAATAACTTGTTGTCGCATTCAGCTGCTTCATTTAATTGTTCAATGAATTTATTTTCAACGCTGTCAATGGAACATTTTTGAATTTTAACAAACTCTCGTTTTAGTGATTTGTACATGGCATATGTTTCGTGGCACTTTCCTCTCGGTCGGCCGTCCGCTATCCACATACGACGCGCTTCTCGCTGTGCTTTATGGGCAGCTTTAACCTTTGGTGACCAATATGGTTTCGCGTGGCGATTGAATTTTGCTTTTGGTAAACTCGTATTCGCTGCATTGCAGATAGCGTTTACAATGTCTTCGTACATTTTATTTACATTTTCTTTGTTGATATGTTTTAGAGATGATCTTAAGTTTGATTGGTATAGATTGATGTTAGCTTCGGTAATTTTGTGCCAAGCAAAGCTACTGGGTGTGTGTTTTATGTGCATCGCGTTTACTGATGTTCTGATGGTTGTTAAAATTGGTAGATGGTCAGAGACAAGGTACATGTCGTTGGATAGAATTTCAATGCGGGTAATGAGATTTGTATCGGTGTTATACATAATGACATGGTCAAGTGATTTTTCCATAGTTGTGAAGGTAAATGATGGTCCTTTACATAAAGGAGAATGGACGAGTGATGACATTTCATTTCGGTTTAAAAATTGAGTGAGTGATATGTCTCTGAATGATGGATTGTCATTCATTGAGAACGTAGTAACTTCGCCATTCATATCACCAAGTATAATTACTTGCCCAGATTCGGAGTATGTGTTACATAGAGCTTGTAATGTATTAAGGCAGTCTGTGTACTTATCATTGGTGTAATTCGAAGATGGCATGTATACACAAATGGCGAAAATTCTTTCATTGTTGTTACAGAATATTTCTAGACCTAGAAAGCGTTCATTTGCGATCTCGTCCATTTTCCTTAATGTAAATTCCAAAGAAGATTTATACATTATTGATACGCCTCCTTTTCCACACTTAAGGTTACCAAATAAATCGTGAGTGTCATCACAGTTCGTAATATTGCTGTAATCAGTAGCAATCGTACTCATAAAATAGTTTGAATGATCAAACAATTTGTGTTCGGTAATGAAGGCAATGTCTATATTTTCAATTTCAAGTAATTTTGATAGGCTAGCTGCTGATGACATGATTCCTCTGACATTCCACGTAACGAACCGTAGTTCAGAGGTGTTCACTGTACTTTGTTTATGGTTAGGATTCTTACACATTAGTCTATGTTACTGTAATCAGGTTGATCGGTGTAAGAGCCGTAGCCGTGTTGTTCACTGTGGTTGTAGCGGGAGGATATTTGTTGATCGTTCTTGGTGTATTTGTTCCACGCGTTTTTCCCAAGCCATTTGCGACACCTTATGAACCTCGGCCAGAACTGTTCATCTTCGAGAATATAACATTTATAGTTTGGAATTGCGAGCTTTGCTGCAAGGTCACCACGTTTGCTTTGGAAGAGGAATAGTTCTAAGGGTTCAATATCACGCTCTTCCAAGTACTGTTTTATGCCTGCTTCCGTTGAATCTGGCGCTATACCCCCGACATAATACGACTTTGTGCGTCCTCTATATACTCCTTTAAACGTTGTCGTCATGTTTATTTTTGTTTCGGACGATTTCTTCAGTCTATGTGACGATATTACTGTTTCTATCTTTTTCACGTCAGTATGGTTGTTTTCTGTCGGTGTGTTTCTTTGCCAGCGCATTCTAGATTTGTTGAAGTTAATTGTTTTTTCTTCAGTATGGTTTGATACATCTTGCTGATTGACAGTAGTGCTATTTGATTTTTGAGTAATTGGAGGAGCCGATTTCAGTACTTCAGCGTATGAAGGGATCTTCTCAATCGGATTTGGTTCATCTACGGTAGTGTGTTCGATCTGGTTTTCTGGTACAATAGTTTCTAGTTTTTGCTCATCACTATTTATCATTGAATGGAGCATTTTGAATTCTTCTTTTAATCTAATATTTTCTTCGTCTAACCTGTCTACGTTTACTTTTAGATTATGTACCAGTTCTCTATCAGATTTTCTATCTTCTTCTAGCTTTGCACATCTGTTCCCCATGTCTATAACTGACGCTACAAGTTTGCTGATTTCCATAGTAAGTTCTTGAGTCATATGTCTTTTCGCTGACATTTCTTCCTCAATATGTAAACTGTCATTTTCATTTGGATGTAACATTTCTTTCGACTTGCTAAAGATGCTGTCGATTTCACTATTATCACCTTGTAGAAACATGTTAAGAATATAACAGTCAGATGCAAGTTTTAAGGATGGGGGGTTTCGTCGAGATCCCCTTCTGTTAATCAATTTCCCTGTCGGACAATCTACCAATAATTTAGCTCTGCGATAAAGAACATCTCTGTATGACTGTAAATCAGGTTCAGAGTCATGGGTGAGCCGGATTAGCTTTTCAATATATAAGGTCTGCGGAAGGTTCTCTAGTTCGCGGTCCAGTATGCAACTTGGCTGCGTTCCTGGTATCTGAGAAAGTTCAGTATAATCAACACACTGTGTATTTATGTCTCTGTTATGTGTTGGTACGTATGCACTAAGGTTAGGGTTTGTCGTGTCCGCACAAATCTGTTTGGTTAATGTTTGGTCTGGGCTGGGATGATAGTTCAGACGTCTAGCGGTATATAACATTGGTGAGTACATATTCTCCGACACTGGGTACATTCCAGCGGCTGGTTGAAGCGTATGGTATGTTCTTTCCGGGCTATCATTGTCTGACACCATTGTATTAAATGGACTTGATTGGAGATAAGCCGGGATTAACGGAGTGCAATTCATAGTGGATTTTGCAGTGGTCATTTAGAAATGTATCGACCAGTCAAATTGACCAATTATCAGATTATCTCTATGAAAGGTGAGCACTTCTAACTAACTGTTTGCACTAGTGTTTTTCCATATATACATGTATATTTGTATCCGAAATATTTAAACAAAGGAAAAATTGAAATATCTGCCATACTACTTAAAGTACGCGGATTTCACCAGAGTTAGTTTGCTAGAAAGATGCAAAAATAACTTAGCTTTTTGTCCATCACAAAATTATTCCAATTATTATCCGTTTGAATAAGAAATTTGTAATTTTCCGAGAGCTCTCATTTTCCACATTTATACCTGGCGCATGCGCACTACCAGTTATATACATGTATATGGACTTGTTTGCATAAATTATATTTTTACGATAAACAAAAATAGTATCCTGGTTTTATGTGTCCTTCATTATTTCAGCAAGAAGATGGATTAGTCTCCAACGCAATCAACATATTACCGTGTGAGACAGACAACCGGAAGTGTGAGATTTTATTCACCACTTTCATAAAAATCACATGTAATTTATAACCTTATACATGTATTAAATAACGAAAACGCTATTCTTGCCTGAACAGTAGAGCCGATATAAGTCTCAGTACATGACTGAATTATCTCTGTGATTCTACACGTACCCCATTTGAAACATTTCCATAAAAAATGAAACCCTGTATGTTTGAAATTTCCTTCCACTACATACGAGTATATAAAGTGAGTAACCACGTTTGAGTCAAACCAGTGCACCAACGTATGGCCTCCATCACACTATGATAGTGTCACGACCGGACATTGATTCCACCAAATGAGCTGTAAACGGGATTTAATAAACCCGGAGTAGACAAAATAATTTTACGGGTAAAACCGAATATTCAAATCAGCTTTTACGAGCGCCTCCTGATGTAATAATGAAGTTATGCCAGCTGTCTGCTGCTTGCTTACACGTCCATTATGTTAGGTGAGATTATGTTAAGTGCTATGACGTCGAAGGCAGTAATGATGTGTCGTAGTTTTCACAGACACAATTAGTAAGGTAACACAGCAAAAAACGCTAAGGATTTACTAGAACAGTGCAGTTCGTAGAATGAATCAGGCGGATGGAATGTTGAATATCAATGTACGAGCAATGAACAATGCATGACAAATTAAAGATAATGAACTAAGATACAACGACTTCCCAACAACACTTATACTATACGATGATCGTCATTGTATTATGTCATGCTTCAGGTCCATCTAAAAAGATACCAACTGTCATATGTGTTGAAGCACAAAGCATAATGAACAAGCTGTTTATTGGCAAACATACAGTATAATCGGAAAGAAGAATACATTTCAACTCCTCCAAGCAAGCATACTGCCCACAACTATTAATTAAAATTTCTTAAATATAATGTAATTTTGGCAGCAAATTGCTTTCGTACTATCTCAATCTCTTCTTTTTTTCGCCGAAGCCGACCTAACATGGCTTTGCTATCTTCATATATATCAGTGTTGTGTAAACCAATCAAATCTTACGTTAACCACTAAACCCACTTCTCTTCAACCGAACAACGTTTGTAACATTGACACGGTGTTTCGATGATAATAACTTAATAAGGTACCCCTTACCGAAATCCACTGCATTTTGGTGAAGTTACCGAAATACATTTTGGATCTGGAGTGACCAGCCATACATAGTAATATCTCGGCATTTTTTTTGTTTCACAACAAATCTTGACGCTCAAATTTCGCCGACCATCTATTTTCAAGATAGTTCTTGTTTGTGTTATCACTTGTGAATAATACAGTCGACTCGGAAAATGTATCATGCTCTATCTATCTAATATATCAATCTATGGTATCATATGAGAAGCCGTGGTCGTAAACTGTCTGGGGTTCAAACTCACGACCTCCGATCTGAGATGCCGACAGCTTATCAACATACATCGCTGACGTCATTGATTACGTCATCAGTAGTAATAAGATGTTCCTATTGTGGTTTATAACATCATATAGGAACATCTCGGAGGAGTAAGAGAAAAAAAATCAGTCTGATTTCGAAAGTGCAAAAAAATCCCCATAAATATTGATACATTATGTCTCAGCCTGAAATCAAAAATGTCATTCGTGTGCAAGGAATACCAGAAGTTAATTATACAATTTCATAAAACCAAGATTCCACGTAAAGCAATATTAATAATATTGTAGAATAACGATCAGTGACATTATATACAAGTGCTTTTCACACATAATATTGTATGTGGGAGAGTAATTTAACAAATGTGTCTCCTAGGCAGAATTTATATAATCAGAAATCGCGGTAGAGACATAGGTTGATATTTATGACAAAATTCGAATTACAAGTCACGTAATTCATTTCTGAGATAGGTTTAAACTCCCTAGACCATCGAACAAAAACAAAACAAAAAACATAAGAAAAAGCTTGTTTTAGAACAAAAATGAGGCCACATAATTCTTTCGTGACAATTTTATCAATTAAAGAGAGAAGATATTTTCCGTACTTTTAACTGATATTTATGCTTAGATACTAAAATTCTTTATAGATCTACACAGACAAACAGACGCAACACTACTTATTGTGCTTTATGATGTTCCACAAGTAAGCAAGATTTATTTCATGCTATTTTTTTTTAGCTCAAACACAATCAGGAAGTCGGTCGGTCGGTCGGTCGGTCGGTCGGTCGGTCGGTCGGTCGGTCGGTCGGTCGGTCGGTCGGTCGGTCGGTCGGTCGGTCGGTCGGTCGGTCGGTCGGTCGGTCGGTCGGTCGGTCGGTCGGTCGGTCGGTCGGTCGGTCGGTCGGTCGGTCGGTCGGTCGGTCGGTCGGTCGGTCGGTCGGTCGGTCGGTCGGTCGGTCGGTCGGTCGGTCGGTCGGTCGGTCGGTCGGTCGGTCGGTCGGTCGGTCGGTCGGTCGGTCGGTCGGTCGGTCGGTCGGTCGGTCGGTCGGTCGGTCGGTCGGTCGGTCGGTCGGTCGGTCGGTCGGTCGGTCGGTCGGTCGGTCGGTCGGTCGGTCGGTCGGTCGGTCGGTCGGTCGGTCGGTCGGTCGGTCGGTCGGTCGGTCGGTCGGTCGGTCGGTCGGTCGGTCGGTCGGTCGGTCGGTCGGTCGGTCGGTCGGTCGGTCACATTGCCCACTCAATTATTCATTTAAACACTCAACTGTACGCTCAATCAGTCACTGCTTTTCTCATTTGATAGTGTCTGTGTCACGACTTTCTTCACGAGAAATAATTATAATCATGAACACTTTCTTATTGTGAATGACTTGAATAAAGGTCGCAAAGTTTCTCGGAATTGCTGAAAGAGACATGGCCTGGCTTCCTTAATATAACTAATTTCTTTTGGGACCTGCATTGTTTTGCATTCAATTTGGATACGAAAGGCATAAATGCCAGTGCTGAGAGCGTAATTAAATCCGACAGTGACCAAATGGCCTGGGATTTTTTTTTCACAACGTACAATTCAATTTCACAATATGTTAGACAGCGTCAAGTATTAGTTAATTGATTTAATGTGGTTTGGTATTCTCTTTATTCCAATGATGGCGGCTTAGTTCGACAGATACAAACTCATTTGCCTTTGTTACGTGCCACTGCGGTAAATACGTATCGATGATAGGATTGAAAAAGCAATTTAGCCTTCTAGCACGCCGCCTTTAATTGGATTCAGTCGTTTATAGAAATCTTTCTCTCCCCGTATCGTATTGTCAACTTATAACACAATAGCGAACGGCCAATTTAGAAATCGACAAGGCTTGCTGAGACATCAGTTGTGGCACATTTTTGTAGATATAAATGTAATCTTGCTGGAATCTCCTGACGCGACGTGACTTTTCTATCACTGCGTACATTTAATATAATATATGTTCCTAGAATAAATCTCGATGCGGTAAATTGCCACTAATGTCGTTAGTATACTAATCACGCTGTTGTATGTACGCAAACTGGGTCAAGAAATGTAAATAATTAATGTATCTAACACAGAATCTGGGACGGTACAAATGGTCTCTAAATACGTACATTATCTGGTAAACATTCATTACCAATTACAAGTCACGTAATTCATTTCTGAGATGGTTTAAACTCCCTAGACCATCGAACAAAAACAAAAAAAAAACATAAGAAAAAGCTTGTTTTAGAACAAAAATGAGGCCACATAATTCTTTCGTGACAATTTTATCAATTAAAGAGAGAAGATATTTTCCGTACTTTTAACAGATATTTATTCTTAGATACTAAAATTCTTTATAGATCTACACAGACAAACAGGCGCAACACTACTTATTGTGCTTTATGATGTTCCACAAGTAAGCAAGATTTATTTCATGCTATTTTTTTTTAGCTCAAACACAATCAGGAAGTCGGTCGGTCGGTCACATTGCCCACTCAATTATTCATTTAACCACTCAACTGTACGCTCAATCAGTCACTGCTTTTCTCATTTGATAGTGTCTGTGTCACGACTTTCTTCATGAGAAATAATTATTATCATGAACACTTTCTTATTGTGAATGACTTGAATAAAGGTCGCAAAGTTTCTCGGAATTGCTGAAAGAGACATGGCCTGGCTTCCTTAATATAACTAATTTCTTTTGGGACCTGCATTGTTTTGCATTCAATTTGGATACGAAAGGCATAAATGCCAGTACTGAGAGCGTAATTAAATCCGACAGTGACCAAATGGCCTGGGATTTTTTTTTCACAACGTACAATTCAATTTCACAATATGTTAGACAGCGTCAAGTATTAGTTAATTGATTTAATGTGGTTTGGTATTCTCTTTATTCCAATGATGGCGGCTTAGTTCGACAGATACAAACTCATTTGCCTTTGTTACGTGCCACTGTGGTTAATACGTATCGATGATAGGATTGAAAAAGCAATTTAGCCTTCTAGCACGCCGCCTTTAATTGGATTCAGTCGTTTATAGAAATCTTTCTCTCCCCGTATCGTATTGTCAACTTATAACACAATAGCGAACGGCCAATTTAGAAATCGACAAGGTTTGCTGATATATCAGTTGTGGCACATTTTTGTAGATATAAATGTAATCTTGCTGGAATCTCCTGACGCGACGTGACTTTTCTATCACTGCGTACATTTAATATAATATATGTTCCTAGAATAAATCTCGATGCGGTAAATTGCCACTAATGTCGTTAGTATACTAATCACGCTGTTGTATGTACGCAAACTGGGTAAAGAAGTGTAAATAATTAATGTATCTTACACAGAATCTGGGACGGTACAAATGGTCTCTAAATACGTACATTATCTGGTAAACATTCATTACCAGGCAAGCTATTATTAACTTTTTGTTGCTTCAAAATAAACCATTCACTGAAATATCCGTACATGCCAAATCCTTGGCTGAACGTATTCAAAGTTTCAGATACATACACCTCTACTGCCGGATCATTGCTTCGAAATCCCTAATTTATCGTACACGACTTCTTGTTCACATTTTCCCTATTAATAATATACATAACACTACTAAAGCACAGGTTTATGATTTTATTTCTTTTGCAACATCTCCTAGTATGAGTACACAAGATAAAATGAATACAAGTCATTGAATTTATTCTACAATACTCGACAACCTTCTATCCGAATACTTAGTATTATCCGAAATAAATATCAGGGCCCATTATCTCTTCTTGGACACGTCGAATTGAAATTGGCTCTTCGAAACTATGCATTATTCGAAATACTTGGTATCATCCGTAGTAAAAATCAGGTCCCGAGGTACTTCTAAGGCACGTCGAATTTAGATGGGCTATTCGAAACCATGTATTATCCGAAATTAAATTCAGACCCAATGGTTTGTAAAATACGAGGTGCAAGTGTATTTTTAATATATAAAAACAACATAAAAATGTTTCAGAACTTTTAAAATACTTGCATGTATGATTCTTTTCCTAGTCATTTCTTTGATAATTATGTTTTATGTTTGTTGATTGGCATTTCCTTAAGTTTTCAATGTGAATTACACCGGTTTAATCATGATTATATATAACTTCCCTCCATTGTTTGATTCAAACCTCAGACGAACTGTCAACATCTGAAAAGTGCTAAGTTTTACAGTCTGTACCACCGTCTCACTCGAGCAGACGGTAACCAAATTAAACGTAACATTAGCAGTAATTACTCAAATTGAATAAGGTATTACCACATGCAATCTGAAATCGGAAAGATTTCGCACAGCAGTATGTACACATTGACGCGCAAATTGTGGGCACAAGAAACGGATACAGCAATTTACGTCTAGGCGTTCACAGGGCCCGTATTCACAAACGTTTTAAGACTGAATCTAAGACTTGGACTTAAAAATTGCAAAAAATAAATTTACAAGCATTTCGTTTTCATTATATTTAATGTGATACATATTTGCCTTACTCTATTTATTGTTACACTCTCTACACTTTTGCCATGTTTTTATCAAAATATGTTGTGTAACAATACCGTAGGAACAAAATGAAAATTTACAATTTTAAAGTCTAAGTCTGAGATTCAGCCTTAAAACGTTTGTGAATAAGGGGCCCAGCTCCTGGTAAGTCAGCGGATCTAAGTCAGTTTTGGAGTGGATAGGTTTTTGCAATACAATGGGGTTTCTTGTCAATTAATACGCTAATTTTGAAAAAAACAGTGAGGCCTCTTGATATATAGGATTAGATATGGACGACCAGATTTTGCCAAAATCTCATCGGAGGGTCCTCGTTCACGCCCCCGTCTTGAATGCGCATTCATTTTTCAAAAAAAAAATTGAAAAAAACGAGGTGTCCGAAATGAAACTTTGAACCAGCTATCTCAAGTCTGACAAGTCATCTGCTCGTCATGTTCGCTAAACCTTAGACTACGCCCTGTCGTAACCTTCTGTAGTTAAATATTTTATGCCAACCATATCACGTTATAGTTTAATTTTTAGTTTGATATATTTTATTTATTCCTTTCATACACGCTTCCATATTCTTGGTTAATGTTTTATCCTCTATAATTTTTTTATGTGGAAGTCTTACTTCACGAAGGTCACATTCAATGTCTCGCTTCTTGTCACCTTCTTTGTCTCGCTTATTGTCACCTTCTATATTATTGGAATTTGCGATGAATACAAATGTCAAATTATCGTCTCGGGGCCATGGTTATCTTGAATCTATATGACTGCAAAGATGAGGAATTTTCACGGCCTCATGTGATTAGAACGGTCAGTTCAAGTGGCCAAAGCCATAAATCATTGGAGACAGCATTAATTTCCAGTGGACACGGAAAACGACGATTACCCAAGCGTGTCTGGTAATGAGATAAATTTTCTATTGGAATATTTTCCCATCGCATTCCCTTATCTTAGAGAAGCTGTCCAATAGTGCAGTACAATGTACGAACATTCTTGACAATATCTGGAAAATCCGCGAACAGTAGACAGATATCTTTGTGTATCAAACCGGGCCGAAGTATTATAGTGGATGTAAGAAGCGTGTGAGGGCACTGCTGGAACTATTTCTAAGGATACTCGATAATTACGCAGATTATTGTGGAGTAATTTTTTGTGGATTTGTCAGCCGAGTTGTGAAGTTGGAATATTAATAAAAAAGCCATTTTGGTGAGAAAATCTTTTGTCATTAAAGTTAGTACTAGAATAACCCTTATAAAATATCCAACCGAGAAATTTCAGTGTAAGATAATAGTTCATAGCGAGTTAGGAATGTCGGTGACAATAGTTTGACTATTAGGGTAAAACAATATATGTCAACACAAACTTAAATACACAGATATTTAAGGTAAAAAGCTATTTTAGTCCTATATCAGGTTATATTTATAGCAAACATAGGATATAAAAATACAATGTAAACGCACGCAGTGTATGCAGTATAAATGGTAGTGATGATTTGATTTTAAACTTATTTATCTTACGTCGTTCGTGAAACAAGTTCTTACAACATATATACATCACTATGTGTGACTGCTTCCTGTGTTACTGACCAGTACTCGCGACTGAAGACAGCGGAAGAGTCTTGCCCACTGAAGGGTTCGAACCAACGAGTGTCGGAGCTGAAGCTAGATGCCCCGTCCCCCAATATACCTCCCCGTCCTGATGATGTTACCTACCGTAAGCTAACACCCAGCTTGTATTGTTGTTCTATCCAGTCATGGTGCGTAGTAACGAAATAATTCTTTTCTATTTCCTTGGTTTTGATTATTTAAATGTTACGCAATATAACTAGGGGCCTAATTCACAAACATTTTAAGACTGAAACTATATACCTCCCCGTGTTAAATGTACCTTTCGCTCGTTGTGTTATTATAACTTTGCAGTTTCAGATAAAACATTTATTCGTTTAGATGTAATGAAAACGAAAGGTTGGTAACTATATCTTTTGCAAATTTAAAGTCTAAGATTGTGTTTCAGTCTTAAAATGTTTGTGAATAAGGCCATGGTATTTTCATTTTTGTATATGCTTGCAGCTGACATAAGTAGCAGCAGTAAATGCTCTCATTGCTGTAACTTCTGCTACTGCTAACTTCAAACTAATTTACTGTATTGTGGAAAGTGACAGCAACGTACTTAAAACATCAATAAAACAATTTCAGCACTTGATCATTAAAATCGTAAAATCGTCTAGTTCGAATCCCGTCCTTAGCGAGGTAGAAACTTGACAGTCACATTCCATGAACTAGGTACGACATCTGGTCAATCAGAAGCGGTCGTCGAGAGTGAAAAATATTATTCGTAATCTTGATTTACTATCCGGATGTAAAAAGTAAATCTAAACTAAATCATCAAATACACGCCTTTGGTGCTAAAGCACAGAATAGCACAAACAGTATACACATGGTATAGTAACAACTTGTATAATTAGAACCCACAGGAAACAACAAACCACGCATCACAATCATATAATTCTCTTGTAGTTTGAAAACCAGTCATAGTAGTTTGCTCCTGAATGATTTGAAAGAACCATAGAATCTGGAATAAAATGGTTCAACTCTTATACTTGGCAATCAAAGCATATATGTTTCCGGTTAGACATTTTAATACAGTTTAATACATTATAATACATTTTAATACATTTTAATACATTATAATACATTTTAATATATTTTAATACATTTTTATGAGGAATGACATTCTTGCTGACGAAACCATTTTATTTCGCTAAATTTGGAATATTTGCAAGACACAAGACGGTTAACTCCTGTTGTTTGAGACACTTTGTAACCTTAGTCGTCAGAAAAGAGAAATAATTATTTATTGCTGATCTAATGGAAGACAAATTACTGGAACATCTATAATGGATTTGGTTGTTGTTGTCAAATATTTAAACAATTGTAGACTATACGACATGTATACTATGCGATATTTATACTTTATAATATGTAGACTATAAGATATGTAGACTATAAGTTATGTTGACTATACGATATGTAGACTATATGTATGATATAAGATATGAGGACTGTAAGATATGTATACTATATGTAGACTATAAGTTATGTAGACTATAATTATGTAGACTATAATATTTTTAGACTCTAAGATATGTGGACTATAAGATATGTGGGCTGCAAGATCTGTGTGGACTGCTAGATCTGCAGACTTTAAGATATGAAGACTATTAGATATGTAGATAATAAGTTATGTAGACCATAACATATGTAGATAATAAGTTATGTAGACCATAACATATGTAGACTATAAGTTATGTCGACTATAAGTTATGTAGACTATAATATATGTTCACTATGATTTATAAAGACTGTAATATATGTAGACTATAATATATGTGGACTATAAGATATGTAGACTATAAGATATGTATACTATAATATATGTAGACTTTAAGATTTGTAGACTGTAAGATATATAGACTATAAGATGTGTAGATTGTAAGATAAGCAGTTTGTTATATATATAGACTATAAGATATGTAATATATACGATATGTATACTTTAAGATACGTAGCCTTTAAGATACGTAGCATATAAGCTATGTATATTATAAGATATGTAAACTTTTAGATATGTGGACTGTAATATAGTTATGGGGCTTAAGTTATAATTCTTAGTTTGAGTATCAGTGCAAACTCACAAACGTCTAATTGGTTGCCTTTGAGCACAGTCGTTAGTTCAACAAATCGCGAGGCAGCATTCTGCGACTGGTCTCCACATTTACTTCAGTTTTATAAGACTTGGCACAAGAAATATCATTTTATTTCTCATTCATCGATTGCTTTAATGTTAGCACTTCACCAAACTCACTGTTTAACGTAGTCGATGAAATATATATATTTCAGATACATTTTTGTGACGTATTTTCTGTGGAACACAACACTTAAAGTAACCTGGCTTCGGCTTCGAGGTAAGTATTCTTACACATCAACAGCACTATCGATTAGAGCCTGCGGGTATAAATCCCAGTCTGGAAACCTGCTTCTGTTTCACAAATCTTCTGTTTTTCTCAAGTCAGATATTTCGTTTCTTGCATAATGAGGACTTTGCAGCAAACAGTCTCACCATTGATTAAAGTACTGTCTAAATCTAATTCACGTGACAGATCTTCGGTTATGCAGGGACGGGTACAGGGTTTTCGGTGGGGGCGTAAATTACAGATTGGTCACAAGGGCCGAATGCCCCGTGTTCATGGGTCTGGGGGTGACGTTCTCCCCTAAATATGCATTCGCTAAGTGTTCTATAAGTCAAAGGAAGTTCAAGGAACTATGAACTCAATTGAGAATTTGCGAAATCGGGACACATCTCAAAATTCTTTCCTCTCTGATCAGTTAGTTGTGAACGCAGTACTTCAGGTGGCAGACTAAGTTTGGTCTCCAAGTATAGTATTATAGCAGTACTTCAGGTGGCAGACTAAGTCTGGTCTCCAAGTATAGTATTATAGCAGTACTTCAGGTGGCATACTAAGTGTGTCTCCAAGTATAGTATTATAGCAGTACTTCAGGTGGCAGACTAAGTTTGGTCTCCAAGTATAGTATTATAGCAGTACTTCAGGTGGCAGACTAAGTGTGTCTCCGTGTATTGTATTATAGCAGTACTTCAGGTGGCAGACTAAGTGTGTCTCCGTGTATAGTATTATAGCAGTACTTCAGGTGGCAGACTAAGTGTGTCTCCAAGTATAGTATTATAGCAGTACTTCAGGTGGCAGACTAAGTTTGGTCTCCAAGTATAGTATTATAGCAGTACTTCAGGTGGCAGACTAAGTGTGTCTCCAAGTATAGTATTATAGCAGTACTTCAGGTGGCAGACTAAGTGTGTCTCCATGTATAGTATTATAGCAGTACTTCAGGTGGCAGACTAAGTTTGGTCTCCAAGTATAGTATTATAGCAGTACTTCTGGTGGCAGACTAAGTTTGGTCTCCATGTATAGTATTATAGCAGTACTTCAGGTGGCAGACTAAGTTTGGTCTCCAAGTATAGTATTATAGCAGTACTTCAGGTGGCAGACTAAGTGTGTCTCCGTGTATAGTATTATAGCAGTACTTCAGGTGGCAGACTAAGTGTGTCTCCATGTATAGTATTATAGCAGTACTTCAGGTGGCAGACTAAGTTTGGTCTCCAAGTATAGTATTATAGCAGTACTTCAGGTGGCAGACTAAGTTTGGTCTCCAAGTATAGTATTATAGCAGTACTTCAGGTGGCAGACTAAGTGTGTCTCCGTGTATAGTATTATAGCAGTACTTCAGGTGGCAGACTAAGTGTGTCTCCATGTATAGTATTATAGCAGTACTTCAGGTGGCAGACTAAGTTTGGTCTCCAAGTATAGTATTATAGCAGTACTTCTGGTGGCAGACTAAGTTTGGTCTCCAAGTATAGTATTATAGCAGTACTTCAGGTGGCAGACTAAGTTTGGTCTCCATGTATAGTATTATAGCAGTACTTCAGGTGGCAGACTAAGTTTGGTCTCCAAGTATAGTATTATAGCAGTACTTCAGGTGGCAGACTAAGTGTGTCTCCATGTATAGTATTATAGCAGTACTTCAGGTGGCAGACTAAGTTTGGTCTCCAAGTATAGTATTATAGCAGTACTTCAGGTGGCAGACTAAGTTTGGTCTCCATGTATAGTATTATAGCAGTACTTCAGGTGGCAGACTAAGTTTGGTCTCCAAGTATAGTATTATCGCAGTACTTCAGGTGGCAGACTAAGTCTGGTCTCCATGTATAGTATTATAGCAGTACTTCAGGTGGCAGACTAAGTGTGTCTCCATGTATAGTATTATAGCAGTACTTCAGGTGGCAGACTAAGTTTGGTCTCCATGTATAGTACTTCAGGTGGCAGACTAAGTGTGTCTCCATGTATAGTATTATAGCAGTACTTCAGGTGGCAGACTAAGTTTGGTCCCCATGTATAGTATTATAGCAGTACTTCAGGTGGCAGACTAAGTGTGTCTCCATGTATAGTATTATAGCAGTACTTCAGGTGGCAGACTAAGTTTGGTCTCCAAGTATAGTATTATCGCAGTACTTCAGGTGGCAGACTAAGTTTGGTCTCCAAGTATAGTATTATAGCAGTACTTCAGGTGGCAGACTAAGTTTGGTCTCCAAGTATAGTATTATAAGCTTGGTACCACACCCTGTTTTCTTAAAGGTAGATTTTTTTTCAAAGTATTAATTTCGAGAAAATGACATGTCAGTGCCATCATATATACGCACTCTAAAACATTATAGCATTTCATATACGCTACCTGGAACGTTTGAAAAGTGACCATGGAGTGTAGTAGAGTACACCTGTATCGAAGGCATTTTACCACCGACTTTATAATTTTTACGTCTAAGCATAATTTGACAAAAATCAAAGACTATCTACATTTATTATGTGTAAATCTTTTTGGGATTTAGAAATTATATAGAATGGTTAAAAGTATCTTTCGGCTGACATCAGCCAAAATTATCCATGACATAAACTTCTCTGTATACTCATTACCAAACAAAGAAAACATGCTCTTTTATGGGAGTATTTATTTATTTCAAATCGACCAGCGTTTTATATCTCGACTTTCACAATACAATCAGACTCTCTTATATCGGTGGAATACACTAAAATACTCGTATATTTGTCTGTCTTCGAGATTTTCAATTTTGAAACATTTTCATTTGATCTATGTCGATAAAATGACATTTTCGTCTACAACAGATCAAGACAAATTGGATTCTAAACATTGGCTTGGAATATTAGTTTATATAACGCGCATTAAGAATATTCAGGCGTAAAATATGTTTGTTTCAGGTTTCCCGACCTACCCTATTTTTTGCCCCGACCCTAGAACATTTTTAGCGTTAGTTTTAATTTGTTTTCTTTTTGGTAAAATTTCTTCTTTTTGGTAAAATTTCTTCTTTTTGGTAAAATTTCTTTTTTTCGGTAAAATTTCTTCTTTTTGGTAAAATTTCTTTGAGGGAATTTTTCTTTAGGTTCATATAGCCTAGTTATTAGACGCTTTACGACTATTCCAGCTTGAAAGCATTAATTTCACAACGATATCCATGTTAAGGGGAAAGTCTTAAAATTGTCTTTTAACATATATTCATTTAAATCTACGTTTAATTTGTTTGAAAATAAAAAGAAATCCAAAAAAATATTCCGACGTACCTACGCATGAAACCTGAAACAGCCATATTTGTTCAGGCCTTAGCAATGTTTATTGTACGGATGAATGGATGATTTGAAGAAGTTGTGCTCTTGTTATTCTTCAGAAATTTGATCGGAATGGAAAAAGAAGATTTAAAGCGTCAGGTGGAAATGTTACGCATACATAAGGATCTCCAGAGAATGTTTGTCTCTGACGCAGTAAAAGAGTGAGTTATGTTATTTATAGCAGTACGACAGCTTTCAGAGATCACGATATCAGGGGTTTCTCTAGGTGCTCAATCTTAGGGGTCATATTGCCAATTATTGACGGGATTTTACCATTTTATAGCAAAATTGTCTATGATTTATAGAAATCTTACCCGTCAGCAAGACTCCGTAGGGTCAAAATGTGGCTTTTACGAAATTCCAATGGTCAAAATCTGGATATTAAAGAGAAATGTTAGAACACGTCAATGTATGACAACACAAACAAATATGTATATAAAACTGCAGATAGACATGTTCCGCTATCACCCCTTGTCAAGTTTTTTTTCTAAATCATATCTCACAACAAGCTCTCTATTCAAAACCTTGTCATTCAAAGAGTCAACACAGATAACGCTAAAAACTGACACCACTGCCTTTCTCAGACTACACGCAACTGCTTTTCTAATTGAGAAATATAAATTGTCTAACTTTGTTCTACTTCATTCTTATTCATGCCACAATCCTTTGAAATCCAAAATGCTCACATGATTGTACAAAAAGTCGACCTGTTAGGATTTCTATCCACATTATAAAATGCAGATATGTGGGACGACATAGCCATCCTCAGATTTTGGCTGGGCATCGCCAGTTGATCGGCTATACGATACAACGATTTGCAGACTGACATTGTATCGAGTATCGATATGGTTTCAAGTATCGATAGATATCGAAGTATCTGTACCGATGTATTGGTATCTGTCAAGCGCTACCTCAGATAGCTTATACTATATTACAACATGCTTATAGCTTATACTATATTACAACATACTTATAGCTTATACTATATTACAACATACTTATAGCTTATACTATATTACAACATACTTATGGCTTATACTATATTATAATATACTTATAGCTTATGCTATATTACAACATACTTATAGCTTATACTATATTACAACATACTTATGGCTTATACTATATTATAATATACTTATAGCTTATACTATATTACAACATACTTATGGCTTATACTATATTACAACAGACTTATAGCTTATACTATATTACAACATACTTATGGCTTATACTATATTACAACATACTTATAGCTTATACTATATTACAACATACTTATAGCTTATACTATATTACAACATACTTATAGCTTATACTATATTACAACATACTTATAGCTTATACTATATTACAACATACTTATAGCTTATACTATATTACAACATACTTATAGCGTATACTATATTACAACATACTTATAGCTTATACTATATTACAACATACTTATAGCTTATACTATATTACAACATACTTATAGCTTATACTATATAACAACATACTTATAGCTTATACTATATTACAACATACGTATAGCTTATACTATATTACAACATACTTATAGCTTATACTATATTACAACATACTTATAGCTTATACTATATTACAACATACTTATAGCTTATACTATATTACAACATACTTATAGCTTATACTATATAACAACATACTTATAGCTTATACTATATTACAACATACTTATAGCTTATACTATATAACAACATACTTATAGCTTATACTATATTACAACAGACTTATAGCTTATACTATATTACAACAGACTTATAGCTTATACTATATTACAACATACTTATAGCTTATACTATATTACAACATACTTATAGCTTATACTATATTACAACATACTTATAGCTTATACTATATTACAACATACTTATAGCTTATACTATATTACAACAGACTTATAGCTTATACTATATTACAACAGACTTATAGCTTATACTATATTACAACATACTTATAGCTTATACTATATTACAACAGCCTTATAGCTTATACTATATTACAACAGACTTATAGCTTATACTATATTACAACATACTTATAGCTTATACTATATAACAACATACTTATAGCTTATACTATATAACAACATACTTATAGCTTATACTATATTACAACATACTTATAGCTTATACTATATAACAACATACTTATAGCTTATACTATATTACAACAGACTTATAGCTTATACTATATTACAACATACTTATAGCTTATACTATATTATAATATACTTATAGCTTATACTATATTACAACATACTTATAGCTTATACTATATTATAATATACTTATAGCTTATACTATATTACAACAGACTTATAGCTTATACTATATTACAACATACTTATAGCTTATACTATATTACAACAGACTTATAGCTTATACTATATTACAACATACTTATAGCTTATACTATATTACAACATACTTATAGCTTATACTATATTACAACATACTTATAGCTTATACTATATTACAATATACTTATAGCTTATACTATATTATAATATACTTATAGCTTATACTATATTACAACAGACTTATAGCTTATACTATATTACAACATACTTATAGCTTATACTATATTATAATATAGGATGTTAAACAAGTTCGTTCACACAATTTGAATTTAGATAAAATGCAAATAATGTTGTGTACACTGGTTTTATTTCGCATAATGAAAGATGCTGTTTTTTCATGAACATCTGTTTTAATAAGAACTCTCACACAGAAGTAAACTATTGGTCTATAGTTACATACATGTAGATGGAAAGAGTGTTTTGTAAAATATTGTGATTCAAACATTGTGAACGAACCTTAATACTTAATAGCTTATACTATTATAAAATAGTTTATTTCTCAATACATTAGGCCTTCCATGCTATGAGTATACAACATTTACAAATAATCACATTCATGGAACATTGACTATGTACAGTCAATCGCAACGTTTTTTTCATACACAAATACTATTGCACGTAACCTCATCAGACGCACTCAGATCGACAAACATTTTCTTACAAACAATGTGAATCAGGTTGTAAGAGTATTTGTGTTTTATTATTTTTACATTTCCCAAATGTGAGAAGTTTGCCGTCAGATACACAGTTTTTTGGTTCGACCTCCGCTGTGTAGTGTCAATAATTTATCTCCTTGCAAATAAATGGACATTCTTGTTTGGCGACTTTCCCACTTCAGGAAATAGTTCTTTCTTTTCACAGTCAGGCTCTGATAGTGACGTTCCCATACATAGAATGTGCGGTTATTTATGGTAACTTTAGACTGACGCGTTATTTTGTTCGTCTGTCGAATAATTCCCGAAATAGGAAGTAACTACCGTCTTGGAAGAAACATTCACTTTGTGTTTTTATGTACAGTTCGCGCATTGTATTTATTATTTTCACCATGTTGGTACCTTATAGTCAATACCATCTTATTTCATCTATTACAATTTCCGACGACATTTCTGTTATCTGTCGGGGATATATCGTATATATTGATATAGACTGTAATGCGTCCAACGTGACCAGTAGACATAATCATTTTGGGGAAGGAGTTGGATATGAATTTAGAATTTATATATTCATTTCAAAATAAAGGCAACATTATTTACAAAATAAAACCACAATGTATTGTATTCGATTACAACAAAGTATGACTGGATGTCATTGGGTCTTACGATTAATTTGAATGTTTAGAGAAGTTAATTTGCCAACTGTTTTTGGCACAAATTTAATTTTCTCTTTTAAATACTGCGTCTGGCGCTATAAATCTTATTTCGGAGACCGGTTTCAAGCATCAGGCGTCTGATTGGTTTATTCTGTGTGCCGTGATGAAATTGACCAATGACAAGGCTGCATTCTGAGACTGGTTCCAAAACTAAATTTTACTACCGTGAGTTCCGATGTATGTAGATAATTAGACGGGTTATGTTTTATGCTTGGAACAAAACTCATGGAAAACAAAAACAGCAGGGCACCAGACACCAGTATATAATTTATTTTACTATATTTACAAAATTTAATGATGCTAAATATGAATTAAAACATTGTCTTGTCTATTTTCAAGCCACAGTAGATCTATATAGATTTGTTTAAACTAAAGTCATCGATCGGATGTGAATATTAGACAAGTCTGCAATATACTTTCCTAAACAACTTTTGCAGAAGGCCATAAAATCAGAGAAACCGCTCATTCGTACATACTGATTATTCTCACAATATAAAAATGCTACAAGAGAAGTGTGTATTAAATCCCGAGACACAATGGACCTCGAACAGAGTGGCTGATTTGTCTCGATTTGCTAGATTAATATTTACATTTTTGTTCCTATTTTCAGCATGATATGTTTCATCGATCAAAGTCTTAATGAAGACGGCCTTATCGTTCCTCCTGATAAGAAGAAGAATCCCTGGGACAATTCGAGGAAATGTTCTATATTGTAGTTTATATTCTGCTACACGGTGTCGCTCATAATATCTCCTACAGAATTATTTTCAAACCTTATTGGGTTTTTAAGACTCACTCTGAGATATTGTGATTTGCATTTAAACTGGCATTTTAATTACAAACTTATGATAATGGTGTTAAATTCACCACACATAACGCTTTTGATTATTTATTTATGACGAATTGATTGAGTGAAAAATCACGAGCAAATCTGCATTGCACACTTCGGCGGATTTTCCTGAAATAAACATGTCTAACGCATGAAGTATTTGCCTGAACTGAATAACGAATGATTATACGTTTCCATTTAAATATCTGCACTAAAGTCTAGAACTGATCAAGCACCCCTCTATATGTCTATATTAATTTAATCAACTATATATTGAATTATCTTTTTATAGATCAAATACTTTATAGTCATCTATCCGTCTACGAGGGGTGTTGGGAAAGTTTCTGGACAAGTGTCGAATTTTTCAACATATACAGCTATTGGTATTGTTATTACAATATTTACCTCGCTTGTTCTGAACTGTCGGCTATATAGCCACATTTCCTAAAACGTTTATAGGGAATATAATGTAATGATGATAAACTAATCGGATATAAAACTTACTTATTCATTATACTCATGCGGGCAGTTGGCTCGGTAAGTTGAAGAAAAAGTGGTTGTCACATATAAATTCTCTTGGTATTTTCTCAATTATCACATATTTGAAAATTACTCTTATAAGGGCTTATCAGTTTTGACTTTCAAAATGGCCCATGATTACGAACAAGGGAGGTAAATATTGTAGATGTGGGTTCTATCTATACTCTACAGATCGACCTAAAATTAGTCAGTCATATAGTTTATGTCTAGAACTAAACTAGTCTATAATATTTGGCATAGAATTAGTCGATCATATCTTTATACTCGTAGCTGTCGAATTATTCAATCAGTATATATACTTATCTACAACATATAGAACTAGAATGATTCATTCATTTACATTTGAGCGCCGCTGTCCGACTTCCAATAATTGATGTCATTTCCAGAAAACGTAACATGTGACGTCACCATGTACTGACATTAAGCAATATTTGCCTCGTATGGGGCAATATGAAAACGAAGTGTCCATATGACGTAAATATTGTTTCCTGCTTGCAAATAGTGACATCACATGTTGTATTTTCTTGAAATGACGTCACTTACAGAAGAGGTTGTAAATCACATAGCAGCGCTCATATAGACTAGAACTGTTAGGCCACCCATAAAACTATCAAAACTGATTTGTGTACGAAACTCTATAATGAGCTAAAGTTTATGTAATGACGTATATACTGGTCAAAAGAGCTAACTCGCTGTCTTGTAGTTTGAGACGCTTCACGACATCATGACGAAGTAAACTGAAACGATTCAAACGTGGCTTTGACGTGTTAACGTCGATTTCCGATAGTTTTAATTCATTCGAATTATTAATGTTACAAATTAGTGCAATGAAAACCAACAGACGATGTATCCAGTAGGCTTGTAGAAACTATATGACACCATACTGGCGGGTCAGCCCTTGTGACTTGTATATTTGCTTTAACAGCGACACATAACCTCTACATTATCAGAGGGACTCCGAGGGACAGAACGTCAATAAGGAGAATTATAGTGATATTTTGTTATGAAAAGCAAACGTAAGGCAATATCACTTAACAGATGTTATCGTCAATAATTTGTCAAGCGTACAATGCCATAAGTGATTTCATATCTAACAGGTTGATACAATAGTTATTGCCCACATCTAATAGGGGTTAATTGATTACATTCGATCGAATAGTTGCATCTAATGTCTACGTAAATCTGGTGGTGATTTCATTATTCATTATTTCAAATGCGAAAAGACGTGCAAGCATAATCCACACATCCTGAATTTCTGAGGCTTTTCCACAACACGATATCACGACGTCAAACCAAAATTGTGAAAATCATGAACTGCAGTGGAGTTCTCGGTATAACGGTTTTATGAAAAGCGTGAAATGATAAACTGCGAGATTATGAAGTTCATGATATGACGATTTCAATTATCATGATTATTTTATAAGGGATAAAGGGAGATAACTCGTGATACTCCTGTGGTAATGATAAATAAAGACATCACTTACAGACTTTGGTCATATTTGTAGGTATCGGTTATCGCCCACATAGGACGAATGGACGAACTCAACATCTAGTTAATTGTTGTCGTCACTTTTTGGTGTTTGACCAGTTTTATCATTGTCACTGCATGACAACGGCTGCCTAATATCTTTTCGCCGTGTCTCATTGACGTGAGAACATTTCTAGCGGCACCCGCGAGAGACGGACTATTTCCTATCACGTTCGCGTTGGAAAACAAATCAAGCAATATTTTTCATCTGCACTGATTTAAGGCACTGAACATTCCATTATCTGTTAACTTGATCCATCGACAACCACGCCATTGCCCTTAGTCCTAGAAGTGATAAAGCATCTACATTATGTATTACTCATCAGACAGTAAACATTTGGTCTTCATATCAGCATCGTCATTTATTTACCAATGTATATCTGTGTGTTCTCACTGTAGTGAAACAGCGCATCTAGTTATGTGTTAGAGCCATATACAAAGTGTCATCAGTTTTCGCGATGTGTAGAAACGCTAGCTAAATTAGATTTATGTATGTGTTTTTTACAACAGAGACATTTTTTTACAGATTTTTTCTGATCTTCGAAATAACATTTTGGAAACATTAGTCAAAGTTACTGTTTTAATGACATTTGCAACATTCCAATATATATTCATTTTCTCTCGTAAAAATGTACAATGTCCATTTTATTTATTTTTAAATGTACTGTTGTAGCTCTAGTTTATGCAAAACATATTTGTAAAACCTGCTTTGTAATGTATGTGTGTACTGAAACTTTAATAAAAATCCCACATGTTTTGTGTCGATTTTTATTGTCTCAATTCGCTGAAACGTTAACACCTCGGCCATTTCCGTACAGTTCGGAAATAGATCCTTAGTACGTGTATGAATATATATATAATCTCGGTACGTGATGCGGTTTTCTTACACAGTTAACAAAGTCTTGTATGTAAACAGGAAGTTAGAATCTAGTACCAAGCATTTTGGTTTTCTGCCTCGTATTCCTAATATCTAAAGATCTACGTCGTATTTCCAGAGACTACATACATTCACTTATGCCGCCATTTTGGAACTACTTTTCCACCACGTTTCTTCCGAGGTCTATTGTTTTTTAAAATAGCAGAGGTAATCCGAATGATGTAAGACGTGAGCAAAGGTCAAGGCTTAACACTATAAAACTGAGTTTGAAGAACGATCTCAGTCAGAACCATCCAATCTTGGGCTCTAGGTTCGAAAAACATTGGAGGAAATGGCTTCACACTTAGATTTATACCTTTAACCAATTATTTGATTTATGTTTTGGAGGGTTGTGTCTGGTTTCTTAGTGTTTACATTGACTGAGAGAGATATCGGTGGGCAAAATAACAATTGATTAGATGTTCTATTTTATTTCCGGTTCCGACTTGCGGACCTACGCATGCATCTCTCTAGGCCAATCAAATGAGCGAGTTTTCGACAACGTATGTAATATTCGTAACTTTCATTATGCAACTATACACCCAAAAATAGTAAACCAACTTGATATTGTATTGATTAATTCACTGCTAGAAGGTATGTCTGTCACATTTCACTTTGTATTAAATCATCGTATATTAAATGTATGATTTACTCCCTAAAGTAACAAGTATGAATAACCTGGGTGATATTCCGGTACCAAGTGTAACTTTTGTGTGCTCGGCAAGTGTATATCACTGAGGGTGTGATGCTTCGATTACTTCACGCGTACACATCTCTGAAGTAACTTCGGTGTGACATTCCCGTTCCAACGTGTAAAAACAAAATGAATGAATTAACACGTTGTTTTAAAACTAAACACGAATCAGACAGAGCACATGCAATTTAAAACTAACTTTCGTCATAATGCATTAATATTTAAAATTTTAATTTTAAAACAACGCCAGATTTCATTTGTCTGAATATAGATTAATAATAATATGGTTCAACGAACAGGGGAGCTAATTCGTGCATTTCATCAATAATTTATACAAGGGAGCTTACTCATGTATTATATCAATATTTCACACAGGGAGGTAACTCATGCATTTAATCAATACTTTATATAAGGGAGCTAACTCATGTATTTATCAATATATTACGCAGGGGAGATAACTCATGTATTTCATTAATAATTTATACATGGGAGCTAACGCACGTAGTTCATAGAAAATAAACAAAGGGGAGCTAACTAAATCATTATATCAATGAATTAAACAGGTTAGCTAACTCACGCATTTAATCAATATTCAATCATGCTAGCACAGCAGTCTTTTTTCACGCAATGAAATAATTTACTGGAACCAGACATTTCCAGTCGATGAAAGAGGATGAAATCACCTACGGGTCGATTCGAGGGATAATGAAAGGATTGTATTTGATGGGCAGTTTCTGCCTTGAAGAAATAAACTAAAGAATCTGGCTCTTGCGAGTTCTACATGGTCATGATTTAGTCATATACATGTATAGGTATTTGCAATGCAATGGCTGAACTTTTTTCTGATAAAATTACCTTGGGGTCTGAGTTTCAGACTTATAATGTTTATGAATACGGCCCCAGCAGTAAACCGACCACTGTGAGTTTTAATTTGAAGTAAAGTACGAAAGAAATTGAAAAGTATTGATTAAAGCACATTACCTGTTTGGCACTTTTCGAATATTTGGCAATGACAACCATCCGAATGGCTTCATGTATTAACTCGGCCTTGTGACAAGAAGTATCTCTTTTTGTGTGATAAGTAAAAGTGTCAAAATATGGAGCACGGATAGCATAATTCACAAATCAGAACTTCCGGAGAGAGACTTAGATAAAGGAAGATAGAAAACAAAGAGAGGGACAAATTCACGAATCTGAACTCCCCTAGAGAAATGAGGGGGGGGGGCACACACAGGGAGGGCCAAATTCACAGATTTAACAGCATACATACCAGGGGACACATACAGGGAGGGCCAAATTCACAGAATTAACAGCATACAGACCAGGGGACACTTACAGGGAGGACCGCATTCACATAATTAACAGCATACAGACCAGGGGACACATACAGGGAGGGCCAAATTCACAGAATTAACAGCATACAGACCAGGGGACACTTACAGGGAGGACCGCATTCACATAATTAACAGCATACAGACCAGGGGACACATAAAGGGAGGGCCAAATTCACAGAATTAACAGCATACAGACCAGGGGACACATACAGTGAGGTCCACATTCACAGAATTAACAACATACGGACCAGGGGACACACACAGGGAGGTCCACATTCACATAATTAACAACATACAGACCAGGGGACACATACAGGGAGGTCCACATTCACATAATTAACAGCATACAGACCTGTGGACACATACAGGGAGGGCCGCATTCACATAATTAACAGCATACAAACCAGGGGACACATACAGGGAGGGCCGCATTTACATAATTAACAGCATACAGACCAGGGGACACATACAGGGAGGTCCACATTCACATAATTAACAGCATACAGACCAGGGGACACATACAGGGAGGGCCGCATTTACATAATTAACAACATACAGACCAGGGGACACATACAGGGAGGTCCACATTCACATAATTAACAGCATACAGACCAGGGGACACATACAGGGAGGTCCACATTCACATAATTAACAGCATCGAGACCAGGGGACACATACAGGGAGGACCGCATTCACAGAATTAACAACATACAGACCAGGGGACACATACAGGGAGGGCCACATTCACAGAATTAACAACATACAGACCAGGGGACACATAAAGGGAGGGCCGCATTTACAGAATTAACAGCATACGGACCAGGGGACACATACAGGGAGGGCCGCATTCACAGAATTAACAACATACGGACCAGGGGACACATACAGGGAGGGCCGCATTTACAGAATTAACAACATACAGACCAGGGGACACATAAAGGGAGGGCCGCATTTACAGAATTAACAACATACGGACCAGGGGACACATACAGGGAGGGCCGCATTTACAGAATTAACAACATACGGACCAGGGGACACATACAGGGAGGGCTACATTTACAGAATTAACAACATACAGACCAGGGGACACATAAAGGGAGGGCCGCATTTACAGAATTAACAGCATACGGACCAGGGGACACATAAAGGGAGGGCCGCATTTACAGAATTAACAGCATACAGACCAGGGGACACATAAAGGGAGGGCCGCATTTACAGAATTAACAGCATACAGACCAGGGGACACATAAAGGGAGGGCCGCATTTACAGAATTAACAGCATACAGACCAGGGGACACATAAAGGGAGGGCCGCATTTACAGAATTAACAACATACAGACCAGGGGACACATAAAGGGAGGGCCGCATTTACAGAATTAACAGCATACAGACCAGGGGACACATACAGGAGGGCCGCATTCACAGAATTAACAACATACAGACCAGGGGACACATAAAGGGAGGGCCGCATTTACAGAATTAACAACATACGGACCAGGGGACACATAAAGGGAGGGCCGCATTTACAGAATTAACAGCATACAGACCAGGGGACACATAAAGGGAGGGCCGCATTTACAGAATTAACAACATACGGACCAGGGGACACATAAAGGGAGGGCCGCATTTACAGAATTAACAGCATACAGACCAGGGGACACATAAAGGGAGGGCCGCATTTACAGAATTAACAGCATACATACCAGGGGACACATACAGGAGGGCCGCATTTACAGAATTAACAGCATACAGACCAGGGGACACATAAAGGGAGGGCCACATTTACAGAATTAACAGCATACATACCAGGGGACACATACAGGAGGGCCGCATTCACAGAATTAACAGCATACAGACCAGGGGACACATAAAGGGAGGGCCACATTTACAGAATTAACAGCATACATACCAGGGGACACATACAGGGAGGTCCACATTTACAGAATTAACAGCATACGGACCAGGGGACACATAAAGGGAGGGCCGCATTTACAGAATTAACAGCATACAGACCAGGGGACACATAAAGGGAGGGCCGCATTTACAGAATTAACAACATACGGACCAGGGGACACATAAAGGGAGGGCCGCATTTACAGAATTAACAACATACGGACCAGGGGACACATAAAGGGAGGGCCGCATTTACAGAATTAACAGCATACAGACCAGGGGACTCATACAGGAGGGCCACATTCACAGAATTAACAACATACAGACCAGGGGACACTTAAAGGGAGGGCCGCATTTACAGAATTAACAGCATACGGACCAGGGGACACATAAAGGGAGGGCCACATTCACAGAATTAACAACATACAGACCAGGGGACACTTAAAGGGAGGGCCACATTCACAGAATTAACAGCATACAGACCAGGGGACACATACAGGGAGGGCCGCATTCACAGAATTAACAACATACAGACCAGGGGACTCATACAGGAGGGCCACATTCACAGAATTAACAACATACAGACCAGGGGACACTTAAAGGGAGGGCCGCATTTACAGAATTAACAGCATACGGACCAGGGGACACATAAAGGGAGGGCCACATTCACAGAATTAACAACATACAGACCAGGGGACACTTAAAGGGAGGGCCACATTCACAGAATTAACAACATACAGACCAGGGGACACTTAAAGGGAGGGCCACATTCACAGAATTAACAACATACAGACCAGGGGACACTTAAAGGGAGGGCCACATTCACAGAATTAACAACATACAGACCAGGGGACACTTAAAGGGAGGGCCACATTCACAGAATTAACAACATACAGACCAGGGGACACTTAAAGGGAGGGCCACATTCACAGAATTAACAACATACAGACCAGGGGACACTTAAAGGGAGGGCCGCATTTACAGAATTAACAACATACAGACCAGGGGACACATACAGGGAGGGCCACATTCACAGAATTAACAACATACAGACCAGGGGACACTTAAAGGGAGGGCCGCATTCACAGAATTAACAGCATACAGACCAGGGGACACATAAAGGGAGGGCCGCATTTACAGAATTAACAACATACAGACCAGGGGACACTTAAAGGGAGGGCCGCATTTACAGAATTAACAGCATACGGACCAGGGGACACATAAAGGGAGGGCCACATTCACAGAATTAACAACATACAGACCAGGGGACACTTAAAGGGAGGGCCACATTTACAGAATTAACAACATACAGACCAGGGGACACTTAAAGGGAGGGCCACATTCACAGAATTAACAACATACAGACCAGGGGACACTTAAAGGGAGGGCCGCATTCACAGAATTAACAGCATACAGACCAGGGGACTCATACAGGAGGGCCACATTTACAGAATTAACAACATACAGACCAGGGGACTCATACAGGAGGGCCACATTCACAGAATTAACAACATACAGACCAGGGGACACTTAAAGGGAGGGCCGCATTTACAGAATTAACAGCAAACGGATCAGGGGACACATAAAGGGAGGGCCGCATTTACAGAATTAACAGCATACGGACCAGGGGACACATACAGGGAGGGCCGCATTTACCGAATTAACAACATACAAACCAGGGGACACATACAGGGAGGGCCGCATTTACAGAATTAACAACATACGGACCAGGGGACACAAACAGGGAGGGCCACATTTACCGAATTAACAACATACGGACCAGGGGACACAAACAGGGAGGGCCACATTTACCGAATTAACAACATACGGACCAGGGGACACAAACAGGGAGGGCCACATTTACAGAATTAACAGCATACGGACCAGGGGACACATACAGGGAGGGCCACATTTACAGAATTAACAGCATACGGACCAGGGGACACATACAGGGAGGGCCACATTTACAGAATTAACAGCATACGGACCAGGGGACACATACAGGGAGGGCCACATTTACAGAATTAACAGCATACGGACCAGGGGACACAAACAGGGAGGGCCACATTTACAGAATTAACAGCATACGGACCAGGGGACACATAAAGGGAGGGCCACATTTACAGAATTAACAGCATACGGACCAGGGGACACAAACAGGGAGGGCCACATTTACAGAATTAACAGCATACGGACCAGGGGACACATACAGGGAGGGCCGCATTTACAGAATTAACAACATACGGACCAGGGGACACAAACAGGGAGGGCCACATTTACCGAATTAACAACATACGGACCAGGGGACACAAACAGGGAGGGCCACATTTACCGAATTAACAACATACGGACCAGGGGACACAAACAGGGAGGGCCACATTTACAGAATTAACAACATACGGACCAGGGGACACAAACAGGGAGGGCCGCATTTACAGAATTAACAACATACGGACCAGGGGACACATACAGGGAGGGCCACATTTACCGAATTAACAGCATACAGACCAGGGGACACATAAAGGGAGGGCCGCATTTACAGAATTAACAGCATACAGACCAGGGGACACATACAGGGAGGGCCGCATTTACAGAATTAACAACATACGGACCAGGGGACACATACAGGGAGGGCCGCATTTACAGAATTAACAACATACGGACCAGGGGACACATACAGGGAGGGCCGCATTTACAGAATTAACAGCATACAGACCAGGGGACACAAACAGGGAGGGCCGCATTTACAGAATTAACAGCATACAGACCAGGGGACACATACAGGGAGGGCCGCATTTACAGAATTAACAGCATACAGACCAGGGGACACATACAAGGAGGGCCGCATTTACAGAATTAACAGCATACAGACCAGGGGACACATACAGGGAGGGCCGCATTTACAGCATTCACAGCATACAGACCAGGGGACACATAAAGGGAGGGCCGCATTTACAGAATTAACAGCATACAGACCAGGGGACACATACAGGAGGGCCACATTCACAGAATTAACAACATACATACCAGGGGACACATACAGGGAGGGCCGCATTTACATAATTAACAGCATACAGACCAGGGGACACATACAGGGATGGCCGCATTTACAGAATCAACAGCATACATACCAGGGGACACACACAGATAGACGACAGTGAACAAGATAAGGACCAAGGAGCACATACAGAAGACGACATCATCAAAGAACTACAAATATTAAACTTATACATGTTTTACTGCGATTTATACATGTTATGGAAGATAAAATGCATTGCTTTCATATTCTCAGCCCTCTAGGACTACCCATCTAGTACTATACCTTGTACATGGAGATTCTCTGGCACAGTTTTTTAATGATAGGTCAATATTCTGCATCTTCTTTGCGAACATTTTCTGCCGAAGATGACCAAGTATTTCCGGTGTCACATTTAGTGTCAGAATTTAATATTTGTTTGTACCACCGGTTATATAAACAGTTGCCCTGGTCGCAAAATTAAGAGAGTATAGTTTAAGAAGGAATATACGGGAACGCAACGCATTTATTTCCACCTTTAGTATAGATTTCAAAGTAGCATACATATTGAAAGCGTAACATGACTGATCATATAACTGAACATACTTGAAGGTACTATAACTGCAATTTTGACCAGATAACAATGATTTCTCGTGTATTGCCACTATCTGTTTTGCACCTATTTAAAACCTTGAGCCTTATTAATAAATATTATAAGTATGAAACTCAGGCTAAGTCTTTATAATGTTTATGAAAAAAGGCTTAAAAATCTTGATAATGTTAAAAATGTTCTTTTAGCTCCTATATTGTTATAACAATTATTCAGACAGCATTTCCTATGTTTAGGTTTAAATGAAAACAAAGTGCTGGTAAATATGTCTTGCAAATTAAAAGTCTAAGTATTAGTCTCTGACTAAGTGTTTGTAAATAATGCCACTGCCACTGACATATAGGCTCCCGTTTACATAGATCTATTGGAACGGAAGTCAGCGTGTCTAAAATGTTTCCGACCGGTGCTCGTGAAGACTTCATTGATGTCTCCATTGATGTATTAGAGATACATATATTCTCTAAAGTTAGTATCTGATATACTTATTGGACAAGAGATCGAGGAATGAAAGCTAAACAAGAATACCAGCTTCTTTGTTTATATGCAGATAACTTAGTTTCGTTTCGGCTTTCATCGTTCCTGATAATTACATGGATTAAATATATATCGTGAAGGAACAAATGACCAGTATCAGCCAATACCTATCTGCTACTCTGGTGATATGACATTAATTAACCTTATGTGTCCTTATCTCACAGACTTGAGATTAGAAAAGTTGTAGCCTATTCAAAACGTCAATGAACATGTTACCAATCATTAACGAACTGATATGCAAGAATTATGTTTTCGCTAACCACTGCCAGCAAATTGGAAGATCTTTGATTGTTGAAATATCGTCAAACCTGCAATCAGAATTTCAACCTTTGTGCACAGTTCTATATAAATGCTAATTCTTCACATTACACATGATATTATATTCTTTTGTGTTCAGCATTTGGAGTGATAGCACGAATGAAGTAATTTTCTTGATTTCATAGCTGATATCTTGGATATAATACTCATGGTTAGTTATGTGGAGATAATTAGGCTATCTAGTGATAAAATCAAGCACGACTATTCCATGTCACGATCTCATTGTGACTAGAAACGGAAAGGACAAAAACCTTTCACTAGAAATTAGAATTTTCAATTGGCATTGCTGCTGTATTCTACGACAATAATTCCGTAATTTGTTGGAGTGCCCGCGGCGATTATTTCTGACATAAAACTATATTAGGATGAGATTTTCGATTTCTTTTTATTGATGTTTAATTATATATATCGAGACTTGAAAGTAATTAATGGATGTTATTGTAACATTGACGTAAATAATAATTACAGTTGTATCAATTATGATTTGAATATTTTTTGGTCGATATCATACTGTAATTACATATAATATAATCAGGCGGTATACATAAATACCACGATAACCCTCCCTCCGTTCCTTCTCCCTCCTTCCGACAGTCCTTCCCTGACCCCCCCCCTTCCATACCCCTTAATGTTCCTACGTCCGTCCCTTTCCAATCTCCATCTTCTTTAACTATCTAACTTTCCTTCCCTCTCTAATATCCATCCTCCCCTACCCATATCTTTTCACCGCCCTAATCTCTCTAAGATCCATCCCTCTCTAACTTCCACCCTGCCCTACCCCATAACCTTCATCCGCCCTAATCTCCCTAAGCGTCTTCCTTTCCTAACTATCAAACACGCCTTCCCACCTGCTCTGACCTCCCTCCACCCTTACTTCCCTAACTATCTAACATGCATTCCCTCTCTAATATCCATCCTCCCCTACCCATATCTTTTCACCACCCTAATCTCTCTAAGATCCATCCCTCTCTAACTTCCACTCTCCCCTACCCCATAACCTTCATCCGCCCTAATCTCCCTAAGCGTCTTCCTTTCCTAACTATCAAACACGCCTTCCCACCTGCTCTGACCTCCCTCCACCCTTACTTCCCTAACTATCTAACATGCATTCCCTCCCTTCCTGATTTCTCCTCGCCTTTTATTCCTTAACCTATCTTCCTTTCCTAACTCCCTGATTGTCCTACCCCTCTCCATTCCTCTCCGTATCCTTATTTCAATCCATCCAACAACACCGAGCTGTAGTTTCACAGATATTATACTATGAAACTAGAAATTAATAGCCTCAGGCGTTTCGATGTTGGAAAATATTGCCGATATTTCTGGAAACCAATCTGGAATCTAAATCACTGAAATAATTCCACAGTTGGTTAGATATTCATATAACAATTGCACATGTCATAATATCGTTTACAAAACAAATTTGTCTGCCCTACAGCGTGCAATTATTTAAAGTCTAATCATGTTAGTTCGATAAAACGATATTAAAGTATCCCCGTTTTCAGACGTTTGCGTAAAGTTCAGTTAATATAGACAATCTGGTACGTCAGAACCACAGCGCATTCTAGTTGATACAGCTATACAGATCCCGAGTTGTATATGGAAAAATAACCGAATTATGTCTAGTGTTCCGAATAGAATGTTTTATAATTTAGTGACTAAAGCTCTAGCAGGGATGAAATTTCCCAACAATGTAAGACAAACTCATCCATAATTAAATGACCCCTGTGTCGTATCATAAAGAATGTGACAGCTTGAATCCGGTATGATCTTAGCGCTAATGCATATTTCCTAACTGCGCAACGAATGCCTGTCTCATTGGTGAATTTAACAAGGTACGTTTGTATAAACTCTGATTACATTTATCCAAGTAAAGATAATAAAGTCTTATAATTCTTCTGAGATAACAACGCAGATAACCGAAGAAACATTTGTATTTAACCTACACATTCTAACTTAAGGGAAATATTTATTCTTGTTTTGTTTACTTGAAGTTTTGATTGACGTATTCTGTTTAAATTTGAAACTCCTGTCTTTCATCAGTCATTATTTCGATTTTCAGAACATTCGTTGTCTAGAAAATCTGAAGTAAATGTAATTTCTTGAATGTTCGACCAGTACATTTCACGATAATTCGTTTTGATTTTATGACCTCCTGTTAAAATGTTTGTTCAACGTACAACATATCATGTAAGATGTCGACCCGGTGTTTTTGTCTCTTCTTTCATTTCTAGATAAACAAACTCTTTTGGACATTTGTTGTGAACTTCACAATGAAAGCCCGTCAATCAGCTGCCCATATGTCTCAACTTTAACACTATACCAGTGTATCACCGACCGAAAACATTTATCAACAGCGATGAAATTTTTATCACTGTCCACATTTTCATTAAACAACATAGCTGTGATGCCGGAGCACTTCTCCAATTCTTCCGCCCAGATAACACGTACAAAATAAGTGAGAATGTCAATTGAAAGGACACATACTTGATCCAGTTACAATTATTTTGTTTTCACTTAAAGATGTACCTGGCTCATCTGAATATAAAATATTTGAATTGGCCTCATCCAGTATTGTTGTTCCAATGATTAAAACATCTCTAATAAGAACCATTGCAATGTATTTATAACCAATTGAAAATATATTTTTTTATCATATTACTAACAGACAAAGCTTGTGAAATAGCCTGATTGATTAATGAGGCACAAACATGTTTTCACCAAATACGGATCAATACAGAACGAGTTCATCCTTTGTTAATGCATGTTTATTGATGTTTTAACTATACGAAATATATCTTTCATGTTTGTTCGGTAAAATATTGAACAACAAATGAGCATAATATATCTTTAACTACCCCTACTAAGAACAACTTTACATAGGGATAATTTCAATGAACTACTTTCTAAGCTGCTATGATCTGGCGATAAATCTGGATTACACCATAGGCATAAATGGACCAAAACCAAGCGAAATAATGTGTAAAAGTATAATATAGTATCGACAAGAACTTAAAATTCTTAGGCAATAGTAAAACGTTTTGAGCGCTCTGATCGGAATATTTCACTCCTATTTTATTTAAACTGCTTAAATCAAAGCAGACGGTAATTGATTATCGGAGCGCCGAGACATTTTAAGAAACAAAGTCACGCATGTTTCAAGTACAGAAAATCCTAATCTTGTTTTAATTGTTTTACACAAATGTACATAACTCTTTACTCGCACATTTCATCACATTTCCAGATAAAACTAATTTCGGAAATGAACACATTATTATTCATTATGTCTAGATTCCCATTTGCGATATTGGTGTTATATCGCTATTACTGTAAGCGTGTTGTTGCCTTTTAGAACGAAGATTGGTTGTTTAAATTTAGTGACTCCAAATACTTGTAAATAAATGCTTATAAACAACGTTATTTATAGTGGCAATGACTAAAATTAGGAAGTGAATCACATTTTCTTACTGGAATGATACTTCCGTGGCCACCGGCTATGCCACATAAACGGCAACTACGCCTATAATACGGTATATCATGTTAATTATCAGCATTTCCTGTAGATTTTGTCAACAAACGATGAAGTGTGGTAGGAAAATCTGTTAATTCTTATTGAATGTTAACCTATTCAGACCAGCAATATAGACAGTACGAGCGACAGTTTCTTCATTCATTCGAAAAAAAACCCGACCGATTTCGTCATTTTCTAAAGTGAGAGTTAACTTTTCAGGTCACCAACTGTCTCCATATATTTGTTTTGACTACCCATAGAGCGTACAACATACCGTATTATATGCGTAGTTACCGTATTATCGGCGTAGTTGTTGTTTATGCTGTTTGGGCACTGTGTATACTCTGACGCCAGACATCAGCAAACACGATCGTGCTTGGTAAACATTGCGGTATCTGAGAAACAAGATTACTCTATGGAAACACCAGAACAGTTGGTACAATGTTAGTTTACCATTGTTATCAACAAGCCAACATTCGCCACAATCAAGAATACAATCAATCATATCTTCTTGTTTCCTGAAGCAGAAACTGAAATCAAGTGTCCAGTGAATCAAGACACACACGGACAGTTGGTATACAGATGGAACACTCACAGACATAATTGCTTTTTCCTGTTGTCCTAAACTATAAAAAGTATCGAAGGTGAAAACCAAACAAGTCTATCTGATTCTCTATTTACACGCAGATAGATTAGTTTCGCTTCCATCGCTCTATATGTTGTTTTTGTATTGACCAAGAACTCCCTACTGACAACATATATTTCTTATTGAGCGGCATTATTGGAAGTACGAAATGTACTTTATTAGTCACGTGGTCCTTACTAACATCTAAGCATTGATAATTTTGGTGGCAGAAAATTATCACAATTAATATAATTTATAAAATATGTATACATGTATTAGTCTTTGGAGATTTGTTTCAAAACTCTAGTATTTGATTGGGTTGGAGCAGCCTTTTAATTTTGAGATTGGTCCCATTCTCGTAGATGTTTGCCCTTACACCTCCTCAGCTCCTAATGATTTCCCGTGGTCTGTGTTGGGAGGCATTGTCTTATGTACGTGGCATTCACTGTAACAACTTAATCTTACAATCACATTTCTAAGTCTGTGAAGCCATTGTGTATCTATGTTATCAGCATGAGTGAGTGTTGTACCGTATGTACGGATCCAATGGATGGACCAGGTGTCTTGTTGTCCGGGTCTCAAATTCAAGGGATCCACTGTTCGAGCCATGCATGTGTGCAATCATGCACTGTTCACCCCCCCCCTCTGCTTGCTTTATTTAGTCCCTGTCCCATTTTCAGTTTTTTTCTTCAATTTTCTCCGCGAAATTTGTTTTTCGTGTTCGTCATTTCCGTTCTTTCAGTTGTATATAATAACTTATATTCCGTATATATGTTCATGTCTCACTGTGCCTTTAGGTTCACTGTGTACTGTGTACAGTATATGTGGCAGTTCCTGCTCGACTTCTTTACTATTTTATATTTCAAACCCACTCAGTGAATCTGGACGAGGAGACTCGGCATTGTGAATAGTGTCCTCCATATCCTAAGAATGGCGAAGGTGCATTAAGTGTTACACCAGTCCGTCTATGCGCCCGTTCATGCGAAAATGTGTTTCTGATCAATAACTGTTGAAAAGATTGATGGCTTCAATTTATATTGGGCTCATAAGCATAGGATGAAAATACAGGTGAACTTCGATTTCGTTTTCAATCCATCAATTTTTGGCCCTTTCTCGATTTAAAAGCCCATAGCGGGGACATCCATGTCATGTGGACACATCTAGTTTACTCTAATTCGGTAACACTGATATGTACTTGTACATCACATAAAACATGTTCAACTTGAAAGTTCTTTCGTTATAACACTTCTGGATCCTACAATTATATATGCTGACATATCTATATGGTGAAATATACCATTATATTGATAAGTTTTAGGGCGTCGAATAGTTGTATACAGCTGTTTAATGTAGTTTGCTTTATAAGTCTAACATTTCAGAGCAATACCAATTAGGAAACGCAATCGTTGGGTGTCGGTGAGAGGTTGTAGCTGTGTTGAGGTAAATTGTTTGTAAATTATTACTCCAGTAAAATTTCATTGAAGTTGTTGCTCAAGAGAGGTACACATTTGGAGAAGCTGCAACGTATGGCAAATAACCGTGATATACATGGGGGTTTAACATGTCTACTATTCAATTGCTTGATTGTGTTATTTTCAGAACCTATGGATATATTTCTTATTCTCCGACACCCATATATTCTGTGGTTTCATATACTAGTATTTTGTTCCCGTCAAACTGTTTCTATTATAACTAGAGGGTATTGTCTACCGTAACATACTTCGTGATTGGAAATAAGAGCTGGAACAGAGCTTCCATTATTAAATTATGTTGCTCATACAGTAGCAATCAGTGTTGCCAACGAAACGGAAAATGACTTGTTGAGTATACATGCGTTCATATAATTTTATACTAGTCAAAAGTGTCGACCCAGCAGTTCTATTTTTACTTGGTTTCATAAAAAGCTGCTGGAGATATAATATGCTAATTTCGATTCGAATAATCTGTAACATTTCTGATGCAAATAAATGGAACTATCGAAAATCGCCGATTTGAATTTGTCACAATCACTTTCATCGTTTCAGATCACATTGTCTCACAATGTAGGGAATATTCTCGAAACAGAAAATATCAAGTTAGCTCATTTGACCAGTATTTGCATTAAAAGAGGACATTGATTTTTACGGCCGTCGGCGTAACTTGTTTACTGGAGGACGTATTCATAAAGTTCCTGAGGAGAAAAATACCTATTAAAGTCAGTTTCTGAGAATTTTCTTAATTTCTTGTTTTAAAAATCCACAGGGCTTATTCGTTAACCATCTTGAAAAAATATCATTTTTAAGATTGGCCGTGTTCACAATTAAAGTACCACCGCTGTAAATGCATTTCCTCCCAACGGAAAATCGTGAATTCCCAGAACATCGTGTTCAGGTTTAATAGAAACAGGAGATTCCCAGAATGCTATTTATAAATCTGTCAATTACAATCCGTGCATCAGTGAGATCGTGGAGGTGGACGTCATTATGTAAAATGGTGGTTGTTTTTGAATTATAATCGACGTAAAATCGTTATGTTTGTGTTTATTTATGTGGAAAATTGATCATTTAATAGTTTTATTTATCATAAATTGTGTAGACTTAAAACATTTTGGAATTGAAGTGACGCATTAAGTGCGCATGCGCAAATCAAGCTGTTAAGGCCCCGATCCGATGAGACAACAGCACACTAGACAATCCATAGTTGTATTCTATTAAATGATGGGAATTGTCCATTTATAGAAGAAGAAGTTTTTATTTCACAAACATAGTTATATACAATACACATTTGAAATACACCGTAATGGACATTGTTCCAAATAAACATGTGTACAGTTTTCATTAACATAATAGGCGACAGTCAGTTTAACATGGATACTGAAATATATACTTTAATTCAAATTTGTTATCAAATGATGATAGAGGGGAAATAAAGAAAATAGTAAAAAATCGTTTTTAAAGTGCAGATATTGATATACTGTGTTGAAATAAGCTTTTTGCAATAAGTGCACATGCTTGTTTAGTAAATGCTAAAATGCAAGTTCTATATCATTTCAGTGATAACACGTAACATTTAATAGTGATAGTTTATGCATTAACTCTAACGCTGTATCCTTACAGAAACAATATATAAGGACGACAGCTAAGTAGCTATGCACACTTGCAATGAAACAACACTATTGAATTTGTTCTCAATATTATATAATAAATACTGGAGTACCATATTTAAAATCAGCCATGTATACATTTGGCCCAATTACGTCCAATTTAATAACTGAGTTCACCTGAACTTTGTCCGCATTCAGAACATACTTATAAAACCCAGAAAGACAGCTTAGTTGTAATTTCCTCATTTCTGCGTATAACAACGATATCAATTTATTTTCTTGTCATCTTGGATTTAATCATGTACGTTAACAATATCATGATTGATTGATTCGCGCAATTCATTGGCCAGAATGCTAACATAGAATCTCGGAGACTTAGTAACGATGCGTTTGCTTCTCTCAGAAATTTATCCTATTATTCGGATTTATTTAACGACGTATGCTAATCAGATTTCGCTCATTAATGGATGGTGACCTTCGTATCTGCGTATTAACTCTCCTTGTATAACACCGCTCGCTTATTTCAATACAGCGCAACTTCTACATAGCGACCTTCTCTTATACAACAGCATTTCTTAAATATGTATCTGGCTCGGCTGAACCCGAACGTTTATAATGGGCTTCATCCAGTATTGTTGCTACATAGTCTAAAACATCATTGATAAGAACCATTGTCATGTATAACCGTTTAAAACAATCTTGTTTAATCATAATACTAGCAGACAAAACTAGTAAAAAAACACCCGATGGATTTTTTTATTTAAAAAAAAATAAAACCGTCATTTTTACACAATTTCAGAGAAATACATCTGTTTCCCTTAGTTAAGTATTTACCACCAATTTAACCTCTTTGTAGCAACCACCCCTCAACAACAGCCAAACATGTGTTTACCAAAGGGTGTTGCTCTGGAGAGGTTGTACTGTATAACCATAGTCACTGATAGTCACCCTCCATTCTATATCTCTTATATGGTAAATATTTATATTATTGTAGTAGTGACTAATGAAAATACGTACATTTGTATTGTATTAAAAACTACAAGAGATTCACTGTATCCGGGGGCATATGATGTGTTCCTGTTTAGTGACACTATGGCGAAATATGCACACCGATTTCTCCAGATGGGCGGTATAAGTCTATCTATCTATGTAACAGACTATAACCGCCGTCCAACCCGGATAACAAACTAAATACCGGGTGAGAAGTTCCGACTTATGAATCCATCCGGTCAACACTTAGATATAACTAAGTGTATACATTCTTAACCTACACATCTGTGTTACTGGACTGCACGGATTTTACAGAGGGTACTCGACATTCCATATCGGATTTCTTCCCGACCTAATTATGGTCTCAACAATTTATCAGTGGATCTCTTGTTATGGATGTTTTAGTCGATCAGTTTTGGCGTAATAAAATATGTAACCTTTGTCTATAGAAAGTCTATATGTATCATTTTAACTGCGCACCGACGGTGTATATATGGGGTATGTGTATAGTCATTTTAAGTAACACAGTCTGTATTTCAACACAATTCATGGTTTTGGAAAGGGAAGCAACTCTTACAAGAACATATGTATACTGAATGACTAGTTACCACCCGTATCTAACTGGTTTAGTATCGTCAACCTTTTTGGAGTAATATGGAAACGTTCCGTGGCCACATGACGTGACTTCTATATACTTCGACCCCTAGGCAATTCGAATCTAGTCCTGACAGTTCGACCCCTAAGACATTTCGACCCCTAACACTTTGACCCGAAGACAAATTGAAGCGTTTTCATCGATGTTCGCCACCGATAAAAATGTCCATTACCATAGACCACGTGTCATTTATAGTAATATCATCTTTTCAATGAACTGTTCTGGATTTAAATTGCTTATACTGTCAGTTTTTTTATGGAATTGTGTGTGATAAAGGATAATGATGTATGTAATAACAATACAATGGACAAAAGAAGAATAGGAAGAGTTGTATCGTAATATAGTGTTGTTAGATTGACCGCGAACAGGTGCATGATTGTTTTCAGATCCATGCCAATGTAGGTAAGGAAATGCATTCCTGTGTAAACTTATAACTGCTGTTTGGATTACTTTTCTATCAAAACATAACCGCGGCTTTTTCTCTGTCAAGCTTACGGACAAACACGAACATTTCAATACACCTTTTTGAAATGTAGTAGTCCAACATAATATATGCATACGTTCGCGGTCAATAAAACCGCACTATACTGTACATCTATCCATATCCTTATCCATGCATTGTAATGTATCTTGTTTGTGTTGTGTTGCAATTTTCACCGATGATGTCAATAAACGTGATGTACATGATTTATTATATTTATATTTTGTATTGAGACAAAATACTGCATGTATAAGTATACTGCTTAACATTTGATAAGGGTCACTATGTATTCTGTAAGACATTGTTACTTGTTGTGGTTGAACTTGCTATAAATCAATTTTTATTAAATTTCAATGTTTTCTTTACCTCAAGATCAGCAAAACTGATGAAAATAACGAACCATTGAAGCGTAGTGATTGCAAGAATGAGCTAACGGTCAAAATAAGACATTTCAAATGAGCATGCTGGGATAAAGAAATTGAAAACATGATTGGGAGGGGGGGCTACTTTTAGGTGACCACGTGCATTGATAACCACTTGGCATCGCATCCTCATGCTGCCAATAAGCCCTCGGATATTCTGCTACTGGAATCGAGCCCATTCCTCCAGTAGTGCTTGTCTGAGTTGCTAGGTCGTTGTTGGCTGAACAAGTCAGGCTGATATGGCTACCTGAAACATGTCCCACGTGCTCTATCGGATTAAGATCAGGGGATTGAGCGGGCCAGTCCATGCAAACGATAGTAGTTGTCTCAAGGTACTCGTTTGTTACACAAGCCCTATGTGCACGAGCATTGCCGTCAAGAAAATGAAATCTGGTCCAATAGCACCTGCTTATTGGCAAACATAATCATTCCAGATTTTCATTTACGTACATTACAGCCGTAAGCTTGCCGTTCTCAATGATATACCGACCCGTCTATCCATGGACGCTGATGTCCGCCCATACCATAACTGAGTCCCCACCGTAACGATGTTCAGCTATACAGGCAGGCACAAACTACTCTTTCCTCATTCTACAGACACTCGTCCGCCTATCTGTGAAATCTGGACTCATGAGAAGAGGATCGGTGTACAATCCTGAAGGGTCCATGTGACATGGTCACGGGCCCATTCCAGACCTTCCCTTAATGTGATGTTGCTGCAGAGGGATGCGTATGGGTGGCATTCGTGCGCTCAAACCAGCATCATGGAGACGATTCATGACAGTTTGTGTGGATACTATAACACCAGTGGCATTCTGGTAGCGTTCTGGAAACGATTCCGTCGACCCTGGACGACAGTAAACCTGTCATAGGCTTGGATTGTAGACCTTGTGCGACCGCCCCATGTCCACGAATGACATCTATATGTGTTTGGTAACATTTCCACATCCTTCAGAACGACGCTCTGCGATGCGCCAAGACGCCACTACTTGATATAATGTTCTTTCCTCTCCCTTTCGGCCTATTATTACTGTCTTGTTCCGTGAAATACTCCATTCATTAACCCCATTGTTGTACCGCTAAGTTCTATTTAGACCATTCCTTGCCTATTCCCGTACATGTTTACCCTTGCACTTCCTTAGTGTCTAATGTTTTGTAGACTGTTGTTTTCCCGGGGACCTATGTGGGGAAGCATTGTCTTGTGTATGTCGTGTTCCCTGTTACAACTTAATTTCTCTTATATAAAAGTATGTTCTGTTCTATTCTGTGCTAACAGTCTCACACCATTATCTCGACCTGTTAATTGAAGAGTTGCGAATATGATCTGATTATCAAATATGAGGTTCAAATAGGGGTACTGTACATCGATGTAAGTCTGCATGATTGTATGTCTATATTTTAGCCGGACTATCTTACAATGTTCTGTTTTCAGTTTATTAACACAAAGTCGGTACACATAACCATCAGAATACTTGACATTGATATGTTTGTCCGTATGTATGGAGCTAATTGAATCAAATCTTTACATTTGAGGATTTCCGGAGAATATTCGCAAAATATAATTGCATTTTGGTGCAAAAAAACACACTTTTATTTAGAAGAACAATGACAATAATTTTTTTATGAACACTATGTAATGTGTTAAACGTGACGATTTATACATAAAACATTGTTATAAAGAAGGGGTCGACGCGCCCAGCAAGTAGCGATCGAAGAGTCTTGAAATCAGGGGATCGAAGTGTCTAACGAACTTACTTGGGACCGACTTGTCTAGGCGTCGAAATCTCCTGATACCGATGGCATGATACAACATCCAATCATTAAAACGGACCAGGACCAATGGGTCATAGCAATGAATCATCATAATGTCGAGAGTAAGATAGGAGGGAACTAGTAGTAGTTTGAACCCTCGAACTCCCTCCCCCGTGTTGGACGATCCACTACTAAGCCGTCGGGACAGATTACACATGCAGTAAACAAATATGTTCTCATACAAATTCGTCGCTCAAATTTTAAGTTCTAGATTGTGTATGTAAGCAATCGTAATCTACTAAATTACTAAATGGTATGTTAGATTATATTCAAACGCACACCAGTATATCATTAAGCCTTGTTTTTTGTTTATAAATAGTATAAGGTTTTTACTTTTGTTCAGTATATTACAGAAGCAGTTTCAATTCGAATACATGAAATTTTATAAGGCGTGTTGATAGTATTAGTTATATGCAACAATTTTGAAAATAACCCTGTGTTTGTTCTTACATGTATATGGTCTATATCAGTCTTGATGTACATGTATATGGTCTATATCAGTCTTGATGTACATGTATATGGTCTATATCAGTCTTGATGTACATGTATATGGTCTATATCAGTCTTGATGTACATGTATATGGTCTATATCAGTCATGATGTATTCTAAGATTAAGATTGTTGTGATT